>CAWUFW010001176.1:2400000-3088938 GCA_963921515.1 Calotriton arnoldi
GTGCCCCACATTTCCACTGCTACCAGGGACTGCTGCCTGACACCCCTCACCTGCTGCTGCTGCCTCCAGGGACTGCTGCCTGACACCCCTCACCTGCTGCTGCTGCCTCCAGGGACTGCTGCCTGCCACCCTCCACCTGCTGCTGCTATCTCCAGGGACTGCTGCCTGCCACCCTCCAGCTGCAGCTGCTGCCTCCAGGGACTGCTGCCTGCCACCCTCCACCTGCTGCTGCTGCCTCCAGGGACTGCTGCCTGCTACCCTCCACTGTCCACCTGCTGCTGCTGCCTCTAGGGATTGCTGCCTGCCACCCTCCACCCTCCACCTGCTGCTGCTGTCTCCAGGGACTGCTGCCTGCCACCCTCCACTTGTTGCTGCTGTCTCCAGGGACTGCTGCCTGCCACCCCTGAACTCCACCTGCTGCTGCTGCCACCTGTCCACAGTGATGTCGAGGACACAGAAGATCCGGGCCAGTCCCTTCACCAGCGAGGAGCTGGAGGTCCTGGTGGACGGGGTGCTTGCACAGTACCCACGGCTCTATGGTACCCCTAATGTCGTGGTAAGTCTCCAACAGCGTGAGTGAGAGTGCAGGGGGGCACACATGAGGTGGAGGTGCTGCAGTATGTGTCAGTGAGTGTGGGGCTCTGACATGCACTGCCTAGCATGTTTTCTCCAGGGGGAAGGGCTTGATAGCCTCTTTCACACGTTTCCCTGCATGCCCATCCAGATTTGAGGGACATGTATTGTCCTGTCAGCCATACAGTGAAGCAGCAAATTGGTAATGCAGGAGTCAGGCCAGTGATTGCTTGTGTGAATGGCTGTGTGGGTCCCAAATGTCCCTCTCAGTGTCAGCCCACCTGGCATGCACAGTCGCCGCCCAATCCCACAAGTACACATCACTGCATGTACAGTGTGTTCCATGTGTCTTTTGTTCACACATCTTCATCAAAGAGCCATCTCAGCCCTGTAGATTGCACACAACAAGCCTTGTGACAAGGGTGTGTGTATGAGAGTTGATGTCACTGTATGTGAGCTCCATGACACAGTGAGCCATTCACAGGGCGAGGACATTGGGGGCTGCGCAGTGTTGGACACAGTGAGTCCACCAACAACCATGTGTTGCTATCTAATCTATGTGTTGCTCTAGCTAACAGCGGACAGTAGATGTGGGCAGACTACACATTGCTTGATGTGCTGGCATCCTGCATGTGAATGGGATGTACAGGTACTGTGTCCACCCTCCCACCTTCATGGATTCACGTGTGGTTCTCCAATGCCGTTGTACCATGTGCCATGCATTCTTGGCTCTGTTACACATATCTGTTGATTTGGGATGAGTGAGTTTCGTGCCACTGTCTTGAGAGATTTTGGTAGTATACACTGTGTCACTGATGTATTACCCCTCTTGTCTCCCATGCCTGCAGCTGAAAGTCCACCAGCGTAAAGCCGTGTGGAGGGCCATTGCCTCCAAGGTGCGTGATCTGGGTGTGTCAAACCGATGGCGCAGCCACTGTCATAAAAGGTGGGACGACATCTGCCGGCTGAGCAAGAACGTGGCCGAGATGACGATGGAGCTGCTCCCTCGGAGCGGCAGGTTGGCCCAACGCACCATGACACCACTAATGGCCCGCATCTTGGCCGTAACACAGCCTGAGTTGGATGCACAATTGAAGGAGCATCAGCAGCAAGCTAGGGGTGAGTATTTGTTGACGGGTGGCTTTGGCAGGGAGTGGCTGTATGTGTCCACAGATTGGACAAACTCTGAGCTATGTGAAGTGGGTAGTGTGATGCAGTGGATTGTAAGTGGCGTCTGTGCTGGGTGCATCTGACATGCATTTGTCCCACCTGTACTCACTGATGTGATCTGCGCAATGTGCATTGCCATTGCATTCAAAGCTGTGGCATTCAGGTACCTTGTGCAGTGGGGTACTGTGTGAATTCATATTGATGTTGACGGCAGTGTGCCTAATCTGAGTGTGTTTCAATCAATGCGTGCAATGCCTGACAGCAGATTTCAGCTGCTACAACTTCTGAGGACAATGTGCTACAGTACTTGTGCCCGTGCAAGCAACATGGTGGCTGGCATGCGCTAATGGCCATTGTGGGCTATTATGTTGTGGTCTGTGTGTGTGTGCTCCCCTACTGCTCCATCCATGTATGTAATTGACACCATGTTGTGGTGTTCATCCTTGCCATCCTCAGCACCCTGTGTGGTCAGAGAGATTTTTGTGCCTGTGTCTGAAGTGGGCCACAGGCAGGATGGTGTGCTGTGTGAGTCACCGGGATCACTTATGGCTGGATTTGTTCTTTACATGCACTGTTGGGTTGATAATTGAGGTGGCAATGTATATTTAGTCAGGGTGATGTGCCACGTGGATAACACATCTTCTTGAATGGTGATTTACTTGCACATGTTACTTCAGTTGGTGCCACTCCACTAACACTACATCTCTCTCCCATGTAGTATCTCCCGTGTGCGTTGAGGGACAGGGGACGGACACCAGCGGTGAGGCATCCAGTGCAACAGCTGCACCGGAGCAGAGTGACACAGATGTGACCAGCACCGAGGATGGGGACAGGAGTCTGCTGGAGGAATCACAACCCGAGACGCAAAGCTCTACGTCATCTGACGCCAGCGGTGACGCATCCATGTTGGGGGCCACAGGGAATGGGGACTCTGGCTCCTCTTCCGCCACACAGCGTCCAGTGCCCAGCCTCCCATCTACTTCCACTGGTGCTGCCCGTGTTCGCACAAGTCGAAAGGGAAGAGTGTCCTTCACCCCAGGCACTGCTGTCCTGGCCCATGTCAGCCCTGCAGCCCTCAGTGCTGAGTCAGTAGAGCTATTGCGCCAGCTGTGTGTGGGGCAGACAGCTCTCCTCAATGCCTTCCTAGACCACGATAAAAAGTTGGGCCAGGTGATAGCTTTCATGGAGGGCATACATTCGGATGTGGGTGGGCTACACCGGACTGTGCAGTCATTGTCCTCAACAGTGACGGCAGCCCAGCAACAGGCACATTCTCAGGGAGCAGCTCCTGTCCCTTTGTCCACCGTCCTGTCAGTGTGCACCTCTGACGACAGTGACAATGCTCAACAGACCCCAAAGTCCAGATACAGAGATACAGCACACGCAGCACACAGCAGCAGCAACAGCCCAAATGGTCCAGGCCGCAGACACCATCCCCACAGAAAACTAAGACCACCCCAGAGCACAGAGATAAAAGCCCGTCAGGCGACACCAAGGGCCAGAGGGGCAAGATACAGGCCTCAAGGTCACAGGCCTCAGAGTCATCCCCCGCAAAGGACTCTCCTGTCCCAAGGACCACTCGCAAAGCAAAGAAGACAGGTTCCCTGCCCACTGAGGAGGTGTTACCTGCAAGGCTTACACTGGATGAGGGCCCTATGGCTGATCCACCCACAACCTCCACTCCCATCCCGAGCCCTGTGAAGCAGGCACAAGGGGGCACTGTAGGGGCTAAACATGGTAGACAGGGTTTGGAAGGGCGGAGGCAAGCCCCAGGGAAGCGCACAGCTGGATCCAGCATGTCCCCAGAGGGGGGCCCAGAGTCAGCACCAGGTACAGGTTTGGTGGTGGGGTTACCTGTTGTGTCCACACCAGTTCACATTAGTCCCCAGACAGGGAAGCCTTTCAGGATCCCCAAGAAGTGGAAAGGCACCCCTCCACAATCTCCTGTACACACTGGGTCTCACCACAGCATCAGTCCACCTCCCCGTGCCACCACCCCACCTGGTCCAAGCAGTCCTCCAGCTTCCCAAGCCAGAGATGTCTCTTCCACAGATGTTCCTCACACTCCCCGGGGCAGTCCTCCTACTGACCGCGACACACAGTCACCTCCAAGTCCGACAGACAGCCACATCTGAGTGGTAGTCACCCTCACACACCTGTCTGTCCACAGCGGTGTCTGTGATGCCCATTGTTATCCCCATGACTCTGTTGCTGAGCATGGCATGGTATAGTCACACACATTCCATGTGCAGCTTCTGATGTAACTACTCTGCACATTGTACTTGCCTTGTGGTTCACTGCTGTTTGCCCCCTGCCTGTGCAGGATCTCATGTACCTCACCTGCACTTTGGACTGGCCACTGGCCTTGCTGTTCACTGCTGTTTGCCCCTTGCCTGTGCAGTTTCTTATGTACCTCACCTGCACTGTGTCCTGGCCACTGGCCTTGTTGTTCACTGCTGTTTGCCCCTTGCCTGTGCAGCTTCTCATGTACCTCACCTGCACTGTGTCCTGGCCACTGGCCTTGTTGTTCACTGCTGTTTGCCCCTTGCCTGTGCAGGATCTCATGTACCTCACCTGCACTTTGGACTGGCCACTGGCCTTGTTGTTCACTGCTGTTTGCCCCCTGCCTGTGCAGCTTCTCATGGACTTCATCTGCACATTGGACTTGCCTTGTTGATCACTGCTGTTTGCCCCCTGCCTGTGCAGCTTCTGATGTAACTACTCTGCACATTGTACTTGCCTTGTGGTTCACTGCTGTTTGCCCCCTGCCTGTGCAGCTTCTCATGGACTTCATCTGCACATTGAACTGGCCACTGGCCTTGTTGCTCACTGCTGTTTGCCCCTTGCCTGTGCAGGATCTCATGTACCTCACCTGCACTTTGGACTGGCCACTGGCCTTGCTGTTCACTGCTTTTTGCCCCTTGCCTGTGCAGCTTCTCATGTACCTCACCTGCACTGTGTCCTGGCCACTAGCCTTGTTGTTCACTGCTGTTTGCCCCTTGCCTGTGCAGCTTCTCATGTACCTCACCTGCACTGTGTCCTGGCCACTGGCCTTGTTGTTCACTGCTGTTTGCCCCTTGCCTGTGCAGGATCTCATGTACCTCACCTGCACTTTGGACTGGCCACTGGCCTTGTTGCTCACTGCTGTTTTCCCCCTGCCTGTGCAGCTTCTCATGGACTTCATCTGCACATTGTACTTGCCTTGTTGATCACTGCTGTTTGCCCCCTGCCTGTGCAGCTTCTGATGTAACTACTCTGCACATTGTACTTGCCTTGTGGTTCACTGCTGTTTGCCCCCTGCCTGTGCAGCTTCTCATGGACTTCATCTGCACATTGGACTGGCCACTGGCCTTGTTGCTCACTGCTGTTTGCCCCCTGCCTGTGCAGCTTCTGATGTAACTACTCTGCACATTGTACTTGCCTTGTGGTTCACTGCTGTTTGCCCCCTGCCTGTGCAGCTTCTCATGGACTTCATCTGCACATTGGACTGGCCACTGGCCTTGTTGCTCACTGCTGTTTGCCCCCTGCCTGTGCAGCTTCTGATGTAACTACTCTGCTCATTGTACTTGCCTTGTGGTTCACTGCTGTTTGCCCCCTGCCTGTGCAGCTTCTCATGGACTTCATCTGCACATTGGACGGGCCACTGGCCTTGTTGCTCATTGCTGTTTGCCCCCTGCCTGTGCAGGATCTCATGGACTTCATCTGCACATTGTACTTGCCTGGTTGATCACTGCTGTTTGCCCCCTGCCTGTGCAGCTTCTGATGTAACTACTCTGTACATTGTAGTGGCCACTGGCCCTGCAGTTGCCCACATTTGTTGTCTATCTATGCACAAGTGTGAATAAAGACAGTTGTTCCTGTTGTCAGTTCTGTCAGTGTAATTTCTCAATAAAACTGTTTCTGTGTGCGCATGGTTTACTGTGTCACATGCTCAGTATGGCACTTCAACATTGGGAATGGGTTGTCTCACGTTTCCATGTTTTTGCAGGGGTGACAGGGACTTCAATTCTTCCTGACTCTTATACTTGTGGGTGCAGTGAAGGTGGTTTGTGCAAATTTCTTGTTGTCATCATCCTTCTTTGTCCATGTTGTCTATGGTGTAGACATGTCATGTTTGGAGGCAATGTCAGCACAGCGTGGGAGTTTATGCACAGGCTTTCATGCAGGTTGGCACGGGTCATGGTGTCTGTGTGAGCTTACTTACTGTGTGCCCAGCAGTGTATGTGTACGGTCACCTTGTGGTGGTCAGTAATCCTGGTCCCATGCCTTACTTCCAAAGTGTACACTTTGGTGGTGGAGAAGTGTGTGGTGTGAAGGGGTTGAGTTTGTGGTGACTGTTGATGTGTGTGCACCTGCATTGTCAACTACACCCATGTGTCACCCTGGAGTAGTATGCGTGAATGTGTACTTGTTGTGCCCTGCAATTGTGATTTGGTGCACATGGGGGTGTTGTGTGCTGCTGATGTGAGAGGGGGGATGTGTGACGTATCCTACTTGTGCTTCTCAATCATGGAGTGTGTGAATGGGGCCTGTGTGTTATGGTGCAGAGATGCTCTTGTCAGGTAATTGCATACCTATGTGTGTCTGTTCAGTATTTGACTTCATGGCCTTCCTCTCATCCCTTTGCCTTGACATGGGTGGCCTTGCTGTCTCCCTGAGTTGTTGAATTGAGGTGCTTGTGGTTTAGGATGACTCACTGTGGCAGCCATGTGTGATTTGATGGCCTGTGGGTGTTCTCAGATGTCTGTTGTCTTGCATGTGATGTACACATGCTTGATAGTTGTGTCCTTGTCCTTCCATTTGTGGGCACATCAATTTAGCTTTCATGTATGTTGTCCTCCATTGCTGCTAGCATGTGGTCTGTGTATGTGGCTGTGAGGCAGGGTAGGGTGTGTCTGTGTAAGTTGGTAGGCTGTGTGTGCAGTGGATTGTTTGATCATCAATGTGTGTGTGTGTGTGTACATTTTGTGCTGGGGCTCAGTGTTCTTGGCATGTGTGTGGTGTTGTTGTGGTGTGTGTGTTGGCTGGGGCCTGGCCTTCTGTGGTATGTGTTCCTGTGCAACAACTCCTGCTGTGGCTATCTCTGCAGTTGTTAGGGATGTGGGGTAGGGTGTGTATTCACCTGTGTTGTTGTTGTACAGGAGTGGCACATGGAAGGCACATGGTATGTCCCTTCAGGGAGAGGGCTAGTGTGTTGTGTGTTGAGTAGTGGTTTTGTGCTGTTTGTAATGTGGCCATAGCTGGCGCTGGCACTGGCCTCTGCGTTGTGTACATGTTTTCCTGCACACTGACCGCGGCGGTGACGAGACCGGGACATTTGTTCATGATCGCGGAACATGGGTGACCAGGATGTGGTGAGGTGTTTTTGTGACAGGTGGGACATGTGTGGATGCAGTGATGGCTGTGTGCCTGTCCCCACAGGGGTGTCTGGTGTGGACATGCACCGTTTTCAAACCCTTGACTTGTGTATTGTGTTGCATGCACAGTTGTGTGTGTACGTACCTGCGGCGCCGTCCGCGCCGGACAATCACTTGCAGGTGGTGTATCATATACAGCACCGGAAAGGCGTGTAGGGCTGGATCCATAGCGGTGTGGGCCGGGTGTCTATTTTCTTGCTCCGCTGTGGTGTCTCCGCCGTCTCTGGCTATGCGGTTGCTCCGCCGCGGTGTGCTGCCCTGTTTACGGCATCGTGATTTGTTCGGCGGACGGGACGTCATTCCGCACGGCGGTGAGTGCTCATTGGCTCACACCGCCGCGGTGGCGGGCGCACTTTGATGGTGGTCCGCGTCACGCTGCAGCGGACGGGAAATGGGCTCTGTCTAGACATGCCAATATGGCGGGTGTGAGGACCGCTGCCGGCGCGCAGTAAATTGCATTTTTCCGCACTGCCAGCGCCGCGGTGGTGCCTCTGCCCGCCATCGTAATAGGCCCCATAGTTTGGTATTTTAATTATAATAATATTTGTATTAATTTATAATATGTATAAAATTTACATATTTATATTTTTTGTTATTTAGTATAGTTTTGAAAATATTGTATTTTCTTGAAGTGAACTAGTCTGTTTCTAATGTTGCACAGAGTGCAGTGGGAATATTAAATTTTAACCCTCTGCAATCCAACACTTTCCCTACTGTTGCACTGACTGGAGTGGGAATCGTAGTTTTCCCCCATCTCGGTCCAACGCTTTCTCTACTGTTGCATATAATGGAGTGGGAATAGTAAAGTCCCTAATGTTGCACAGATTGGAGTAGGAATAATAATTTTTACCACTGACAATCCAACGCTTTCCCTATGCATTGGACTGGGAATAGTGATATGTACTTCTCCTGAGTCCAACGCTTTTTCTACTGTTGTATAAATTGGAGTGGGAATAGTATATGTGTTATTTGTACGATTTTATTGTTTAGTTTATATTGTTTACATTTATATTATATTATTGTGTATTTAAAATTATAATATTTTTAATTAGTAATGTTTTTAATATGCAATATATTTTTAGTAAATTGTAATTTTTTATGTTGTTAACTTTTTTATTTGTAAATAAATTGGTGTTTTTAAATCTTTTTATGTTATTGGGTATATGTGTGTATAAATATACACATACACATATATATACACACAACACATATATGCACATTAATGAGGTTCTAGCCAGCTTGTGCCGACGTGAGGCTGACCCAATGGCCTGGACTGAATCTTCTAAACCACAGAATGCGCCGCACTCAGCAATCCTTTACATCTTTCTTTATTTTCCTCAGAGCAAGTCTACTCTACTGACGCGTTTCGGCCTCACAGGGCCTTTGTCACGGTGGGTGAGCATTGTTTCTGCACACTTATATACCACTCCCACTTCTGCCTATTATGGGGCATTGTGGGAATTGAAGTTTATTTTAATTAATTGAATATATACATTTCTTTTCAATTCACAGCTATTTTCCTATATTTAGCAACTCAAATGAAACATCAAGTCCATTGTTATATATATATTACAGTGAATAATTTGCATCAATTGCAACTTAAATTGTGAACTTGATATTCTCAGTAGACGACATAGGTTTCTAATATTACTATATGTTAGCAGTAATACTTGTATGCACATTGTCAACATTCATACTTTGGTATAGTACCAGTATGTTTGTCATGATCAGTATCTTCAATGTAGTGTACTTTTCCTTGTGTTTTATAATTTGTATCATAATAGTATACTTTACAGTTCAACAATCATTCCGGTACTGATTACTGAGCTCATAGATGTACATACATTTCCTCATCATTATTCAGACCCATCGGGGTCTTAGTTCTCAGTCTTATGAAATAACGTGACTCTAGTTGTCGCAACTTCTTTGTTCTGTCCCCGCCACGTTCATTTTGGGGGATTGTGTCCAGTCTGAAGAATTGCATAATTTTCTTGTCATTGTTCTTACATTGAGCCATATGTTTTACAGTGGCATAATTCATGTCTTCATTTTTCACGGCTCTTATATGTTCTAAAATCCTTCTCTTTAACATTCAGGTGGTACTGCCGATATATTGTAGTCCACGTATACATTGGATTACATAGGCTACAAATTTGGTATTGCATGTGATTTTGTGTTTGATTTTGATAATTTTGCCATCCTTATCAGTTATGTTTTTAGTGTTGATGCCAATTTTACACGCTTTGCAGTTGTTGCATTTTGTAAGTCCGTGTTGCTGTTCTTCTAGCCAGTTCTTTTTCGGCTTGTCTTGTAAAAGACTTCGTACCAACTGATTCTTCAATGATTTGGTCTTCCTGCAAGTTACCAATGGTCGCAATCATAGAGTAGTGCCTATGTCTGGGTCTCTCGATACTAAATGCCAGTATATTTGAATTATGTGGACAATTCTTGTGCTTTCTCCACTGTATGTTAGTAGCAGCCTTGGAGCACATTGTTTTTCGGTGATAGATGTTTGTTTATAATTTCCTTTACGTGTGATCAATGTTTCTGTTTGTGGTTTCTTTTCAACTTTTTGTATACATTTCCTTAGATCTCTTTGCCAGTATCCCCTCTTGTTCAATCTTAGCAGTAGCGGTCGGTGGTGGGAGGGCCGCCGGGCGCTGACGTGGGGCGGGGGAGGGGCAGCGTGGGGGGTAGTAAACTACGGATTACGGGCGATTACAGGTAAGTACACATATAAATAAATAAAACGAATTTCGTTTCTCATGCTGCATCACATTTGGCGATGCAGCGCGAGAAACGAAATTCGTTTTATTTATTTATATGTGTACTTACCTGTAATCGCCCGTAATCCGTAGTTTACTACCCCCCACCCAGCCCCTTCCCCGCCCCACGTCTGCGCCCGGCGGCACTGCCACCACCGACTGCTACTGAATCTTAGTGCAGTATCCAAGATTTTCTCTTTTGCATCTGTATCTTTAGAGCAATTTCGCCGCATTCTTATAAATTCTCCATTTGGGGTGCTTTTTAACAATGAGTTAGGATGAAAGCTTGTTTCATGAAGTATACTGTTGGTTGTGGTTTCCTTTCTGAACAGGGTCGAGTGCATCTGCCCTTCATCAATATATATATATGTATCAAATAAAGTTGATGCTTTTTGGCTTGTGGAACATGTAAAGAGTAACCCTATGTTTTTTTGATTTAGTTTGTTGAAATACTCCATAAAGTCGTCTTTATTTCCATTCCAAATTATAAATAGACCGTCTATATACCCGACCCAAAGGATTATGTTTTCCAATGCCTCTTGGTCTTCCGTTCCCTATGCTATTTCCTTTTCCCACCAGTCCATTGTAAGGTTCGCATAATTTGGTGAAAAGGAAATTTTCATGGCAGTACCGCATAGTTGCTGATAAAAATCATGGTTGAAGAGGAAGATGTTGTTTTTTAAGCAAATTTCAATCATTGTTAGAAGCATCTCTGAGTGTTGTAGCTCTGTTATCTGTCTCTGTTTGAGAAAGTATGTGCACGCATTTAAGCCAATTTCATGTTTATTGATGTATATAAAGACACCACATCTATGGTTGCCATCGTATAGTTTGGATTCCAAACAGTGTTTGCCAATATTCTTAGAAAATCTCCTGTGTCTCTTATATATGAGCTTAAGTTATGAACGATGGGTGCTAGATATTGATCCATGTATACTGAGATATTTTCATATAGAGAATCACAAGACGAGACACTGGGTCTCCAAGGAGGATCACAGAGGGTCTTGTGAATTTTCGGTAGGAAGTATATGGTAGGAATGGTTGGTTGACCTTTAGTCAAAAGCGGAATTAATCATCATTGACTAAGTTTGATTCATGCCAGATTTTTACATTTTTATCCAAATCCACCATCATCTGTTTGATGGGGTAATTTTGGAGTTTCTTGTATTTGGTGCCATCATTGAGTTGTCTATATGCTTCCTTTATGTAATCACTTTTGTTTAATAGGACTACATTACCTCCTTTGTCTGCTGGTTTAATTATTAAGTTGTCATTTTCCATTAGTTCTTTGAGGGCTATGTGTTCCTTGGTGTAAAGATTTGCCTTCTTTTTTGTATGTCAAAATTTTGTCATATTTCTAATTCCCTCGTGATAGCATCCAAAAAGAGGTCAAATTTGTTGCCCGCCGATAGTAAGGGGCAATATTTAGACTTATTTTTGAGCCCACTGAATGTATCTTTGTCAGTGTCTAATGATAGTTCTTGCAGCATTTGACTTTCGGTTATCTCGTCCTCTTCTAAGTTATACATAAGGTCAAACATGTTCTTTAAATCTGGAATTTGTTCTATTGTTAGATCCACTTTATGTTCTTGTGAGCCTTATATTTAATCTGAAAGACTAGGTTTCATAGGTTTGTTAGCGTGTATTATTTCCAATTTTAGTTTCCGCACATATTTGTATAGATCTATCCTAGTGTCAGTGTAGTCATAGTGTCTTTCAGGACAGAAGGAAAGTCCTTTGTTCAATAGTGTTTTTCATTTTGTGTTAATACATAATTAGAGAGGTTGATTATTACATTTTTGACATCATTTATTTTCTTCTGTTCAAATTCTGCAATGGATATTGTCTTTTTTCGTCTTGATCGTCTTGTTTTTCTGGTGCTTTTGAAGATTTCATATCTCCTCTGCCACGTCCTTTGCCTCTTCCTCTTCCCTTGTCTCTGCCTCTCATCTGTGTCTGATCTACATGCATTAATCTAATTTCCTCTAAAAAAAAGTGGTCTTGGTTAAGGAACTCGCACTGTTCGTTCCTTCACTTTCACTTACATCAGATTCGCTGGTGATTTCTCCAGTTGTTGCGGACTTATTTTTGGGATAGTTCTGTTTCAAAGCTTCAAACCTTTTAGCAAAAGTTAGAATCCTCCCTTGTTTGTAGTCTATTTCGTCTCTCACAAACTTCCTGTGTTTGCGTTCCTGTATTTCATCTTCGTATTTTTTAAACAAGTTTCTATATCTCTCCTAAGTTTTGCTGATTCATCCTTATTGATGTGCTGTGTCATTTTCAGCTCTATTTCTTTGATTATCGTATGTACTTCATCCAGATCAATATTGGCATGTTTTATTAAAATCTTCATTATGTTTAGCGAACATTGCATGTTATTTGCTCCCCATTCCTCTAATAGCTCTGTCCTTGCATCCGTATGTGTTGGTATGGTGAATATTCTGAGGCCCCTCGGGACTCAATTGAGTTCTATATATTTCTGTAAGGCAATTGTCTCCCAGCTCTTGTTTATTTATTTCTTGTAAGGACGTTCCACTTGCAAAAATAATTGTTTGATTGAGGTTCCTTGACCTCACTGTGTTTTTTGATCATTTGCCGTTTCAAAAAGCTCTTCAGTGCCTGATTGAAACATTGTTGCAATTGTTGCCGCTCTCTTAGCCTTAGGAGCCTCCGTGTTGTCACTTTCTATGCTAATGTGATAGCTTGCACTCTATTGTAGAAAAATTCTTTAAATCCCACTGAAGTGGTTGTTGCTCTGAGAGTTATCTTTATTTTCCTTTTAACGGTATAACTGCTTTAGTTTGTCTTGGAATCGCTGTATTTCAATGCACAGCATTACTCTGTTTCACAAACATTCAAGCCGCTTCGAAAAACAACACTGCGGGTAATGCGTTGATTCACTCACCTCCTGGTGAGACTCTCGTACAGATGGCGCCCTCCGGCTCCGTCCTCCGTCGCTCAACTCGTTGAATAATTTCTCTTCTCCATGTTGTATCGGGCGCTGCCAGTTTCTCAATTTCTGCACATCAGTGAGGATCTAACCGGCACGCACAACAGCGGGTGCCGACGTGAGGCCAAACCAATGGCCTGGACTGAATTTTCAAAACAATAGAATGTGCTGCACTCATTAATCCTTTACTTGTTTCTTTATTTTCCTCAGAGCATGTTTCGATCTTAACAAAGATCTTGTTCACGAGGTTAGTAATTCAACATATGCCACAAATTATTAAGTTATAATATAAATTGAAATTATTAGTTTAATAATATTCTTTAATTAGTAAATAAACATATATATATATATATATTCCAAACGTCTCCAATAACGTACGCTCTCAGGACAATAAGCAGGTCACCAATGAATGATCCAAGAGTTTATTACACAACGCGTTTCGACTGTAAACACAGCCTTGTTCATGTGTAACGTGCACAACGAAAAGGGGTAACTAATAAAGTTTCCAAAGAGTTAACAAAATAGACAAAGGACTGCACCAAATAGCTCAACCATGGCAGCCATGATGTACTGGTAAACACATAATGCATTAATCTGAAATAGGATTATCCAGTGTAAATCTGAAGCAGGAGATACAAAAATATAAAATACATACATGTGAAATACATGGTCCCAATGTTAACTTTGACAGAAAATAGCATACAGAAACAAATGTTCAATTGGGATCGAGCAATAACTCCGTTTTCGATCTAGCAGTGATCCTGTCTAAAATAAAATGGAGAAAACCAATATCAGGATACCCTCCCGTCCACAGTAAATAATAGGATGTACGATAGGGATCGACAGAAAATGTAAAAGCCTGCTTGCAGTGTGTATCAGCAGCCCTCACTAAACCTCATGATGAGGGGAGAACCAAGTGAACCACAGCCCGTGTTGACGGAAAGACTGGTCTCTGTAATTGACAAGTGCCAAGTATCAGATGCATAAAGACTCAAATGCTACTGATGTTCCAGTTAGGCGAACACCAGTGCTATGTATTCCCGCCAGACTGGATAACTGGAATCTGCATAATCTCACTATTCCAGGAATCCAAGGTTGCAACACGTGTATACCTATGTGGATAAATTGCATTGAAAGGACAAGTGCCCACACGAAAATGGCAAACACCATAGATTGTAAAACATTATAACTCAAACACATACCAGTTACCCGTAAGTGTGGAATCTACACTAAAGATGTGAAGGATGTGAGGGGGGAAAGGATAGGCTGCCCGTGCAAGTGAATACAAATGGGTGGGCCCCTTCCTTTCCTCCTGCAAAAGAAACAAGAAAGAGAAAGAAATGTATTAAAACCATGAAACAGAGTTTGATCCCACAAAATTACATACAATTGTAAGACATTAAAAACAATTCCTGATGCACACCCGGACCACGGGAGAAACAGATTAGAGAAACCTACTACAATGTCTGGGGACACATTAGAATGAAAACTGCAACAACAGACAATAATATATGCATACAGTGATACAAGGAGGGCAATCTAGGACTCCTCCTTTAAATGTATTGCAAGTTCCAACTGCAACAACAGAAATGAAATGAAATGAAATGAAATGAAATTCGTACTTGTAAAGCGCACTTATACCCCCAAAGAGGTGTCCTGGCGCTGTACGCATACCGCTGTGGAACCCTTCCTGGCTTTTCCCTGTGAAATGTCCACTCCTGGGCACCCCCAGGGTGAAGCCAGGCATCCCAGCGCTGTTGGGGCCGTTGTGGAGATTAAGCAAGCTATTGCCCAGAGTTGCAGAGTGGGACCCATGATTAGAATAGGCACTGAGGCGAGAATTATCAGGTCCGAGGAAATTGAGCCCAAGACCCGCCGAGGCGGGAATTGAACCCTGGTCCCGGGCCAGATCTCTGCATCAGGGTCTGCCGCTCTAACCATTGAGCCACACTTCTCCTAACAGACAATAATATATGCATACAGTGATACAAGGAGGGCAATCTAGGACTCCTCCTTTAAATGTATTGCAAGTTCCTCATCTATGTTCAGTCCTCCTGGGCTCTTAGTCTGGAAATCAATAATGTATCTTGATTCCCGTTGTCTGAGTAGGAGCACTCTGTCACCACCTCTAGGATTTTTGGGGATTTGTTCAAGAATCAGAAAGCTTAAATCGGCTACATTAGAGAAATGTTTGTCGTAGAAGTGGCGTGCCACAGGGTATTTTGGGTCATTGTTAGTAATAGCCCTAAGGTGTTCTAATACCCTTTTCTTAGCTGTACAGGTTGTACTGCCTATGTACCATAACTTACAGGTACATTCGATGGCATAAATGACACAATTCGAGCTGCATGTAAGAAATTGTGTAATCTTCTTAGTGACACCTCTGTAGTCTAGGACTCCCCTAAACTTACTGTGTCTGCACGCCTTGCAATGGCCACAAGGGAAAAACCTTATAAGGCCATGGCTGGCAGTAACAGGGTAGTTAGTTAGTAATGTCACTTTTAACCACCAGATCTCAAATATTTCTATCCCGTCGGTATGTTATGTTGGGTCTTTCGGTGATGGTGTCACCTATAACAAAGTCAGTTTTCAGAATATTCCAGTTTTTTGCCAGTATGCGTTTGACCTTGTGGGAGTCAGAACTGTACGTCAGGATCATGCAAGTGTTATCGCTTTCTTCCTCATTGAGTACCTCAGGTTTGTCAATCAAGGTAAGAGTTCTGTCAACCCATTCTGCTCTGTCCCTTGCTTTATTCAAGACCCAGTTGGGATACCCTCTGGCTTTGAACCTACTGATGATGATCTTACTCTCCTCGGTATAGGTCTCAGCATTGTTGCAATTCCTTTTGGCCCTCAGCAGCTACCCATAGGGAATACTCCATTTGAGTGTCTCTGGGTGACTGCTGAGGGCATGGAGGACACTGTTGCCTGCCGTGGCCTTCCAAAAAAGAGAAGTGCAAATCACCCCTTGTTTGATCTCTAGGCAGACATCCAAATATTCTGCTTTTGTTGTATCAATACTGCCAGTGAGAAGTATGTTATAACTGTTGGTGTTAAGTTTCTCAATGAACTTCCCAGCCTCGCCCTCCGAGCCCTTCCAGATGATGAATAAATCATCGATGTAACGGAGCCACATGGTGACATTCTGGAGGTCCTCTTTAAGGGTGGCACTTGCAAAGATCTCTTCCTCCCAGTAACCCATGAATAAATTGGCGAAACTGGGAGCAAAACATGATCCCATTGCAGTGCCTGTGACCTGCCTGTAGAGGGCGCCGTTAAATGAGAAAATGTTATTTTTTAGACAGAAATCTGTCATCTCTAAAATCATGCGACTGTGTTCACGAAATCGCACTGGCCTACGTTTCAAAAAGTGTTCACACGCTTCCAGACCTTGTTGGTGATCAATTATGGTGTACAAAGAGTGCACATCTAGGACAATAAGGAGATAATCTGGATTCCAGGTAAGGCTTTCTATTCTACTTAGAAAATCCTTAGTATCCCTTATGTAGCTTGGCAATTGTATGACAAACTCCCTTAGAAAGTAATCAACATATTTAGAGATATGTTCTGTGACGCTCCCTATAGATGAAACAATGGGGCGTCCTGGTGGTCTAACGCTGTCTTTATGGAGTTTGGGCAGTAAGTACAGAATGGGTAGTTTAGGATGATCTTTCTTCAAGTAACAAAACTCCTCCCACTCAAGAAGACCTTTGTCCCTCCAAGTTGTCAACTTGTCCCCTATGTCAGTGATGCTGTTGTTGTATGCCTCGTAGGTTATGAGCATGTAGAATTTATTGTCGTTTAATTGGCGTAAGGCCTCATTAATATACTCCTCTCTGTCGAGGATAACCACATTCCCACCCTTGTCTGCTGGACGGATGACAATGCTGGTGTCCTCCGTTAATGCTTTGAGTGCCTGTCTTTGTGCAAGTGAGAGATTAGTATTGAGACCTCTCTGTTGTTTCCTAGACTTGAGTCTGAGGTCCATGAGCGCCTTGATAGTGCACTCATGGAACGTATCGATATTATCATGAGGAAATATGGGTAGGAAAGTGGACTTGACTTTAAAGTCATTGCGTGCAGCGGCATCGTGTGCTATCTCCATATCCTCAAGGATTTGCGTGGTGCTAGTCTGTTCACTTCTTTCTTCCCTGTCTTGTTCAAGTTCAAACATAGTGATAAGTGTATCTACATCACTAACAATAAAGTTGTTATCAGTCCCACTGTTGCTACTCCTCCTGGTATGATTTTGCCCCAGTCTCTTAAGTTTGTGCCATTTCTTTAATTTCAATTTCCTAATGTATTTGAGAAGGTCAATTCTGGTGTTGGTATAGTTAAAGGAAGATGAGGGACAAAAAGAGAGTCCTAAACATAATGTCCGTTTTTCCACATCACTCATGAGTCTTTTAGAAAGGTTAACTACAGTTCTATTCACCATTTCCATATCCATATCCATTAGTGATTCTTGTTGGAGAATGTCTTGCGATTGTCCCATTGCGCCCCTTCCTCTGCCTGTGTTGCCATCGCTGTTGGAGTCTCTTTTTTCTGTTTCGGCGTTTCCTTGTCCCCTGCCTCGTCCTCGTGATCTCAGTGGTGGATTGTCCCTCAGTATTTGTCGACCTCGCCGTAGGACCCGAAACTCGTCTAAGAAATTGACCTGTCTGGGGTTGCGATCCTCCCCTGATGTGTTACCTCCTGAAATGTCCGACTCTGTGTCACTGATGGTTGAGTTCTCTGTGACTATGCTTGTTACAGTGCCCGGAGTTGACCCATTGTTGGAACTTTGGGTTCTGTACAGATGGTCATATTTCTTACTGAAGGTAAGTATCCTGCCACTTTCATAATCCGCATAGTCATGATTCAGTTTTCTTTGTTTCCTGGCTTTTATTTCCTCTTCATATCTCTTGAGGCGTTCTTTCATAGAGTCAAGAGTTTTATTGAGCGTTTCACTATCCAAATTTTGTTGCAGTTCAGTCATGATGTCTTTAATCTGTTTGAGTATCTCCTCTCTGTCCATCCAAGCATACTTAATAAGTATTTCCAACATTTTCCTGGAACTTGACGCAGAATGCTCAGACCATTCCTCGAGCATTTTGGGATTCGGAGCCTCATATGTCGGGGTAATAAATATCCTTAATCTCCTTGGTGCCATCGCCTGATCCACATAATTCTGAAGGGAGATTGCTTCCCACCATTTTGACGTTTCTGTCCGTTTTAATTTCTCTAATTTCTTGATTTTTTCTTCTAGAGGCTGTGCTGATGAGTTAGATTTTTCCGATTTGTCTTGTATGTTTGAAGCCCCAGGCTTCCTAGTGAATAGGGTGAGAGCAGCCGCTCTCCTTTCTGCTTCTTCCTCCATGGTGCACCTCACTTGGACCTGTATTTGGATGTATCCTGCTTGCTGACCCCTTACCACAAAATGGTGAGTTCTCTTTGCCATACGCAGCGCGCCCGCGCCCACTACACGTAGTGAGTAATGCGACTAACACGCTAGCACTTTGCAGGACAAAACCTGTAGGGACGTCCAAATGATGTTGAGAGCCTGAATAATGCGTACTTGATGTAAAAAGGGTGGGTCGCTGAATTCTGATGGTACACAGTTCGCGATTCCAAAAGCGCAACTGCAAGCCTGCAGCCGTAATATATTCACAATGAAGCAGAATAAGCGACACAATCCCCCGTGAGTAACGAAATGCACGAAGCTTACACACACAACAGGAAGTGACTGCGCGTCTCGCCGCTGACCCGGGGAAGTGGTTACGGTCCGCGTCCACCGATGCGGAACCCCACCACCACCCACTAGGGACAGACAAGCCGAAAGCAGGCTTACCTTCGTGTGATTGCTCCGAGGCTCTGAACGTCCCGTTGTCCTGCAATGACTTTGATGCGTGGCCGGTCCAAAAGCGCTCCTCAATAGTTACATAAACGAAGTTGCTCTTTCCGGAGCGCAGGGGACCCGTGAAAAGTGGCGTACACGTCGGCAGAGCATACCGGCAAATAGTATTCCAAACGTCTCCAATAACGTACGCTCTCAGGACAATAAGCAGGTCACCAATGATTGATCCAAGAGTTTATTACACAACGCGTTTCGACTATAAACACAGCCTTGTTCACCTGTAATGTGCACAACGAAAAGGGTAACTAATAAAGTTTCCAAAGAGTTAACAAAATAGACAAAGGACTGCACCAAATAGCTCAACCATGGCAGCCATGATGTACTGGTAAACACATAATGCATTAATCTGAAATAGGATTATCCAGTACAAAAATATAAAATACATACATGTGAAATACATGGTCCCAATGTTAACTTTGACAGAAAATAGCATACAGAAACAAATGTTCAATTGGGATCGAGCAATAACTCCGTTTTCGATCTAGCAGTGATCCTGTCTAAAATAAAATGGAGAAAACCAATATCAGGATACCCTCCCGTCCACAGTAAATAATAGGATGTACGATAGGGATCGACAGAAAATGTAAAAGCCTGCTTGCAGTGTGTATCAGCAGCCCTCACTAAACCTCATGATGAGGGGAGAACCAAGTGAACCACAGCCCGTGTTGACGGAAAGACTGGTCTCTGTAATTGACAAGTGCCAAGTATCAGATGCATAAAGACTCGAATGCTACTGATGTTCCAGTTAGGCGAACACCAGTGCTATGTATTCCCGCCAGACTGGATAACTGGAATCTGCATAATCTCACTATTCCAGGAATCCAAGGTTGCAACACGTGTATACCTATGTGGATAAATTGCATTGAAAGGACAAGTGCCCACACGAAAATGGCAAACACCATAGATTGTAAAACATTATAACTCAAACACATACCAGTTACCCGTAAGTGTGGAATCTACACTAAAGATGTGAAGGATGTGAGGGGGGGGGAAAGGATAGGCTGCCCGTGCAAGTGAATACAAATGGGTGGGCCCCTTCCTTTCCTCCTGCAAAAGAAACAAGAAAGAGAAAGAAATGTATTAAAACCATGAAACAGAGTTTGATCCCACAAAATTACATACAATTGTAAGACATTAAAAACAATTCCTGATGCACACCCGGACCACGGGAGAAACAGATTAGAGAAACCTACTACAATGTCTGGGGACACATTAGAATGAAAACTGCAACAACAGACAATAATATATGCATACAGTGATACAAGGAGGGCAATCTAGGACTCCTCCTTTAAATGTATTGCAAGTTCCTCATCTATGTTCAGTCCTCCTGGGCTCTTAGTCTGGAAATCAATAATGTATCTTGATTCCCGTTGTCTGAGTAGGAGCACTCTGTCACCACCTCTAGGATTTTTGGGGATTTGTTCAAGAATCAGAAAGCTTAAATCGGCTACATTAGAGAAATGTTTGTCGTAGAAGTGGGGTGCCACAGGGTATTTGGGGTCATTGTTAGTAATAGCCCTAAGGTGTTCTAATACCCTTTTCTTAGCTGTACAGGTTGTACTGCCTATGTACCATAACTTACAGGTACATTCGATGGCATAAATGACAAAATTCGAGCTGCATGTAAGAAATTGTGTAATCTTCTTAGTGACACCCCTGTAGTCTAGGACTCCCCTAAACTTACTGTGTCTGCACGCCTTGCAATGGCCACAAGGGAAAAACCCTATAAGGCCATGGCTGGCCGTAACAGGGTAGTTAGTAATGTCACTTTTAACCACCAGATCTCGAATATTTCTATCCCGTCGGTATGTTATGTTGGGTCTTTCGGTTATGGTGTCACCTATAACAAAGTCAGTTTTCAGGATATCCCAGTTTCTTGCCAGTATGCGTTTGACCTTGTGGGAGTCAGAACTGTACGTCAGGATCATGCAAGTGTTATCGCTTTCTTCCTCATTGCGTACCTCAGGTTTGTCAATCAAGGTAAGAGTTCTGTCAACCCCTTCTGCTCTGTCCCTTGCTTTATTCAAGACCCAGTTGGGATACCCTCTGGCTTTGAACCTACTGATGATGATCTTACTCTCCTCGGTATAGGTCTCAGCATTGTTGCAATTCCTTTTGGCCCTCAGCAGCTCCCCGTAGGGAATACTCAATTTGAGTGTCTCTGGGTGACTGCTGAGGGCATGGAGGACACTGTTGCCTGCCGTGGCCTTCCGAAAAAGAGAAGTGCAAATCACCCCTTGTTTGATCTCTAGGCAGACATCCAAATATTCTGCTTTTGTTGTATCAATACTGCCAGTGAGAAGGATGTTATAACTGTTGGTGTTAAGTTTCCCAATGAACTTCCCAGCCTCGCCCTCCGAGCCCTTCCAGATGATGAATAAATCATCGATGTAACGGAGCCACATGGTGACATTCTGGAGGTCCTCTTTAAGGGTGGCACTTGCAAAGATCTCTTCCTCCCAGTAACCCATGAATAAATTGGCGAAACTGGGAGCAAAACATGATCCCATTGCAGTGCCTGTGACCTGCCTGTAGAGGGTGCCGTTAAATTAGAAAATTTTATTTTTTAGACAGAAATCTGTCATCTCTAAAATCATGCGACTGTGTTCACGAAATCGCACTGGCCTACGTTTCAAAAAGTGTTCACACGCTTCCAGACCTTGTTGGTGATCAATTATGGTGTACAAAGAGTGCACATCTAGGACAATAAGGAGATAATCTGGATTCCAGGTAAGGCTTTCTATTCTACTTAGAAAAGCCTTAGTATCCCTTATGTAGCTTGGCAATTGTATGAGAAAGTCCCTCAGAAAGTAATCAACATATTTAGAGATATGTTCTGTGACGCTCCCTATAGATGAAACAATGGGGCGTCCTGGAGGTCTAACACTGTCTTTATGGAGTTTGGGAAGTAAGTACAGAATGGGTAGTTTAGGATGATCTTTCTTCAAGTAACAAAACTCCTCCCACTCAAGAAGACCTTTGTCCCTCCAAGTTGTCAACTTGTCCCATATGTCAGTGATGCTGTTGTTGTATGCCTCATAGGTTATGAGCATGTAGAATTTATTGTCGTTTAATTGGCGTAAGGCCTCATTAATATATTCCTCTCTGTCGAGGATAACCACATTCCCACCCTTGTCCGCTGGACGGATGACAATGCTGGTGTCCGCCGTTAATGCTTTGAGTGCCTGTCTTTGTGCAAGTGAGAGATTAGTATTGGGACCTCTCTGTTGTTTCCTAGACTTGAGTCTGAGGTCCATGAGCGCCTTGATAGTGCACTCTTGGAATGTATCGATATTATCATGAGGAAGTATGCGTAGGAAAGTGGACTTGACTTTAAAGTCAGTGCGTGCAGCTGCATCGTGTGCTATCTCCATATCCTCAAGGATTTGTGTGGTGCTAGTCTGTTCACTTCTTTCTTCCCTGTCTTGTTCAAGTTCAAACATAGTGATAAGTGTATCTACATCACTAACAATAAGGTTGTTATCAGTCCCACTGTTGCTACTCCTCCTGGTATGATTTTGCCCCAGTCTCTTAAGTTTGTGCCATTTCTTTAATTTCAATTTCCTAATGTATTTGAAGAGGTCAATTCTGGTGTTGGTATAGTTAAAGGAAGATGAGGGACAAAAAGAGAGTCCTAAACATAATGTCCATTTTTCCACATCACTCATGAGACTTTTAGAAAGGTTAACTACAGTTCTATTCACCATTTCCATATCCATTAGTGATTCTTGTTGGAGCGTGTCTTGCGATTTCCCATTGCGCCCCTTCCTCTGCCTGTGTTGCCATCGCTGTTGGAGTCTCTTTTTTCTGTTTCGGCGTTTCCTTGTCCCCTGCCTCGTCCTCGTCCCCGTGATCTCAGTGGTGGATTGTCCCTCAGTATTTGTCGACCTCGCCATAGGACCCGAAACTCGTCTAAACAATTGACCTGTCTTGGGTTGCGATCCTCCCCTGATGTGTTACCTCCTGAAATGTCCGACTCTGTGTCACTGATGGTTGAGTTCTCTGTGACTATGCTTGTTACAGTGCCCGGAGTTGACCCATTGTTGGAACTTTGGGTTCTGTACAGATGGTCATATTTCTTACTAAAGGTAAGTATCCTGCCACTTTCATAATCCGCATAGTCACGATTCAGTTTTCTTTGTTTCCTGGCTTTTATTTCCTCTTCATATCTCTTGAGGCGTTCTTTCATAGAGTCAAGAGTTTTATTGAGCGTTTCACTATCCAAATTTTGTTGCAGTTCAGTCATGATGTCTTTAATCTGTTTGAGTATCTCAGGGGGTCCTTGTGGGACCCCCTGAGCAGACCTAGGGGGTCAGGGTGTTTCTACCCTGCCCCCTTTTTGCGCTTTGCGCACTTGTTTCTGTCCCTCGGTTCTACCGAGGGACAAAATGGCTGCCAACACTTCCTGATTTGGAGTGTTGACAGCCACTTGACAGCCAATTAGCATGCAGCTCGTGATCGGGAGGGTACGCGGACCCTACTCGGCCATAGATATATATGTGACTTTACTTTTGATTTTCTCAGGAACTACTGAACGGATTTACACCATTTAAGCAAAAGGCACGACACTGAACCAAGGGCTACCTCTTTGCCAAATTTGGTGTAATTCCGTTCAGCAGTTCTGGCTGTAGCCGCGATGAAAGGTCCCTATGGAAAAATGAATGGGGAAAACGCGTTTTGGGACCCCCTTTTTTGTCAGCCTCCGCTTGACGAATCACCCCGAGACTTTCAGGATAGGAGCGGACCGGAGCGCCCCAACAAGTTGGAACATTTTGCGAAGATTCGTCAACCGGCGCCAAAGTTATTTCAAATGGAATGTTGCGGATTTCCTATGGAAAATAGGTCCTAACTATAACTATCTACTGGCGACCGCCAGTAGATAATATATATATATATATATATATATATATATATATATATATATATATATATATATTAATATGTATTGGTGTTTATTTTTGTAATTAACTATAATAATTATATATATATATTTATAAATTAATTAAGTATATTTAATTTTTATTATATTACTGTTACTTTTTAATATATTTAGTGTTTACTGTTTATATTTATATACATATACAAAAAACAATATTTTTGACAGCAATATTAGTGACCACAATATATTTTTTCGATATTTTTGGGTTCTATACTTTTGACACAATATTTGTGTCTCTTGTCAGATATCGGCCCTATAGTAGCTGAGACAGTATGTTGCTGGAATTGCCCTAGAAGTGTCTGTCCTACATGATTGTAGATTCTATTGTTCCGTCTTCCATTTCCTCTGGGAGTGGCATTTCCCTGACATGTCAGTCTCAGTTATCTGACAATGTCATATACAATAAGTTCTTATGATCTGTCCATACTGTTATGTTATGGTTGACTTCTAAGTAATGATGCCAATATGTGAAATCTCCCTTAATAATTAATAACCCCCTGTCATATATGATGTAATTTCGTTCTATGCTGGATAGTTTGCAAGAATAGTATGCTGCAGGATGCAGAGCTTTGGTATGTGCGTTCCTTCAAGATAATAAAGCCCTTATAACAAAGGAGTAAGCATGTGTTTTTTCTCGGAATGGCAGCAAGTTGTCTGTATGTTGAAGAAAGGGAGCAGCAGTTAAAGCTTTCCATAAGGCAGAAAAGGCTGCTTCTTGCTCTTCAGCTCAGTTAAATATTTACTGTGTTAAGATAGCCATCTTCCCAGCTTTCAGGAACATTCAGATTTGTAAGACTAAAACTATTTTTTACCACACTTTTTGCATTTTTCCTATTGGTAGTCCATTTTTCTTATATTTTGTGGTTTCGACCTAGTTGTAGTTTGTGGTGAAAACAGATGTGAAACCCATGAGTGAACATGGAATACTATATGTTTCTGAAAGGTAGACTCAATTCTAAATACAGCAAGTGGTCACTCATGTAGATCACTCATGGTTCTCCCAGAGTAACTAATAGTTTAAATTTAAAAAAAAGAAAATTAGTAGTACAAATAGGGAGCTGTTGTCTAAGTAGGTTCATTAATCACCACAGAGAGGCCGTTTGAAATCCCTCCATAAAGCCTGGATAAAAAGACAGCAGCTACTGCGATCCATGTTACTTTGGCCATTAACGGTTGAAATTTACTAATGTGCAGAACAAGATCTTAATTTCATTGTCTTAAAGTGAGAAGCCTCATATGGGTTGTCTGTCCTTTTGGCATTTTCCATAAATCACCTTAAACTCTACCAAAAACTGCATATAAATCGACACAGATTCTTATAAGAAATCAAAGGAGTCACCCAGGTCATTGTTTCTTTTGTGAGGTTAGACAGAATGCCGGTTATCAGTATCATTTAAAAAACACAGAGGTCTAGCCAAAATAGGACAGTGGGCCAGAAATGACTGTAGATATGATGAATCTCCAGGTAAAAAACAGGAGGCACAAGCAAGGATGGGGAGTCTTAATTCCTGCTGCTATTGAAGGCACTACTCTTTTATTACTTTCCCCAGAAATTCTCCCGCTAACAAGAATGCAGTTCGTTACTAATGTTGAACTCTCTAATACTTTGGGAGGCATTGGGTTTTGAATAAATGCTGTTTATCAGAAACACCTTCTTCCAGCTAGCGTTTACAACGTCTGTCTGATTTTTTATAATCTATTGATCCAATTCCTGGAGTGGATCCTCAGATGGATCAATGTGAATGGGCCTGGCAAACATTCACGGTCGTGGACCCATTGAGAATCCCAGTCAACCCTCAGTCTCTCTATGGCCAAATACTTTTCAGGAAAAGAAGAATAAACTACATGATTACTTACTGTGGTGAGGCGTTGTCAGGAAAACACAAAGTGGGCTGTCCTCTGCTAGTGGTTTAGATGCTGACTGATTCTCAGGCAGTATGTGAAGTGAGTTCTAGATAAGTATGGTAAATGTCAAACAGTAAATGAGCAGGAAATATAAATAATATTTTTCACAGTGAGGCATTGTCCACAATGGTAACAGGTCACTTACAGTGATACAGGATGGAGGAGATGGTAATGAGGGCAGACGTCAACCAGATTACCAGCGTTGATCCTGTGACAGTAAGAAGCAGATCTCATGACAGTTAAGAAGTAAGAGACTCCCAAACATGAGCAAATAGATGGTAAGGCAAACATCATTCAAACAACAAGGACAAAAGCCCCAAGAAGTACTAGGGCAAGGCCTGACCCAAAAAGAGAACCGAGAAGGGAGAACATAAAAAAGGGTTGAGAACGCAAGATCGAATTGATGAAACTAAGCATCAATGAATTGTTGCCAGGCAAAATGACGTGCAGTGCCGCTTAAGCGTGTGCTTTATCACTATTGACCCAGAAGTGGAATGTTGATCCACCAAGCTCCCTCCCATGCAGTAGTAAACAGTCTATTTTTTCTGAAATGCTGTAGCCTAGCCTACTGTAGTTTCTATCCCCTTTTTTAATCAAGTGATTCTTTGCTTAGTGCAGGTGGTGATTCAACAGTAGCATGACTGCTTATAGAGGGTCCGGAGAGGTTTTAGTTAGGGTAAATATCAGCACAATCTCTTCTCTATTTCTTCTTTTTTTATGTAGAGTTACCTTTAATTTACTACTCAAATAGAAAGGCTTAAAAAGCTAAATAAACCTCGTGGAACAGTAACTGTTACAGCTCGAACGGGGAGCCCGAATGGTAATGTGGCGAACGCTGCCATAAGTAAAGGAGCCGGCCCTTAGTGCAACATGCAGGATATAAGTGTTGACGCCACTATGTACCTGCATGCATACTAAAGAATCTGTGGGTGATGGGACGCGCCAAATCCCCCAGCGGTAGCGGCGTGTGGAATCGGAACAAAAAACATCACCACATCATGAACCGGAAACCCTTAAAAGACGTTTCCAGGTTCATCTTGGCGCAGATTATTCCAAAAGGTTACGGATGCGGTGTCTTGAGGAGTACTCGGAGCGGTGATCCTGAAGTTGGTGCAGTAAGGCAGTGCTGTTCCATTTAGTCGCCCCTTTGTTAGCGCATACTTTCTTTTTTTTGCCGGTAAGCTTATTACTGAAACTTCCTTGGTGTTTTGGTGGTATATTCTGCCTTGCTTTTTTTTGGCTGGATTTTTATGGGGTTGTGAATTAAGCTGCAAGTATCTGGGCATACTATTGACTCGTGGTGTAGATTTATCACCACATATCTACCAGTCCTACGCTCCGATTATCCAGTGCAGGGATCATATCTTGGAGAGAGTATTCGGAAGTCTAAGGTGTGCTCCGCCCAGAGTAATAGATTTATCTGTATTTTCTTTTTCAACTTCTTTGCGAGACTCTGTTGAATGGGTGATTGTGACTGGAGTGGCAAAACATTTTATGACTTTATTTTTTCCTTCTTTTTCTTTATGGATGTGATTAAACGTATAAAGGTACAGAAAGGTGGATCTGATTTCTGTACAGGACTACACTATTGACTTATTCAAGCAAAACAACTATATTTATTTTGCTCTTACCTCACGATTATTCTTTCTTGTTTTACCGTATCTAACAGGGGTGTTATGAGGTCTATCAAGTGGATTCTCCCCCTGTGAAGTGTGTCAGCCCTTGTTTTTGGTGGGTACATCGTACGTAGAAGAAAGTATTAGAAGGCATATTATGGGGAATATTCACAATGACGGGCGATAACTATCGCCATCGTCAATCAACGTCAGAAAAGTTAACGCCGCCTAACCCTGGCTATTATCACCATGTTAGCGGGGTATTATCAAGCCCACGCTACATGGCGATAGTAACAGGGAAGGGGTGTTAAAACCCACGTTTAAATAATCGCAATGGCGATGTCAAATCCTGCGTTAGCCGGCGATACGTGGCGATCGGCCAATTATAGCCAGAAAAGTCCCATCATCACTCCCGGCGATAGTGCTCTGAGAATATGCCCCACAGACTGTTAAATTGTCCCAGTGGGCTTTAACATTCTTAACACAGAAGTGTGCAACGATTAGTGCAGCAGTAAATGGTCCACCCAGTTAAGCTAGAAACCGCACCCTAAACCCTGTTTCCACCACAGACGCCTACCCTAATGGAGACATAGGTATTCCTAAAAATAAACAACACTTTGGTTCACTCTGCCTACTTGCTCATCACGAGTGCCCTGGTGCGTGTAAATTTGGGCAGAGTTGCTGTAAACACTGTGTGCTCCCTTTTTGCAGTAAGTACACCGCATGGTATAAAAATACGTTTGCTTGTTCTTGCCCATTGCATGCACTAACTTGGGGCAATAACTGATGCATTACTAGGTGCAAGTGGGATTTCACAATGTGGTCATTGTGTTGGATTCTATGACGCAACACAGACTGAGTTGACTAAAGTGTCAATTCCTCCTAATGCGTTGCATCAAAAACTATTTCAAGATATTTTATTTCAGGTTTTTGTGGCTCTCAATTTCATGTACTGCCTTCAGGGACATCTGATGAGGAATAAGGTGCAGTCTTAATGCCAGTTACAACTTGGAAGGACTTGTCATGTGGAGGTCCACCAAGAACATGCAGAGACATATGTCCCTTGGAAAGACTTGTCATGTCATGGGGTGGACCACCGAAAACGTGCGTGGACATATGTCCCACTAGAGCCCATAGGCAGGTGCCTAAGGATGTAAGTGGCCAGAGCGCTCCATGTCATAAGCTTTAGAAGTTTCTCAACTATAGGAATTCGCTGCTAGAGCTTGAAGAGCGTGTTTGTGGGGACTGGGGAGCACCGTGATCTTGTGGGCAGGTTGGAATGGGTTTGCCGGGTACTTAGGATGGCTGAGGTTTTATTTAATCAGGTTTCCATCTGAGTTCTCTACCTTTTACGCTCTGGTTGATAACATTAATAGATCTGACTTGGTATTAAAAAGTCTTTACTTTTAATGTGTATTTCAGTATAGCAAGAGCAACCCAAATGTCCATACGAACCTGGCTACAAAGTGCAATAAATACCAAGAACGCGCAGACGCACAGCGGACGCCATTGAATAGGGGAGGGGGGAGTGAGGCACAGCTGGGAGCCAGGAGCGGGAATTGCTGGGGGGCGAGTCGCTCAGCCATATCACATGTAGATGACGCACCCCCAGTGGCAGCTCATCCGCTATGGTGGAAGAGCGTTGCCCCACTGCCTTCAAGCAGTGCAGAAGAGGGACAATCTTCACATGAAGATTATTTACTGATGTTATCATGCTAAGTATCGTTAGGGGGTGGGAGGGTGGGTAGTACTGCTCCACTCACGGAGCAGGGCAGGAGTGGAGTGGCATTCCCACTCAAGTGTGCAATGACTGTTTGCCCTGCCCACTCAGGCCGCACAAAGCAGAAATGCGCACTTCCCTGTCCGCAGTGCAGGCTGCATTACAGCCTGCATGTAGAAAATGCCCACCCCTCCGGCCCTTGGCTGCATGACTTGTCCTGTTGCAAATTAGCAATCACACTGCTGCATCGCAGTGTTGTGATTGACTCAGGGTAGGGAGCGTGGCTGCCAAATACCTGTTCCTGGAAGCAGACGCAGGGGAGCAGGAGCTACGAAGACACGGGGCACGGCTTCGAGGTAAGACTTCCCACATTACAATATTAACGACACACGCTCACACACATACCCGCATCCAGGCACCATCCAGTATTATTTCCGGCGTTTACCACCTAACAGCTGTCCATCACCCTCCTCCCCCCAGCACTTCTCAATGGCGGACGCTGTGCGCACATGCACAGCAGGACTAACACTCGTGTGTCAAAGGCACATACGTAGTTACAACGCAATACATGACATTGCATTCCATCCCAATGCATACTAATACTAGGCACATTGCAACAGTAGGTTAGATGTTGCATTACGGAGACATGAAAATCACTATTCCAACTCCAGTGAGTGCAACGCTAAACTAACCTTTGCACCCCAATCCCAAACGTGAACCCAGGAATTCCTTTTTGAGCCCCCCATTACACACCCAAAACTCTAAATTGACCCAAATGCATACCCCAATTTTCATAATGAACCCCAAAAAACAGCCCAAATTTTCATATTTTACCCCCAATGCACACCCCAATTTTCATATTTTACATCTGGAACACATACCCACCCAAAATAATTTAAATTACACCATCACTGTCCTCACAATGCGTTGTAATAAAATGCAATGTAAAGGCACCTGCGTTGTCGGAGTTGCATTGTTGATGATGTACTGCCTGCATTGTACTGGACGTCTCACGTGCCAAAGGCAAACCATAGGCTAGCCCGTTTGCGTCTGTCTGCCCCTGGACCGCGCTCAGCACCAAGGAGACCTTCCTCTTGGACTCTCCACCGCTACGACGTCAGCACCCTCCTCGCCATCAATCCTGGACGCCACCTCGCCTGCCAGGACCGACCTCTGCTCCGGACCGGACATCGCCATCGCCATCACTGACGGCTGCAGTATCACCCGCAAGGATCAGCCCGACCTTCAAGGACAAGGCATTGCCATCACCTACAGAGGCACACTCTGACTCACCACGCACTCCAATGACCCAAGGGTGACCATGGACCACCTCAACTCCCAGATCCGGAACAAGCCCATGCACATCCACTGTGGCACCCTCATGTGCAGGTCCCCCGGCCCTTGGCCCCCCATTCTCAAATACCATTGTTGACCTCATTGTACACCAGGGTCTCCCATCCACCGACGACATCCTACTCAGTTATCTCAAGTTCCACCTGGACAACACCAGTGAGCAGAACACCACCGCCTTCTGGGGAAGGTCCCCAACATCAGACACAAGCAGCAACTCACCTCAAAAGGCCACATAGCAGGACACACGGTCAAGCACGTCACCTCCACCAGCGGGAGCTTCAACTTCAGCCACAACACCGGACTCTCCTGGACCAACCATCATTGGATACATCACGTCTTCACCTTGCCCACCGGATGCCAATGCCATCATCGCAACCCCTCGCAGCTGGATCAAGTCCACCGTAGGACGTCTCGTCAACTCTCTCAGCACCAACACTCCGCCACTGCTTCCAAACGTTGACACCGCAGCGCGCAACCACCAACGATGGATCTCCAACAGTGCCGACATTCGGGCACGCCTCATGAAGGGCACTGCGTCAGTAACTTCCGCCTGCCTGATGTCAGGCGTGAGGGTGACACAGTGTCACAGGGATAGGCTGGCCACATGCATTGCTGGAGTTGCGTCATGGTTGTGGCACAACTGCAGCAATGCGTGACTTTAGCGCAGACAGATTCATCAGGATTCCTGACGTAACTGTCATTACTTGCGTCATGGAGCGCTGTCCAGTGAGTACAGCGCATCCATGCTGTCGCAAGAAGGGCGTAGTGAGAAGTGTTGCAACGCTGTCTTGTCGCAGCGCTACAACACTTTTCATGTGTGGGGCACAGGAATTCGCACTATCTTATTGATGGTGCGTAGTCCTGCCCTGTAATTTTGTGGCAGGGCAGCGCAGCAACATTGCTTGCAGCGCGATTCCAGCAACAGAACCTGCTGAAATGAGGCCCCAATGGTTATCTCCATTTTAAGACCAGATATTTTCTGGCCTTAAAAAACTGCCTCTAGTTGCAGTTATGGCCACTTTTTTTGGTCATCTTAAATTAAGGATTCCCCTTGTGAATAGGGAAATCTTGGTTTAATGTCAGAGTTTGCAAGGGAACGCCTCCCTTGCATATCATTAGCAATAATTATCGCTGACTGAAGTTGCGATATTGAAAATGGTCCATTTCGCCTAAAAGCTGTCGCTAACTGCTGTTAGCGACAGCTTGTGAATATTGCGATAAAATATCGCTGCTTTATCGGCAGAAAAGTGCCGCTAAAGCGGCGATATTGCCTTGTGAATATGCCCCTAAGTGTATTGGATACCCTGGTAAAAACTCTTCTTTCTTTGTAGTGATACAGTTTTTTCTATGAAAGAGCAACAGTATTAAGGAAGGAACAATCCATTCCTTGTGTCCCATAGTGGTACTTTACAGGTAATAGGTTGAAAGCAAAATTATTGATATAAAAGCAAACCTTGTTTTGGCACCCTCTTATGGTGTTTTGTTTTGATTTTAAGGTCTCCTTCCCTGCTGTCACCATCGTTTCCTTCCCTCACTTGATCACCTCAACCTTCTGTGCCACTATAGCATTTCAGAATTAAGGCTATCACAGGGTGGACCCACGTGAGCCACAAACCCATCCTGAGGATTCAGAAGGTCACATCCTGACAGTAACAATGGCAATGCTCAAGAGAAGTGGACCTCTCCTCTTCTCTATTTCTAATAACTTATATTTTACTGTGTCACTAGGAGCCTAAAAAAGTCTAACAATGAACATATGTACATTCCCTCACAGAATGGGAAACAACAGCTAACCTATCTGGGCTACGCCTATTCCCAGGAAGCACTCCAAATGAAAAATCACCTTGGAAGTGTACCAAGTCCTATTCAAACTGGTGTAATGGATGAGCATCTACAGTTAATGACTGTATAGAAAATGCACAACCATCCACCTTCAAAGCCTGATTTCACAGCAAGATCATCCACCTCAACTGCACCTACTGGCACTATCTTAAAAGATTATGCTCCAAAAATGCCTGAACATTTATCTGGACAACTGCTTCCTATTCCAAATCTAAAAAGAACAATTAGCAGAAAACTGAAGCAAAGAGTTGCATCCAGAACTCATGACCAGATAGGTGCCCCCCACCCTAATACTAACTCTAAAAAAAAGGAAAACTTCATATTATATATGGGAGATATGGGAGGACATACCCCCTACTGTATCTTATAAGGATAATGCAACTGACTGAGAGAAACAAGGCAGAAGGATGAGTTCCTTTATAAGGTGATGGAACTCCCAAGTGACTTGTGAAATTCCTATAACCTTTGGCAGGTGCTACTTTATTCCGTATAATAAATGGGCACTCCATCACCCTTCCACCAAACCGCTTAAGTACGCGGTGTTATGCTCTTTCATATAAAAGAGATAAAGGGCCTTATTACGAGTTTGGCGGTGCGTCTGCTGGAGAACCACGTCCACCCTCGCCATTAGACCACGCCGCTGGCGGTCCAAAGACCGCTGTATTACGAGTTGAACTCAGTGCTGGCGGTGTGGCTGCGCAGATCTTGCAGCGGTGGTGAGTACTTTTTTCAAATATATCGATGCCTGTGTGAGTATTTCAACTGCATATGTGTTGGATGCACACATATGCATGATACATGTAGAAAAATACCATCTACCCATTGCCGGGGTTCGGCCCATATGTGAGCAGTCCTGGCAATGGGTATACAGTAACTAAAGGACTCACCTGTTGATCATAGCAAATGAGGTCATTTTCCTCGGGGTAAACATCCTGCTGTGAAGGGGGGGCCTGAAGAAAGGGATCCATGTTGGAATCTGCCTGGATGAACAAGAAAGAGGTGACCATGCAACCTAAATCCTTTGTCACCGCCACCTTGAAGCAGGCGGTCGGACCGCAGTGGTCACCTTGTTGAAAAGGCAACTCATAATACTCATGGTGGTGCTGCTCCCCTGTACCGCCTAATGGTGTCTGCCTATCCCTGACCGCCAACCCGGCGGTCTACTTGGCGGTCTCTGAGGTACAACCGCAGTCTTCGCAAAGGAAATCTGCCCAAATCTTAATACAAAGGTTGGACCGCTGAGCTCTCCACGCTCAGATCGCCACCACTGGCACAGTGGTCCATGGGCCCTCCGAACTCGTAATCAGGCCCAATGTGTTTGCAAACATGACAGATAAAAGTAGAATATGTAGTGTGAAATTAAACAGACCAAAAAGCAGTTAGTAATTTGTTGCAAAAGGTTTTAGAATCATTTGAATGTAAGTCAGATTAAAAGAATGCTGTAGCTCAGAATGTGTAAAAACATGCAGAGTTATTTTGTCTTTCCTGTAATGAGCTAAAGCATGCACAAAATAAACATGTTGCAGTACATATATACCTTCTGCTAATCAGTGTTCATTGTGCAAAATATTGGACAAAGAAAAAGCCATGTCTCGTTTTTATTCTTTAAACTGTAGCTGTAATTATGCTCTGTGACCTGCCTTTAACCTTGACTGATGACTCTAGCAGCAGGCAGTAATAACTTATTACAGTTGAGCAGCTATGTCATTTCTTTAGTATAGGTGACTAAAGGCATATCAAGTTGCCTGTAATAGGTAAATTTAAAACAGGCTTTGTACTGGGAACTGCCGAAACCTATTATTGTACGGTAATAATAACAATGATAACATTATTATTATCTTCATTACACAAAATAACATATACACGATAATGCAATCAAGAGCATAGTTAATGGACAACACCTTAAAATTGCCCCCTTTCTTAAATATATAGTATATGAGCCTAATATCTAGATAAAGAAATGTCTCTATGTGTGCCAATCAGCAATCTTCCACATACGATAAATGTATTAATTATAATGAAAAACAAACATGGACTCAACATCGAAAATACTTATAGTTTTTGAGTGTGTAGTGTTTAGTATGATAAATAAAACCTATACACGATCCAAATGCAAGGATGCTATCTGCAATTTAACCAAGCTATAAGGCACAATATGGACTACCCATAAAAGTACATATTGTAAAAATATTTTTTAACATTACTTCCCTTCACCCCAAAAAAAATGTTAACTCCAACATGTCTAACTTCATAACATGCAATGCAACATTTTTTTTCCTAAATATGCCCAAAACATGTATTAAAAAAGGACATGTGTAATGTTTGATTTTTTTTTAAATATAAAATTTTGGTAAGCAAAATAATTAACACAAATTATTTTGCTTTCCTCATTTCTGTCTATCAATATAAATTGTGCTTTTTCTGCAACTAAACATATTTAGTAAATACATAATAAAGTGCTGCAAAAGGTTTGAATCTACCTTTGTTAAATATTATTTATAAAAAGTAAAATAAGACAAAGTATTACAATTATGAAAATATCAAAGAAAATATAAAATTGCAGTAAAAGTTCTCATAGGTTAAAAAATGTGTATGTGTTATGAAACAATTTAAATGATTGTAATTATAATATTTCAAAACTACACATATTGTGAACATCTTTGATAAAAATTACATTAAGGTAATACATCATTACCTAACCTCAGAGCTTACGAAAATAATTACAAAACAGAAATCAAAGTATAGGGTCAGATTTACTTTTTGTTTTGAATTGGTTTGAATTCAGTCCCACATGCATTGAGTAAAGTGCATAATTTCAGGGAATTAAGCTTACCAGTCTTACTCCAGTCCCACAAATATAAGGGAAAGGTATTAAAGCCTAGGGGTATAATTTACTATTTTAAACACAGTTCCACAAACAAAATTAAAGCTAAACAAATCCTCGGATATCTTTCATTGTTTTAAGTGCAACCATACAAATCTTTATAAATCAAAATAAATCATAAATGGTAGAACCCCAGTAAAAAGCACATACAATTTCAACATAATACATAACTATCAAACAAATATTGATTAAATCCCTAAATATGTGATCACCTATTTGTTTTAAAAACACTAACCCCATCCCAAACAAATTGCCATCATTTTAAATATTTAAACATTACTCACCTAAAAACCAATATAACTCATAAACTCATAGAAGAAATACATAATGTAAAAATATTTTTATCTTACAAAAAATATGAACCCCCAACATTTACAAAGGAACCCCCTCCCTCTATAAACACAAACTTATTTCCATGATGTAACTCACAAGCACCGAAAAAGAACCTAAAAAATTGAAAGCCCCAAAAACAATACTGTAGTGCCTAAATATTACACTACCAACCTAAACTCCCAATATAGTCCACAACATAGGGACCGATTACAATGCGAAATCGATATACGGAGATCTCTGCAAATGCCGTGTGCACCTATGTATGGGAAACCATGCACACACAGATCCTGCCTCCAAGATGTAGGCCACTACAATCAAGAGAAAGAAGAACTTCTCTTAGGAAGAGACAGACCTTATAGGTACCTTTGTTGTAGAATGCTACAGAAGGCTACATGATCTGCCTCCATACAACATCAGTGGAGTGGAGTGGAGAAGGCAGCCATATGGTAGGTGGACTCTGTGGGGACCTCAAGAAGAATGGATGAGAGGAGCTTAGTGTCGGAGTTCTACAGGGCATAGGTGACACATCTGGATCCCATCACCACCTCACCTTACTGATGAGCACACCTTCTCCCCAATGGACCCTGTCCTTCTATATGGCCTGCCTCTTCTTTGAAATCCCAACGTCATGACTGGTAAGAAACTATACCCCTGTATTTCACCTTAACATTTCTACTTCACACTCAGGTTTCACTCCACCCCTAACAGATAGGCACACATCTCACACTTCTATCTCCACCTTTTTGACTTTTTTGTGATTCAACTTATCTTAAGGCACTCCATTTTCAATACAGTCACAATTTCAAGTACATTGGTAGTAATAGCAAAGGCAGCAGTACTATCTACTGTGGCAGGGCGGCTACCAGGGAACTAGTCTAAATGCACCCCAACTACACACAGGTACGCCATACTGAAATGTGTTAAGACCACAGTCTAGAAACATTTATGTCTTGTTTTTCATCATTCAACACTGAAATGATTGTATCTTTATGAAATATGTTTATTAGAAAATGTACTCGACATATACACAGCGTTTATCCTTATACATTTGACATACCATATTATTTGTCCGCCCATCCGCCAACTGCCACCACCTCTGCTTCTGCTACAAGCAGTGCGCCAACATGTGGACAGGCCATGGACAACAGACAAATAGCAGAGGCTGTTAATCTTTAGCAATATAATTTACAATATGTAAATAATATTTCTCTCTCCATTAGTTTTGTAGTATGTTATTTGTTTGGTTTCTGAAGTAAAATATTCTCCTTGTTCTGCATGTTTCAAGTATAAAATATAATCGGTTTCATTATATGCATGATCTTGATGCATTTATGTCACGAAATACATCCTGTATTTTTCAGATTTGTTAGTACTTATATTTTTGTGTCCCTCATCATGCACTCTAGATAGTAATGTATCCAGAGTAGGTATTTATAATGGTATTTTTTTGTTGTCATCCATACTTGCAGTCTTTTGCTTCATATCAGTATATGTGTACTAATAGACAATTTTTGTCAATAGTTTTGATCCAGATTATCTTTATGTTCTTCTTCATATCAGGTGTGTGGCATACATCTACATCCCACTGATCAGATATCAATGGACATTCTGCAAGCCGCAGTACGAGTTTACAGTAATTTCTAAGTAATTATTACTCTTTCTCCCTCCTATCTAATGCCTCGCTACTGACCAAATGCTTTCCTTTAAATGTAAAATTAATATATTGATAGATTTTTGAATGTGTACAGAATATTAGCATAAAACAGGGGTGTGGGACTTTATAAAAATGTCTACTTTCCAAAGAGACTAGATGCTTCAAAAGTATCCTTCTCCTGTAAAAAAAAATCCACTTGTTCTATTTAGTACCATGTATCGCAGTGATAACTTCTGGCATTATTCTCAGTATATCAATTATAATAGCCTTTCTGATTATGGCAGGGCTCACATTAGTTCATTGTTTGGAATCCAGCAAGGCCCTCATCAAACTAATTTTACAGTACTTCTAACATATCAGGGCTCTATTTATCACAGATCTTTGAATATTCGCAGGTGGTTCATATGCAGAGGATGTGTTTAGACTAGCATTCTGATAATGGCAGGGCTCGGAATATACCAGCAGTTTCATTTGCCGGAGTTGTTATAGTAAAGTTCCGGATATATCTTTGCTGTCTTTTTTATTTTGGTTTCTTAGTAAGTGTCCTGTAAATAACTCTGGAAAATTTACTTTTAAGCATTCCCTCGATTTTTCCAAAGGTTCCTGCAATTAATCCCTGATTCTACTTATGGCCCCGTGCCTAGGTTGCCAACTGAGGATCAAGGAGATATTTACAGTTAACAACTTAATAACTCTGCAAAGTCCTGTCAGTGTCATTAAGTTATGGGGTAGTTATGCATCAATCTGGCATACAAATACAAAAGGTGTTTTTTCACTCTTAAAAGGATTTACTAGTATGAAGATTTCCGTGTGAGGAACCCCTTCGGTTCCTGGAAAATGTCAGAAAGAGTAGAAGTGAAACTATTCCCAGGCCGGAAAGTGAGTTTTCCATGAGGAAATATATTTTTTCCCTGAAGAAAAAAGAAATAAACGTTTTAACAAGTGAATTTGCACTTGCTTTGCTGATTTTCACATGGGGAAATACATGCATGTATATTTACTCGTGCGAAAATGGAATTTTCAAATCTTTGCTAGGTGTACGTCTGGAAACCTGCAGCTATCACCTGCTTCTGTAAACTCTTATCCATTCCTGAAATTCATAAATCTACACCAATGCACAGGCTTAGACGTGTGGGTGCACTTTTGCGAATTATTTTAGAATGTGATCCATATTGGTTTTACACTTATTCTCCATTATTAATTTGAGATATTGGCATTTATCGAAAATGTTCAATCAGATGACCCCTTACAGAAATGTTATTTTGAGGTGCCCCTTACATTATGCAGTATCGTTTTGTAAATTTCTGACCTTCGTTTCCTTCAAGCTGTAAATATTGTTTGGGTATATTTTTATGGGAATCAAACTAATTTTGTGAAACTATCTGCAACCTTTGTCCACTTTTCTTTCAATTTGCAAATATTGTTTGAGTTTATTGTTTGCATACAAAAAAACATAAATATTGCTTCATTATTCTGCATGCATTTGCAAATGATAAAGAGGCATTCTGTCATATCACACAGGTGTCTGAGTTAGTCTGTGGGGCAGCACAAATGCGTCATTCAACTGGAGCACAGCACCAACCTGTAAAGCCCACCCCTCCTACCAACCCTACTAACCCTACCAACATACCACCTGTGCCATCCAGAACTCATGAGCTCCCAGTCCACAACCACTGGCTAGAGAGTTGGACAACCCACCCCCATAGGTAAGGACAACAATATCCAAACCTATGAACATTCCACCCAAACCCCTCACAGAATCATCGTCCTACAAACATGCACTACTTTTATGACCACCCATTCCAATTCTTATGATGTGCTAATACTATTTTGTTCTCCTTTGAAAATAAACATACATTTTACCTACTGTTCACAGGTCCGTCTCTATATATGTTTCTAGCCATCTATAGTGGATGCATGAGAAGAATGTCAGTGTAATGTGATACAGACTCTGCTTTGCGTGACCCTTTCCAGTACTGCCCCACACCTAACATACATAAACAAGCATGCCCACACTATCAGAAAAGACTAGCAAGACGTCCAATTTAGAGATGTAAAAAATATTTTTTAGAGACATTTGTCAAGAAAATATGTTTCATATTTTCTTTTTAATATAAGAGCCAGTCATTGGGAACCAGCAAGTCAAAAAATAGGATCTTAGTTCAGGGAGGAAAAATCAATTTGAAGGGGTTCAAAAATCATGCATGAAGTGTTTCTAAAGTCCAGTGGGGAGTACAGGCAAAAGGTTCAAAATGTCCAATACAAATAGTCCAAAAGTCAGAACATAATGTCAGCCATGAAATGAAAAGTTCAAAAGGAAGCTAAAGTCCTTTTCCCCGTTGAGACTGTGTGTCATAGATCAATCAATCAGTCAGTACTTTTGAGGGTAACCAGCTGCTGGATTTAGCCGAAGAGCCAGGTCTTTAGTTTTTACCTGAAGTCTGTCAGTGAGGGTGATGTTCAGAGGGGGAGGGCGTTTCAGGATCTGGCACAGAGGTGGGACAAGGAGCGGCCTCTGCTGTGGCTACGGCAGATGTATTGAGTATGTGCAAGGGCAACGTAGATGGAGCAGAGGTTTCTGGATGGTTGGTGGAAGTTCAGCCGGTGGTTGTTCATGTATGCTGGTCCTTGGTCTTGGAGGGCTTTGTAGGCTTGTGTCAGTAGCTGGAATTGACATCTTGTCTGGACAAGGAGCCACTGGAGGTTTCTCAGGTGTTGGGTAATGTGGGTCCATGTGGGCAGGTTGACGATCGTTCTTGCCACTGAGTTCTGTATTGTCTGGAGTCTTCTCATGAGTTCGGCGGTGGTTCCTGCATACAGTGCGTTGCCGTAGTCCAGCTGGCTGGTGATTAAGGCTTGTATGACTGTTTTTCTCATGCTGATGGGGAGCCATTTGAAGATTCTTCAGAGCAGGTAGAGAGTGTGAAAGCAGGCAGAGGAGACTGTGTTGATGTGTCATTTCCTGGTGAGGTTGCTGTCCAGAATGATGCAGAGTTTGCGGGTGGGGTCTTCTGGTGTCGGAGTGGGTCTGATTTGGTGGGCCACCAGGTGTCGTTCCAGAGGGAGGCGAGGTTTCCAAAGTTCAGTACTTTGGTCTTGCCAGTGTTAAGCTTCACACAGTTGTCCCTCATCCAGTCTGTGACATTCTTCATGCAGTTGTGGAAATTGGTCTTAGTGGTGGTGGGGTCTGCTGAGACCGAGAGAATGAGCTAGGTATCGTCAGAGTAGGATATGATGTTGAGATCATGGGTTCTGATGATGTCGGCCAGTGGTGTCATGTGGGTATTGAAGAGGGTGTGGCTTAGGGATGAACCTTGAGGGACGCCACAGATGGTGCTCGTGGCTTCCGAGGTGAAGGGGGTTAGGCAGATTCTCTGCGTAAGTCCCATGAGGAATGATGCAATCCACCTGAGTGCGTTTCCCTGGATCCTAATCTGGTGCAGTCTCTTGATGAGCGTGTGGTGGGATACAGTGTTGAAAGCTGCAGAGAGGTCGAGGAGAATCAGGGCAGCTGATTCTCCTCTGTCGAGTAGGGTGCGGATGTCATCAGTGGCAGCGATCAGGGTGGTCTTGGTGCTGTGGTTGGTATGGAAACCGGATTGTGAGGTGTCTAGCAGGTTGTTCCACTCCAGGTGCTCAGTGAGCTGCTGGTTGATGGTCTTCTCCAGGACTTTGGCGGGGAACAGGAGCAGTGAGCTGGGGCCGTAGTTCTAGAGTTTGCTTCGGCCGGCGTGGGTATTTTTTGAGGAGAGGTCTGATTTCTACGTATTTCCAAGCGTTGAGAAAGGTGGCTGTGGCGATGGATGCGTTAAGGATGGTGGTGAGTTGGTAACTGATCTCGTTGCTTCCTAGGTTGAAGAGGTGGTGGGGGCAGAGGTCCGTGGGTGCTCCAGATTGGATGGAGTACATGATGGTTGCGGTGTTCGGTGCGGTGAGCTGTTCCCAAGCAGTGAGTTGCTGAACATGGGAGGCTTCCCTAGGGGTGAGGAGGCTGAGGAGGTTGGTAGGTTGGCACTGGAAATTCCAGTAGATGGTGGATATCTTGTTGTGAAAGTGATTCGCTAGAGTGTTGCAGAGTTCCTGTGAAGGAGGAATCGTGTTCTCAGTGGCTGTTGGGCAGGAGAACTCTCTGGCGATGCTGAAGAGTTCCTTGGTGCAGTTGGCACTTGTCTCAATACAGTCTGCAAGAGAGTCCTTTTTCGTGTCTTTGACTCATTGGTGCGATTCGTTGAGGGCTGACTTGACGGTAGCTCAGTCTGTAGCATCTATGCTTGTGCGCCATCTTCTCTCTAGTTGTTTGCAGCTGCGTTTCATTGTACTGAGTTCTGGTGTGTACCAGCTGGCTTGTATGGTGGATCTGTGGGTTTTTGATGTTTTGATAGAGGCGACTAGGTCAGCGGCGTTGGTGATCCAGGTTTTGAAGTTCTGGACTGCTTGTTCCAGGGTGGTTGCTGCTTTCAGCTGGGTGGTGTTGAGGGTGTCCGTCCATTGAGTCTATGTCACTTTGCTCCAGCTGTGGATGGAGGTGTTGGGAGGGTTGGAGGCAGTGCCCGGTGATCCTACGATGGTAAAATGGGTGATGGAGTGGCCAGTCCAAGTGAGTTCTGTTGCCTGCCTGTATTTGACTGTGTTGTTGGACGTGAAGATAGGGTCCAATTGGTGTCCTTCTCTGTGTGTGGGGTCTGTAACCAGCTGGGTGAGGCCAATTTTGTTAATTCATTCCAGGAGGTTGGTGGAGTTAGTGTTTATGGGGTCGTCCAGGTGGAAGTTGAGGTCTCCGATGAAGATGTAGTGCTTGGACTCAATGGCAAGTTGAGCCACGAAGTCTATAATAGTGTTGCAGAAGCAGGTATGTGGTCCTGGGGGCCTGTAGGCGAGGGTGCCTTTGATGGTTGTTTTGCCGTCGGTGTGAATTGAGGTGTTCCACGATCAGTGTGGTGTGTCTTCGGTGGTGGTGCAGCAGATTGTTTGCTTGTGGATGATGGCAATGCCTCATTCGTGTTTGTTGGTGCGGTGTCAGTGTGTCATCTTGTAGCCCTCGGGCGTTGCAGTGGTGATGTCGGGGGTGGAGGAGGAGGTGAGCCAGATCTCTGTGATGATGATCATATCAGGGGCAAGGGTTAAGATGATGTCCCAGCCTTCAGTGGTGTGTTTGCAGAGATCTGGCATTGTTCAGAAGGCACCAGAGTGGTTCAGGGGTGGTCTCATTCGGAGGAATAGCAGTGGCGCAAGTTTCTGTGAAGGTGGGTGGTCCTACATTGCAGGTGAAGAGACCAGGTGACAGATGAACGGTCCTGCTGTGGAATGAGGTGATATGAGGCAGCAGTTGTTGCGCCGTCCGGGGTCCCGAGCTTGGAGATCTGCGGTGGAGTAGATGCTGCTCTGGGTTGGGCACAGAGGTTCCTGGTCACCCTTCGGCTCTGATTTCATGACCACAATCAGCACCTCCTCAGACACACACAGTTGGGCTCCCAGGGCAGGGCAGGATACTATCTGAGGTACTGGAAACACCAGGGTAGGTGTGGAAACAGCAGGAGTACACATACTCGTAGATGCAGCAGGTGGTGAGAAGTGTGTTACAAACAAGGCGTCCAGGAAGGCAAGAAGCTGCAAACTTCTCATTGCTAAATAATTTAGGCTTCTTAGGTTGCTCTCAAATCCCCAATCATCTGTTTCATGTCCTAAGAGAGCACCTTACTGCCTTGTGGCTTCCTGGAAAGCAGCCATGGTGACATTCTATGGGGTGAGAGGGGTCACTTGTGGGGGCTCAGGAATGTCTGGTGAGAATGTTACTTTTAGACACTGATCTTCCAGACAGGCACCTGTATGGGGAGGACGTAAAGCAAAGGGTGCAGCTCGCCTGTAGACTGATGTTGGGGCTGTTCTCGGCCCCAATGACAGTGGGACCTCCTTCCTGGGATAACACTGATGTTTTCCCTTTCGGCCAGGGTAAGCACCCTCATCCAACTTCCCTGGCATCTGGTGTCCAGCTCTACCACCCTCTCAGTGGACTCCACAGCTTCCACCCAGAGCAAATGGCTCTCCAGGTGGGCGTGCTCTACTGCTGGTGGTAGGTTCCTCCTCCTCAGTAGTGGCGCTGAAGTCTTCCCCTGTCTGGTAAACACTAGTGGCTGAGGTCCTTCTTGTTCTTCACCTTGGGTCTTACTCCTCTCTAGTTTCGTATCTAGTTTCATGAGTGCTACGCACTGAAAAAAAATGTTGTCAAACAAAGAAATTGATGAGTGCACATGTCCAATGCATAGACACTAAAATAATGTTTTAAGAATTTGCGAATGTAAATGTGACAAAGATTGACATTATCAAGGAGTCCACTCCTGTTTGCCATGCGAGATTGTTCTTTCCACATTCCACTTTTAACAGTTGTCGACTACTGCTAACCAATATACAGCTGAAGCACATGAAACTTGAACCTCAAACATTATCCTTAACCTATTTTCTACATAGCAGAATTATGCCTTAGCATGTGGTATACCTTTAGGTACTCAGTATCCCCTTTACATTAACTTACATTAGCAAATAGGCACTTAATATGAGTTAGTGGTCAAAAGACAACAAGAGATTAGTGAAACATCCATCGTTAGTTCCTGAACATGTGATGGGCTATAATTCCCAGGTTCAAATAAACTCAGGTGCGCTTCACTAGAATGAGTCGGGTCTCCTCTTTTGACAAAACATCTCATTGATCTCAAGACCAAACGAACTTGGGATCAGGTGTAATCTCATCCTTCACCCTTTCTGAAGGTTCTAGAAATGTGAAGTTTCTCTGATATCATGATGTTATTTCATTGCATCATGTGTTGAGCCAGTGTCCAGGATAAGAGGCAGAAGTGGAAGCATCTGCTAAGTACTAGTATTTGCTACACATTTCTTGTGTATGTCAACAATTTTACATCATCCACACATGAAACTAAATTTACTTGCTGTAGCCTATGCCTTTATAAATGTATTCTGCAAATCCACACGCAGCACCACCAACAGTAGAGAGATTTCCCTCTAGCTACAGCGAAGTTTTGTAACATTCATGATTACCTTTTTTGCATTTTTCTTGGAACAGAAACCAAGCGAGACATGACAGCATCAATAGCTGGCACAGTAAAATATTTTATAGACTGTTACTCTGTAGCTCTTTATAGGTGGCTCTGAATATATCAAATGGCTTCATTCCATTTGTTTGTCTGTTCTTTGTTCATGTCACAGTGGAAGCTGGCAAATGTGCCTTAAGTTTCCAATTTATAAATGTACTGAATTATATTCTTAGGAGCTCATCCAACTACAAATTGCACATACATGTTTCTTTTTGCAAGAATATATACTCTGTTGTATTGCATAGTTGCCTGACAAAACCCTTCTATAATAGTTCAAGAAACCTCCATAAAACTTAATTATGCTTGAGAACATTAAAAGTAGGTCATATGATATGGATTGCCATTTTCATAGAATAGCTTAAAGTGATAATTGGTGGGGCAATCCTTCAACACCAATGCTTCATGAGGCTGCAGTTACATTTCCACCTAGATAAAACAAGGAGAAAGCTTGATATGTCCACATTATGCACTGTACTGCCAAATCAATATGCTAACTTCTCAATGAAGTAAGATGCTGAGGTGACAGTACTGTGCTACTATTGGTGCAAGGAGTTTTGCAATCCAGACCGCTCCCCATCTACTGAGGTCCTTGTTGGACTTGGCCCTTTTTGCAGGGTCATCTCAGAACTTTTTGCCTTCCTCCTATATTTTTTCTGACCTGTTGTTGGTGGTTTTATGACTCTGGGCACATTGCCACTCCTTATCAGTGCTAAAGTGCATATGCTCTCCCTAATAATTGTGTTTATGGATTGGTGATTCCATGATTGGCATATCTGATTTACTAGTCAGTCCCTAGTACAGTGCACTGTGTGTGCCCAGGGCCTGTAAATCAAATGCTGCTAGTGGGCCTGCAGCACTGATTGTGCCACCCACATAAGAAGCCTGTAAATGTAACTCAGGCCCTCCATTGCAGAGCCTGTGGGCAGTTTAGGGCTGCCATGTTGACTTGGCAAGTGCACCCACTTGCCAGGCCCTAACCTTCCCTTTTCTTACATGTTAGTCACCCCTAAGGTAGGCCCAAGGTACCCCTGTGGACAGGGTGCAGTGTAGGCGAAAGGTAGGACATGCCCTGATGTGTTTGGCATGTCCTGATAGTAAAATACTGCCAATTTCGTTTTTTCACTATCTTAAGGCTATCTGTTCCCATAGGATTGAATAGGGAGTTTGCTTATATCATCTTATAAGCCTCACTACCCTTAGAAACAAGGTAGGAAAATAAAATTTAGTATGCCTGAACTCAGAATGTTAAAATGCATCTTTTAGTAAGGGTGATTTTTACATTCTGTGTTTGAAAATACCCATTTTAGAAAGTAGGTATTTTCTTGCTTAGCCATCCAGTGTGCCTCTCCTGGGATGTGGATTGACTGTCTAGGTTTGGAGTGTCAGGGGCTGGGGAGGTGCAGTGGCTCCAGAGAGTCTGATGAGTCAGGGCTGGGCTGGATAGACCTGGGCTGCATTTAGAGTAGGGGGAGTAGATTTCCTTTCACCTGAATGGGCCTGGTCTGCCTTCCGCAATGCTGTCTCCACCTCCTGCCAGGAAGCTGCACCAGAGAGGACCGAACTGGTTTTGACTGAGCACAGGGCTTCTCTGCCACCAGAGAACAAAGGATTTTGTAGTATAAATAGTGGGGCCCAGACCTCAGAACTTTAGATCACTTCTGGGAATCAAGGGGAACCTTTGCCAAGGAGAAGAGCCGGAGAAGCTGAGGAGGAATACTGCCCCTGTGCTGTTTTGCTGTCTGGGGTTGACCTGCAGTGGCTACTTGCTGCCAAGGAAAGGAGAAGGACTTTGCTGTTTGCGGTGTCCCCTGCTTGAGGAAGATCTCCAAGGGCTTGAAACAGAGCTTGCCTCCTGTACTGAAGTCTCAGGGACACAAAGACTTCATTTCCTCTGTCTTTCTGCATCTGGAACTGCTGTTTCAGCTGCCACAGAAGGAAATTGCAACACTGATGTCAGCGAGCGACGCCGTAACCTGCACCGAAGCCGTGGGCACCGCTCGTGAACAGCACAACGCACTGTCCAACTTGCACCGCAGGCCCGATGCCTGCTGACGCCGTGGCGCATCGACTCCGAAGCCGTCACAGAGGCCACTGCCTGCACCGGAGCCGAGGACACCGCTCGTGACGTCCACGACGCACTGTCCCAACTCGCACCGCAGCCCTGACTTCACCAACGCCGGTGCTTTATCAACATGGAGCCGATACTCGACGTGGGTGACTTCTGAATCCGTCGACACCTCACCGGCGTAAGGAACCACCGCCTCGCCGCCACCATGATGTCACCTCCCCGACACAGTAAGGAACCAATGTCTCACCTCCCCTGCATCGCAGTAAGGAACCGAGGCTTCACCTTCCCTGGGGTCGTAAGGAACCAACGCTGCCCGGCGCCAACGAAGCATCACCTCCCCGACGCCATGCACCGTCTTTGCTTTCATCTTTTCCAAGGTACTGTTCTTTGGGTGGGTGCTTGCCTCCGCGCCTGGTGCCGCGCACTTCGCGGTCGGCGCCGTAGTTTGGGATTTTTATCTGTCACAACGTCATAATAACTCCAGGTGGAGTTATTTGTTGCTACAAACTTTATTTAAGTGAATATCCTATTTTTAAGGATATCTTGATAGCTGTATTGTGGATCTTTGTTGTTTGGTCTTGTTTTGGTTTAGATCAAGATTACTTATTTTTCTAAACTGGTGTGGTGTCCATTTGTAGTATTTTCACTGTATTGCTGTATGTGTTCACAAATGCTTTCCACACGGCCTCTGAGATAAGCCTGTCGGTTCGTGCCAAGCTACCAAGGTGGTGAGCAGGGGATATTTTAGACGTGTATCCCCCTTACATTGACTAGGAAGAAGGGCCCCCTACTTGGACAAAGGTACCTACCTCTGCCAACTAGAGACCCCCATTTCTAACAGTCCTCATTGTGAGTTTGAGAATTACTGTGTTCATACTATCGCACCCGATTATTCCCACAGACCTCACATACAAGATTATGTGTTTTTTCTACTCCTTGTGGTATAAGAATTATTGTGTGTGGATCTACAGCCAAAATCATTACCTTTAGACCCTCACCTGGTATCACTGCAAACATAATTACTAGGTGTAGTACGGCCAGGCATGTATTAGATACAAACGGAACCTAAAATCATATTTTTTACCAGAAACATCTGTCTTGTGCCTAAGACTTGAAGTGAAGGTCAGGCACAATATCTAGCATATGCCAACAAGTTACACAGCTTATCCCTGCAACATACCCAGCATTCTTCACCAGGCTGCCATCTTGAGTCGACTGTGGCCTTTATTTAAGGTGACTTGCACAATCCAATATCATAGTCTGCCAGGACAAAAATCAAACTTAGAAAAACACTCAACATCACACCATGGCCGCAGAGTCCCTTTGCAAATAAAAAGCTTGAGCTGAAGGTCTTAGTGGAAGAGGACATGAAAGAGAAGGCCTGCCTCATAGATAACTTCATCATCTTGAACAATGGATGGCCCTGCACTCAAATAAGTAAATTATGAGTAGAGGTTACTATTTAACCATAATCGCAATGCAAGAGAGAGCAGTCCGTCAAGATCTTCCCAATCAAAGAAAGGCACTGGTAGATTTTGATTGTAGGTACAAAAGGTTCTTCTATTCTTTATTCATAAACAAATTCTTAAAATTCAAGATCGCCGACGTGTTTCGTCCTCATGCAGACTTCTTCAGGGATGAAATAATTCTCACAATTATGTGTGTCAGGATCATACCCCTAAATCTGAGGAGACCCGAATAGCATGTGTAATTCTTTGAAAGCAGTAATGTGGGAAATGTATCTCCCGTGCTTCTGTGAGGTCGTCTGTTTCAGAAAGAAAGGTCGAGACCTAGCATATGTAAGAGGCACTCAACTAGACCATACCCTCGATCACAGGAAGCAGGCTCTGCTGTCACCGGTCTAGCGTGCCCAGATAATTGAGTTGTTCAGTCCCTCCCTTATGGAGGCGACCAATCTCCGGCTGGCCATACAGCTCAGGTGATATTACAGGCCTACTACTGTAATCCAAGCAACCGTCTAGTTAATCTCTGTCCAGCGTGCTAAAATGGGAGTTATCTCTTAATGGCACCCAACAGCAGCCTCCCATCATCCCACGGCAGAAGGAGTTCCAAACACCCTCTGTTCAACTTGCTTGGGTAAGAGGTCATAGCGCATTTTAGCACCCACAGCGAGTGGGCGCTAGTCACCCACTGCGTAGGCAGAGGACTGTAGGACTTTCCTGTCCCCATACCTAATTAGTACCGTTAGTTAGCCAAAGCTCTCTATCAGGCCGCCACACTGCCAGCTTGCGTTGCTTAGTAGAGGCAAAACCTATTGGACGATACAACAGTTATTTTATTTGCTCTCCTATAACGTATTCCTTATGTTTATTTCATGGTCTTAGTTATTTATTTAACTCCTTTTATGTGGACGCTTAGAAGGTGGTGTGTGCGCCGACGAAGCAAATCGGCAAAATAATCCAACACAGTTCGCCCCCCAAGGGGATAAACGCACTCTCAGGACAAATCCACACGACAATGAAAAATGATGCTCAGGTAGGTTTACTGGCTTCCACGCAACGCGTTTCGACTGACCTGCAGCCTTGCTCACGCGTAGGTAAGCCGTGCCAAAACAAAGTAATATGTACAGGAAGTTAACATAAACAACAGACACAATCGTCATGTCCCGTAATTCCAGGAAGTAGCTATCATTTCGGCCATCTTGTAATATGTCAAAGTAAGGGAAAACATAGTACATAGTAAATGTAGTACATGATGTAAGCCTTTCCGACTTACCCACATAGTTCATAATGAAAATATTAACATGTAATCATACATAGTAGTCAAGAAAATGTGGTCCACATGTCCCTGAACACAATAGATTAGTCCAAGTACTGCGGCCATCTAACAGTGTGCCCACACCCAAGTGTGCGTCTCGCTGTCAATTTCTACCTGGTTGTTAGAAAATGTCACTCCGTGAATCTGCTGTTGCGCGATTATAGGTAAATTACCATATCCATAGACCACCCACGGAGAAACTGGAAACTTCATATAATATAGCGCAAGACCCGTATTGAAAGACTGAGTGTGGTTGTCATGGTAACGTGACTCAGTGACCAGCATTTGAATGTACAATAAAGTAAAATACAAATAAAGTTGGCCAGTTCAAACTGTTTCAAGCCTAGTATGTGGATATCATCGTATTTGATAGGCAGGCCATAAGGGCATACATGTAGAGAAATCATGTGAAACCCCTAATACTGGGCCAGGCTTGTTCATTGTCAGTCATAGGTGTATGTCCAATTGGGCTGATTTGGATAAAACCACAACACCTCAGTCTCAGAGTCCTGAGGTGAATTGGCCCCCCAGAGACAGTCACCGGGCCAGATGGACATGGAAATCTGCAACGTGCAAGTGCCCCCAGAGATAAAGGCGTACCTCACATCAATAAAAAATATGTAGGATGGCAACAGCATATGGAATTAACGACTGTACATATAACACAAACAAAAAAAAGTCTTATCTGTGATAAGTGCCCACACGAGTGCTGCAGAAGAAAAGGTTAGGGAACCCGTGAAAGTGACTACAGTGTAGGATGGGTCCCTTCCTTTCCTCCTGTGAAAAAGAACAGAAATAAAAAATCAATTAGACAGTGATACCACTAATTCTATACAGTGTATATACAATAAAAACATAAAAGAACATATCTGTCAATGTAATAACATCCTAGAAGCAGCATAATGAAGGGGACTGGCTGGATCCATGGGTAACACAGAATCACAGAATTATAAATCAGGCAAATGTACTCCTAATTCCTCATCTGTATCAAGACCCCCCGGACTCTTGGTCTGGAGGTCTAGGATATATTTAGATTCAGTTTGTCGTAGTTTCAAAACTCTGTTACCCCCTCTATGCAACTGGGCTATTTGCTCAATGGCTACAAAGGTTAGAAGAGAGCTGTTGGAAAAATGATGTTTTTGGAAGTGGCAGGCTACGGGATAGTGATGGTCATTATTGGTTATGGCTCTCATATGCTCCAGCACCCGCTTCTTCACCATCTGGGTGGTGCTGCCCACATATTTCAGTTTGCAGGGACACTCCAGCATATACACAACAAATGTAGTGCTGCAAGTCAGAAATTGTACTATAGGTTTCTTGACGCCATTATGTAACCCGAACTCTTTTCTCATAAAACTGTGTTTGCAGGCCTTACAGTGGCCGCACGGAAAAAAGCCTCTCAGTCCTTGCTCGCTACTAGTGCTTTTGCTGGTGATATCACTATGGACCAAGCTGTCCCTCAGGCTGTGCCCTTTCCTGTACATGATGTTTGGTCTTTCCTGTATAAGATGTCCAATAGTAGGGTCACTGGTCAACACATCCCAACTTTTGCTTACTATACGTCTGATGTCATTTGATCTCTCGTATGTAAGGATGATGCGACCGCCACTTTCTTCATCTCCTTTTGGGTCTTTGATGGGTGCAAAGAGTATGTCCTTTCTTTTGACCTCATCTACTTTCTTAATGGCTCGGTTGAGCACCCACTGTGGGTACCCTCTTTCTCGGAATCTGTGTATCATAGTCTCCATCTCAGCTTTAAAAGCTATCTCAGTATTGCAATTCCTCTCGGCCCTCAGCAGTTCCCCATATGGTTTACTCCATTTGAGGGTATCAGGATGACTGCTGAGGGCAGGTAGGAGGCTATTGCCTGCTGTATCCTTGCGATACAGCCTAGTTTGTATTCTGCCCTCAACAATTTCAATTTTGGTGTGCAGAAATTCTACTGTGGTCTTACTAATGTTTCTGGTGAGAGTGATGTTCCTAGTGTTAATGTTGAGTTTGTCAACAAAATTGTTGGCTTCCAATGCAGACCACCTCCAGATAATGAACAGGTCGTCAATGTATCTAAGCCACATGAAGACCTGTTCAGTCTCCGGAAAGTTCTCATTGTTCTTCCATATTTCCTCCTCCCATAGCCCCAAGAACAGGTTCGCAAAACTTGGGGCAAAACAAGTCCCCATCGCAGTCCCGAGGACTTGTTTGTAGAGGGTACCGTTGAACAGAAATATGTTATTGGTTAGACAGAAATTGATCATTTCCAAGATCATATCTGTGTGGGCTTTGAACCGTATGTCTCTAGTACACAAGAAGTGTTTGCATGCTGCTATTCCCTGATCATGGGCAATAATGGTGTACAATGAGCTCACGTCAAGAGTAATGAGCAGAAAATCTTCCTCCCATATGATCCCATCCAGTTTCCCCAGGAAGTCTTTGGTGTCTCTTCCATGGGATTGCAGATTTTTTACAGGTTCCCTCAAGAAGAAGTCAACATATTTCGAGACATTCTCGGTGGCACTACCCCTTGAGGACACAATTGGTCTCCCAGGGGGGTTGGATGGATTTTTGTGTATCTTGGGTAGGAGATACAGGACCGGGAGAGTAGGGTGGTCCCTCTTCAGGAAACAGTACTCCTCCCACTCCAATATCCCCTTGTCTTTCCAGTCTCTTAGTTTGTCCCAATTACCTTCTACCCTGTCAGAGTAGATCTCCCTGGATACCATGATGTAAAATCTACCATCACTGAGCTGGTTAAGGGCTTCTCTAATGTACATCTCTTTTTCAAGAATCACGATATTCCCGCCCTTGTCTGCCGGGTGAATCACAATATCCCCATCTTCTGAGAGTGTTTTTAATGCCTGCCTTTGTGAGGAAGTGAGGTTTTGTGTTGCCTGATTCCTGAACCATTTCTTGGTTCTAAATTTCATGAGGTTTTTGGTGACAATATCGTGAAAGGTGTCAATATTATCGTGCGCCATTATTGGATAAAACGTGGATCGTGGTTTAAAAGGTGTATTGGCATTCATGTCATGTCTTATGTCCAGACTATCTAGAATCCTCTCTATCTCTACGTTCTTACTGCTGTCATTCGTCTCGTTCTGTAGTTGGTGTAAGGCTACCAGTGTATCAATATCGCCTATGTTGAGATCAATATTGGGTTCACCTCCCGTCACAGTCTCCCCATGATTGCCTTCACGGTTTTTCAAAAGATGCCATTTTTTAAGTTTAAGTTTTCTAATAAACTTAAACAAATCTATGCACGTTTTTGGGTAGTTAAAGCGCGTAGTTGGACAGAAGGACAAACCAAGACATAAGGTTACTTTTTCAATCTCAGTCAATTGTCTCTTGGACAGATTCACAATAGTTCTGTTCACCATGTCTTTATCCATTATGGTGCTGTCTTGGAGCCTTTGGTAGAGCTTCCCACACGACCCCTTCCTCTGCCTCTTCTTCCACCTTTGTCTGACTCTCTTCCTTCTGTCGAAGTTTCTCCTTGGCCTCTTCCTCGTCCGCGGCCTCGGCCTCTTCCTCGTTGTCCCTTGGGTTTCGGTGTCCGTATTCCTCTGGATGTTTGTCGCCCCTCCTTAGGAGCTGATACTCGTCTAAAAAAGTTACCGGTCTATTGAATATTTCATTTTCAGACGGTTTGCTGGAAGATGCATCCGAGGTTTCTGCTTCACTTTCGCTGATGTTGGTATTCTCCGACATGGAGCTCTCCGATGTCCTAGCTAGTGCTCTCATATTTCCTGCTTGTGATGTGAAAACATGGTCATATTTTCTGCTGAAAGTAAGGATTCTGCCATTTTCGTAATCCTCACAATCTCTGTGAAGTTTCCATTGTTTTCTTTTTTTTAATGTCTTCTTCATGGTTGTTGACTCTGGTCTTGATATATTCAATTACTTTCTTAAGTGCATCTTGTTCCATGCTTTCTTCTAGGTCCTCTTTGATGGCTTTGATTTCCTGCAGTAATTTGTCTCTATCAATCCAGGCATATTTAACTAATATTTCAAGCATTCACCTTGAGCTAGTAGCGGAGTTGTCCGCCCACTCCTCTAACATATTTGGGTTGGGTGGCTCATATGTGGGTATAGTATAAATCCTCAAGCCCCTGGGCACCATGCCCTTGTCCACATAGTCTTGTAACGAGATTGCTTCCCACCATTTCGCTACCTCCGATTTCCACAGCTTTTCCAATTTTTTCAATTTTTCCTCTGTGCTTTTGTTGGTGTTCTTTCTCTCAGAATGTCCTGACAATGTGCCCGGTGCTCTGGCAAGTAGTGATTGTGCCACTGCCCTTCTTTCACTGTCCTCCTCCATCTGTGGCAGATGAGAAAGCCTCCTGAAGCTAACTGTATGTTACCAAATAATCAGTGTGACGGGGAGGGGGCCGGTGGGCGGCGGCAGAGGTCCTACACCGGGTCTCAGAACCAACTGGGGTGAGGTGGTGTGGCAACCGGGACCGGGAAATCCTCACCGTAACACTGTGTTGATTGGCTTACCGTGTATCCAGAAGGAGCGGCAGAAGGAACCCAAGAGTTATGGGTGGACAGGCATTTTTCCAACAGCTCTCTTCTAACCTTTGTAGCCATTGAGCAAATAGCCCAGTTGCATAGAGGGGGTAACAGAGTTTTGAAACTACGACAAACTGAATCTAAATATATCGTAGACCTCCAGACCAACAGTCCGGGGGGTCTCAATACAGATGAGGAATTAGGAGTACATTTGCATGATTTATAATTCTGTGATTCTGTGTTACCCATGGATCCAGCCAGACCCCTTCATTATGCTGCTTCTAGGATGTTATTACATTGACAGATATGTTCTTTTATGTTTTTATTGTATATACACTCTATAGAATTAGTGGTATCACTGTCTAATTGATTTTTTATTGCTGTTTTTTTTCACAGGAGGAAAGGAAGGGACCCATCCTGCACTGTAGTCACTTTCACGGGTTCCCATAACCTTTTCTTCGGCAGCACTCGTGTGGGCACTTATCACAGATATGACTTTTTTTTGTGTGCTATATGTACAGTCGTTAATTCCATATGCTGTTGCCATCATACATATTTTTTATTGATGTGAGGTACGCCTTTATCTCTGGGGGCACTTGCCCATTACAGATTTCCATGTCCATCTGGCCCGGTGACTGTCTCTTGGGGGCCAATTCACCTCAGGACTCTGAGACTGAGGTGTTTTGGTTTTATCCAAATCAGCCCAATTGGGCATACACCTATGACTGACAACGAACAAGCCTGGCCCAGTATTAGGGGTTTCACATGATTTCTCTACATGTATGCCCTTATGGCCTGCCTATCAAATACGATGATATCCACATACTAGGCTTGAAACAGTTTGAACTGGCCAACTTTATTTGTATTTTACTTTATTGTACATTCACATGCTGGTCACGGAGTCACGTTACCATGACAACCATACTCAGTCTTTCAATACGGGTCTTGCGCTATATTATATGAAGTTGCCGGTTTTTCCGTGGGTGGTCTGTGGATATGGTAATTTACCTATAATCGCGCGTCAGCAGATTCACGGAGTGACATTTTCTAACAACCCAATAGAAATTGACAGCGAGACGCACACTTGGGTGTGGGCACACTGTTAGATGGCCGCAGTACTTGGACTAATCTATTGTGTTCAGGGACATGTGGACCACATTTTCTTGACTACTATGTATGATTAGATGTTAATATTTTCATTATGAACTATGTGGGTAAGTCGGAAAGGCTTACATCGTGTACTACATTTACTATGTACTATGTTTTCCCTTACTTTGACATATTACAAGATGGCCGAAATGATAGCTACTTCCTGGAATTCCGGGACATGACGATTGTGTCTGTTGTTTATGTTAACTTCCTGTACATATTACATTGTTTTGGCACAGCTTACCTACGTGTGAGCAAGGCTGCAGGTCAGCCAAAACGCATTGCGTGGAAGCCAGTAAACCTACCTGAGCATCATTTCATTGTCGTGTGGATTTGTCCTGAGAGTGCGTTTATCCCCTTGGGGGGCGAACTGTGTTGGATACATATATATATATTTACTTAAAATAATTAATAAACTATTATCTTTAATTTATTTTAAAACTTTATAATTATATAAAATTATATATATATATATATATATTCACTGAAAAAACCATAGGTTTTAGGGACAGTTATAGTTAGTTGGACATTGCACTCGTACAAAACCCGTGAAATTCCCCTGTTATAGTTAGTTCAGCTAACTATAACTCGCGCCCCCGCAATGCACTGCTGATGACGTCACATATTACATCACTCATGACATGGTCAGTGACATCACTGATGACATCACTGATGACATCTCAAATGACATCACTGATGACATCACTGATGACATCATCCAGTGACTGTGTGTTTCTGTAAAGATTAAATATGTTTAATATATATAGGGAAAGGGGTATTGAAGAATGAGTGGGTGTATAAGTGTCTGAATGGATGATTTAGTACGTGAGTGACTGACTCTACAAGTGAGTGATTAAACGTATCTTACTGAATGCATGGGTTAGTGACTAAACTGTGTGAATGTCTGTATCCGTCTGCTTGTTGGTGCGTAAGTGGATGCATGGATTTGCGAATAGCTACATGAGTGTCTATATGGGTTATTGATTGGTTCTCTGAGTATCTGTATGGCTGCCTGAGTGTTTGTGTGGGTGGGGTGTGTGTGACTCTATACATAGATGTGTGAGTGGGTGATTCACTGGGTGCATGATTTCAAGAGTGCATCTGTGATGGACTGCTTGGGTGGGTGAGTGTGTGTATGGTTGTGTTAGTGAGTGAATGTATATCTCAGTGGTACATGTGCGAGTAACTACATATGTAAAAGGCAGTATATATGTGTGTTAGAGTATTTAAATGGCTATAAGTGAGAGTGTGTTATTGTGAGAGTGGCTGTATGGATGCGTGTGTGCTTGTATCAGTTATTGTATAAGAGCGTAAGAATGTGCTAGTATTTGTATGAGTAAGTGAGCTGGTGTGTGTATAACTGTATAGGTGAGTAAATGGGTGTGTGATTAATTTTTTGCATGACTGACTAGGTGTGTGAGTACCTCTATGGATGAGTGGCGGTGTGTGAGTGTTTATATAGGTGTATGAGTGCATATGATAGTCCTGTACTGAGTGACTGTAAGTATGAGTGACTGTACAGGTGAGTGAGTGGATGTGTGTGTAGACCTAAGAATCAGTGAGTGGGTATGTAGTTTTTGGTTTTGGAGTGTCTATGGTTTTGAGAATGGCAGTCTGTAATTTAGAGTGGGTGTATCAAAAGTTATATTAGGGTGTGAGAAGATGCATGAAATTATCACATGGATGATGTCATCAGTGATGTCATTTGAGATGTCATCAGTGATGTCATCAGTGATGTCACTGACCATGTCATGAGTGATGTAATATGTGACGTCATCAGCAGTGCATTGCGGGGCGCGAGTTATAGTTAGCTGAACTAACTATAACAGGGGAATTTCACGGGTTTTGTACGAGTGCAATGTCCAACTAACTATAACTGTCCCTAAAACCTATGGTTTTTTCAGTGAATTTCAAAGGTTTTTTAAATGCTAATTTCTAACTATAACGTGTCTGAAACCTATGGTTTTTTCAGTGAATTTCAAAGGTTTTTTAAATGCTAATTTCTAACTATAACGTGCCTGAAACCTATGGTTTTTTCAGGGAATTTCAAAGGTTTTATAAATGCTAATTTCTAACTATAACGTGCCTGAAAACTATGATTTTTTAAGTGAATTTCAAAGGTTTTTTAAATGCTAGTTTCTAACTATGCCAACAGAGGTAGGACATGTGAAGAAAGAAGAAAAAACACACAGAAAGAAGCAAAAGATGTGCAGAAAGAACCAACAGAGGAGCAGAAAGAGGCCTTGTTGCAAAATCATCCTGTGCCCACAACTTTTTCAGACGGGTACTGGTGGTAACTGACTCTGACTAACCAGAGCCAGTGCACGTTTGCACAGTGGTGAAGGGAGGGGGCCTGAGGTGACATGTGTGCAAACGCGCCTCGTGGCGCATTTTAAGTTGCGGGATTAAGTCCCCTTGAATCCTGAGGGTCCCTGGGGTCCAACTAGCCCCCCAGGTACCTACAGTTAGGACCACAGAGCTGAGTTGCAGAGAGGCGTTCCGAGGCCACGCACCTTTTTCACCTCTCTGCAACGCACCTCTGTTGTGCTTACTGAAGGTACCTGGTGGGCTAGTTGGCCCCCAGGATTCAAAGGGAATTAACTCCCCAACTTAAAACGCACCACAGGGCGTGTTTGCGCACATGTCACCTGAGGCCCCGCCCCCTCCCTTCACCACTGTGCATACGCGCCCCGTGGCGCGTTTTAAGTTGGGGGATTAGGTCACCTTGAATCCTGAGAGTCCCTGGGGCCCAACCAGCCCACCAGGTACTTCCAGTAAGCACCACAGGCCTGCGTTGCAACGCCTGTAACAAATTGTGCAGTTGTGTTTAGGTAGTGAAGAGGGTCGTGCTGGGGGTAGTGTTTTAGGGTTTAGGGTAGTGCAGTGGTGTTTGTGTAGTGTAGGGGGTCATGCTGGGGGTAGGTTTAGGGTAGTGCAGTGGTGTTTGGGTAGTGTAGGGAGTCGTGCTGGGGGAGTGTTTTAGGGTTTAGGGTAGTACAGTGGTGTTTGGGTAGTGTAGGGGGTCGTGCTGGGGTTAGTGTTTTAGGGTTTTAGGGTTTAGGGTAGTGCAGTGGTGTTTGGGTAGTGTAGGGGGTACTGCTGGGGGTAGTGTTTTAGGGTTTAGGGTAGTGCAGTGGTGTTTGGGTAGCGTAGGGGGTACTGCTGGGGGTAGTGTTTTATGGTTTAGGGTAGTGCAGTGGTGTTTGGGTAGTGTAGGGGTTCGTGCTGGGGGTAGTTTTTTAGGGTTTAGGGTAGTGCAGTGGTGTTTGTGTAGTGTAGGAGGTCGTATTTTAGGGTTTAGGGTAGTGCAGTGGTCTTTGGGTAGTGTAGGGAGTCGTGCGGGGGTATTTTTTAGAGTTTAGGGTAGTGCAGTGGTCTTTGGGTAGTGTAGGGGGTTGTGCGGGGGGTAGTGTTTTAGGGATTAGGGTAGTGCATTGGTATTTGGGTAGGGTAGGGGGTCATGCGGGGGTAGTGTTTTAGGGTTTAGGGCAGTGCAGTGGTGTTTAGGTAGTGTAGGGGTCGTGCTGGGGGAGTGTTTTAGGGTTTAGGGCAGTGCAGTGGTGTTCGGGTAGTGTAGGGGGTCGTGCTGGGGGAGTGTTTTAGGGTTTAGGGCAGTGCAGTCGTGTTCGGGTAGTGTAGGGGTCGTGCTGGGGGAGTATTTTAGGGTTTAGGGTAGTGCAGTGGTGTTCGGGTAGTGTAGGGGGTCATGCTGGGGGTAGTGTTCTAGGGTTTAGGGCAGTGTAGTGGTGTTCGGGCAGTGTAGGGGATCTTGCTGGGTGTGGTGTTTCAGGTTTTAGGGCAGTGCAGTGGTGTTCGGGCAGTGTAGGGGGTCGTGCAGGGGGTGGTGTTCAGGGTTTAGGGCAGTGCAGTGGTGTTCGGGCAGTGTAGGGGGTCGTGCAGGGGTGGTGTTTCAGGGTTTAGGGCAGTGGTGTTCGGGCAGTGTAGGGGGTCATGCTGGGGGTGGTGTTTCAGGGTTTGGGGCAGTGCAGTGGTGTTCGAGCAGTAAAGGGGATCATGCTGGGGGTGGTGTTTCAGGGTTTAGGGCAGTGCAGTGGTGTTCGGGCAGTGTAGGGGGCGGTGCAGGGGGTGGTGTTTCAGGGTTTAGGGCAGTGCAGTGGTGTTCGGGCAGTGTAGGGGGTGGTGCAGGGGGTGGTGTTTCAGGGTTTAGGGCAGTGCAGTGGTGTTCAGGCAGTGTAGGGGGTCGTGCAGGGGTGGTGTTTCAGGGTTTAGGGCAGTGCAGTGGTGTTCGGGCAGTGTAGGGGGCGGTGCAGGGGGTGGTGTTTCAGGGTTTAGGGCAGTACAGTGGTGTTCGGGCATTGTAGGGGGTGGTGCTGGGGCTGGTGTTTCAGGGTTTAGAGCAGTGCAGTGGTGTTCGGGCAGTGTAGGGGGTCGTGCTGGGGCTGGTGTTTCAGGGTTTAGGGCAGTGCAGTGGTGTTCGGGCAGTGTAGGGGGTCGTGCTGGGGCTGGTGTTTCAGGGTTACGGCAGTGCAGTGGTGTTCGGGCAGTGTAGGGGGTCATGCTGGGGCTGGTGTTTCAGGGTTTAGGGCAGTGCAGTGGTGTTCGGGCAGTGTAGGGGGTCTTGCTGGGGCTGGTGTTTCAGAGTCTAGGGCAATGCAGTGGTGTTCGGGCAGTGTAGGTGGTCTTGCTGGGGCTGGTGTTTCAGGGTTTAGGCAGTGCAGTGGTGTTCGGGCAGTGTAGGGGGTCGTGCTGGGGGTGGTGTTTCAGGGTTTAGGGCAGTGCAGTGGTGTTCGGGCAGTGTAGGGGGTCTTGCTGGGGCTAGTGTTTCAGGGTTTAGGGCAGAGCAATGGTGCTCAGGCAGTGTAGGGGGTTGTGCTGGGGGTGATGTTTCAGGGTTTAGGGCAGTGCAGTGGTGTTCGTGCAGTATAGGGGGTCGTGCTGGGGGTGGTGTTTCAGGGTTTAGGGCAGTGCAGTGGTGTTCGGACAGTGTAGGGGGTTGTGCTGGGGGTGATGTTTCAGGGTTTAGGGCAGTGCAGTGGTGTTCGTGCAGTATAGGGGTCGTGCTGGGGGTGGTGTTTCAGGGTTTAGGGCAGTGCAGTGGTGTTCGGGCAGTGTAGGGGGTCATGCAGGGGCTGGTGTTTCAGGGTTTAGGGCAGTGCAGTGGTGTTCGGGCAGTGTAGGGGGTCGTGCAGGGGGTGGTGTTTCAGGGTTTAGTGCAGTGGTGTTCGGGCAGTGTAGGGGGTCATGCTGGGGTGGTGTTTCAGGGTTTAGGGCAGTGCAGTGGTGTTTGGGCAGTGTAGGGTGTCGTGCTGAGGGGTGGTGTTTCAGGGTTTAGGGCAGTGCAGTAGTGTTTGGGCAGTGTAGGGGGTCGTGCAGGGGGTGGTGTTTCAGGGTTTAGGGCAGTGCAGTGGTGTTCGGCCAGTGTAGGTAGTCTTGCTGGGGGTGGTGTTTCAGGGTTTAGGGCAGTGCAGTAGTTTTCGGGCAGTGTAGGCGGTCGTGCTGGGGCTGGTGTTTCAGGGTTTAGGGCAGTGCAGTGGTGTTCGGGCAGTGTACGGGGTTGTGCTGGGGCTGGTGTTTCAGGGTTTAGGGCAGTGCAGTGGTGTGCGGGCAGTGTACAGGGTCGTGCTGGGGCTGGTGTTTCAGGGTTTAGGGCAGTGCAGTGGTGTTCGGGCAGTGTAGGGGGTCATGCTGAGGCTGGTGTTTCAGGGTTTTGGGCAGAGCAGTGGTGTTCGGGCAGTGTAGGGGGTCATGCTGGGGGTGGTGTTTCAGGGTTTAGGGCAGTGCAGTGGTGTTCGGGCAGTGTAGGGGGTCTTGCTGGGGGTGGTGTTTCAGGGTTTAGGGCAGTGCAGTGGTGTTCGGGCAGTGTAGGGGTCTTGCTGGGGGTGGTGTTTCAGGGTTTAGGGCAGTGGTGTTCGGGCAGTGTAGAGGGTCGTGCTGGGGGTGGTGTTTCAGGGTTTAGGGCAGTGCAGTAGTGTTCGGGCAGTGTAGGGGGTCATGCAGGGGGTGGTGTTTCAGGGTTTAGGGCAGTGCAGTGGTGTTCTGGCAGTGTAGGGGGTCATGCTGTGGGTGGGGTTTCAGGGTTTAGGGCAGTACAGTGGTGTTCGGGCAGTGTAGGGGGTCGTGCAGGGGGTGGTGTTTCAGGGTTTAGGGCAGTGCAGTGGTGTTCGGGCAGTGTAGGGGGTCGTGCTGGGGCTGGTGTTTCAGGGTTTAGGGCAGTGGTGTTCAGGCAGTGTAGGGGGTCTTGCTGGGGGTGGTGTTTCAGGGTTTAGGGCAGTGGTGTTCGGGCAGTGTAGGGGGCCTTGCTGGGGGTGATGTTTCAGGGTTTAGGGCAGTGCAGTGGTGTTTGGGCAGTGTAGGGGGTCTTGCTGGGGGTAGTGTTTCAGGGTTTAGGGCAGTGCAGTGGTGTTCGTGCAGTATAGGGGGTCGTGCTGGGGATGGTGTTTCTGGGTTTAGGGCAGTGCAGTAGTGTTCGAGCAGTGTAGGGGGTTGTGCAGGGGGTGGTGTTTCAGGGTTTAGTGCAGTGGTGTTCGGGCAGTGTAGGGGGTCGCGCTGGAGGTGGTGTTTCAGGGTTTTGGGCAGTGCAGTGGTGTTCGGGCAGTGTAGGGGGTCATGCACGGGGTGGTGTTTCAGGGTTTAGGGCAGTGCAGTGGTGTTCGGGCAGTGTAGGGTGTTGTGCTGGGGCTGGTGTTTCAGGGTTCAGGGCAGTGCAGTGGTGTTCAGGCAGTGTAGGGGGTCGTGCTGAGGCTGGTGTTTCACGGTTTAGGGCAGTGCAGTGGTGTTCGGGCAGTGTAGGGGGTCGTGCTGGGGCTGGTGTTTCAGGGTTTAGGGCAGTGCAGTGGTGTTCGGGCAGTGTAGGCGGTCGTGCTGGGGCTGGTGTTTCAGGGTTTAGGGCAGTGCAGTGGTGTTCGGGCAGTGTAGGGGGTCATGCTGGGGCTGGTGTTTCAGGGTTTAGGGCAGTGCAGTGGTGCTTGGGCAGTGTAGGGGGTCGTGCTGGGGGTGATGTTTCAGGGTTTAGGGCAGTGCAGTGGTGTTCGGGCAGTGTAGGGGGTCATGCTGAGGCTGGTGTTTCAGGGTTTTGGGCAGAGCAGTGGTGTTCGGGCAGTGTAGGGGGTCATGCTGGGGGTGGTGTTTCAGGGTTTAGGGCAGTGCAGTGGTGTTCGGGCAGTGTAGGGGGTCTTGCTGGGGGTGGTGTTTCAGGGTTTAGGGCAGTGCAGTGGTGTTCGGGCAGTGTAGGGGGTCTTGCTGGGGGTGGTGTTTCAGGGTTTAGGGCAGTGGTGTTCGGGCAGTGTAGAGGGTCGTGCTGGGGGTGGTGTTTCAGGGTTTAGGGCAGTGCAGTAGTGTTCGGGCAGTGTAGGGGGTCATGCAGGGGGTGGTGTTTCAGGGTTTAGGGCAGTGCAGTGGTGTTCTGGCAGTGTAGGGGGTCATGCTGTGGGTGGGGTTTCAGGGTTTAGGGCATACAGTGGTGTTCGGGCAGTGTAGGGGGTCGTGCAGGGGGTGGTGTTTCAGGGTTTAGGGCAGTGCAGTGGTGTTCGGGCAGTGTAGGGGGTCGTGCTGGGGCTGGTGTTTCAGGGTTTAGGGCAGTGGTGTTCAGGCAGTGTAGGGGTCTTGCTGGGGGTGGTGTTTCAGGGTTTAGGGCAGTGGTGTTCGGGCAGTGTAGGGGGCCTTGCTGGGGGTGATGTTTCAGGGTTTAGGGCAGTGCAGTGGTGTTTGGGCAGTGTAGGGGGTCTTGCTGGGGGTAGTGTTTCAGGGTTTAGGGCAGTGCAGTGGTGTTCGTGCAGTATAGGGGGTCGTGCTGGGGATGGTGTTTCTGGGTTTAGGGCAGTGCAGTAGTGTTCGAGCAGTGTAGGGGTTGTGCAGGGGGTGGTGTTTCAGGGTTTAGTGCAGTGGTGTTCGGGCAGTGTAGGGGGTCGCGCTGGAGGTGGTGTTTCAGGGTTTTGGGCAGTGCAGTGGTGTTCGGGCAGTGTAGGGGGTCATGCACGGGGTGGTGTTTCAGGGTTTAGGGCAGTGCAGTGGTGTTCGGGCAGTGTAGGGTGTTGTGCTGGGGCTGGTGTTTCAGGGTTCAGGGCAGTGCAGTGGTGTTCAGGCAGTGTAGGGGGTCGTGCTGAGGCTGGTGTTTCACGGTTTAGGGCAGTGCAGTGGTGTTCGGGCAGTGTAGGGGGTCGTGCTGGGGCTGGTGTTTCAGGGTTTAGGGCAGTGCAGTGGTGTTCGGGCAGTGTAGGCGGTCGTGCTGGGGCTGGTGTTTCAGGGTTTAGGGCAGTGCAGTGGTGTTCGGGCAGTGTAGGGGGTCATGCTGGGGCTGGTGTTTCAGGGTTTAGGGCAGTGCAGTGGTGCTTGGGCAGTGTAGGGGGTCGTGCTGGGGGTGATGTTTCAGGGTTTAGGGTAGTGCAGTGGTGTTCGGGCAGTGTAGGGGGTCGTGCAGGGGCTGGTGTTTCAAGGTTTAGGGCAGTGCAGTGGTGTTCGGGCAGTGTAGGGGGTCTTGCTGGGGCTGGTGTTTCAGGGTTTTGGGCAGAGCAGTGGTGTTCAGGCAGTGTAGGGGTCATGCTGGGGGTAGTGTTTCAGGGTTTAGGGCAGTGCAGTGGTGTTCGGGCAGTGTAGGGGGTCGTGCTGGGGGTGGTGTTTCAGGGTTTAGGTCAGTGGTGTTCGGGCAGTGTAGGGGGTCTTGCTGGGGGTGATGTTTCAGTGTTTAGGGCAGTGCAGTGGTGTTCAGGCAGTGTAGGGGGTCTTGCTGGGGGTAGTGTTTCAGGGTTTAGGGCAGTGCAGTGGTGTTCGGCAGTGTAGGGGGTCATGCTGGGGGTGGTGTTTCAGGGTTTAGGACAGTGCAGTGGTGTTCGGGCAGTGTAGGGGGTCGTGAAGGGGTGGTGTTTCAGGGTTTAGGGCAGTGCAGTGGTGTTCGGGCAGTGTAGGGGGTCGTGCTAGGGGTGGTGTTTCAGGGTTTAGGGCAGTGCAGTGGTGTTCGGGCAGTGTAGGGGGTCATGCAGGGGCTGGTGTTTCAGGGTTTAGGGCAGTGCAGTGGTGTTCAGGCAGTGTAGGGGGTCGTGCTGGGGGTAGTGTTTTAGGGTTTAGGGTAGTGCAGTGGTGCTTGTGTAGTGTATGGGGTCGTGCTGGGGGTAGTGTTTTAGGGTTTAGGGTAGTGCAGTGGTGTTTGTGTAGTGTAGGGGGTCATGTTTTAGGGTAGTGCAGTGGTGTTTGGGTAGTGTAGGGGGTCGTGCTGGGGGTAGTGTTTTAGGATTTAGGTTAGTGCAGTGGTGTTTGGGTAGTGTAGGGGGTCGTGCTGGGGGTAGTGTTTTAGGGTTTAGGGCAGTGCAGTGGTGTTTGTGTAGTGTAGGGGGTCGTGCTGGGGGTAGTGTTTTAGGGTTTAGGGTAGTGCAGTGGTGCTTGTGTAGTGTAGGAGGTCGTGCTGGGGGTAGTGTTTTAGGGTTTAGGGTAGTGCAGTGGTGTTTGTGTAGTGTAGGGGGTCATGTTTTAGGGTAGTGCAGTGGTGTTTGGGTAGTGTAGGGGGTCGTGCTGGGGGTAGTGTTTTAGGATTTAGGTTAGTGCAGTGGTGTTTGGGTAGTGTAGGGGGTCGTGCTGGGGGTAGTGTTTTAGGGTTTAGGGCAGTGCAGTGGTGTTTGTGTAGTGTAGGGGGTCGTGCTGGGGGTAGTGTTTTAGGGTTTAGGGTAGTGCAGTGGTGCTTGTGTAGTGTAGGAGGTCGTGCTGGGGGTAGTGTTTTAGGGTTTAGGGTAGTGCAGTGGTGTTTGTGTAGTGTAGGGGGTCATGTTTTAGGGTAGTGCAGTGGTGTTTGGGTAGTGTAGGTGGTCGTGCTGGTGGTAGTGTTTTAGGATTTAGGTTAGTGCAGTGGTGTTTGGGTAGTGTAGGGGGTCGTGCTGGGGGTAGTGTTTTAGGGTTTAGGATAGTGCAGTGGTGCTTGTGTAGTGTAGGGGGTCGTGCTGGGGGTAGTGTTTTAGGGTTTAAGGTAGTGCAGTGGTGTTTTTGTAGTGTAGGGGGTCATGTTTTAAGATGCAATGCTCCAATACCTGACCAGTCTGCACTACATAAAACTGCAAAAAAACTAAAAATAAAAAGTGTTTTGCACACTTTTGTCATTGGGCTATATGTGGGCTACATCTGGGTAATATTTGTGCTACATTTGGGCTCTTTTTTCACTGGTGGCCATCTTGGAAGACTTCTTTGTTATGAAGTTTCCTAATTTCTTCATTTACTGCAGTCTCCTCAGTAGGAAATGCTTTCAGTTTTTTACTTTGATTCCATCAAGAAGGCATTCAGATGTCTCACATCTGCCATAAATTCAGAATGTTAGCACTCTAGTTGCTCATTAGATCACTGGAGTAAAGCTACTGCTCACCAGGGAGTTAACTGGCAGTCTGCTGCTGGTATTGAAAGTGATTGTTTCAGTCTGCATGTCAGAATTTTCTAATGAAATAGAAGAGGATTTGAGATCTCACTTAAAACATGCCCTAATTTTTCTTTCTGCAGCACTAACCATAATTTCTATTTCAAAAAGAACCCCTCATTTTGTTCCTTTTTAAATTAAATGTTTTAAGTGTTACTGGTTTATTCCAATCAAGATGGCTTCAGGTGTGCCATACTTTTGTCATAAGTAAGGCTGTTAGCGCTCTAGTTGTTCTTTAGAACACTCTGGGAAGCTGCAGTAGAACACAAAGGCATCAACTGGCAGGCTGCTCCTGTTGAAATATAACAGGAAGATATTTGAGATCACACTTGAAATATGTCCTAATTTTTCTTTCTACAGCACTAACCATAATTTCTATGACAAAATGAACCCCATCATTTTGTTCCTTTTTAAATTAAATGTTTTAAGTGTTACCAGTTTATTCCAATCAAGATGGCTTCAGGTGTGCCATACTTTTGTCATAAGTAAGGCTGTTAGCGCTCTAGTTGTTCTTTAGAACACTCTGGGAAGCTGCAGTAGAACACAAAGGCATCAACTGGCAGGCTGCTCCTGTTGAAATATAACAGGAAGATATTTGAGATCACACTTGAAACATGTCCTAATTTTTCTTTCTACAGCACTAACCATAATTTCTATGACAAAATGAACCCCATCATTTTGTTCCTTTTAAATTAAATTGTTTAAGTGTTACCAGTTTATTCCAATCAAGATGGCTTCAGGTGTGCCATACTTTTGTCATAAGTAAGGCTGTTAGCACTCTAGTTGTTCTTTAGAACACTCTGGGAAGCTGCAGTAGAACACAAAGGAATCAACTGACACTCTCTGCCCTTGTTTGATGTACATGTTTTACTGAGAATGTCAGACTTCATTCTCACATGAGTGAGAAAGATAATGTGAATTTACAGAAAATATGCTCTCATTTTAGCTTCTGGAGCACCTTCCAAACCTCCATGGGACAAGCATGAGAAAATAGTGTTCTCTCAAACATGATTCATGATATCCCAGCAGAAGGTTTTTCACATGGTAAAATCACCTTAGAATACACCACAATTCCTAAAATTAGTATGGTACCATCAACAAATAAATTCTAATGTAACTAAAGCCTGTTATCACCCTTTATAGTTCTCCTTTTGGTGACCCTCAAAATCTTCTATTCACTACAATGCATTTCAATGAGGTACTATCATTTATATTGGTCCCAAGATGGCTGCCAGCAATTCCAGGATGAAGTGCTGACAGCCAATCAGATCTCACGATGACATGTGTGGTTAGGCTCCGCCCAGATATATATGTGACTTTACTTTTGATTTTCTCAGGAACTACTGAACGGATTTACACCATTTAAGCAAAAGGCACGACACTGAACCAAGGGCTACCTCTTTGCCAAATTTGGTGTAATTCCGTTCAGCAGTTCGGGCTGTAGCTGCGACTAAAGGTTCCTATGGAAAAATGAATGGGGAAAACGCGTTTTGGGACCCCCTTTTTCTCGGCCCCCGCTTGACGTATCACCCCGAGACTTTCAGGATAGGAGCGGACCGGAGCGCCCCAACAAGTTAGAAACTTTCGCGAAGATTCGTCAACCGGCGCCAACGTTATTTCAAATAGAATGTCGCGGATTTCCTATGGATAATAGGTTTTAACTATAACTATCTACTGGCGACCGCCAGTAGATAATATATATATATATATATATATATTATAATTTAAAATATAAAAAACATTTTAGAATAAATGAAAACATTAAACTATGAAAAAATATTTAAACTTAATTTGCCCAATACAGTCAGTGCAACAGTAGGAAAAGTGTTGGATAGCAAAATAATTAAATGTACTATTCCAACTACAGTGAGTGCAACAGTAGGGAAAGTGTTGGATAGCGGAGGGATAAAAATTACTATTCCCACTCCAAACAATCAACAATAGGGAAAGTGTTGGATAGCGGAGGGGTAAAAATTACTATTCCCACTCCAGTGAGAGCAACAGTAGGGAAAGTGTTGGATAGCAGAGGGGAGAACATTACTATTCCCACTCCAGTGAGTGCAACAGTAGGAAAAGTGTTGGATAGCGGAGGGGTAAAAATTACTATTCCCACTCCAGTAAGAGCAACAGTAGGGAAGGAGTTGGATAAGGGAGGGGTAAAAATTACTATTCCCACTCCACTGAGTGCAACAGTAGGATAAGTGTTGGATAGCGGAGAGGTAAGAAATTACTATTCCCACTCCAGTGAGTGCAACAGTAGGGAAATTGCTGGATAGCGGAGGGGTAAAAATTACTATTCCAACTCCAGTAGGTGCAACAGTAGGGAAAGTGTTAGATAGCGGAGGGGTAAAATTTATTATTCCCACTCCAGTGAGAGCAGCAGTAGGGAAAGTGTTGGATAGCGGAGGGGAAAAAATTACTATTCCCACTCCACTGAATGCGAAAATGTAGGATAAGTGTTGGATAACGGAGTGGTAAAAAATGTATTCCCACTCCAGTGAGTGCAACAATAGGGAAAGCGTTGGATAGCGGAGGGGTAAAAATTATTATTACCACTCCAGTGAGTGCAACTGTAGGGAAAGTGTTGGATAGCAGAGGGGTAAAAATGACTGTTCCCACTCCAGTAAGAGCAACAGTAGGGAAAGTGTTGGATAGCGAAGGGTAAAAATTACTATTCCCACTCCACTGAGTGCAACAGTAGGATAAGTGTTGGATAGTGGAGGGGTAAAAATTACTATTCCCACTGCAGTGAATGGAACAGTAGGGAAAGTGTTGGATAGTGGAGATTTTTTTTACTATTGACACTCAAACACTTAGAAAAAAATATATATAATAAAAATTAAAAAAATTAATAAACAAAATAAAAAAAATAAAAATATTAAATATTAAACATATAAAAAGAACACATATTGTCATACTAATTACATATAACAAAAACCTACAAATATTATATAAAATAAAATAATGAATACATTTACAAAAAAATAATTCTTTTAAACTAGAAAATATTTACAAACAAAAAAATTAATTAATACATAAATGTATTTATTTTATTTCCTACCCTATAACACCACACCAATAACTAAACACTTCAACATTTTTAATTACATTTATTTACATTATTAACATAATTAATAATGAATTAAAAAAATATTATTAATAAAAAAGGATAAACATTAATTGACTACACACACTTTAACACTATAATATCCACAACACACACCTAAATTAAACTATAAAATAATTAAACACAATTAAAACTTATTTTAAAATTAAAAGCTATTACTATTAACAACTAATAATTAAATAATTAAAATGTATCTAATACCTACACTTTACCCCTTTAAAAGTAAAAACAACACAGAAAAAAATAAACAATTACCCAAAATAAATATCAAATAATTAACATTAATTAACAACTATATATAATAATTAAACACAAATTGCTTCCCACCCTTTACTCCTATAAAAACTACAACACACCTAAAATTAATTACACAATTACCATAATTAATTACCAATTAATTTATTAAAATTAATTAACAACCAATTATCAATTCATCAATTAAAAATACACCTATAAACACCACAACACACACCTAAAATGAATTACAAAATTACTAAAATTAATAACCAATTAATTAATTAAACTTAATTAACAACCAATTATTAATTCATAAATTAAAAATAAATTACTTCCCACCCTTTACACCTATAAACACCACAACACACACCTAAAATTAATTACACAAATACCATAATTAATCACCAATTAATTAATTAATATTAATTATATAATCAATTATTAATTAATTAATAATAAATTACTTTACACATTTAACACTATAACATCTCAATTAAACAAATATTAATAAATAAAATGTAATCAATACATTTCATATAATTAAATTACTTCCCATCCTATTCCCCTATAAACCCACAACCCGCTACGAAACTAAAAGCGCAAAATTCAAATAAAAAAAGTAATAACTACTGAAAATTTTAACACATATATTAAAAATACAAACAATTTTTATACAAAAAAACATACATCACATACATATAAAATATATACTAAAATACATAACAATAATAAAAAACGATATTTTTAACAACTATATTTTTGCAAAAAATACTAAACACTTCGATATTTTTAAAATTGATACTACTTACCTTAAGTCGATATTCTTGACCACAATATTCTTGCTGTCGATATTTCTGACCCACGATATTAATGACTCCATATTTGTGCAACTCAATATTTTGTACTCGATATTCTGTCTCTGCACCAGGTTTGAAAATAGGCACTGGGGTGTGAACCAGCCATATGCTAAGACTGGCAAGCAATATGACAAACTGTAAAATATGGACAAGGAATGCACACAACCACGATCTAATGTTTCTTTTGATTTTAGAATACATCTTTACCTTTGTGCTGAAAATAGGAATTTCATAGTAGTTTCCAAACCTTAGATAAAATAAATACAGTTTTTTTGGCCATGTCAAATTTATCAACACATGCCTTTGCAGCCTGTTGCAGAGACATATGTATTTTAGCATGTTGAACTTTCCAGGGGAGAAAGTATCATCACCAGTCTTGCATCCCATATTTTAAATTTATGTATGTATGTAAAATATAATTTTTTTTTTTAAAGAAAGATCAATCAATCAATCACAGAATTTGTAAAGCGCACTACTTACCCGCGAGGGTCTCAAGGCGCTAGGGAAAAAAAGGGGGGGGGGTGCTGCTACTGGTCGAACAACCAGGTCTTGAGTAGCCTCCTGAAGGTCATCAGGTCTTGGGTCTGTCGTAGCCTTAGTGGAAGGGTGTTCCAGGTCTTGGCGGCGAGGTGGGAGAAGGATCTGCCGCCGGTGGTAGTTCTTCGAATGCGAGGGACGGTGGCGAGGGAGAGGTCGGCGGAGCGGAGTTGGCGGTTGGGGACGTAGAAGAGGAGTCGTCTGTTGAGGTAGGCTGGGCCAGTCTTGTGGAGTGCCTTGTGTGCGTGGATGAGGAGTTTGAAGGAGATTCTCCTGTCGACGGGGAGCCAGTGCAGGTTCCTCAGGTGGGGGGTGATGTGGCTGTGGCGTGGTACATCGAGGATCAGGCGTGCGGAGGCGTTTTGTATGCGCCTGTAGCAGGCAGCTGATTAATATGTTGAAGCTTCTCCAGGGTCAAATATTTCAAATACCAGATGCTAAGGTTCAAGTTCAAAAATAAAAAATAAAAAAGGGAATAGGAGTAATGGCTAAAAATGGATTTCTTACTCCCTCGATCTTCAGTCGCTCTTTTTTCAATTAACCCATCTAATTCATTTAATTGCCTCCTCTTATATTTTCTCCCTTTTCCATTGCATCTCCGTTTTCCATTCTTCTGTCCTTCCTCTGCTTTTCAATGTTTATCCTTTTTCCTCTCATTCTGACACTTTTCTACTTTTCCATTATGAAGGGGACAACATCAATCCCTTGCCAAGTAGATGATGAAGGTAATTTCAGAGGGGACCGTCGGTTTGCAGTACCCGATGGCAAGTCCAGTGATTAAAGGAACAGGCTGGGGAAAATGCCTGGTATGAGTGAAGTGTGCATTTGGGTCGCTGTCAGGGCTTTTCCACGGTGTGCTTATCTCCAGTATTGGAGTTACAGTGCAAAAGCTGCTGGCTCACACAGGTGGATAAAAGGCTGGCCTTGGAATAGATTAGACCATATTTGCAGAGCCAGTACTGGTTGGGATATCAGGAACAGATGTATTAGAGATAAGATGCCATCAGGGCCTTTATGATAATTAATCCGATTATAACACAAACCCATGAGGCCATGTTTGCTAAGCTTAGACAGTTCTTTGTCAAACCATTTAAAACAACACAAAGGCCGACAGTAAAGCAGGATCACTGGTAAAATAAGGCCTGTAAAGCTGCGTACAAGCTACTATCCCGAGCGATATTAGCTAAGGATATGGCCAGCATCAAAGCAGCTCGAAAAAATTTAACAATTAAACAAACACAAATAGTAGCTAATAGGGAGTGGGACGAAACATACTGGAGGGAACTACTAGAGGCCAGTAAATTGAAGAACATGCAAACATTTTGGGAGTTGATAAGATGAGGCAAAGGGGGCACGGGCCTTGTACCATTAAATAATATTGCACCCGACCAATGGGTCTCTTTTATTGAGGGTCAATTTGCAGTAGGAGAAACTACCGCTCCCTTCCAAATGCCCCATGTAGATACGGTAGTAAGTTTCACTATAGGTGAAGTGGAGGCTGCCATGAATTCAGTTCCAAAGGGCAGGGCCCCCGGACCGGATTGTATACCGGCGGACCTATTTTTATCTGACAAAAATAACTGCCTTTAATATATTCTATTACTAGCTAATTTGATAGCCAGTGGTGCAGTTATACCCGACTCCTGGAGAGGAGCTGAAATACTACCTATCTACAAAAAGGGGGATCGTTCTAGTCCTAGCAATTATAGACCAATAAGTCTAATAGATTCTACCCAAAAGATCATAGCTAGGCTAGTATGGAATAGAATCCAGGTGTGGATAATAGAGAACAACATATTATCCCCTTTTCAGGCTGGTTTTAGAACCCTTGTAAGTACAATCGACCATGGGGCCGATTCCGATCTCGGCCGGTAGGGCTCCGAATCGGATTCGGCTTTACCGGATCCGATTCGGAGCCCTATTTCCCGACCGATTCGTACGTGCGTCCGGGCGAGCGAATACGATGCGTGCGCTCGCGAAATCTCCGACCGACTCGTTCGCAGGACCCGACCGCTCTGACCGACTCGCACGGGGACGACTCGCACCGCGCTATGGAGACGTTCCCCGGCCGGGTAAGTACGATGCGCATCACGACCGCTCCGACCGACTCGCGCAGTCCGGCTCCAAGGAGCTGTCTGAGCCCCACTTTGGGGGTCCGTGTCGGACCCCCTGGAATCGTAGGCACGCGAGTCGCACACAGGGGGAGCCATGGGTCCCCCTACACGTGCATGTACGGTGCGACCCGCATCGACGCGAACACGCTGTAGGGGGCGCCCTTGTTTGCGTCGTGCCCATTGAGTCAATGGGAGCCCGTGTATGCGTCGTACGACTGGCTCCCATTGACTTCAATGGGAGTCCGACCGAATCGAGTCCGATAGCATACGTGTGCATCGTACTCGTTCGGTCGGACTGCTAGAGTCCGATTCGGTCGGAAATCTCTCCGAGTCCGGCTCGGTCGGAGAGATTTCCGGCCCGAATCGGAATCGGCCCCCAAGTGTTTTATAATGATCTACTGGCGGGTTGTATTATTAGCAGGAGGTACCATCTATGCAGCTTTTGTAGACCTAAAGGCTGCCTTCGACACAGTCCGAGAACAAAGCTCTGGGCTGTGCTGAAAGATTTGTGGCTCCCCTTGGATCTTTTACAGCTAGTGGTCAGACTGCATGAGTCCAACTATGCCCAGGTACGTTGGGGATCGCAAGGTAATACCACCCCCAGGTTTCCCATCTTAAAAGGGGTACGTCAAGGGTGCGTTTTGGCCCCGACCTTGTTTTCACTATTTATAAACGGGGTGGTCAACTTTTTTTCATCTTTCCCCACAGACGCTCCTTCTGTTGCAGGCTCAAAGGTACCAATACTCATGTTCGCTGACGATACCTTAATTTTATCAAAAACCAAATTGGTTTGCAGCGAGCATTGAGTCATTTTGAGTCATTTTGTACATCACACGAACTTGTGGTAAATGTGGATAAAACAAAATGTATGGTTCTTACCAAGCACAAAGTAATTACCACAAGAATGGTTATGAATAATGAGCCCCTGGAACAAATGGATATGTTCACATACCTCGGAATAACGTTGGGCCGCAAACTAGACTGGAAACCTCAGATAGATATTATGGCCCTCAAGCACTCCCAGTTGGCAGGAGTGTTGTTAAAGGAACACAGGAAGTCCCAGACCAAGCCGGTAGGTCCCGTGCTGAAGATCTATAACCCCAAGGTTATGGCATCCATTCTCTATGGTGCGGAGCTATGGGGGTATGAGAATCTGGCACCACTGACCTTAGCACAAAACAAGTTTGTAAGAGGCCTAACTGGTCTTCCCCAAAGTACTCCATTGAAACCTTTATATTCTGATCTAGGTTGCAAAACTCTGGCAGAAGTTGCGAGATTCAGGCCACTAGCGTATTGGAGAAGACTATGGTCCACACCCGAGTTAGTACATTATGCCCAAGCACTTTATGATGTTAGAGAAGCAGATACCGCCAATAAAATCAGCTGGTTGCAGAAGGTGAAAAGGTCGCTAGTCAGTATGGGTATGAAGCACCTGTGGGAAGATCCATTAAATAACTTGTTTCCCCTAAAAAGTATACAAAGAAGCATACTGGCCAATGATTATAGCAGGTAACCTGTGTTCTCCTAATGTTTCAACATTGACCAGCAACTTCCTGTGTTATAAGTTCGAACCAATGTACGAAGAATATTGGGACTATATAACAATTCCCTCTGACAGAAAACTTTTCTTCCAGTTTCGGGTTGGTGCATTACCAATTAAAACTTTTACCAGAACCTGGAAAGATTCCTCTGACAGTAAATGTGAATTCTGTCAAAATATGGATGAGACAATTTCTCATATTTTGTTTGTATGTCCGGCATATCGATCCCCCGGTATAGATGGTTAAAACCAATATGTACCAACATGGGTACTAGGTCGAGCAAAATGGCGCTTCGTATATTGATATCAAGCACACGGGAAGATATTGTGATCGCTGTAGCAACATTTTTAAGTTGGGTATGGAGAATCTGTTACAAGGCCGAACATAAGAAATAAGAAATAGGCGACAGCGGCCCCTTATTATTTTTTATGAACTATTTGGCATACTACGTTGTACATATTAATGCACCATTGGGACACTAGCATACATTGTGTCAAGTATGGATTGAACTGAGAATCTACGACACAGTGAAAATACAATGAACTAACATATTATTGATGGACAGTCCCTTTTACACATTTTTTATCTAGTATTTTTATATATTTATTAAAATTGGTGCATACACCATGTTTTTATATGTTTTGCCATCTATTTTACGAACTTTTTTATTGTTAATGTGATGTAGTTACTGTTGTAACTTATTTGAGATTATATGGTTGTGTCTTTTATGATCATTTGATCGAAATAAAGACTAAATTGACTTGATACCATTCTACTGGGAGAGGGGGTATGGCTTATCTTTAAAGGGGAAAGAAGTCGGGAAGCCTTTAATGAAAATCCAACCAATGGCAGGACATTTTGGCTGCAAGACCCTTGAAGTGCATTTAGACTAATACAAGGGGGAGGATGGGATTTGGGGTCCAGAATTCTCACCCACTTGCTCTGCATAAATCCACCCCTCTGTTTGGTCGGGCATGGTGATCAAGAGAGAAGGCTGGATTAGTGACTGCTGGCTTTTCTCTCTTTCCCCTGGCAGGTGCTGGGAATCAGGAGTTTAGGGAGGGGCTCTAAGAGGGCTTGAGATCACAGGAAAAGGATGGATTCGCAACTGGTGGCTTTTCTCTCTCTTCAGGATCCAGATCAATACCAGAATACTGAAGGGGGCACTGAACATTTAAGGACTGCAACACACGTATTCATTAAAAATAAGAAAAGTTTCTTCTGTAAAATTCTTGACAAAAAGAGTATAATGTATACTGGCAATTGAAGGCAGGAAACTATGAAAGAGCACTTATTAACTAACCATTGAAAACCAATAAATACCACTGCGTACATCTTCATGCTGGCCTCAGGGTACTTATTGCGTAACATCTCCATTTTCTATGACACTCCCTCCTTTTGACGTAATATCACATCTTTACTGTCCTACACATTCTGATTATTCATTTTCTCATGCTGTCTTTCTTTCTCTGCATTCCTCACATTTTCTTTTTTACACTCCACTTACCTTTCCTGTGGAGGTCTGTATTTCTTTTTCTGCCTTTTTTCATTCTTCATATGTTTCTTTACCTTTATTGTTACCTGCAATTTATTCTCATTTTCTTTTTCTTCTAACCACTGCATCAATCTTTTTGGTTTCCTCTCTTTATTTCCTTTTCACTCCTCAGTGTTTTTGTTTCTTTTATCCTTCTCCTGTCCTTTGTTCTTGCTTCCATGGTCCTCCCCATATTCATGTGTAGCAATTATACAGACAGAAAGTCCTAGGAAATGCATTACTGATGGAGACTTCTACCCACAGATTCCTCATCTTTTGAATATCCCCCAGGCATCAGACTGGATCCAGAAACTTTACAGCAGTTCCTCTGCGTGCCAGTAGGTGGCACTATGTAACTCCGCATAGATGCCAATCATCTCTGCAAATTACTGATGTCTGTTCTGTTATTTTTGTACCACCAGACACGGATCCATAGGTACTCTCGTCTTTTGAGCCCCTTACCTCGATCAATATTTTTTTACAGTGTCCAAGGGACATGTCACCTCCCAAGACAACAGGTTTAAGTCCTGTAAGGACTGTCACAAACAAATGTCTATGCCAGATCCTCATCAGATTTGCCTGTGGTGCCTGGGGTCGAGCCCCAGCTCTTAGGCTTGCAGTCACTTTGCATCCATGAACCAGAAGCCCATATGGGAGTGCAAGGCAAAACACTTCATCACCTAGCTCCGGAAGACTCCGCAATGAGATCGGTCCAAATTGAAAGTATGGTCCCGGTCCTGTTCGAAATTCAGAATTCACCAGAGTCATTCCAGAGGTCATTCCAGAGGTTGATCTTTATTTTAATCATAGTATTCGGATAAGCCGAAGTAAAAAAATCACAAGAAATCTTAGCGAGGCTCAGCCCCTTCTCGAGACTCACACTCACCTGAGAAAGAGAAGTGGCGACGCCATACATCTCTATCTCACTTCCGAGGATATTTGACTTTGGAACTAATCCCACAACTTGTTCAGGCACAAACGTAGTTTCCGGGACTGCCCACTACTCCTCAAGGTCATGCTGTGACTCTTTGGACCTTTGCTGACTTCCTCTGGCATGCCTATGGGCCCCACGTAGCTCAGAGATTCTTCACATGGAATACAGTGACGGATTCACTCTCAGCGCCAGCTCCAAAGGGGCCACGTATGGCTCCAGTGCCACTGCCCACGCCAGTTTGCAGTACATGACTCCGTAACTCCGGCAGATCAAGCCAGAAAATGAGGCCCTAATTGCCTCTCTGATCCTGAGTCAGCACCAGTTTGCCCTAGGCTGAGACCGTGCTTAGCTGCTGTAAAGGCACTGGTTCCTCCACTAGATACAACCTTATCATGTTGAGAATTGGGATGACGACCTGCTGGAGGCCAGTGGCCTTGATATCTTCCCTGAGTCATGACCCCTCTCACCACCTGGTCCTGCCTCTGAGAAGAGTGCTTCCTAAACCATGGTAATGCGAAGAGCAGCCAAAGTCCTTAGCCTCTAACTCCCCACCTTGGAGGTCGAGAACAATCTTACAGAAGTCCTCCAGGCCCTTATTGATACTTTGTTTGGGCATGGGTCAAAGCTTGCTCTGGCTCCCTGATCAACCGCCATATTGCATAATGTGACTGCCCAACGCTGGTCGACCCTGTGTTTCTATCTCAGCACCTCTCTCCTAAAAGCTTGGTGGTGCAAGCATTGCAAATAAGCTTAAACCCTACACGTTCCCTACTACTCCCATGCGATCCATAGTCTAAACGGGTGGAGACGTTTAGGAAAAGAGTCTTCTCGTCCACCAGCTTGGTGTTTTGATCAGTAAATGCCTGCTGGGATGCTATTTCCTCGCACTTTGGAATTTGGTGGCTCAGGTTCTCTTTCTGGGGTCCCTGAAGAGCTTCGACCTGGCCTCGTCAGGACCATACAAGACGGTCATGACACAGCCTAGTTTGCAGTTTGTTGTAGCTTGGACACCACCAATTAAATCGGGTGGGCCATTGAACCAGTGTGACCATTGGCCATCATGTTTGGCTGCGGTCCACTATTTTCTTAGACGCTGCCCGGTCGCCTCTCGTGGACATGAATTGTCTGCCCCACCTCACCAACAGTATCAGCCCTACCACTCCTTTTGTGGCTTTGGTAGAAGTGCCCCATACCGCCAGCCAATCTAACCTCCACTAGATACCCAGTGGTTTCAGCGTCAAGGTTGTGGTGCCCGACAATCCCACGGTCAAGGTCACCGACTACCCAGTCCACCACCCATCCTTCAGCTCTGCCTGCCGAACCCCTTTAGAGTGCCCCCTAGCAGCACACAGTGGGAGGCAGAATACGATAATTCTTGACAGGTTGGCAGGCCATAATATCAGACTGGAGGGTCCTGCTAATTGTTTGGCAGTGGTGTACCCTATCTTTATTCTCTCACCTTCCATCATCCACCCAGTGACTGATGGATGACCATCTCTCCAATTTGCAGCAGGAAGTGCAAGCCCTTGTGTAGAAAGGGGCTATCAAGAGGGTATCTGCGCCAGAAGTAGGACATGGTTGCTATTCCAGCTACATTCTGGTGACCAAAAAGGATGGAAGCCTTCCTCCTATTTTATTCCTGTGCCCTCTCAGTGCCTTCTTCCAGAAGGAGAAATTCATACTGCTCATACTGGCCAAGGTCGTGTCTGCCCTTGACCTTGGAGAGTGGATGGGGGCATTGGAACTGCAGTATGCTTATTTAGTTATACCTGTTCTGCAGGCCTTCTGGCACTACCTGCAGCTTGTTGTGGGACAGAAGCATTTTCAGTGCGCAGTGCTCCCCTTTGGTCTCACCAGTGCCCCTCGGGTGTTCACAAAAGTGATGGCGGTGGTGGCAGCAGACATTTGGAGGTCAGGGTGCCAGTTGTCCCCTACCTCAAAGACTAGTTGTTGAATGCGGGCTCGCCCAAGGCAGTCATCAACCACTGTCAGACTATGGCGAACCTCCTGTCATCTTTGGGGACGACTATCAACGTGCCAAAGTCTCACCTGACTCCTTCTCAGGCTCTTTCTTTCATTAGAGCCATTCTGGGCACGGTTTGGTTTTGTGCCTTTCTCCTGGAAAAAAGAGTCCAGCACATTCAGGCTGTGATCCCTTTTAGCCTCAGCTCTGGATTTCAGTGAGGTCGACCCTGGGGCTGCTGGGATTGATCACCCTCATGCTAGTCAAGCATGCCAGGAAGCAAGCATGCTAGGAAACTGCGGGATCTGCAGTGGGATCTGCAGTGGGATCTGAAGTCTTAGTGGGCCCAACATCAAGGGGACCTTTCAGAACACATTCAGATTTCTGAGGAGACTGCAAACGATCTGCAGTAGTGTTTACTGGACTGCGATTGGGTCTGCTGCAGACCCCTCTCTCTTCCCCACAGAGAGCTGACAGTGATAACTGATGCATCACTTTTGGGCTGTAATGGCCATCTGGGAGATGTGATCAGAGGACTCTGATCCCCTGTGGAGTCCCCGACTCATATCAATATTCTGGAGCTGCAGTCCATCTGCTTGGTGTGGAAAGCCTTATTCCATCCATTAAGGAGAGGCTGGCGCCCGTGCTCATGGACAACACCACCACAATGTAGTACTGCAACAAACAAGGCGGGATGGGCTCATGGACCCTGTGCCAGGAGGCCCTGCGCCTCTGAAAATGGCTGGACCACCAAGGAACTTTCCTGGTGGTAAACCACATGGCTTGATTGTTGAATGCTAGGGCAGATGAACTCAGCCATTGGCACCTAGCGGATCACCAGTGGCAGTTGCCACCGGAGGTTGTGCAAGGTTGCTGCCATGAATGGGGAGAACCTTGGCTCAATCTGTTTGCCACCACTGAGAGCATGCAGCTTTAGCACTTCTGCGCATTGGTGTTTCTAAAGTGTCTCTCACTCAGAGATGCGTTCTGCCTAGAGTGGAACTTGGGACTCTTGTATGCCTTTCTGCCAATATCACTCATGACTCGGATTCTCTAGAAGATCAAGACGGACCAGGCCCAAGTCATCCTAATGGCCCCAGATTTGGGAAGGAGAGTATGGTATTCAGAACTCGTGGGCTTTAGAATCTAAACCTGCAATCAGGTGCTCCTCTGGGACGATCTGATATTGCAGCAGCAGGGCAGAGTTCTGCATATGTACCTTTGCAATATCTACCTTCAATCAATCAATCAATCATGTCACTTATAAAGCGCACTACATACCCGCGAGGGTCTCAAGGCGCTGTTAGATTGAGCTGTGACAGCTAAACATCTTCTACGCCCTTCCGGAGGTGGTTGATGTCATCTTGGCAGCCAGATGTCCCTCGACAAAAACTGTATACGCCTGTTATTGGGACAAATTTGTGGCTTGGTGCTGTACTTGGGAGATAAACCCCTCCATCCCTCCATGCAAAGTCACCTGACATTTTATTATTTGTTTTGTCCATGACTCAGCAAGGTTTTGCTCTGGGCAGAGTTAAAGGGTACCTTTCAGCTTTTATGTGGTTGCTGGATCAGCCCTCATTGGTTATCCGCTTTAAAAAAAAATATATAACATTTGTTTCCTCACTCTCTCTTTGTCATATCACAAAGGGACCTTAACTTAATCCTTGCATGTCTGATGTGCACTCCCTTTGAGGATCTTCACAGCTGCTCCTTGCGGCTTCTCACCCTCAAGACACTGTTTTTTGTTACCATATCATTGGCGCGAGTGAGCTTCAGGATCTCTTGTCAACCCACCGTACTCCACCTTCTTCCCATTCAAGCTGGTTTTGCGGACACGGGCATCTTTCTGGCCTAAAATTGTGACACCATTCCACATCTGTCAGAGCATCACCTTACAGACATTCTATGCTCTGCCCCACCCCTCTGAGGAGGAGGAGAGATTCCATCACTTGGACCCCAAGAGAACGCTCAGCTTTTATATAGATCATGCCAAAACCACTGGGGGGACGAACACCTCGGTGGTGTTCTCTGGAATGGAAAAAGAGAAGGCTGTGCAGAAGAGAACCACCTCCCACTGGATCATGCTCGAGATTAAGATCTGCTCTGCACTGGCTAAACAGCAGCCTTCATAAGGACTGCATGCTCAATATACTTGGACCAAAACTGCTACCTCTGCAATGCCACGCAGATCAGTCCCTGTCCTGGCCATTTGCCAGGCAGCTACTAGGGCCTCCCACCATACATTCATGAAGCACTATTGTCTAGACAGTCAAGTTCACCGAGAGGGGCATTTTTGCTCGCTAGGTCCTACTTGACTTTCTGGTTTGAGTCCATTCCAAGCTTCTCCTCCAGATATGTACTGCTTTGATATCTATTCAAAAGGTGAAGAATCTCTGGCTAGAAGTCTCTATCAGAAGAACAAGTTACTTACCTTTGGTAACGCTTTTCTGGTAGAGACTCAATCTTCAGGGATGAGAGTCCTGCACATAAAGATGAAGTAAAGGAGAGAGAGAGAGAGAGAGCAACTGAAGATTAAGGTCTTAAACATAACATGCCTGTTATTGTCAATATCAAGATATTGACTACAGAGCGATAGTAAGGCAGCAAGTGTGTGCAAAGCAATGCATATTTAAGCTTGTGCCTTTGAAAGGTTAAATGGGACTGAGAGGGGTCTCCGTAAGTGGCAAGCAAGTTTTGGATAGTAGGCCTAGTTGGGAGAAGCCTTTCCTCATGAAATGTTGCGTTTTCTTAGTTGGAGTAGGTAAAATAGGCAATACATACGTGTGGCACACATCTTCCTGGCCTGCAGGCACATTCATAGCACTGTGGGATACAGATGGGGCTGCTTTTGGCGCATAAGCAGGACAGACTTACTAGATGCCCGCATATATGCAAACAGATGGTAATGTCAAGCGGCAAAATAGGTGCATCGGTCAAGCAAGCCCTGGCAGGACGGGGGAACTTTGGGCCACACAACTAGTGTTTAAAAGGCATGAAAAAAATAGTAGGTTTAAAAGAGGGCCTGTGTCAACCAAAAACGTAGAAAGAGGCAACACCTAATAACAGAATGTAGGAATAAATGCTAACAGGAAGAAAAACAATAAAATACTGGAGTATTTAAAAGAGCAGAAAAGAGTTCAAAGTAAAGAACATAGGGGTCATTACGATGGCGGACGGAAAACCCTTCCATCCGCCGTGCTCGCGGTAAAAAAACACCTGCATGTACCACGGCATTGCCGCTGGTCAGATTACGATGCAACGCACGTAAAATCCGACTGCGGCAGACGGAATTCGCAAAAGACCGTCCGCCACGGTCGGAAAAGCTGCAAATCCGACCGCGGCGGACGGGGAAAGCTGTTCAATGGACTAAAAAGGCTGCTACTGCCGCGGTATGGCCGCACGGCTAATTACGATGAGATTTCCGAGCTGGCGGAACGAGCATTGCGTTCCAACCGCTGCGGTCAAGCTTAGGCAAAATGAATGGCAGTCGTAAAAACTTCACAACAATGCTCAAAGTGTGCCTGTACTCTGCTCTGCCCTCAATCACATCAGACACGCCCTAATGATACACCCCAACTGTTTCTGACAATGAAAGCCACGGTCAACATGGAACACACACCAGGTGGTCATCACTCATGTGGACACACCCACATACCACAGTATAAAACCAACCCCTTCCTGGACCAGCATCCTTTGCAAAGCAGGCGCAGAGAGACAGAGAGAGACAGGACACCATTTTCACAGGCATAACACATCACACAGCACACCATCACACCCACCTATCTCCACACAACACCACTTCTCATCCACATACCTGACACACCTCACATATCTTCACCACCACCTTGCACCCTGCACTTTTCACTCATTTGCACCATGCCCCCCAAGAAAATGCCCACATTCACAGACACAGGGCCCGATTCACAGAACTAATCTGAGACAAAATCCTAAACTTACTACTTTTGGTATTCACAGAAGGCATTTAGTAGTAGTAAAGTTAGGATTTTGTCTTAAGTTTGTCTTAAGTTTGTCTTAAGTTTGTCTTAAGTCTGTCTTAAGTTTGTCTTAAGTCTGTCTTAAGTCTGTCTTAAGTCTGTCTTAAGTTTGTCTTAAGTCAAACTTAAGACAAAATCCAACTTTACTACTACTACTAAATGCCTTCTGTGAATACCAAAAGTAGTAAGTTTAGGATTTTGTCTCAGATTAGTTCTGTGAATCGGGCCCACAGAGTTGAAAGTGATGGTAGACGAGATAATCAGTGTAGAACCACATTTGTATGGGAACCTGGTCCAACAGACCCCACTTGTGAGGAAAAATCAATACAGTAGGGACCACCCTACGCACACTGCCTGCCATCAAAAAGCGGAGGACCGACCTCAAGAGCAGGGTCAAGGCTCAGGCCCAGAGGAACCATGATGCAGCTCAAAGAACTGGTAGTGGCCCTCCCAATCCACCACTAACATTCAGCGAATAGGAGGAGAAGGTGCTTGCCATACTGCATCCCGAGAGTCTCACAGGAATCGATGGGGGAGTGCAGACTGGTAAGTACAAACAAAAGGATCCCATCACACTGTAATGTAGTTTTGTGCACAACAATTGAGCCTCAATTCCCAGAACAAAATAAACTTATGTACAATACACGTTTTCAATATGAATGTCTCACAAGGCTAGCATTTCCTTCCTCTGCTTCACTTCACAGGTAGGTAGCCATCTTACTAGGGAGGGTGTTGTTGGGACCTGAGAGCAAGACCACAAGGCCCTCTGGCCTCCCTCCCAAACAGCATGGAGCCCCCTCCCCACCCCACAGCCATGTGGCAGCCATCTCCCTCTACAGTGCCTCCTAACAGGTAGGTAGCCATCTTACTAGGGAGGGTGTTGTTGGGACCTGAGAGCAAGACCACAACTCCCACAAGGCCCTCTGGCCTCCCTCTCAAACAGCATGGAGCCCCCTCCCCACCCCACAGCTATGTGGCAGCCATCGCCCTCTACAGTCCTCCTAACATGTAGGTAGCCATCTTACTAGGGAGGGTGTTGTTGGGACCTGAGAGCAAGACCACAACTCCCACAAGGCCCTCTGGCCTCCCTCCCAAACAGCATGGAGCCCCCTCCCCATCCCACAGCCATGTGGCAGCCATCTCCCTCTACAGTGCCTCCTGACAGGTAGGTAGCCATTTTACTAGGGAGGGTGTTGTTGGGACCTGAGAGCAAGACCACAACTCCCACAAGACCCTCTGGCCTCCCTCCCACACAGCCTGGAGCTATATGACCACCACATCCCGCACTTGGTAGCCAACTCTGTAAAGCTCCATCATTTGTAGCCAGTGCCCACACAGCTAATCCCATTCAGAGGTCACATGAATAACAGTGTCAATGATGAATTCACATGTAACTGCAAAGCAAAGTCCAAGAACGCAATGGTCAAAATCCAATGTGCAAGTCCCATTGTCTCAAAGCATAAAGGCACACATCCACACAGCACATGCATGGAGACTCAGTCAAAGCTCACACACCACATGATGTCAGTACAAAAAGCCCAACAGAAATCATGAATTTGCGGCATAGCAGACAGATACTCACTGAAAAGTACCCAATATCCTAGCATTAACTGAAGTGGATGAGCAACAAGTTGGTACATGAGGACATGTCTTTGGAAAGACAATATCTGTACATATGAAAGTGTTGGTATCGCCATGTCACATCACTAACAAGCAATGTATGTACCTCTACAGCATGTTCGACTGCTGACAAACTGTAACGAATGCCAAGTAATGCCAATGTCAAAAGTTAAGTTATCTCACATGAAATGTTGAAAACATGATCATCAAAGTTGCGTAGTGTACTGAACATGCTGACAATATAACCTCTGTTCAACAGGTGACTCGCTATCAACAGCTTGCAACACTGAGCTCAATGAGCCGAGCCAATCTCCCCCCCAGGAAGGTGACCTCTCGGATGCTGATTCTCTCCCTTTTTCGGACGAGGAGGACCAACCTGGCCCCGCAGGCGGATCCGGGCAAGCTCAGTCTCAGGGCCTCACTGTCCCCACCGCCACCACCACCACGACTCCCACAACAGCAGCAACAACGCTGACCCCTGCAACAATGACCAGTGTGGCAGCCAACACCACCATCACCACTGCTACCTCCAACACTGTCCCTGTGGCAGTTGTCACCAATACCACCAGGCAGCCCGGGGATGCTGGAAACAGTGTGCGCGGGGCGTCAACAGGCAACGCCACAGGTCCGTGTCTGCAGGGCAGGTGGGAGGGCAACTGGGGGACAGTCACAGGAGGAGACTGAGGCCCTGTCCACCGTGAACACAGTCCTTGGTGCATACCAACAAAACCATGGACAAATAGGCCAGGTCGTGGAAGAACTGCGGGAACTCCGCCTGCTGCAGAGGTCCATGGACACACGTCTGGGACAACTTGTGGAGTACATGGGCCAGCTTGTGGGTGTTCTGAGGGACATTCATGCACCTCAAATAGCTGCCACCCCCCCCCAGTGGCCAGCCTGATGACAATCACAACACCTCAGCAGCGGCCACAGGGAGGGGTGAGTCACAAGACACCGACTCCTCAGACACCTCTGAGCCTGCAGCAGGTCCTCCCCCTGCAAAACGGCAGAGGGGACGTCTGAAAAAGACCACGGAGGATCACGTGGCAAAGCACCACATAAAACCAGTTCTAGGAGTCACGTTGATGTCACCAGTGTTGCACAGAGCATTGACTACGTTGTAGATCCGATCCCACATTGCCACATTGATGGGACTTTTCTATTGGACTGTGGAATTACACCATTGTGTGTTCTACCCTAATTATCAATGTACCACCACTTTCAACTTAAGCACTCACCTCTCACTTACGTTGAAATAAACACAATTCACACCCCTATGCCTTTGTGTCAGTACCATGTTTATCACAGTAAGTAGTATGTTAACTCACATTGCAATGTACCACAAGCTATGAATGCGACAATAGATTGAGAGAGTGGAGGAACCTAGAATGACACAAGACGATAACAGTGACTTGTCATAGGATGGCATGACAGCAAAAACACACCACTAGTCAACACTGGACTAGATGCATTCCAGAGAACACTGGCCAACACCATCAACATGGACATGAGGTACGTTGAAAAACTAACACAGCGCTACACAAAGTTACCCTTAGCAGTGTGACAACAATAGCCAGCATCCAAACACATCCTCAAAGTTTGGGCCAGAACAGCAAAGCACACAGACACAGTCATAGTTGCTCACTGCTAACTTACACTCAATGGAAGTAGTGGGCGATGAGCTGTCCACGCAGGTCAAGACCTTCTTCCTCACCACTATCATCGTCACTGGGCATGTGTGGGTGTGCAGCGGGGGCTCCTGCTGCTCATCATCATCCTGAATCAGGGGTATCTCTTTGCGCAAGGCCAGGTTGTGTAGCATGCAGCAGGCGACTATGTTCTGACACACCTTCTGGGGAGAGTAGAGTAGTGCACCACCACTCTTGTCCAGACACCGAAATCTGGACTTCAGAAGTCCAAAAGTGCGCTCCACCACACAACGTGTCCTCCCATGGGCATCATTGAAGCCGACTTCCCCGGGCGTACTTAGATTCCTTAGTGGGGTCAGCAACCACGGACGATTGGGATACCCTGAGTCACCTAGTTGGGTGAAACACAGACCAACAATGTAATAGAAACATGTGAGGAGAGCAGCATGTCACACAGACACCACACTCATTGACACAGCCCACTCACCAACAAGCCAGGCCTGCTCTGGATGAAGATTTGCCATCAATTGTGGGATGACGCTGTTCCGCAGTATATAGGAGTCATGTGCCGAACCAGGAAATTTTGCACACACTTGGGATATGATCTGATCAGCTTGGCATACCACTTGCACAATTATGGAGTGATAATGCTTGCGGTTATGGTAGATGTGCTCATGTGCCGTGGTGGAACAAGGCCAATGTGTGTACCGTCAATGGCTCCTACAACATTTGGGATGTGTCCAAGATCATAAAAATCTCCCTTCACATCTGCCAATTCATTTCTTCTTGGAAAGTGTATGTAGCTGTCCTTGTAGGTCATCAATGCAGACAGGACATCCCGCAACACCATGCTGAACATAGGCTGAGACATCCCACCGGCTCTGGCCACGGTGTACTGGAAAGACCCAGTGGCAAAGTAATGCAGTGCAGCCATCTCCTTCACTGTTGCTGACAATGCTGCTGGATATGTTCGCCGAGGCTTCAAATGCGGCTCCAACTGAACACATAGCTCTCGCAAGGTAAGGCGATCCAGTCGGAATTTCTTGATTATGTCGATGTCCTCCATCATCGCCAGCCAGGTCTGGGATAGGGCGACAGACAGCTGGTCTCCTCCTACGTACTCTGGCAGGGGACACGTGTTAAAATGAGTCAAAGATGAGATGTGGGAAACAGCTCAACAAAAGACTCACACAACCACAACATTGACAGGACTGTTGAACACGTGTAATGCACAAGTGACATGCATACACACCTTGATCTTCTGTAGTCATTCTTGTAGCCAGGGTGTACATACTAACTACTTCAACATCTACATAAGTCGATGTGTATGGCATATGGTACACTGCTACATCATCTGTATCCAGCCCTGTGTGTGTAGATGACACAGCACATGTGGGTAACAGCAGCAATGCAGAGTTGCATGTAGCTTCTGTCACTGCACGACCTCAACCTTCAGTCACACAAAACACAACATCATTACAAAATGAGGCCAGTGAGTGTCAGCTGGACAACAATACATGAGTATACAGCACAGTGGACAGATATATATGCACATCACGGTGTCTGTCCATCGTGACTGTGGGAGGAGTTTGCGTAACAGACATTGACATGTTAACCAAAATGAAACACAAATACATATGGAATGTGTGTACATGCACACATGGCTGGAAATGACAGGTGATGTCGGACAGACCGATGTTTATTTCTCACACGTGCACTCCTAGGACGTGTGTCAAAACATATACAGGCAATGGCAGCTAGGCACACTGTATGCCACACCACTACGTGTGTTTAAAGTGCTAGGGGTTACAAGTATGTCTGATCTCCGTACAATGGACACCTCTAAATGTCAGGCAACATCACTGGCCCTTCATAAGACAAACCATGGACAAGAAATCGTCAGTCAAATAGCAAGGGATATTCAAACAGTGTTCACAGGTTGAATGTTTCAATAGACAACATTAATACAATGCGAGCGGCCTCTGTCCTTCTTGACTACTTAACTCATTTCATTCAATTCTGGCCACAAGACATGACAACGAGTGTCATTTGACTCTCCTTTTCTTGGACATAACATGTGTGTGAAGACTTAACTCAAGGGTCACAATCTATAATCCCTTTACAGGGTGTACTAATCACTTTAGGCAAATGTGTTGGGATGGGTAATGCAATTAGCAAAGCGAGAAAGGAAATGCAAATTGTGTTCACAGGCACCGTAGCTGGCATCCACTGCGGTAGCACGCATTGGCCCCAATTAAATGATGTAGGATTGTGGTCGCTGCTTCCTGACCTCCGCGGTACATCACCGCCTATGAGAAATAGTCATCAGCCAATGGGAACCGCCAGCGGCTAACATTTTTTAATCTCGCGGTAGGCGTGCTCCGCCACTGCGGGGCCCGGCATTGGCCCCAATTGAATGATGCAGGATTGCGGTCGCTGCTTCCTGACCTCCGCGGTGCATCACCGCGTATGAGAAATAGCCATCAGCCAATGGGAACCGCCAGCGGCTAACATTTTTGAATCTCGCGGTAGGCGTGCTCCGCCACTGCGGGGCCCGGCATTGGCCCCAATTGACTGATACAGGATTGCGGTCGCTGCTTCCTGACCTCCGCGGTGCATCACCGCCTATGAGAAATAGCCATCAGCCAATGGGAACCTCCAGCGGCTAACATTTTTTAATCTCGCGGAAGGCGTGCTCCGCCACTGCGGGGCCCGGCATTGACCCAATTAAATGATGCAGGATTGCGGTCGCTGCTTCCTGACCTCCGCAGTGCATCACCGCTTATGAGAAATAGCCATCAGCCAATGGGAACCGCCAGCGGCTAACATTTTTTAATCTTGCGGTAGGCGTGCTCCCCACTGTGGGGCCCGGCATTGGCCCCAATTGAATGTTGCGAACCAGGCTGGCCAATGGTATCAGCAAAGCAACACTGGAACGAGCCCAGGGGCCTATATATATGTCTGTGAAATGTCCACACCTGTCACTTGCCTAGAGACACTGCTGCCTGCCATTCCTCACCACGAACTGCTGCTGTACCTCATCTGTGGAACCAGTCATGGCTCGTACTGAGAACCTGAGGGCCCATCCCTTCACCAAAGAGGAGCTGGAGGTCCTGGTGGACGAGGTCCTTGGACAGTACGGCCGGCTCTATGGTGCTCCAGAGGTACTGGTAAGTGAATGCTAAACTTACTTAGAATGCTCAGAAGGCTCACAATATGTTACTGTACAGTGCTATGTGCCTCAGACTGCAAGCCAATATAGGTGCTTTCTGATTTTTTCGTCTGCATTTCCCATAGATGACGTACTAGTTGATGCACTTGAGTATGTGGGGAGGATGGCACACTCGTCAATGTTGCAGCTCAATTGGTGCAAAACATCACATATGTGAATCTCCGTAAGAATAATGTATACGTGTTAGAGTCTGTGTAGCCAAACGAGTTTCATTACATGGTGTAGAGCCTTGTTCCCCCTGAGCCCTGAGTGCATGCAATGACTAATTTGCAAGAACGTGGTTTATCAGTAGTACAGTTACAATGATGACTTCATGAATTCTCTTTTTGGACACACATTCCCTGTGCCAATCCCTCTATGAGTTCATAACGTGTACATATGTACATTAGTGAGATGGTAAGTGTCAATTGGGCAGAGGGTAGTGATTATGGGGTGTGCTCATTCTACTGGGATACTATGGAGATGAGCCCAGTATGCACAAGAGTACATGGCCTGTTACTGTCTACATTAGTGTGAAATTACCTCTCACATCTGATAAATGTACAGTGGACATGTCATCCTTCTCTTGGTGTCATGTGTAGACTCGCTCATGTGTATGCACTGTGTACTGACACACAATGCACCACTACTAAGTGTTACAAATGTCTCCTCTCATCTCCCATACCCACAGCTCGAGGTCCATCAGTGGAAGGCAATATGGAGGGCCATCGCCCGGAAGGTGCGGGCCCTAGGGGTCTTTAACCGTCAACACAACCACTGCCGCAGCATGTGGGATGACATCTGCCACCTAAGCAAAAACGTTGCCAAAATGACGATGCGGCCTGGTTGCTCGGACTGGTCGGTTGGCGCCCCGGAGCATGACCCCACTATTGACCTGCATCCTGGCAGTGACACAGCCAGAGCTGGATGGACGCCTGAGGGCCCAGCAGCAGCAAGTTGGGGGTGAGTATAGTGCAAAGTGTGATGTTGCACATGAAAGACTGTACGAATCCCAGCCCAGAGCAAGGCAGTAACCTACGAGTTGTCTCTAGTGTAGTGTAATTGCCTCTAAGTTGACTCAGTGGTGAGTGCAGATATTATGCACCTGTACAACGTCTGGATTGTCATGAGGCCAGGTAACATCAGCATAAGTGTCAGTCTATGTGGCATCAACTGTAAGTGAACATCAGTGAACATCATGTCAGGGTGAATTTCGAGATTGATGTTGTGTATTTCCATGTAATTGATACATCTACAGATTGCTTACCAATTTTCAACAGTAGTTGTGTTGCAGTACCTAAATTAGTGGATGTAAGGATGTCATGTCACTTAACAATAGTTTCCTTTAACTTGCCATCTGTGGGGTTCTATCACCTCATACTTTAAGTGTGACACACACAGTAAATTCTGATGTGTAGCTCTTTTAGCTGAAGGCATGTAGATGTGCCTACAGACAATAGGATGTGATGTTGAGATGCCAACTCTGTTATATTTCAAGGAGAGTACTGATTGGGATGATTGTGCCCTGGGTGGTAATGGCGCTCACTCTTACCGGTGTATATTTTGCTACTATTCTATTGTATATGGTGCCCAGGGAGGGGGTAATCACCGAACACCCCACGATTCAGATCCAAGGATCTGTACAACAATTCATATCAAGCCCTGGCACACATACAAACAGTGTTTTAAGTTAATAACTTATAGCAAGAAAACAAGCACGTCATATATAGGTCGATTTAATGTTCTCTTGTTGTCGCTCCAGCCACTGTGCTTGTTTCCTTGCTATAAGTTATTAACTTAAAATACTGTTTGTATGTGTGCCAGGGCTTGATATGAACTGTTATATTTCATATAGGTACCCCGATATAGGTCTGGGTATCATCATAACCCTTCACCTACATTCTCTCCTATACTACTTACATAACGGATTTGGAGGACTGACCTTTTACCCAGTTACAATACTACACATAAGTACGTAGGGTTTTTCCCTGGATACAGGCCTCATAAATTATGCATGAGGATTCTTAGTTTCTTGGAATCACAGCAGGACCATCATCTCCTGCATAATAACTGTGTATAAAGTTCATTCCCGACGTCATCCTAAGTCCGACACTGGCACAGCAAGGTAGAACCCCTGGGGATACCTTAGGGTATATAAACACCACATCTTGCTGAGATAGAGAGAGGAGATCACGACTTCCATGCCGACACACTGACTCAAGACGCTGAGGTTCCTGCATGCAGATACTCCAGCTCGCAGTGGTCTGACATCCCTCGCGGGGTGTTCAGCTCGAGACCAGAACGAGGTCCCGCAGGCTAACATCAGGTAATGGCGTTGGCTTTATCCAGAGGGATTCTTGGCTTTACACCTACTCACATGCTAGGTACACTTAGGTACATCTGGCTAGGGTGCATCGTAGGAGTACGTATTTAATTGCCATGTATTTTATATACTCGCCTATATTTATGATTTTAGCAAAATGGTAGAAACCTACCATCTGTTTACTTTCTTAGTGCTGCTACTCATTTATATATGCTACTGTCTACTGGTAATTTCAGTGCACTTATTTTATGCTAGAATAACGACTGTTCAATAAATACTTATTGAAAACGTCCCAACCGTTTATTCTGTGTATCTCTCTGAGAACGAGTGAGCACGAGTGACTGACCGAAAAGTAAGTTACTGTTTCCACGGTCCTGAGGGATCAGGGTTGTCATGTTCGATAGCTGCCAAGAACTATTCTCTCCTTGGTAAGAGGAGGTGATAGTGGCATTGCGAGCTAGCTGGTACACAGGCCAACATACCCGGTGAGGGTGTCTGAAATCAGTCTGGACACCAGTCCCGCAGTGTATGTTGTCTAAACGTGCAGATCCTATATAGGTCTTATAGGAACTACACGACATGGCGCCGCCAACGTTGGTATTGGCACTTATTTAACAGTCAAATCTGAGTAGTTCAGTCGTGCTATTCTCAGAGACCCCTACTCAAATTTCCCCAGAGACGTCTGGAGTGGGAGGGAACAAATCTGCCGCAGCTGAGTAGGAAAATTTCGATGTATTGGCTGTTGGTTTAATCAAGCTTGAAGGATACAGTGTTCCTAATTGTGCATAACACCTTATCTCAGTTCCCTTGAAACGCTCTCCTTTCTAAAAAATAATGACCGAACAGGGAGACGTAGATGAAGGGAATGCACTAAACTTCTCAGCCAAAGAAGACGATGCAGATGTAATATACATTTCAGATGATGTTAGAAATGCCGTCACCCTAAAACTAGTACCATATGGTGTTACAATTAGGGGTGGGCAAGTGACTTTTGTGATTGAGGCACATGAATCATAAAGAACAGAGGTATTCTATTCATGGATTAAATTCCTGCAGGAAAATGCACAAACCAAAACATTTCAATACTATGTGGAAGATGTAATACCAAATGAGTATAGTCCATATGAGGACATTGAAATTCCACTCACTTACGAAGAACACCGCTACTGGTTTAAAGGCGCCCTCCCCCATACAAGAAATAGAGTAAGACTCGGTCCGCTCGGAAGAGACGGAGCAACATGGCCAGTTTTAGCGCCATACTCACCACATCCGAGGGGGTACAACATCTCTAGGGCAGATCGGTAAGTGGGAAGAGGAGGAGGTATAGCAGTGCTGTTTCGGGACAAGTGGACCTTTCGCCGCGGCGAGACCTCCGGAATCGGAGAAGGAGAGGCACTGGACTTCTCTATCATTATCTCGCCTCATTTACGCTAGGCGGTACGCTGGTTTATAGGGCCCCTGGCCCCACGGGAGCTTTCTTGAAGGCCCTTGATGAAGTTATTGTCCCCCGGGCGCTACAATTCTCTAACTTTATACTTCTTGGCGATTTTAATATCCATATGGATTGTGTAGAGGCGAGTGATACTAGGGAGCTATGTGACTCACTGACCCTCCCCAACTCACTCAATGGATTAGCTCCCCCACGCACCGGGGAGGGCATACCTTAGATCTGGTTTGTTGTAATTTTCCCCTATGTGTTAAAGAGCCCCTCCAAGTAACTTGGTCGGATCATTTTCTGATCGAATTTTCATGGACCATTCAGACGCCCCATTTACCAAGCAGACACGACCAAGGTAGGCCCTCACATAGAATAGATCCTTCGGCCTTGAGCTTAGCTCTGATAGATTCTCGCCCTCCCTCTTCCACTAATTTGGATAGAGCAGTGGAGAACTTCAAGGGTTGGATCTCGCAGGTGGTGGAACATCTAGCCCCGCCCTGTTCCACTAAGCGGGTAAGAATCTCCCCCTCTAAACCCTGGTTTTCAAGCCAGCTCAAAGAGCAAAAACGGTATTGCAAAAAATTGGAACGATGCTGGAGATTGGCCTACTGCCCCCTTGCCAAAATAGCACTTAGGAAGGCCCAGAAAGCATACTACGCCTCCATTAGTCTGGCCAAACGCCATCACTATGCAGAGCGCATAGCCCAGTCCAGAAATAATGCTAAGGAGATTTTCTCAATTGTTCAGAGCTTTGTGACCCCTTGCGCAGAGGATATCTCCCTACCCTCTTCGGCTATATGGTGTGAGAAACTTTCGAGTTTCTTTATTGATAAAATTCAGGCGATACAAGTCAGCTTTAGGTCACCTACTTCTGGCCAGGAAGGGTCATCCCTCCAGAATATCTCCAGATTTAGCCCATTCGCCCCCAGTTCTTCTCTCTCCCTGACTGAATTTTCTTTTGTCGCTCCTCAAGACAAACTGATTATCCTTAAATCACTGAAATCGGGCTCTCCAGCCGACCCCGGTTTGGCTCGACTGCTAGCCGCTGTCGCAGAAGTGGTTAATCCAGAGGTTAATACCCTCATTAATATGTCCCTTCAATCCGCCGCTGTTCCACTTGAGTGGAAGCAGGCCAAACTCCTTCCTCTGCTTAAAAAACCTTCTCTAGATTCCTCCAATCCTGCCAACTTCCGCCCTATTTCTCTTCTCCCGGCCGTGGCTAAAGTGTGCGAGAAAGCGGTTTTCAAGCAGCTTGCTAATTTTGTAGAAACTTCTGGCTCGCTCCATGCTGCCCAATCAGGGTTCAGAGCTGCATATAGTACAGACGGCGCTTGTGGAAATATCTGAAGCAATCAGAGAGTGCTTGGATGAAGGCGGGAGAGCGGCTCTGATTTTATTAGACCTCTCTGCCGCCTTCGATACGGTGCCACACTCCCTGCTACTAGCCTGCCTCGCAAACATTGGAGTCGCTGGCCTAGCATGGAACTGGATTAAGTCATTTCTGGAGGATAGATCGCAGCAAGTGTGGCTACCTCCTTTCTCTTCTGCCCCTCAAAAGGTGACTACTGGAGTGCCGCAGGGTTCCGCCCTGAGCCCTCTTCTTTTTAATCTATATGTCACACCCTTGATCTATCTTGCAGAGGAGCTGGGAGCAAAGATCATTGCCTACGCGGATGATACCCAGGTCCTTTTTACTTAGAAGGATACTTATACTTCTCCAACTCAAGCTAAAGACTGTCTTACAGCAGTCTTTAAATGGCTTGCATCAGCTCAGCTGGGGAGATTACACAGATCAGGCCATAGACGGCAACCTAAATTCCAAATTCCTTGGTGGAATGTGTACCTAACTACACTTAACCAAGAAGCCAAAACAAACAACGCAGTTGAAGGTTGGCATAATGCCTTCCTATCTTCTACAGGACGAAGCACTCCTACCCTACATAAACTATTAATTGCCATACAAAAAGAACAAAGCTTCCAAGAACTAAGAATGGAACAATCTATCAAACAATTAAAGACAAAATTATCTAGACAAACTGCTCAAATGTATCAGTATCTTCAACAAGTACAGCTATATCCTTCAACAAGAGGCCTAGAGTACTTAAATATGATAGCAAAAACTATAGTCTGAAACATGAAACAATTTTAATTTATCAATCTCAAAAAACAATTATTGGAATAAAAACAGTGCATTCTATTAAATCAACCAAATAATTATTTTGTCTAATATATATTATTATTTTATAACAACATATATAGAGACAAAATAATTAAACAACAAAACAACTAAACAACTACAGTATTTAAAATAACATAATTTCCCTCCCACAATAAAAAATGTTAAAACGACTTACCTTTTCCACTGCTGTAATACGAAAATCCACATCATCCAAAATAATCCATGTAGTTCACAATCCATATTTTTTAAAAACAGACCCCAATAAAATGCAAAAATACAACTGTGTCAAAAAGTAGATCCTCCATGTAAAAATCGACAATCCAATAACCATAAAAAACCCTAAAATTCGTAAAAAGTTCAAAACCGCTCCATGAAAACCGAATAATAAAGGAAGTGTAAAATAAATATTAGTTGATATAACTAATACACACTTCCTTTAAAAAAAAAAACCGCAATGCTCCGTTTTTCCAAAATGCTTCGTCGTAAAACCTAAAATAGAAAAACAAACATTCCCACCCACAAAAATGTACAAATAATACACTTGAAAACACCACTACAAACATTATTAACACAATATTAGCGTAAACTAAACATAAATAGAAAAATACTAACTAGGCCGCAAATAGGAAACACAACGTTAATAATTAATACCTAAATAAACAACTAAAAACACTGTAACTTCTAAAACATAACTCCACGCACCCTAATCACAACACTACTACCTTCAAAACACACTTAAAATAGTTTAAAATAAAAGAAAATTACTCTTACCTTCTCAAACGCGAAGCAGCTCCCAACCGCGAGCTTCTTTCTTCCCAAATGACCCAAAACAACAACGAGCGGTTACTAAATTAAAGGCCCAAATAAAGATGTCAACTATAAAAATGTTAAATAAAAGACTAAGGGGCACATTACGATACCCGGCGTAAATAACACCGCCAGGCATGGAAGCGGCAAAAATCCGCCCGCACACACCGCCTGAACACCGACCACGCCATTACGATTACACAAACCGAATACCGCCATCGGCGGAAAAAGCACACAAAATACCGCCCGCCAACGTCCGAGTCGGAGACAAACCGCCCGCCACGGACGGAAACACGCACGACAACACAAAACCGCCCGCCCTCACGGCCGACACACCGCACGTGAGATTACGATCGCACCGCCATGAGCGCGGAAAAACCACAAATATACCGCCCGCCAGCGCAAACAACGCCGATGAGAATCGACATGGCAGAAGCCATGGCGCCCACGTACCTGCACAGAAACCATCCGCACACAAAACCAATAGCACACAACATGGCCAACAAGTCCACACAGCAAGGCACGCACAAATACAAAAGCACAGTACATATCCCGAAAACATCCCCCCGGACAAACAAAAAATACAAAGTCCAGAACCCCAGACACAACACACCTGAAAACAACAGACCATGAGGACACACCCACATAGGTGAGTACAAAAGCAGCACTCCCACAGACCACAACCCCTTGCTACATTGCAAACCAGAGAGGAGAGGAGAGGACACAGCGACACAGCAAGGACAGCAGCACACCACAGAAACGCACACATCACAACCACCACCACCACCACCACCACCACCACCACCACCAAACACCGGCACCACAAACCCCCTGCACATTACACAACACACACCGCACCAGCACCACAAACACCATGGCACCACAAAGAATGCCCAAGTTCACGCCCATGGAGCTGACGGTCATGGTCGACGAGATCATCAAGGTGTACCCACAAATCTATGGGAACATGGTCCAGCACACACCACTAGCCACCAGAAACAGAATGTGGAACCGGATCGTAGACCAGGTCAATGCAGTCGGGACCCTGCCCAGGAACAGAGTCGAGATCAACAAACGTTGGAATGACGTAAAGAGCCTGGTCAAGAAGAAGGAGGGCAAAAACAGAGAGCTGGCTGCCGTCACTGGCGGAGGGAATCCCGCGCTCTTTAAGACCTTCAAAGCGTGGGAGGAGAAGGTGCGAGTCGTAATCCATCCGGAGATCCTCGCCGGATTAGCAGGGGGAGTGGAGGCTGGTAAGTACAAACTAATGTATACCAGCACACCGCTATGTACTCACATGCACTACCACCATGCCACAGCTCCCAGGGACAAACACCCCCATGTCCAGCACACAATACACAACACATCACACACACATGCAACAGACACCACCACACACAGCCCAAACCGAACAACTGTAAGATGCGTGGGGACATGTGTACACTCAGCCAGCCACGTAACCACCAACAGGTCCCCAAATATGCCAGAAGCGCCACAACGAGCACCCACCACACCCATGTGTCCGCCACAGCTGCACTAACCGACAAGTAACAGGTAAGTGGCAGGAACACAAAGTGCAGTGGGTGGGACGGTGGACAGCCCAAGTACAACACACACCAGGCCCCTAGTCCCACAGCACAGCAAGGAGGAGCATCCCCCACACCCCACAGCCACGTGTCAGCCACCGCAGTGCACAACGACAGCCGAAAGGCAGACATCACGGTCCACAGCAATCGGTGTCAGTGGGTGTCCAGCCACCCCCACGACCCACAACACCCCCCCACCCCCACAGACCTGCAACATGGAGCACCCCCGCTTAGAACCATGTGGCATCCAGTACAGTGCACGCACGAACAACCTGCAGGTGGGAAACTGGACAGGGCTGGATTACTGGAGGCATGAGGACCGGAACACGACCAACACATGGGACATGTCACGTAGCAGACGAACACGCAGCTCCGCCCACCGTCACGAACAAGTGAACAATGTGCACACGGACATGAACAACAGACTCACACCCCACATGACCCATCACAGACATAGCAACACCCAAGGAGCCACGTCTGCATGCACAGGCCACACTGAATATAGTACCACACGGCAGCCACTGTGCAACTCATCACACACAACCGAAACACCATTGAAGTCCTGTCCATGTAGCCCCAACTGCCTGTCAACCACACACCCCACAACTACGCCTATGTAAGACAAACAACACTAGACGCAACAGAGCGGAACAACATATATGCACACGAACACCACTGAACCCATCAAACACACAGACACACCATGCACAAACAACATACCATCCATCCCATCCGTCAGCCCCAGTCTCATGAAAGGCATGTCATCCGCACAGCTGCCACACATACAGCAGTCACGCTAAGATACATGCCCATGACCAACCATGTGCCAGAAGTCAATGAAGTGCACGACACACTGTGAGCAACAACACACAACATGGGCCACACCCCCGAGCACTGCAGTGATGCACATGGCACAGGGCAGCACGCACACCAAGGAGATGGGACAACTGCAATACGTTGGCTGGCACACAACCATCACTCACTCATAACGATGCGTCCAATGCCATGTCCAGTAATCACAACAGACAGCAAATATGCAGGCCATGTCAAGCATGCACACACCTCAAACCATGCACTGTCATGCTGCCACAACACATGTCACGTTCGGCACCCATGGCTCACAGCATGTACCCCAAAAGCATATTCCCTCCCAAATGCGAATCTGGGGCATGGCCCCCATGTTGCCATATGCGTTCCTAAGCGTTCCATTTGAACCCCAAAAGCATATTCCCTCCCAAATGCCAATCTGGGGCATGGCCCCCATGTTGCCATATGCGTTCCTAAGCGTTCCATTTGAACCCCAAAAGCATATTCCCTCCCAAATGCGAATCTGGGGCATGGCCCCCATGTTGCCATATGCGTTCCTAAGCGTTCCATTTGAACCCCAAAAGCATATTCCCTCCCAAATGCGAATCTGGGGCATGGCCCCCATGTTGCCATATGCGTTCCTAAGCGTTCCATTTGAACCCCAAAAGCAAAGTACAAACCAGACCCAGGATGGGCCAGGAGCCCGCATACACCAGAGTCACAATAAGTAGGGGCACAGCAACACACCCATCGGCATGGCCAATCCGTCCCATGCCACATGTGCACAGCACACAGTCCCATTGCCAAGCACACACAACTACAGATGCTACAGCCACACACACGCCTCCGGGAAACCCATGTACGAGATTGCACGAACTGTCAATGTCAGACGACAAATACATACTTCGCCAGGTGCAACACAATAACTAATCTCATTCTCTCCACAGGTGACGAACTGCTGGATGCTGGGGATGGAGCCAGCAGCCAGCACAGCCAGCCTACAAGCCCCCAACGAGGACACACGGATCTGGAGGATCTGTCCTCCTCCTCGGACACGGACAACGAAGCAGGCCCATCTGGTGTGGCAGGGCCCAGCCGCTCCCCAGGACCCCTCCTACCCACCAACCCATCATCCAGGGCTGCTGAACATTCACAGCCCCCTGCTGCCACTGTCGTTGCGGCCACACCCACGGTAATTGTGGCCACTACCACTGCCGCAACCGCCACCATCGCCGCACCGACCACCACCGCCGCCACCACCGCCACGTCTCCGCTGGCACCAGCCCCAGCGCAGGTGGTGGCCCAGACGACTGGATCCACCCTGGGAGCCACAGCGAGGACCGTGGTGAGCAATGTGGCTAGTGGGCAGGCCGGTGGCAGCAGGACTGGTAGGAGGAGCAGGGTCAGGGAAACGCCAGCCTCCCCTGGGAGCCATGCCCTGCCTCACATGGCCAGAGTCCTTGGGGCCTATGAAGAGGCCCAAGGACAATGGGTCCGGTCTGCCTCAGACACGCGTGAGGTGCTGGGGGTGTTGAGGTCCATGGACGCCCGTATGGGCCAAATCGTGGACCTCAAGGGACAGCTGGTGGTGGCGGTGAGGTCACAGCCAGGGACAGCAGCTCCCCTCCGCCACCACCTGCCGGGGCGCAGGGTGGAGCAGCAGTGTCCAGTTCCCCTGCGTCCACAGCCAGTGATCACACCTCAATCACCAGCATGTCGCAAGCAGGCACCCCCTCGCAAACGTGGAAGGGGCCGTCCGAAGAGGAAACAGATCTCCCGGGAGGACTTCGCACGCTCCAGTCGCAAGTGAGGCAGCCAGCCAGCCTTCCGCCAGCCTTCCTTGACCAGCCACTGCATTGACCTGGACTACGATCCCACTCCACACAGCCATCTGGATGGCATGTGTGTGTTGGACTATGGACATAGAACCAGTGGGTACACCCTGATCATCACGCAGCCATGACCGACAGCTCATTGTCACTGCACGCACCACTTTTGTCATCACCTTACACACAATCACATGTCACAGTTTGTAATAAATGCACCTTTTTCACTAACTGCTGTTTGTGCCCTGTGTCTTATTTGTACGGAATACAACGGCCACCTTGGGCGGAAAGGCACCTGATGCGTGGCATGGCATTTGAATCCGGAGGGCCTGTAGGGACCTAGGGGTGGGAGACAGAACAGGAGCACATTCAATGAGTGTGTCACACACCCATCACACAGTACATGTCAACAACTACAAGCAATGTACACACATCGCACAGAGCAATAGGGCACAATGCCACAGCCACCAACAGTGGCATACTACCCTGGCCATGGAGCGTTGACACACAGCACGCAGTGAACAAACGGCCACCCTGACACAGCACACACACACCTGCACAGATACAGCCACATCAGCCATCGTACATGGACACTCACCGTCAAGTGAAGTAGCGGGCGATGAGCTGCTGCCGCACATTACCAGCTTCCTCCTCTCCGCTGTCCTCCTCACTCGAGCTGTCCTGGTCTGCGGGCTGGGGCCCTGGTTGATCTCCGTCATCCACGATGAGGGGGATCTGCTTCCGAATGGCCAGATTGTGCAGCATGCAGCACGCCACCACTATCTGGCACACCTTCTGTGGGGAGTACGCCAGCGCACCCTCGGTGCGGTCCAGGCACCTGAACCTGGACTTGAGGAGGCCAAAGGTACGCTCGACCACACGTCTGGTCCTCCCATGTGCCTCATTGTAGCGATCGTCTGCTGGGGTGCGAGGATTCCTCAATGGACTGAGCAGCCATGCCCCATTCGGATACGCAGAGTCACCTGGGTGTGAGGGACACAGAGAACCGTTGCTAATCCAACTGGACAGGGGACAGCATCGCACAGCCAGCACGCTACACCACTCCACATACTCACCGACAATACAGGCACGATCCTGTTGCATATTGGACATCAGTCGTGGCAAGATGCTGTTGCGCATTATGTGTGCGTCATGGGCCGAGCCTGGGAACTTTGCACACACGTGGGTGATCACCATGTCCGCAAGGCACACCACTTGCACATTCAGGGAGTGCGTGTGCTTCCTGTTGCGGTACAGGTGCTCAGTGGCCTGTGGTGGAACAAGGCCGACATGTGTGCAGTCAATGGCTCCAACGACGTGTGGGATTCTGCCAAGGGCATAGAATGCACCCTTCACTGCCGCCAATTCACGAGCCCTGGGGAAGCGGATGTACCTGTTCCGGTACAGCATCATGGCTGCCAGTACATCCCTCAGCACTTTGCTGAACATGGGCTGGGACATCCCTCCTCCAATGCCCACTGTGTGCTGGAATGACCCAGTGGCGAAGAAATGCATGGCGGCCATCACCTTAGCCGTGGGGGTGACAGCAGTCGGATACACCCTGCGGGGACGGAGATGGGGTTCTAACATGGCACACAGTCGATGCAGGGTTGGCCTGTCCAGCCGAAACTTCCTAATAACCTCTGTATCGTCCATGTCCGCCAGCAATTGGTATGGGCGGTCAATGTTCGGTCTCCGCCTAGGGACAATGGCAGAGGACACATGTCAAAGCAACACGACACATGGCAATTTCGCATACACATCACTGACATGACTGAGTAAGCACAGGAGCCACAGCCCAGCTGTCAAGCTGGGACGGCACGGCCACAATACACTTACACAGGTCTCCCAACAATGGCAATGGCTAGTGATACAAACCACTGCCATGTGCATGCACATGGGGATCTAGGCCCCAATGACTTGCGGGGCGTGCTGATGGGGACTGACTGCATATCCGTCAAGCGGCAACGCCACGGCAACATGAATGTCTGCTGAGCATGGAACTGCTTCCGCGGCTGGATGAGTATGGCACACGACGACGACGATGTGGGCACAGGCTGAGCGGCCAAAACAAGTGGGACCTGTGGCACGAGGGGATATGAGACAGTAGTAGGTGTCAGCACTGCACCCTATGTACAGCACTGTACGGATCACACCTCCCGAAACATTGACAGGTGTCCACATTGACAGCCCCATGCCAAGACGGCTGTGTGCTTGCAGTCACACGTCACAGGTGAGAGGTTACATTGCACGTGCCAGGTGGCAGACGTACACAGTGGGAGCTGGCATGTGTGTGCATGTGTCTCCTGTTCAGGATCCACCAGATGGGCGCTGACTCTGTACTGAGCATTGGACACAGCATGTTCCGTGGAAGGCTTGTGTGTGTGGGATGGTGGCACTGGATGTGCCTCCGTTGGGTGGGGGGCCATGCACAGGGCGGGTACGTCGATGATTGCGCATTGTTGGTCACGGTGGGTGCACCAACTGAAGATGTGTTGCCCTGTGTTCAATTCCTATGTCCGCATGATGATGGACTGTAGATGTGGGCAGACTACACATTGGTCGATGTGCTGTCTATATGCATGTGCCTTCACACCAGGCACAGCTGCCCCTGCACATGTGACCCCTGCTGGACTCGCTGCTGGGTCTGTGGAGCTGATGCACCTTCTGCGCGTGGGGCGGACAGCTCTCCTCACTTCCCTCATTGCGCATGTCATGACTTTGCCGCAGGTGACATGGATCATGGAGGGCCCACATGTACGCGTGGGTAGGCTACACATGATTGTACACTGGTCGCCACCCCCAGTCAGTGTTTCGAATGGGAAGGTTGTCGTGCTGGTGGTATGTTCGTTGTGGCGGATGGGCGGGCCTATGTGCGGGCTTACATTCCGGACATGGGGGGTAGTTGAATTGGCGACTAGTTGCAGTACACACGGGACACGTCTCTTCCTTTCCACATCTGGGTCATCCCTTGTACTAACTGACAGTGATACAGTCATCTTCGCCCCAGCCCTCATGTCCTCCCCTCGCTCCCCCAATATGCATGCTCACCTGCGAGGCTAGCGCTTGCACAGGCAGCCCCAAGCTCGCACCAGAGAGGGCAAGGAGTGTATGTGTGGGTCCAGTTGCACGAGTGGGCTGTCTCAGGGTATGATGTGTTGCGGGACGCCGTCCACCTGCGTGGTGCCCCAAATGGAGACCCGGCCTGCATGGACTATGCATCACAGTCTTCGCCTTCCGGATCCGCCACCTGCGACACCCAGTGGCTGTGGCTGCCCTTGCGGCCAGGCCGCGTCCGTCTGTGGCTGATGGCCCACACATTCACTCTTTGGCCTCTCTGGGGAGGGCTCGGGGGTGGTGGCGCACGCGCTTGCACTTAGTCGCAATGGCATGTGGCGTGGTTGGTATGATGGGCAATGGATGGGATGGTGCGAGCCACCTCCCGTGACGTCAGTGCTGCTCGTGCTGTGGTGCGTCCCCCATACACTTCCATGTGACTTGTGCCATGCTAGACGTTGAGGTTCTATTGCCTGCGTGATATGACCAGGAGGAGCGCGAGGAGACCTCTCACACACCATGCTCCACTGCCATCCCGTGCCCTGTATCGCCTGTGCGGATTGACTATGTTGGGGTTACACCTGGTCGACTGGGGCTGTGTGTGCCTTGTCAGGGGCATGGCGGGCGCACAACAGGATCCAGCTTGTCCACAGAGGGTGGGCTGAGGTGCGCCTGGTACCGCTTTGTACGTGTGCCCGGCTGCTATGCACACACGTGTTCACTCCCCCGACAGGTGTCCTCTCACAATGCCCAGGGAAGCGGTGGTGTACTGTTCATGACCCCTCCCAACACGGCGTGCTCCAACTTGGCATGTGCGCATCTACCCGTCACACCCACCCACCTGAGCACTGCGTCCATACGACTTCACACGACACATGTGTGTCTTCCACAGTAGTGCTACTCATTTGCGTTGACATCCAATACCAGTGGACTACATGGTCATGTCACGACTGCCGTGTACTTCACATACTCTCATCCTCTCTCATTCGTACTTGTGAAATGAGTCAGCGGAGACAGTTTTGGTTTCAAACATTATATTGAGTCTTCTGTCCTCTGTGATGCAGTATAGTGGACACTACTGGCAGCGGAATACATGTTGAGGATATACTGAGCATGATAGCAAATGGGATAGGGTGTGGGGTTACATGTGATTGGCTGTTGCATGTGGGATGTGGGCTTCAGAGTGACATCTGCTTGGCCAAGGCTGTGCTAATGTACATTTACGTATAGCTGCGGAGCTGCGGACTTTGACACAGACGGTATACATGTAGCCTACCAGACCGCTTGGCATCATGGGCACAGTCCATCTCAGTTCCATGTGACAGGTTTGCTGCGGTTGTTCCTCATGCACGCGTGCATGTGAGATGACATCAGGGCATGTGCTTGCGTGCATGCAGCGGCGTGCCACTTGTTGTTGCACTGTGGTGGTTACTGGACATGTCACAGTCACTGGGGTCGTGTTGTTGTTGTATGCACTTGTCGTCCATGCAAAGGTCCTGGTATGGGATTCCCGGGGCGGGGGTGGGAGGGGTGCAGCACCCACAGACTCCAGGCGACCTATTCATGTCCACTGAGCGGTGTGTGTGTCCATGTGCGCTGGATCCATGTCGTGTCCTGGTTGTTCGTGCAGTTCCGTCCATGTGGGTGCGATACACAGAGCCCATGCCACTGCCTCCCACGATGCATGCGGTGTTCCTGGATGTGATGGGGAACAGTGTGCATGTCCCGGTCATATCCGATGTCATGGCGATGTCGTTGATGGTGTGGTTACTGTTGCCGGTCGTTTGGTATGGCTGTTGTGGTGGTGACTGGCCAGATCCGTGCGGAAGCTAAGCATGGGTGCGGGGTTGGACATCATAGGTCACTCGGGGAACCTGCGTTGTGGTCCGACGTATTTACAGGTTGTCAGGTATGCGATGCCGTCCAGCAGGGCTTCCATGTCATTGGTGGTGTACATGTTTGCCAGCCAATGAAGCGGATGGTGGCTGTCAAGGTGTTGTTCGTAGGTTGTCCCTTGGAGGACCATGATGGGGCATGCTGGGTGACATTCGATGTAGCTGTTCTCGATGATCCGTCGTGTGGAGGCACAGTGGTCCCATTTCAGTGCGGGTGCGATGTTGGCCACATACGCCATGCCCCCATAGGCAGAGCAGGCCCTGTCGTGTGCGTCCAGAGGGAGGAGTAGTGGTAGCAGGTCCGCCTTCAGACATGCCGGGTTGGAGAGGCATATCTCGACGGGATGCTGGTAGGGACACCTCCGACAGTAGAAGACGGGCATGACGCAGCTGAACAATGTGATGCGGTAAGTCAGTCGGTAAGTTACGTTCAGCAGGGACAGGAGATCGCATCCCAATGTATGGAACAGGTTGGTTTTGTACAGCTTGAGCTGTTCGGCGTAGTTGGGTAGGTGTGTTGCGGTTGCCATTTCGCAGCGGTTCGTTGAGGTGGCGTGCTCCGGCTGTGTGTGCAGTCTGCAATGTGCACGCTCCGGGGTTGCTGTGAGCTCTGTGTAGTCGTGGGGAGACAGGACTTGTGTTCTGTTGGCTTGTTTGGAGGACACGGGCCCTCTTCCCACATGCTTCTCAGACAGTTCAAGGTCAGTGCTGTGTGACTCCTTCCAATTAACTTGCATGTGGCCGACATGGGGGAGTGTTTTCTTCTTTCTTCCCCGTCCGTTGTGTGCTTCTGTGATATGCGCTATCTGCCCTGTGGTCGGTCTCCTCGGCATGCCTGTGTTGGTCTATTCTTGGACAATGGCTGTATTCACCGGCTTCTGTCGTAGGGCTGTGGTTTTGGAGTTGGAATGGAAGGTCATTCAGTGCTGTCTGCTCTCCCTTGTGTGGGCGGCAGGCTGCCTTTCCGCTCTGCGTTGGGCCTTGTGTGTGAATGTTATTCTTAGGCCACCTGTTGTCGGTCCCCGGGCTCTTTGGTGTTCCGTTTTATATGTCTTGTTCATATGTGCAGGGTGGTATGGGTGTTTCTGTGTGGTACTGGCGTTCCTCTTCCCGAAGGGGCCCTGCTTCTCCTAGTTGGTGTTGCCGCCGCTGTGTGCTACGCCATGTTTGTTACACTGGGGTGTGTCCTGCTGTTGCGTGTCTTCACTGACATGTGTGCGTCGGTTGTGTGGCGTTGGGTGTTGTCCGTGAATTGGGCGTTGGGGACATGTCTGTGGCCGGCCTGTCACGTGTCATGTGCGTTCGGGGTGGGGCTGATGTGTGTGCTGCTTGGTTGTGTCCCTGTGTCTGTGTGCGACGCATGCATGGCGCTGCGGTTGGCCTCTGCGTTGTGCGCATGTGTGGCGGCGTCATCGGCGCTTTGGGGCCGTGACGGGGTGGTTGGTTCCTAGTCCCAGGTGGTGTGTACACATGTGTTCTGCGATGTTACGATTTGGCCTGTGTGTCATCTGTGGATGCGATGGTGGATGTGTTGTGTACACGCGCTGGTGGGGGGTTGTCCGCTTTTTCCGCCCTTGCACTGTGTGCGCTGTTTGCGTGCACTTGTTGTGTGTGTGCCTACCTGCGTCTCCGCGGTACGTTGCGTCCTTGGTGGTGCATCAGCAGAAGCATGGGGAGGGCCTGCAGTGCTGGATTCATGCTCGGGGAGCCGCTTCTTCGTTGTCCGTGCTCTGCGTCCGTGTTACCGCCTCTCTTTCACGTGCGGTGTCTCTTAGCCGTGGGAGCCGTTTGTTTGCGGCATCGTAATTTATGCGCCGGGCGGGACGTGTTTCGTCGGACGGTGTGTGTCAGTTGTGCTGCGCCGCTACGTGAACGGGCGCACTTTGATGGCGGACGGTGTTGCTGGCTTGCCGGCGGTGTTTGGCCTACTTTTCGCATCATAATTGGGCGGGCGTGTGGACTGCTGCGTGCCGGCGGTAACTGGTGGTTTTTGCATCCGCCAGCACGGCGGTTGTGCTTCCGCCCGCCATCGTAATGGGCCCCTAAACAATTTATTTAATATTAAATAATGATTACTGTTGCATTCTAATAAAATAATTAAAAATATACCTTATATTTTTAAATATATTATGTGTTTTTTATCTATTGTAAAATTATAATAATAAATATTATGACATAATAATATTTAATATTATAATTATAAAAATGTATATATGTTAAACAACAATTACTAAAACATTGGGGCCGATTCCGATCTCGGCCGGAAGCGCACCGAATACGATTAGTTCGGAAAAAATACGAGCCGAACGCGGTTTACCCGACCGATTCGTACAGTCGTCCGAGCGAGCAAGTACGATGCGATTGAACGCGAAATCGCCGACCGACTCGTTTCCGGGTCCAAACCGCTCTGTCCGACTCGTTCGCACTCGATTCGTACCGCGCAATGGAGACGTTTTACGACCGAGCCAGTACGATGCACGATCCGGACAGCCGGATCAAGTCGGAGCCTCCGACACGAAAAAGCTCTCAGAAGCGGACTTCGGGGTCCGTGCCGGACCCCCTTCACCCGTAGCCGTACGAGTCAGACACAGGGGGACCCATGGGTCCCCCTATACATGCGTGTATGGTGCGGATGGCACCAACGCGTACCCACTACAGGGGGCCCCGTTGTGCGCAACGTACCCATTGAGTCAATGGGAGCCCATGTACACGTCGTAAAACCGGCTCCCATTGACTTCAATGGGAGTCCGACCGAACCGAGTCCGGCAACATACGGCCGCATCGTACTCGCTCGGTCGGACTGCAGGGGTCCGGCTCGGTAGGAAAACAATACGGATCCGGATCGGTCGGAGAGCTTTCCGACCCAGATCGGAATCGGCCCCATTGTATTAATAGTGTTTATTATTTTAAAAAATATGTAAAATGTTGATAAAATAAAAAACTGTTCTAATGTGTAATAATTATTAATATTAATATTTTAATAATATTAATAAAAATATATTTAGTTTGTATAATAAAATTAAACTATGTTATTGTTTTGTGAACTTTATTGTAAAATATTTACAGTATATTATATAAATAAATACTTACCAAATTTTGTAACAGTTGTAACAATATTAAAATTGAAAAACAATATGTTGTACTTATTAAAAAATATGTACCAATTTACAAAATGTCATTTAAAAAAATTGAAATGCATCATGCTGTATTTGTAAAATATATACAATTGTAAAATATAATTTTGTTCATTATAACATTTTTGTTACAATAATTTACTTGTTAAAATATACATACTAATAAAAAAAGAATTCTCTGTAATCAATACACTATCCTACAAATACTTATATTTTGTGATTATTTTTCTACTGTTCAATAAAAAATAACATTTTGAATGAACTTATCACTTCTATGTTTTATATAATAAAATTGGTGAAATAAAACAAATCTCTATTTTTTGAACTACCTTTTCATTGCTATCACTTTAAATGTACATAAAAAATTGTTTTTCTTATAATTAATTTATTTAAAGTATATAATTTTAATAAAATAAAATATATATAAAAAATATATTCTTGTTCAACATATAACTAAATATGTTTTAAATATGTTTACCTTAAATAATATTATTACACTATATTTAAAAAATACTCACCTAAATTATACTTACAACTCAACTCAACATAAACACCTAATAATATTTTTTATATAATTAACCTTTTTTACTACTCAAATTACACTCTGTATTAAATTATAATAGATGCTGGACACTGACCCTAATTAATTTACTATTCCAACTCCAGTCTAAAATTAATTGTTGTAGATGCTGGACACTGACCCTAACTAATTTACTATTCCCATTCCATTCTATATTTAAATGGGGTAGGTGCTGGACACTGACCCTAATTAATTTACTATTCCAACTCCAATCTAAATTTAATTGGGGTAGGTGCTGGACACTGACTTTAATTAACTTACTAATCCCACTCCAATGTATATTTAATTGGGGTAGGTGCTGGACACTGACACTAATTAATTTACTATTCCCACTGCAATCTATATTTAACTGGGGTAGGTGCTGGACACTGACCCTAATTAATTTACTATTCCCACTCCAGTCTAAAATTAATTGGGGTAGGTGCTGGACACTGACTTTAATTAATTTACTATTCCAACTCCAGTCTAAAATTAATTGGGGTAGGTGCTGGACAGTGACCCTAATTAATTTACTATTCCAACTCCAGTCTAAAATTAATTGGGGTAGGTGCTGAACACTGACTTTAATTAATTTACTATTCCAACTCCAGTCTCTATTTAATTGGGGTAGGTGCTGGGCACTGACGCTAATTAATTTACTATTCCAACTCCAGTCTAAAATTAATTGGGGTAGGTGCTGAACACTGACTTTAATTAATGTACTATTCCAACTCCAGTCTCTATTTAATTGGGGCAGGTGCTGGACACTGACGCTAATTAATTTACTATTCCAACTCCAGTCTAAAACTAATTGGGGTAGGTGCTGGACACTGACTTTAATTAATTTACTAGTCCCACTCCAATCTATATTTAATTGGAGTAGGTGCTGGACACTGACCCTAATTAATTTACTATTCCCACTCCAATCTATATATAGGGGCCGATTCCGATCTCGGCCGGTAGGGCTCCGAATCGGATCCGGCTGAACTGGATCCGATTCGGAGCCCTGTTTCCCGACCGATTCGTACGCGCGTCCGGGCGAGCGAGTACGATGCGAAATCTCCGACCCACTCGTTCGTAAGACCCAACCGCACCGACCGACTCGTACACGAAAGCCGACCGCTCCGACCGACTCGCTCGGACACGCCTCGCACCGTGCAATGGAGACGTTCCCCGGCCGGGCAAGTCCGATGCGCGCCGCGAGCAGTCCGACCGACTCGCGCCGTCCGGCTCGAAGGAGCAGTCGGAGCCGTACTTCGGGGGTCCATGTCGGACCCCCTGTACGCGTAGCCGCGCGAGTCGCACACAGGGGGGACCCATAGGTCCCCCCTACCTGTGCGTGTACGGCGCGAGTCGCTTCGCCGCGTACACGCTGTAGGGGGCGCCCTTGTTCACCTCGCACCCATTGAGTCAATGGGAGCCCGCGTACACGTTGTGCGACAGGCTCCCATTGACTTCAATGGGAGTCCGACCGAATCGGGTCCGATGGCATACGTGCGCATCGTACTCGTTCGGTCGGGCTGCTAGGGTCCGATTCGGTCGGAAATCTCTCCGAGTCCGGCTCGGTCGGAGAGATTTCCGGCCCGAATTGGAATCGGCCCCTTAATTGGGGTAGGTGCTGGACACTGACGCTAATTAATTTACTATTCCAACTCCAGTCTAAAATTAATTGGGGTAGGTGCTGAAAACTGACTTTAATTAATTTACTATTCCAACTCCAGTCTCTATTTAATTGGGGTAGGTGCTGGACACTGACGCTAATTAATTTACTATTCCAACTCCAGTCTAAAATTAATTGGGGTAGGTGCTGGACACTGACTTTAATTAATTTACTATTCCCACTACAATCTATATTTAACTGGGGTAGGTGCTGGACACTGACCCTAATTAATTTACTATTCCCACTCCAGTCTAAAATTAATTGGGGTAGGTGCTGGACACTGACTTTAATTAATTTACTATTCCAACTCGAGTCTATATTTAATTGGGGTAGGTGCTGGACACTGACCCTAATTAATTTACTATTCCCACTTCAGTCTAAAATTAATTAGGGTAGGTGCTGGACACTGACTTTAATTAATTTACTATTCCAACTCCAGTCTATATTTAATTGGGGTAGGTGCTGGACACTGACCCTAATTCATTTACTATTCCAACTCCAGTCTATATTTAATTGGGGTAGGTGCTGGACACTGACCCTAATTAATTTACTATTCCAACTCCACTCTAAAATTAATTGGGGTAGGTGCTGGACAGTGACCCTAATTAATTTACTAGTCCAACTCCAGTCTAAAACTAATTGGGGTAGGTGCTGGACACTGACTTTAATTAATTTACTTGTCCCACTCCAATCTATATTTAATTGGAGTAGGTGCTGGACACTGACCCTAATTAATTTACTATTCCCACTACAATCTATATTTAATTGGGGTAGGTGCTGGACACTGACCCTAATTAATTTACTATTCCAACTCCAGTCTAAAATTAATTGGGGTAGGTGCTGGACAGTGACCCTAATTAATTTACTATTCCAACTCCAGTCTAAAATTAATTGAGGTAGGTGCTGGACAGTGACCCTAATTAATTTACTATTCCAACTCCAGTCTAAAATTAATTGGGGTAGGTGCTGGACACTGACTTTAATTAACTTACTATTCCCACTCCAATCTATATTTAAGTGGGATAGGTGCTGGACACTAATCTACATTAAGTTAATTTTCTCACTATAATAACTATTAAATTAACAAATTATATACCAGTACATAATTTTATTAATATTTTTTTTTCTTTATAACATATTTCATAAGACTTCCTATAAAAAAAAATTAAAAAAATATATTTACACTTCACCTAATTTAATAAAATAGAAATATATTTATAATATAAATTACATTCATTTTTTTAATATTTTAAAAATTTATAAATAGATATTTTTCAAAATGTAACAACCTTATCTCCTATAAACACTACATTATACTTATTAATGTTACTTAGAATTAGATTTAAATATAAAAATAAAACATTGTTTCTTATACAATTTATACAAATTAAATTAATATTTGTATTAAAAACACCTCACCCTTATAATTAATAAATTCAACATCCAAATCATAATTTTTTTTTTTATTTAAAATTAATTTAATAATTTATATTTATGATGTTAAAATTGTTCCCAATTTTCTTTTTTTTTAAACAATCCCCATCCATATCCCCTATAAACTCAACATCCCACTACAAAATTTTATTTTAAATTTCGCAATTTTAGATAAAAAATGTTATTTTAATTTTTAAATTATTCAAATATTTTTGTGAATATTTTGAAAACAATCCCCAAATTTTTCCCATATAAACACAACATGCCAATCCTAAAAGTTAACTTTAAAATGAGAAATTTAAAATATATTCATAGATATAATTAAGCAATTATACAAATTCATTTAGTATTTTTAAAACACCCCCACCCTTATCCCCTATTAACGCAACATCCCACTCCTAAAATTTTAAATGAAATTAGAAATTCAAATTAAATTTTGATTTTGATTTTTTTAGAATTTAACGAAATTATGTTAATATTTTTAAAAACACTCCCTACCCTTATCCCCAATAAACCCAACATCCCACTCCTAAATGTTATAGTGAAATTCTAAATTAAAAATTAAAAAAAAATCTTTTTTTTATTTTAAAGAAATTATATTAATATTTTTTAAAACACTCCCCAACCTTATCCCCTATAAACCCAACATCCCACTCCTAAAATTTTAAATGAAATTCGAAATTAAAATGTAAATTTGAATTTGAATTTTTTCAAATTTAACGAAATTATGTTAATATTTTTAAAACACTCCCCACCCTTATCCCCTATAAACTCAACATCCTGCTCCTAAAATTTAATTTGAAATTCGAAATAAAAATAAATAAATTCATACTTAAAATATAAACATTTTGAAAAATAAAATTAACTTTTTTAAAACACTCCCCACCCTTATCCCCTATAACCCAACATCCCGGTCCTAAAACAATATAAAAATAAAACATTATTATACACATTTTAAACACAATTTAATACTTAGGGGCACATTACGATACCCGGCGTAAAAAAATCCGCCAGGCATGGAAGCGGCAAAAATCCGCCCGCACACACCGCCTGAACACCGACCACGCCATTATGAGTACACAAACTGAAAACCGCCATCGGCGGAAAAATCATACAAAATACCGCCCGCCATCGTCCGAGTCGGAGTCAAACCGCCCGCCACGGACGGAAACACGCACGACAACACAAAACCGCCCGCCCACACGGCCGACACACCGCACGTGAAATTACGATCGCACCGCCATGAGCGCGGAAAAACAACAAAAATACCGCCCGCCAGCGCAAACAACGCCGATGAGAATCGACACGGCAGAAGCCATGGCGCCCACGTACCTGCACAGAAACCATCCGCACACAAAACCAATAGCACACAACATGGCCAACAAGTCCACACAGCAAGGCACGCACAAATACACAAGCACAGTACACATCCCGAAAACACCCCCCGGACAAACAAAAAATACAAAGGCCAGAACCCCAGACACAACACACCTGAAAACAACAGACCATGAGGACACACCCACATAGGTGAGTACAAAAGCAGCACTCCCACAGACCACAACCCCTTGCTACATTGCAAACCAGAGAGGAGAGGAGAGGACACAGTGACACAGCAAGGACAGCAGCACACCACAGAAACGCACACATCACAACCACCACCACCACCACCACCAAACACCGGCACCACAAACCCCCTGCACATTACACAACACACACCGCACCAGCACCACAAACACCATGGCACCACAAAGGATGCCCAAGTTCACGCCCATGGAGCTGACGGTCATGGTCGACGAGATCATCAAGGTGTACCCACAAATCTATGGGAACATGGTCCAGCACACACCACTAGCCACCAGAAACAGAATGTGGACCCGGATCGTAGACCAGGTCAATGCAGTCGGGACCCTGCCCAGGAACAGAACCGAGATAAACAAACGTTGGAATGACGTAAAGAGCCTGGTCAAGAAGAAGGAGGGCAAAAACAGAGAGCTGGCTGCCGTCACTGGCGGAGGGAATCCCGCGCTCTTTAAGACCTTCAAAGCGTGGGAGGAGAAGGTGCGAGTCGTAATACATCCGGAGATCCTCGCCGGATTAGCAGGGGAGTGGAGGCTGGTAAGTACAAACTAATGTATACCAGCACACCGCTATGTACACACATGCGCAACCACCATGCCACAGCTCCCAGGGACAAACACCCCCATGTCCAGCACACAATACACAACACATCACACGCACATGCAACAGACACTACCACACACAGGCCAAACCGAACAACTGTAAGATGCGTGGGGACATGTGTACACTAAGCCAGCCACGTAACCACCAACAGGTCCCCAAATATGCCAGAAGCGCCACAACGAGCACCCACCACACCCATGTGTCCGCCACAGCTGCACCAACTGACAAGTAACAGGTAAGTGGCAGGAACACAAAGTGCAGTGGGTCGGAGGGGGACAGCTGAAGTACAACACCCACCAGGCCCCCACTCCCACAGACCAGCAAGGTGGAGCACTCCCCACACCCATGTGTCAGGCACAGCTGCACCAACCGACAAGTAACAGGTAAGTGGCAGGAACACAAAGTGCAGTGGGTCGGAGGGGGACAGCTGAAGTACAACACCCACCAGGCCCCCACTCCCACAGACCAGCAAGGTGGAGCACTCCCCACACCCATGTGTCAGGCACAGCTGCACCAACCGACAAGTAACAGGTAAGTGGCAGGAACACAAAGTGCAGTGGGTCGGAGGGGGACAGCTGAAGTACAACACCCACCAGGCCCCCACTCCCACAGACCAGCAAGGTGGAGCACTCCCCACACCCATGTGTCAGGCACAGCTGCACCAACCGACAAGTAACAGGTAAGTGGCAGGAACACAAAGTGCAGTGGGTGGGACGGTGGACAGCCCAAGTACAACACACACCAGGCCCCAGTCCCACAGCACAGCAAGGAGGAGCATCCCCCACACCCCACACCCACGTGTCAGCCACCGCAGTGCACAACGACAGCCGAAAGGCAGACATCACGGTCCACAGCAATCGGTGTCAGTGGGTGTACAGCCACCCCCACGACCCACTACACCCCCCACCCCCACAGACCTGCAACATGGAGCACCCCCGCTAAGAGCCATGTGGCATCCAGTACAGTGCACGCACGAACAACTTGCAGGTGGGAAACTGGACAGGGCTGGATTACTGGAGGCATGAGGACCATAACACCACCAACACATGGGACATGTCACGTAGCACACGAACACGCAGCACCGCCCACCGTCACGAACAAGTGAACAATGTGCACACGGACATGAACAGCAGACTCACACCCCACATGACCCATCACAGACATAGCAACACCCAAGGAGCCACGTCTGCATGCACAAGCCACACTGAATATAGTCCCACACGGCAGCCACTGTGCAACTCATCACACACAACCGAAACACCATTGAAGTCCTGTCCATGTAGCCCCTACTGCCTGTCAACCACACACCCCACAACTACGCCTATGTAAGACAAACAACACTAGACGCAACAGAGCGGAACAACATAAATGCACACGAACACCACTGAACCCATCAAACACACAGACACACCATGCACATACAACATACCATCCATCCCATCCGTCAGCCCCAGTCTCATGAAAGGCATGTCATCCGCACAGCTGCCACACATACAGCAGTCACGCTAAGACACATGCCCATGACCAACCATGTGCCAGAAGTCAATTAAGCGCACGACACACTGTGAGCAACAACACACAACATGGGCCACACCCCCCCGAGCACTGCAGTGATGCACATGGCACAGGGCAGCACGCACACCAAGGAGATGGGACAACTGCAATACGTTGGCTGGCACACAACTATCACTCACTCATAACGATGCGTCCAATGCCATGTCCAGTAACCACAACAGACAGCAAATATGCAGGGCATGTCAGGCATGCACACACCTCAGACCATGCACTGTCATGCTGCCACAACACATGTCACGTTCGGCACCCATGGCTCACAGCATGTACCCCAAAAGCATATACCCTCCCAAATGCGAATCTGGGGCATGGCCCCCATGTTGCCATATGCGTTCCTAAGCGTTCCATTTGAACTCCAAAAGCAAAGTACAAACCAGACCCAGGATGGGCCAGGAGCCCGCATACACCAGAGTCACAATGAGTAGGGGCAAAGCAACACACCCATCGGCATGGCCAATCCGTCCCATGCCACATGTGCACAGCACACAGTCCCATTGCCTAGCACACACACCTACAGATGCCACAGCCACACACTCGCCTCCGGGAAACCCATGTACGAGATTGCACGAACTGCCAATGTCAGACGACTAATACATACTTCGCCAGGTGCAACACAATAACAAATCTCATTCTCTCCACAGGTGACGAACTGCTGGACGCTGGGGATGGAGACAGCAGCCAGCACAGCCAGCCTACAAGCCCCCAACGAGGACACACGGATCTGGAGGATCTGTCCACCTCTTCGGACACGGACCACCAAGCTGGCCCATCTGGCGTGGCAGGGCCCAGCCGCTCCCCAGGATCCCTCCTACCCACCAACCCATCATCCAGGGATGCTGAACAGTCCCAGTCCCCTGCTGCCACTGTTGTTGCGGCCACACCCACGGTCATTGCGGCCACTACCACTGCCGCAACCGCCACCATCGCCGCACCGACCACCACCGCCTCCACCACCACCACGTCTTCGCTGGCACCAGCCCCAGCGCAGGTGGTGGCCCGGCCGACTGGATCCACCCTGGGAGCCACAGCGAGGACCGTGGTGAGCAATGTGGCTAGTGGGCAGGCCGGTGGCAGCAGGACTGGTAGGAGGAGCAGGGTCAGGGAAACGCCAGCCTCCCCTGGGAGCCATGCCCTGCCTCAAATGGCCAGAGTCCTTGGGGCCTATGAAGAGGCCCAAGGACAATGGGCCAGGTCTGCTACTGACACGCGGGAGGTGCTGGGGGTGCTGAGGTCCATGGACGCCCATATGGGCCAATTCGTGTCCCGTATGGACCAACTCGTGGACCTCATGGGCCAGCTGGTGGTGGCGGTGGGGTCACAGGCAAGGCCAGCAACACCACCTCCGCCACCACCTGCTAGGGCGCAGGCTCGGGCAGCAGTGTCCACTTCCCCTGCATCCACAGCCAGTGAGCACACCTCACCCACCACCAGCAGGTCGCCACCACACACCCCCTCCCAAACGTGGAAGGGGCCGTCCGAAGAGGAAACAGATCTCCCGGGAGGACTTCGCACGCTCCAGTCGCAAGTGAGGCAGCCAGCCAGCCTTCCGCCAGCCTTCCTTGACCAGCCACTGCATTGACTTGCTCTACGATCCCACTCCACACAGCCATCTGGATGGCATGTGTGTGTTGGACTATGGACATAGAACCAGTGGGTACACCCTGATCATCACGCAGCCATGACCGACAGCTCATTGTCACTGCACGCACCACTTTTGTCATCACCTTACACACAATCACATGTCACAGTTTGTAATAAATGCACCTTTTTCACTAACTGCTGTTTGTGCCCTGTGTCTTTATTGTACGGAATACAACGGCCACCTTGGGCGGAAAGGCACCTGATGCGTGGCATGGAAATGGAATCCGGAGGGCCTGTAGGGACCTAGGGGTGGGAGACAGAACAGGAGCACATTCAATGAGTGTGTCACACACCCATCACACAGTACATGTCAACAACTACAAGCAATGTACACACATCGCACAGAGCAATAGGGCACAATGCCACAGTCACCAACAGTGGCATACTACCCTGGCCATGGAGCGTTGACACACTGCACGCAGTGAACATACGGCCACCCTGACACAGCACACACACACCTGCATAGATACAGACACATCATCCGTCGTACATGGACACTCACCGTCAAGTGAAGTAGCGGGCGATGAGCTGCTGGCGCACATTCCCAGCTTCCTCCTCTCCGCTGTCCACCTCACTCGAGCTATCCTGGTCTGCGGGCTGGGGCCCTGGTTGATCTCCGTCATCCACAATGAGGGGGATCTGCTTCCGAATGGCCAGATTGTGCAGCATGCAGCACGCCACCACTATCTGGCACACCTTCTGTGGGGAGTACGCCAGTGCACTCCCGGTGCGGTCCAGGCACCTGAACCTGGACTTGAGGAGGCCAAAGGTACGCTCGACCACACGTCTGGTCCTCCCATGTGCCTCATTGTATCGATCGTCTGCTGGGGTGCGAGGATTCCTCAATGGACTGAGCAGCCATGCCCCATTCGGATACGCAGAGTCACCTGGGTGTGAGGGACACAGAGAACCGTTGCTATTCCAACTGGACAGGGGACAGCATCGCACAACCAGCACGCTACACCACTCCACATACTCACCGACAATACAGCCACGATCCTGTTGCAGATTGGCCATCAGTCGTGGCAAGATGCTGTTGCGCATTATGTGTGCGTCATGGGCCGAGCCTGGAAACTTTGCACACACGTGGGTGATCACCATGTCCGCAAGGCACACCACTTGCACATTCAGGGAGTGCGTGTGCTTCCTGTTGCGGTACAGGTGCTCAGTGGCCTGTGGTGGAACAAGGCCAACATGAGTGCAGTCAATGGCTCCCACGACGTGTGGGATTCTGCCAAGGGCATAGAATGCACCCTTCACTGCCGCCAATTCACGAGCCCTGGGGAATCTGATGTACCTGTTCCGGTACAGCATCATGGCTGCCAGTACATCCCTCAGCACCTTGCTGAACATGGGCTGGGACATCCCTCCTCCACTGCCCACTGTGTGCTGGAATGACCCAGTGGCGAAGAAATGCATGGCGGCCATCACCTTAGCCGTGGGGGTGACAGCAGTCGGATACACCCTGCGGGGACGGAGATGGGGCTCTAACATGGCACACAGTCGATGCAGAGTTGGCCTGTCCAGCCGAAACTTCCTGATTACCTCTGTATCGTCCATGTCCGCCAGCAATTGGTATGGGCGGTCAATGTTCGGTCTCCGCCTGGGTTAAATGGCAGAGGACACATGTCAAAGCAACACGGCACATAGCAATTTCGCATACACATCACTGACATGACTGAGCAAGCACATGGGCCACAGCCCAGCTGTCAAGCTGGGACGGCACGGCCACAATACACTTACACAGGTCTCCCAACAATGGCAATGGCAAGTGAGACATACCACTGCCATGTGCATGCACATGGGGATCTAGGCCCCAATGACTTGCGGGGCGTGCTGATGGGGACTGACTGCATATTTGTCAAGCGGCAACGCCACGGCAACATGAGTGTCTGCTGAGCATGGTACTGCTTCCGAGGCTGGATGAGTATGGCACACGACGACGACGATGTGGGCACGGGCTGAGCGGCCAATACAAGTGGGACCTGTGGCACGAGGGGATATGAGACAGTAGTAGGTGTCAGCACTGCACCCTATGTACAGCACTGTACGGATCACAGCTCCCGAAACATTGACTGGTGTCCACATTGACAGCCCCATGCCAAGACGGCTGTGTGCTTGCAGTCACACGTCACAGGTGAGAGGTTACATTGCACGTGCCAGGTGGCAGTCGTACATAGTGGGAGCTGGCATGTGTGTGCATGTGTCTCCTGTTCAGGATCCACCAGATGGGCCCTGACTCTGTACTGACCATTGGACACAGCATGTTCCGTGGAAGGCTTGTGTGTGTGGGATGGTGGCACTGGATGTGCCTCCGTTGGGTGGGGGGCCATGCACAGGGCGGGTACGTCGATGATTGCGCATTGTTGGTCACGGTGGGTGCACCAGCTAAGATGTGTTGCCCTGTGTTCAATTCCTATGTCCGCATGATGATGGACTGTGGATGTGGGCAGACTACACATTGGTCGATGTGCTGTCTATATGCATGTGCCTTCACACCAGGCACAGCTGCCCCTGCACATGTGACCCCTGCTGGACTCGCTGCTGGGTCTGTGGAGCTGATGCACCTTCTGCGCGTGGGGCGGACAGCTCTCCTCACTTCCCTCATTGCGCATGTCATGTCTTTGCCGCAGGTGACATGGATCATGGAGGGCCCACATGTACGCGTGGGTAGGCTACACATGATTGTTCACTGGTCGCCACCCCCAGTCAGTGTTTCGAATGGGAAGGTTGTCGTGCTGGTGGTATGTTCGATGTGGCGGATGGGCGGGCCTAGGTGCGGGCTTACATTCCGGACATGGGGGGTAGTTGGATTGGCGACTAGTTGCAGTACACACGGGACACGTCTCTTCCTTTCCACATCTGGGTCATCCCTTGTACTAACTGACAGTGATACAGTCATCTTCGCCCCAGCCCTCATGTCCTCCCCTCGCCCCCCAATATGCATGCTCACCTGCGAGGCTAGCGCTTGCACAGGCAGCCCCAAGCTCGCACCAGAGAGGGCAAGGAGTGTATGTGTGGGTCCAGTTGCACGAGTGGGCTGTCTCAGGGTATGATGTGTGGCGGGACGCCGTCCACCTGCGTGGTGCCCCAAATGGAGACCCGGCCTGCATGGACTATGCATCACAGTCTTCGCCTTCCGGATCCGCCACCTGCGACACCCAGTGGCTGTGGCTGCCCTTGCGGCCATGCCGCGTCCGTCTGTGGCTGATGGCCCACACATTCACTCTTTGGCCTCTCTGGGGAGGGCTCAGGGGTGGTGGCGCACGCGCTTGCACTTAGTCGCAATGGCATGTGGCGTGGTTGGTATGATGGGCAATGGATGGGATGGTGCGAGCCACCTCCCGTGACGTCAGTGCTGCTCGTGCTGTGGTGCGTCCCCCCTACACTTCCATTTGACTTTTTGCCATGCTGGACGTTGAGGTTCTATTGCCTGCGTGATATGACCAGGAGGAGCGCGAGGAGACCTCTCACACACCATGCTCCTCTGCCATCCAGTGCCCTGTATCGCCTGTGCGGATTGACTATGTTGGGGTTACACCTGGTCGACTGGGGCTGTGTGTGCCTTGTCAAGGGACATGGTGGGCGCACAACAGGATCCAGCTTGTCCACAGAGGGTGGGCTGAGGTGCGCCTGGTACCGCTTTGTACGTGTGCCCGGCTGCTGTGCACACACGTGTTCACTCCCCCCGACAGGTGTCCTCTCACAATGCCCAGGGAAGCGGTGGTGTACTGTTCATGAGCCCTCCCAACACGGCGTGCTCCAACTTGGCATGTGCGCATCTACCCGTCGCACCCACCCACCTGAGCACTGCGTCCATACGACTTCACACGACACATGTGTGTCTTCCACAGTAGTGCTACTCATTTGCGTTGACATCCAATACCAGTGGACTACATGGTCATGTCACGACTGCCGTGTACTTCACATACTCTCATCCTCTCTCATTCGTACTTGTGAAATGAGTCAGCGGAGACAGTTCTGGTTTCAAACATTATATTGAGTCTTCTGTCCTCTGTGATGCAGTATAGTGGACACTACTGGCAGCGGAATACATGTTGAGGATATACTGAGCATGATTACAAATGGGATAGGGTGTGGGGTTACATCTGCTTGGCCAAGGCTGTGCTAATGTACATTTACGTATAGCTGCGGAGCTGCGGACTTTGACACAGACGGTATACATGTAGCCTACCAGACCGCTCGGCATCATGGGCACAGTCCATCTCAGTTCCATGTGACAGGTTTGCTGCGGTTGTTCCTCATGCACGCGTGCATGTGAGATGACATCAGGGCATGTGCTTGCGTGCATGCAGCGGCGTGCCACTTGTTGTTGCACTGTGGTGGTTACTGGACATGTCACAGTCACTGGGGTCGTGTTGTTGTTGTATGCACTTGTCGTCCATGCAAAGGTCCTGGTATGGGATTCCCGGGGCGGGGGTGGGAGGGGTGCAGCACCCACAGACTCCAGGCGACCTATTCATGTCCACTGAGCGGTGTGTGTGTCCATGGGCGCTGGATCCATGTCGTGTCCTGGTTGTTCGTGCAGTTCCGTCCATGTGGGTGCGATGCACAGAGCCCATGCCACTGCCTCCCACGATGCATGCGGTGTTCCTGGATGTGATGGGGAACAGTGTGCATGTCCCGGTCATATCCGATGTCATGGCGATGTCGTTGATGGTGTGGTTACAGTTGCCGGTCGTTTGGTATGGCTGTTGTGGTGGTGACTGGCCAGTCCGTGCGGAAGCTGAGCATGGGTGCGGGGTTGGACTTCATAGGTCACTCGGGGAACCTGCGTTGTGGTCCGACGTATTTACAGGTTGACAGGTATGCGATGCCGTCCAGCAGGGCTTCCATGTCATTGGTGGTGTACATGTTTGCCAGCCAATGAAGCGGATGGTGGCTGTCAAGGTGTTGTTCGTAGGTTGTCCCTTGGAGGACCATGATGGGGCATGCTGGGTGACATTCGATGTAGCTGTTCTCGATGATCCGTCGTGTGGAGGCACAGTGGTTCCATTTCAGTGCGCGTGCGATGTTGGCCACATACGCCATGCCCCCATAGGCAGAGCAGGCCCTGTCGTGTGCGTCCAGAGGGAGGAGTAGTGGTAGCAGGTCCGCCTTCAGACATGCCGGGTTGGAGAGGCATATCTCGACGGGATGCTGGTAGGGACACCTCCGACAGTAGAAGACGGGCATGACGCAGCTGAACAATGTGATGCGGTAAGTCAGTCGGTAACTTACGTTCAGCAGGGACAGGAGATCGCATCCCAATGTATGTATCGTGCTGGTTTGGTACAGCTTGAGCTCTTCGGCGTAGTTGGGTAGGTGTGTTGCGGTTGCCATTTCGCAGCGGTTCGTAGAGGTGGCGTGCTCCGGCTGTGTGTGCAGTCTGCAATGTGCACGCTCCGGGGTTGCTGTGAGCTCTGTGTAGTCGTGGGGAGACAGGACTTGTGTTCTGTTGGCTTGTTTGGAGGACACGGGCCCTCTTCCCACATGCTTCTCAGACAGTTCAAGGTCGGTGCTGTGTGACTCCTTCCAATTAACTTGCATGTGGCCGACATGGGGGAGTGTTTTCTTCTTTCCTCCCCGTCCGTTGTGTGCTTCTGTGATATGCGCTATCTGCCGTGTGGTCGGTCTCCTCGGCATGCCTGTGTTGGTCTATTCTTGGACAATGGCTGTATTCACCGGCTTCTGTCGTAGGGCTGTGGTTTCGGTGTTGGAATGGAAGGTCATTCAGTGCTGTCTGCTCTCCCTTGTGTGGGCGGCAGGCTGCCTTTCCGCTCTGCGTTGGGCCTTGTGTGTGGATGTAATTCTTGGGCCACCTGTTGTCGGTCCCCGGGCTCTTTGGTGTTCCGTTTCATGTGTCTTGTTCATATGTGCAGGGTGGTATGGGTTTTTCAGTGTGGTACTGGCGTTCCTCTTCCCGAAGGGGCCCTGCTTCTCCTAGTTGGTGTTGCCGCCGCTGTGTGCTTCGCCATGTTTGTTACACTGGGGTGTGTCCTGCTGTTGCGTGACTTAACTGACATGTGTGCGTCGGTTGTGTGGCGTTGGGTGTTGTCCGTGAATTGGGCGTTGGGGACATGTCTGTGGCCGGCCTGTCACGTGTCATGTGTGTTCGGGGTGGGGCTGGTGTGTGTGCTGCTTGGTTGTGTCCCTGTGTCTGTGTGCGACGCATGCATGGCGCTGCGGTTGGCCTCTGCGTTGTGCGCATGTGTGGCGGCGTCATCGGCGCTTTGGGGCCGTGACGGGGTGGTTGGTTCCTAGTCCCAGGTGGTGTGTACACATGTGTTCCGCGATGTTAGGATTTGGCCTGTGTGTCATATGTGGATGCAATGGTGGATGTGTAGTGTGCACGCGCTGGTGGGGGGTTGTCCGCTTTATCCGCCCTTGCACTGTGTGCGCTGTTTGCGTGCACTTGTTGTGTGTGTGCCTACCTGCGTCTCCGCGGTACGTTGCGTCCTTGGTGGTGCATCAGCAGAAGCATGGGAAGGGCCTGCAGTGCTGGATTCATGCCCGGGGTGCCGCTTCTTCGTTGTCCGTGCTCTGCGTCCGTGTTTCCGCCTCTCTTTCACGTGCGGTGTCTCTTTGCCGTGGGAGCCGTTTGTTTGCGGCATCGTAATTTATGCGCCAGGCGGGACGTGTTTCGTCGGACGGTGTGTGTCAGTTGTGCTGCGCCGCTACGTGTGCGGGCGCACTTTGATGGCGGACGGTGTTGCTGGCTTGCCGGCGGTGTTTGGCCTGCTTTTCGCATCGTAATTGGGCGGGCGTGTGGACTGCTGCGTGCCGGCGGTAACTGGTGGTTTTTGCATCCGCCAGCACGGCGGTAGTGCTTCCGCCCGCCATCGTAATGGGCCCCTTAACATTCACTATAAAATATTTCAAAAAACATACAAAAACGATATTTTAACATGTCGATATTTGTGCCTTCGATATTACTTACATCGATATTTACCTACACACCTCAAATGGATATTTTTGACATCGATATACAGAACATCGATATTTAACACTGTCAATATTATCAACTCGATATCTCTGTATGTCGAAATAAAAAACTCGATATTTTGTCTGTGTACCCAGCATTATACCGCAACCACGTAGGGTGGAATGAAGCGTCACCCCACCACGTAATTCCAATAAAAACAAACTCAACTGCACAAAGACAGTATCCCATAAAACAGGAAGCTAAAAAACAGGTCAGGGAGATCTTAGATCAACTTGAATACCAAGGTGTAATTGAACCATGCACCTCATCAATGAATAATCCTTTTTTTCCGTAATGAAACCCGACAATTCATATCGTCTAGTTTTAGACTATAGACACCTCAACTCATGTACAAAGACATTTGCGGTTCAGAATGCACACAGTGCTGCATTAATAAATAACATTGGGCCCGATTCACAGAACTAACTTACGTCAAAAACGTAAAGTTAGTACCTTTTGGTATTCACAGAATACACTTACTCATTTTGGTATTCACAGAATACACTTACTCATTTTGGTATTCACAGAATACACTTACTCATACTAACTTTATGTCCGCATTCGGGCCGGAGATTCCGGCCGTTTGTGGAGATTCCGGCCCGAGGTGGAGATTCCGGCCGTTTGTGGAGATCTCCGGCCGTTTGTGGAGATTCCGCCACCGGCCGGAATCTCCACAACCGGCCGGAATCTCCACAAATGGCCGGAATCTCCACAAACGGCCGGAATCTCCGGCCAGAATCTCCACAAACGGCCGGAATCTCCACCTCCGGGCCGGAATCTCCACCTCCGGGCCGGAATCTCCACAAACGGCCGGAATCTCCACCACCGGGCCGGAATCTCCGGCCCGAGTGCGGACATAAAGTTAGTATGAGTAAGTGTATTCTGTGAATACCAAAATGAGTAAGTGTATTCTGTGAATACCAAAATGAGTAAGTGTATTCTGTGAATACCAAAAGGTACTAACTTTATGTTTTTGACGTAAGTTAGTTCTGTGAATCAGGCCCATTGTGCGCAAAAAATACAAAACAACATTAGATATCTCAAATGGATTTTTCTGCCAAAACATAGCGCCTGAAAGCAGATATTTGACAGTCTTCTCAGCGCTAGGGTCCCAGCGTCAATTTTGTCGACTCCCCCAAGGGTATAAGAATAGCCCAGGGTTATTCTCAAGGAGGGTAACAGAGTTACTACAGAATTTGGATGAAGAAGCAATATCCTATGTAGATGATATTTATCTGACGGATGATGACTTAGAGGAACACTTGACCAGGGTGAGCACCATAATTTTGGGTTTCGCCTCTGAGGGCTACAAATTTAATTAAAAAAATAGAAAATAGCCCACCTCAATGTCCTATTTTTGGGATATGAGCTTTCAAGTGAAGGAAAAAGCCTGGCAGCTCACTTTTTAGAAAAGTGCGCAATGCTACAACCTCCAAAATCATTAAAAAACTTACAGTCCATACTGGGATTTTTGAATTTTGGCAGAACATACATTTTGGATTACGCAGAGAGAGTAAAACCTTCCTACGACCTAAAAAGACCTGACTTTTCAGTTAGAAAATGGACACAGGAACACACAAATATCCTTCGTTCCCTACAAGCTGATATGATATCATCAAAACATTTACAGACACGTGTAAATGTACGCAACCTGGTGCTCCTCAGAGTCGCAGGTCAATCTGGGTACACTTACTTAACCTTTAATAATGAAGGTGAAACGGTACCAATTGCATATAAATCGCATTTGTACACTAACGCTGAAATGCGTTTTGCTCCTACAGAAAAAATTCTGACAGCAGTACAGACTGCTGTAGTGAGAGAAAGGCAAAAAGAACAATTGATGGACGGAATGCTGGACAATGCAAACAATCACCCCCAGTCACAAGGATCTGGGTTTAATCCATCATTCTTTTGCTCACCACACCACCCCAGTTTGGACCCAGCCATATGCAAATCAGTCTTGACCCTAGTTCCTTGTGGGAACAGTCCAGCCCGAACTGCCAAGCCAGGCCCTCCCTGGAAAGGAAACAAGCATCCTAGGACCGGTTTCAGGGCATCACCCTTCTTCAGCCAGGCTAGCTTGAATCCAGTGGTGTAGTGAGCACGGGACCCACATCTGGGCATACCCTTCCCACTTAGGGCGAAATATGCAAAAGAAACAATTGATGGACGGAATGCTGGACAATGCAAACAATCACCCCCAGTCACAAGGATCTGGGTTTAATCCATCATTCTTTTGCTCACCACACCACCCCAGTTTGGACCCAGCCATATGCAAATCAGTCTTGACCCTGTTCCTTGTGGGAACAGTCCAGCCCGAACTGCCAAGCCAGGCCCTCCCTGGAAAGGAAACAAGCATCCTAGGACCGGTTTCAGGGCATCACCCTTCTTCAGCCAGGCTAGCTTGAATCCAGTGGTGTAGTGAGCACGGGACCCACGTCTGGGCATACCCTTCCCACTTAGGGCGAAATATGCAAAAGAAACAATTGATGGACGGAATGCTGGACAATGCAAACAATCACCCCCAGTCACAAGGATCTGGGTTTAATCCATCATTCTTTTGCTCACCACAGCATTCCGTCCATCATCTTGTGTGTTTTGCATTTCGCCCTAAGTGGGAAGGGTATGCCCAGACGTGGGTCCCGTGCTCACTACGCCACTGGAGTCAAGCTATCCTGGCTGATGAAGGCTGATAGCCTGAAACCGGTCCTAGGATGCTTGATTCCGGTCCAGGGAAGACATGGCTTGGCAGTTCGGTCTGGACTGTTCCCATGAGGCACAGGGTCAAGACTGATTTGCATATGGCTATGTCTGAACTGGGGTGGCGTGGTGAAGCAAAATAACGATGGATTAAACCCAGATCTGTGACTGGGGGTGAATGTTTGCCAATGTGCAGCATTCCGTCCATCATCTTGTGTGTTTTGCATTTCGCCCTAAGTGGGAAGGGTATGCCCAGACGTGGGTCCCGTGCTCACTACGCCACTGGAGTCAAGCTATCCTGGCTGATGAAGGCTGATAGCCTGAAACCGGTCCTAGGATGCTTGATTCCGGTCCAGGGAAGACATGGCTTGGCAGTTCGGTCTGGACTGTTCCCATGAGGCACAGGGTCAAGACTGATTTGCATATGGCTATGTCTGAACTGGGGTGGCGTGGTGAAGCAAAATAACGATGGATTAAACCCAGATCTGTGACTGGGGGTGACTGTTTGCCAATGTGCAGCATTCCGTCCATCATCTTGTGTGTTTTGCATTTCGCCCTAAGTGGGAAGGGTATGCCCAGACGTGGGTCCCGTGCTCACTACGCCACTGGAGTCAAGCTATCCTGGCTGATGAAGGCTGATAGCCTGAAACCGGTCCTAGGATGCTTGATTCCGGTCCAGGGAAGACATGGCTTGGCAGTTCGGTCTGGACTGTTCCCATGAGGCACAGGGTCAAGACTGATTTGCATATGGCTATGTCTGAACTGGGGTGGCGTGGTGAAGCAAAATAACGATGGATTAAACCCAGATCTGTGACTGGGGGTGAATGTTTGCCAATGTGCAGCATTCCGTCCATCATCTTGTGTGTTTTGCATTTCGCCCTAAGTGGGAAGGGTATGCCCAGACGTGGGTCCCGTGCTCACTACGCCACTGGAGTCAAGCTATCCTGGCTGATGAAGGCTGATAGCCTGAAACCGGTCCTAGGATGCTTGATTCCGGTCCAGGGAAGACATGGCTTGGCAGTTCGGTCTGGACTGTTCCCATGAGGCACAGGGTCAAGACTGATTTGTATATGGCTATGTCTGAACTGGGGTGGCGTGGTGAAGCAAAATAACGATGGATTAAACCCAGATCTGTGACTGGGGGTGAATGTTTGCCAATGTGCAGCATTCCGTCCATCATCTTGTGTGTTTTGCATTTCGCCCTAAGTGGGAAGGGTATGCCCAGACGTGGGTCCCGTGCTCACTACGCCACTGGAGTCAAGCTATCCTGGCTGATGAAGGCTGATAGCCTGAAACCGGTCCTAGGATGCTTGATTCCGGTCCAGGGAAGACATGGCTTGGCAGATCGGTCTGGACTGTTCCCATGAGGCACAGGGTCAAGACTGATTTGCATATGGCTATGTCTGAACTGGGGTGGCGTGGTGAAGCAAAATAACGATGGATTAAACCCAGATCTGTGACTGGGGGTGAATGTTTGCCAATGTGCAGCATTCCGTCCATCATCTTGTGTGTTTTGCATTTCGCCCTAAGTGGGAAGGGTATGCCCAGACGTGGGTCCCGTGCTCACTACGCCACTGGAGTCAAGCTATCCTGGCTGATGAAGGCTGATAGCCTGAAACCGGTCCTAGGATGCTTGATTCCGGTCCAGGGAAGACATGGCTTGGCAGTTCGGTCTGGACTGTTCCCATGAGGCACATGGTCAAGACTGATTTGCATATGGCTATGTCTGAACTGGGGTGGCGTGGTGAAGCAAAATAACGATGGATTAAACCCAGATCTGTGACTGGGGGTGAATGTTTGCCAATGTGCAGCATTCCGTCCATCATCTTGTGTGTTTTGCATTTCGCCCTAAGTGGGAAGGGTATGCCCAGACGTGGGTCCCGTGCTCACTACGCCACTGGAGTCAAGCTATCCTGGCTGATGAAGGCTGATAGCCTGAAACCGGTCCTAGGATGCTTGATTCCGGTCCAGGGAAGACATGGCTTGGCAGTTCGGTCTGGACTGTTCCCATGAGGCACAGGGTTAAGACTGATTTGCATATGGCTATGTCTGAACTGGGGTGGCGTGGTGAAGCAAAATAACAATGGATTAAACCCAGATCTGTGACTGGGGGTGAATGTTTGCCAATGTGCAGCATTCCGTCCATCATCTTGTGTGTTTTGCATTTCGCCCTAAGTGGGAAGGGTATGCCCAGACGTGGGTCCCGTGCTCACTACGCCACTGGAGTCAAGCTATCCTGGCTGATGAAGGCTGATAGCCTGAAACCGGTCCTAGGATGCTTGATTCCGGTCCAGGGAAGACATGGCTTGGCAGTTCGGTCTGGACTGTTCCCATGAGGCACAGGGTCAAGACTGATTTGCATATGGCTATGTCTGAACTGGGGTGGCGTGGTGAAGCAAAATAACGATGGATTAAACCCAGATCTGTGACTGGGGGTGAATGTTTGCCAATGTGCAGCATTCCGTCCATCATCTTGTGTGTTTTGCATTTCGCCCTAAGTGGGAAGGGTATGCCCAGACGTGGGTCCCGTGCTCACTACGCCACTGGAGTCAAGCTATCCTGGCTGATGAAGGCTGATAGCCTGAAACCGGTCCTAGGATGCTTGATTCCGGTCCAGGGAAGACATGGCTTGGCAGTTCGGTCTGGACTGTTCCCATGAGGCACAGGGTCAAGACTGATTTGCATATGGCTATGTCTGAACTGGGGTGGCGTGGTGAAGCAAAATAACGATGGATTAAACCCAGATCTGTGACTGGGGGTGAATGTTTGCCAATGTGCAGCATTCCGTCCATCATCTTGTGTGTTTTGCATTTCGCCCTAAGTGGGAAGGGTATGACCAGACGTGGGTCCCGTGCTCACTACGCCACTGGAGTCAAGCTATCCTGGCTGATGAAGGCTGATAGCCTGAAACCGGTCCTAGGATGCTTGATTCCGGTCCAGGGAAGACATGGCTTGGCAGATCGGTCTGGACTGTTCCCATGAGGCACAGGGTCAAGACTGATTTGCATATGGCTATGTCTGAACTGGGGTGGCGTGGTGAAGCAAAATAACGATGGATTAAACCCAGATCTGTGACTGGGGGTGAATGTTTGCCAATGTGCAGCATTCCGTCCATCATCTTGTGTGTTTTGCATTTCGCCCTAAGTGGGAAGGGTATGCCCAGACGTGGGTCCCGTGCTCACTACGCCACTGGAGTCAAGCTATCCTGGCTGATGAAGGCTGATAGCCTGAAACCGGTCCTAGGATGCTTGATTCCGGTCCAGGGAAGACATGGCTTGGCAGTTCGGTCTGGACTGTTCCCATGAGGCACAGGGTCAAGACTGATTTGCATATGGCTATGTCTGAACTGGGGTGGCGTGGTGAAGCAAAATAACGATGGATTAAACCCAGATCTGTGACTGGGGGTGAATGTTTGCCAATGTGCAGCATTCCGTCCATCATCTTGTGTGTTTTGCATTTCGCCCTAAGTGGGAAGGGTATGCCCAGACGTGGGTCCCGTGCTCACTACGCCACTGGAGTCAAGCTATCCTGGCTGATGAAGGCTGATAGCCTGAAACCGGTCCTAGGATGCTTGATTCCGGTCCAGGGAAGACATGGCTTGGCAGTTCGGTCTGGACTGTTCCCATGAGGCACAGGGTCAAGACTGATTTGCATATGGCTATGTCTGAACTGGGGTGGCGTGGTGAAGCAAAATAACGATGGATTAAACCCAGATCTGTGACTGGGGGTGAATGTTTGCCAATGTGCAGCATTCCGTCCATCATCTTGTGTGTTTTGCATTTCGCCCTAAGTAGGAAGGGTATGCCCAGACGTGGGTCCCGTGCTCACTACGCCACTGGAGTCAAGCTATCCTGGCTGATGAAGGCTGATAGCCTGAAACCGGTCCTAGGATGCTTGATTCCGGTCCAGGGAAGACATGGCTTGGGAGTTCGGTCTGGACTGTTCCCATGAGGCACAGGGTCAAGACTGATTTGCATATGGCTATGTCTGAACTGGGGTGGCGTGGTGAAGCAAAATAACGATGGATTAAACCCAGATCTGTGACTGGGGGTGAATGTTTGCCAATGTGCAGCATTCCGTCCATCATCTTGTGTGTTTTGCATTTCGCCCTAAGTGGGAAGGGTATGCCCAGACGTGGGTCCCGTGCTCACTACGCCACTGGAGTCAAGCTATCCTGGCTGATGAAGGCTGATAGCCTGAAACCGGTCCTAGGATGCTTGATTCCGGTCCAGGGAAGACATGGCTTGGCAGTTCGGTCTGGACTGTTCCCATGAGGCACAGGGTCAAGACTGATTTGCATATGGCTATATCTGAACTGGGGTGGCGTGGTGAAGCAAAATAACGATGGATTAAACCCAGATCTGTGACTGGGGGTGAATGTTTGCCAATGTGCAGCATTCCGTCCATCATCTTGTGTGTTTTGCATTTCGCCCTAAGTGGGAAGGGTATGCCCAGACGTGGGTCCCGTGCTCACTACGCCACTGGAGTCAAGCTATCCTGGCTGATGAAGGCTGATAGCCTGAAACCGGTCCTAGGATGCTTGATTCCGGTCCAGGGAAGACATGGCTTGGCAGATCGGTCTGGACTGTTCCCATGAGGCACAGGGTCAAGACTGATTTGCATATGGCTATGTCTGAACTGGGGTGGCGTGGTGAAGCAAAATAACGATGGATTAAACCCAGATCTGTGACTGGGGGTGAATGTTTGCCAATGTGCAGCATTCCGTCCATCATCTTGTGTGTTTTGCATTTCGCCCTAAGTGGGAAGGGTATGCCCAGACGTGGGTCCCGTGCTCACTACGCCACTGGAGTCAAGCTATCCTGGCTGATGAAGGCTGATAGCCTGAAACCGGTCCTAGGATGCTTATTTCCGGTCCAGGGAAGACATGGCTTGGCAGTTCGGTCTGGACTGTTCCCATGAGGCACAGGGTCAAGACTGATTTGCATATGGCTATGTCTGAACTGGGGTGGCGTGGTGAAGCAAAATAACGATGGATTAAACCCAGATCTGTGACTGGGGGTGAATGTTTGCCAATGTGCAGCATTCCGTCCATCATCTTGTGTGTTTTGCATTTCGCCCTAAGTGGGAAGGGTATGCCCAGACGTGGGTCCCGTGCTCACTACGCCACTGGAGTCAAGCTATCCTGGCTGATGAAGGCTGATAGCCTGAAACCGGTCCTAGGATGCTTGATTCCGGTCCAGGGAAGACATGGCTTGGCAGTTCGGTCTGGACTGTTCCCATGAGGCACAGGGTCAAGACTGATTTGCATATGGCTATGTCTGAACTGGGGTGGCGTGGTGAAGCAAAATAACGATGGATTAAACCCAGATCTGTGACTGGGGTGAATGTTTGCCAATGTGCAGCATTCCGTCCATCATCTTGTGTGTTTTGCATTTCGCCCTAAGTGGGAAGGGTATGCCCAGACGTGGGTCCCGTGCTCACTACGCCACTGGAGTCAAGCTATCCTGGCTGATGAAGGCTGATAGCCTGAAACCGGTCCTAGGATGCTTGATTCCGGTCCAGGGAAGACATGGCTTGGCAGTTCGGTCTGGACTGTTCCCATGAGGCACAGGGTCAAGACTGATTTGCATATGGCTATGTCTGAACTGGGAGTGGCGTGGTGAAGCAAAATAACGATGGATTAAACCCAGATCTGTGACTGGGGGTGAATGTTTGCCAATGTGCAGCATTCCGTCCATCATCTTGTGTGTTTTGCATTTCGCCCTAAGTGGGAAGGGTATGCCCAGACGTGGGTCCCGTGCTCACTACGCCACTGGAGTCAAGCTATCCTGGCTGATGAAGGCTGATAGCCTGAAACCGGTCCTAGGATGCTTGATTCCGGTCCAGGGAAGACATGGCTTGGCAGATCGGTCTGGACTGTTCCCATGAGGCACAGGGTCAAGACTGATTTGCATATGGCTATGTCTGAACTGGGGTGGCGTGGTGAAGCAAAATAACGATGGATTAAACTCAGATCTGTGACTGGGGGTGAATGTTTGCCAATGTGCAGCATTCCGTCCATCATCTTGTGTGTTTTGCATTTCGCCCTAAGTGGGAAGGGTATGCCCAGACGTGGGTCCCGTGCTCACTACGCCACTGGAGTCAAGCTATCCTGGCTGATGAAGGCTGATAGCCTGAAACCGGTCCTAGGATGCTTGATTCCGGTCCAGGGAAGACATGGCTTGGCAGTTCGGTCTGGACTGTTCCCATGAGGCACAGGGTCAAGACTGATTTGCATATGGCTATGTCTGAACTGGGGTGGCGTGGTGAAGCAAAATAACGATGGATTAAACCCAGATCTGTGACTGGGGGTGAATGTTTGCCAATGTGCAGCATTCCGTCCATCATCTTGTGTGTTTTGCATTTCGCCCTAAGTGGGAAGGGTATGCCCAGACGTGGGTCCCGTGCTCACTACGCCACTGGAGTCAAGCTATCCTGGCTGATGAAGGCTGGTAGCCTGAAACCGGTCCTAGGATGCTTGATTCCGGTCCAGGGAAGACATGGCTTGGCAGTTCGTTCTGGACTGTTCCCATGAGGCACAGGGTCAAGACTGATTTGCATATGGCTATGTCTGAACTGGGGTGGCGTGGTGAAGCAAAATAACGATGTATTAAACCCAGATCTGTGACTGGGGGTGAATGTTTGCCAATGTGCAGCATTCCGTCCATCATCTTGTGTGTTTTGCATTTCGCCCTAAGTGGGAAGGGTATGCCCAGACGTGGGTCGGGTGCTCACTACGCCACTGGAGTCAAGCTATCCTGGCTGATGAAGGCTGATAGCCTGAAACCGGTCCTAGGATGCTTGATTCCGGTCCAGGGAAGACATGGCTTGGCAGTTCGGTCTGGACTGTTCCCATGAGGCACAGGGTCAAGACTGATTTGCATATGGCTATGTCTGAACTGGGGTGGCGTGGTGAAGCAAAATAACGATGGATTAAACCCAGATCTGTGACTGGGGGTGAATGTTTGCCAATGTGCAGCATTCCGTCCATCATCTTGTGTGTTTTGCATTTCGCCCTAAGTGGGAAGGGTATGCCCAGACGTGGGTCCCGTGCTCACTAAGCCACTGGAGTCAAGCTATCCTGGCTGATGAAGGCTGATAGCCTGAAACCGGTCCTAGGATGCTTGATTCCGGTCCAGGGAAGACATGGCTTGGCAGTTCGGTCTGGACTGTTCCCATGAGGCACAGGGTCAAGACTGATTTGCATATGGCTATGTCTGAACTGGGGTGGCGTGGTGAAACAAAATAACGATGGATTAAACCCAGATCTGTGACTGGGGGTGAATGTTTGCCAATGTGCAGCATTCCGTCCATCATCTTGTGTGTTTTGCATTTCGCCCTAAGTGGGAAGGGTATGCCCAGACGTGGGTCCCGTGCTCACTACGCCACTGGAGTCAAGCTATCCTGGCTGATGAAGGCTGATAGCCTGAAACCGGTCCTAGGATGCTTGATTCCGGTCCAGGGAAGACATGGCTTGGCAGTTCGGTCTGGACTGTTCCCATGAGGCACAGGGTCAAGACTGATTTGCATATGGCTATGTCTGAACTGGGGTGGCGTGGTGAAGCAAAATAACGATGGATTAAACCCAGATCTGTGACTGGGGGTGAATGTTTGCCAATGTGCAGCATTCCGTCCTTCATCTTGTGTGTTTTGCATTTCGCCCTAAGTGGGAAGGGTATGCCCAGAGGTGGGTCCCGTGCTCACTACGCCACTGGAGTCAAGCTATCCTGGCTGATGAAGGCTGATAGCCTGAAACCGGTCCTAGGATGCTTGATTCTGGTCCAGGGAAGACATGGCTTGGCAGTTCGGTCTGGACTGTTCCCATGAGGCACAGGGTCAAGACTGATTTGCATATGGCTATGTCTGAACTGGGGTGGCGTGGTGAAGCAAAATAACGATGGATTAAACCCAGATCTGTGACTGGCGGTGAATGTTTGCCAATGTGCAGCATTCCGTCCATCATCTTGTGTGTTTTGCATTTCGCCCTAAGTGGGAAGGGTATGCCCAGACGTGGGTCCCGTGCTCACTACGCCACTGGAGTCAAGCTATCCTGGCTGATGAAGGCTGATAGCCTGGAAACCTGTCCTAGGATGCTTGATTCCGGTCCAGGGAAGACATGGCTTGGCAGTTCGGTCTGGACTGTTCCCATGAGGCACAGGGTCAAGACTGATTTACATATGGCTATGTCTGAACTGGGGTGGCGTGGTGAAGCAAAATAACGATGGATTAAACCCAGATCTGTGACTGGGGGTGAATGGTTGCCAATGTGCAGCATTCCGTCCATCATCTTGTGTGTTTTGCATTTCGCCCCTAAGTGGGAAGGGTATGCCCAGACGTGGGTCCCGTGCTCACTACGCCACTGGAGTCAAGCTATCCTGGCTGATGAAGGCTGATAGCCTGAAACCGGTCCTAGGATGCTTGATTCCGGTCCAGGGAAGACATGGCTTGGCAGTTCGGTCTGGACTGTTCCCATGAGGCACAGGGCCAAGACTGATTTGCATATGGCTATGTCTGAACTGGGGTGGCGTGGTGAAGCAAAATAACGATGGATTAAACCCAGATCTGTGACTGGGGGTGAATGTTTGCCAATGTGCAGCATTCCGTCCATCATCTTGTGTGTTTTGTAGTGAGAGAAAGAGCACTAGCTCAAGTGAAACGAATAATTGTCGTGACCCCGGTACCGGCCTTAGAGGCTGCCACAAAGGCAAGCGTCCCAAATGCAAAATCGTTACATCCAAGATGGATAGAGTGGGCTAATTCTCTCACTGCAACAGATGTAGAATACAGATATTACCCTAGTTTAAAAACACAAGCATTCCTGCAATATGAACAAGAATATCCTCTACCAAATGAAATAATGCCTCTAGATCGGTATGAATACATTATTTATACTGACAGATCTGCTCAACAGGCCATAGGGAGTAGGCAACAATACAGTGCAGCATGCGCTATTGTAAAAGGTAGGATGCAGGATGGCAAGTTCCGTCCAAGCTGTACAAAAACGCACTCTCTAGGAGACTGCACGGCTCAGTTGGCAGAATTAAAAGCACTACTACTGGCACTGATAAATACGGATCCAGAATTCCCCACACTAATAGTGTGTGATTCCTTTTACTGTGTCCAGTTGTACAACGAATATCTCCACTATTGGGGACAAAATGGGTTCAGAGATTCAAAAGGTGGCACAATTAAACATAGGAAACTATGGGAACAGGTAGCAGAGTTGAAGAACGAACTACCGAGGGCTCACGTGATACACACACTGAGTCATCAATGGGATGGTGTTCACGTTGAAGGGAATTCATTGGCTGATGAAGCCGCAAAGGGGGCAGTACGCAGTGCGTCTGTAGCTGCAATCACCCGTTCAAAAACGAGGGTAGACAGTAGCACAATGGTAGCTGTGATTGCTTCACGCAACAACAGCAAAGCACTACCTAAAGGTTTTCCACTCAAGTACTCCTACAAGTTAGATGCAAACAACGTTCCATTTGCTCAGATTCCTGGAGTGGGGGATAGAGGAATACCAAACATGGATCGCAGTTTAGGTTCAATCTTGGCTGCACACGAGGGACCGGGTTCTGCGCACGCCAGAGTTACGGCGACAGTTTCTTTACTGAAACAACGCTATTGGTGGCCAGGGTCAACAAAGCAGACCAAAGACTTCGTCTTAAAGTGCGATATCTGTCAACAGATAAAAGGGTTCACCATAGCTCACCCAGCGCAGACACCATTGTTAATATCAGACAGACCGTTCGCGTGCATTTACCTGGACCACTGCGGCCTCTTACAATCTGACGGGGCTTACAAGTATATCATGGTTGCAGTGAATTCCTGTTCAAGATTCTTATGGGTATGGCCTCAGCGCTCGGCTGACGCCCGAACTGTTATAAAAGATTTGCGAGTCTTTATAGGGACATACGCAGTTGGCACATTACATTCTGACTGTGGCGCCACGTTCAGCTCTAGGGCTTACAAGGAAGCCATGGGAGGTTTGGGTGTAGCATTGCGGTACTCCTCTCCGTACCATCCAGAGGGAAATTCGATTGTGGAGAGGAAAAACCGGGACTTAAAGCAATCTTTAACAGCTAGGGTATTAGGCTCGGGTGGTACTTGGGTTAATCACCTATTTGGGGGCCAGCGGGCCCTTAATAACCAGCCAAGAAGCTCTCTGGGAGGTGCAATTCCTTACAAGGTCCTGTTTGGGACAAGAATGTGGGTACCTGATCTCGATTGTAAAAGCACAGTGGCGGATGAAAAACCATTTGACATCAATAAACGTTTGGCTGTTTTACAGGATCTGAATGAATCCAGAGCCTCCTTAAGTAACGTCGAGACAAAGAAAAGCGCCACTGGGGAAGTCAAATCAGCCACGGCAAGACCTGCCTGGATCCCTAAAGTTGGGGATCTGGTCAGAGTAAGGATTGTGGACAAGAAAGAATTCAGGCCGTCCTATCGAAAGCCTGTACCTGTCCTGGCCGTTGAATGATCAAGAACTGTACTTCTACTGCCTCTTGCCAGAAAAGAAAAGAGATTTGTCTCAATCGATCTAATCAAACCACACTATGTGGCCGATACTAAATAGTAGGCCTCGTGGACTCCTGAGTAGCCGACGTCCTACTCTCGCTACAATACAGGAAGTACAAACAGAAAGACTCATAACATTTGAAGAGTCACCTTTACAAAGCAACGGAATCAATAACAATGCAATGGAACTAGTTCTCCTTGACACAAACTCTCAAAATCAAAGTGAAAGACAAATTTCAATTCAAGCTAATAAAGATGTCTACGTCAACATGCCTCAACAAGAGCAATCCACAAGTTCAACAAAACCTGCGGAGCTACCAAAGATAGATCGAACTGCATCTGGCTATTTCATCGACTTCGATACCTTCTCATTGGATCCAAGTGAACCTGAAACGACACCAGCCCAAATTTCTCGCAAACAACGGATAAAAGGCTTTTTTATCATTCTTAGAACAACTTATTTAGTATCACCTTGGCTAGAACTTTGGATAATCACCGGTATCTTATTTTTTCTTTTCTGGTTAGGATTAGTAATAACTTTCCACTTGCTCATCAATGGAATTCAACAGAGCTCTGCAACATCAAAAGTAAACTTAATTTTAAAACCTCATGTTTCATCTCATCGTGAACAAAGAGACTTGTCCTTCGTGAACATTTCAGCAGTTCCTATACCGGATGGTATAGTGTGAGGCAAAGTAAATTTTTATATATTTGGACCGACCGAGCTTTTAAAAATTCCACATTTGTTTAAAATTTCATTGAACGATATCGTTACCTCCAGTACATTTTCTGATGATTGGGATTTTGAAACTGTTAATAACTTATTGTCTGATTTGGAACAATCTGCTGCATTTTCTAGCACTGAAATGTTAGAGGATAGATCAGATTTTGACAAAATGTATTGTTACCAACATTATGGTCATCATTTCTTGCATACATCTAGCAAACCCAGTAATATGTTCACATACCACCAGTGGGAACATTGCCCTACACCACCGAAAGGTAGTTCAAAAACATTTGCACAGAAATTCTCATATTTTTCAGGGTTAAACACTCTTGACCCAACCTCGTACTACTATAAGGTTGCACCAATATCTGCACAGAAAAATGTGTTAACAAACACCAAACAGATTTACTCTGCTTCCTTTATCACCCAACTGTCTGAACAGGGTTTTGACTTATAGATGGACACTGTAGACTTGAGATCAATCTGGGGTTCTAGGGACTGGCAAGTCCAGGGGACTGAAGCACTCTTTAGAGCATGCCTCATTCCACAGCATATGATTTTTCTGAATGACACTGTGCAACAGACTTCCTGTCTTGGAATAGCCAAGAATAAGGACTTGAACACGCCTCAAATTCCAACACCTTTAAACACCGAGGGGAATTTTACATAAGAAAGAGGGGCTAAGTTGGATAACATATTACAATACAATAGATCAGACCCCAATTGGAAGGGATGGTTGGTTTGGCCTACTGACACAAACAGATGTCAGGAAAGATTATGGGGTACCACCGAAGGGTTTAGTATCCATAGACCAGACCCACGTTATGTACAACGAGAACATCCGGGGGTAGTGACATCATACAGTGTTGGGAAGTTGTGCCTTGATTGGCTAAAGACCTCAATACTACCCCAGGTGGAGCAACACTTGGCTTACTCTCAGAGGATGTGGACCTACAGGATTTTTTATTAGGTCCCAGGAAGTCACGTCAGAAGCGCTATTTGTATGCTGTCTATAACGAACTCTGAAAAATCTCTCAACAAGAAGCTGCAGAGAGATTAAGAGAAATAGATAGAGTTAACCTAGAAAAGGCGTTAGCCGTTGTTGACAATGGTATGACTACATTAACATCCAGGATATATTCACTGGGCAACATTGTATCTTCTGCTATCGATGTAATAGAACAGGAATTGTCCATATTGCAACACGGACAGTCGCAGTTACGTTCTATTATTCTGTTAAGCTGGACGCTGCAGTCATTGCGCGCCGGTTATGTGCCTTGGTGTTTTATCAACATTACGTCATTATTTTCTGCATACAATCTAACAGAAAAACAGATGAAAATGGCACAGAGAGGAGCAAAATATACAATGCTGCGTATTGAGAAACTGGATAGGTTACCCTTTACTGTGGCAGAGTCACCGTCCACAGAATGGTTAGTCCACGGCCATATAACATTACCGGTCGCAACTTTCCAGTTTCAATATTGTCTAGAACAACAACAGGCAGGCAGATATGAAAATATGGGTAAGGAATTCATCAGGGAATCCTGGGATTTACCATACAGATTTCGATGCAGGAGTAGGGATCTGGAAGTGTTTCTAAGCGGAACTAACTGCGAGAACTCTTTAAGTGGATCTCTCATATGTCAGGATATTATGCTACACGGAGCTTGTAATGGGTCTGTGGTGAATTTGCCCTGTCACTTGAGGGGTACCCCAGCAGCTGTGATTAACCCGGTATTCAGGCCTCTCTCGAATGGGAGTTACTTGATGCTGAATGATCAAGGTTGTTGTGGGATGCTTCCGGGAATCGCATATCTAGTCATCGTGAGCTCCAGGGTTACTTGCTGTATGCAAGTATTGCTTCCACCAACACATATAGTTAGGGAGGCGCTGTTATGGCCTTCGCTAAATGTTTTACTTTATACGGTTTGATACTCTGAGCAGAATGAAAGCCATGCTTTTACAACGAACCGTGCCCTTAACCTCCGCCTGGGAAACTTGATCTCCAGATCGCAAGGTCCTCGGCTGAGATACAGGCACTTACACGTACAAACTGCCCTTTCCATTTCACAGAAATGGTAAGTCGTATTTTTAACATGTCCGATACGACGGGTATTGTACACCTATTTAAGACCATAGGTTCCGGACTGTTAAGCACCTTTCAGACGGTCCTCGGAGTTATACCAAACTTTATACACTCCGTCTTTGGAAGCATTTTTGGAGGGCTTCTGCTGATCCTATTTCTAATAGCAAGAATCCTGATTGTTACCTTTCTGCTATGCAATGGACGTCCCAGCCACCAAGGAAGTAGCAACAGCTCTCCTGGAATGTAAATATCGTGATCGCATGGTACAACATCTGGGCACACCTCGCCTACGGGAAGTGAGCGCCTCTTGGTTCCTGTCATTTAGCCAGTCTGGATGGACTGTGTCCTACCTGTTCTCTGATGCCTGTTCTGCGGAGAAGAATGCATGTTGGACCTCTGTCTGACACTCCCATCGGTTGCGCCACCGGACGTTGATGCTTTACTGGACCCGATAACGGCCCATGTTCTGCAGTGTCCTCAGCGCATTCCCATGTTGTTGGCAGCATTCTTAGAGCCACCACAGGTAGTTTCTGCTCCTGTTGGTATGGACACCGGCTCCTCTAACACTCAGGCCTTGGATGTGGTACAGGCTGCCTCGGCATCTGCTGCAGGCAGTACGGAAGATCATCTGTGCTCAATTGACATTCTTTGTGAGGTGTTACAGGGATCGTCAGCTGCGTATGCAGACAGCAGCAATGCTGCGTCTACCAGCAAGGACACATAAACATTTGGCATGTCGCACGCTGGGAAGATTTGGCTTTTTAACCTTTTTGAAATTCTAAATTGAACCCTTTTGACCTGCATGGCTTTAAGATGCTTGTAGTTGTTCGGACTATATAAATGGACACTTTAGAGCCACTTCTTGAATGATTTTTTGTAGAACACTTTTTAAAGGGTTTTTTAACGCTTTTAACTTCTCTTAAAAATGTTTTTATTATTTGTTGCGTACAAACCTCTAGACGCCTTGGTAGTATGCTAGAATTTAGTAATGTCATCCAGTCGGATGAGGAGTGGGTGTTATATTTCATATAGGTACCCCGACATAGGTCTAGGTATCATCATAACCATTCACCTACATTCTCTCCTATACTACATACATAACGGATTTGGAGGACTGACCTTTTACCCAGTTACAATACTACACATAAGTACGTAGGGTTTTTCCCTGGACACTGGCCTCATAAATTATGCAAGAGGATTCTTAGTTTCTTGGAATCACAGCAGGACCATCATCTCCTGCATAATAACTGTGTATAAAGTTCATTCCCAACGTCATCCTAAGTCTGACACTGGCACAGCAAGGTAGAACCCCTGGGGATACCTTGGGGTATATAAACACCACATCTTGCTGAGATAGAGAGAGGAGATCACGACTTCCATGCCGACACACTGATGCGAGACGCTGAGGTTCCTGCATGCAGATACTCCAGCTCGCAGTGGTCTGACATCCCTCGCGGGGTGTTCAGCTCGAGACCAGAACGATGTCCCGCAGGCTAACATCAGGTAATGGGGTTGGCTTTATCCAGAGGGATTCTTGGCTTTACACCTACTCACATGCTAGGTACACTTAGGTACATCTAGTTAGGGTGCATTGTAGGAGTACGCATTTTATTGCCATGTATTTTATATACTCGCCTATATTTATAATTTTTGCAAAATGGTAGAAACCTACCATCTGTTTACTTTCTTAGTGCTGCTACTCATTTATATATGCTACTGTCTACTGGTGATTTCAGTGCACTTATTTTACGCTAGAATAACGACTGTTCAATAAATACTTATTGAAAACGTCCCATCCGTTTATTCTGTGTATCTCTCTGAGAACGAGTGAGCACGAGTGACTGACCGAAAAGTAAGTTACTGTTTCCACGGTCCTGAGGGATCAGGGTTGTCATGTTTGATATTTGCCAAGAACTATGCTCTCCTTGGTAAGAGGAGGTTATAGTGGCATTGCGAGCTAGCTGGTACACAGGCCAACATACCCGGTGGGGGTGTCTGGAATCAGTCTTGGCACCAGTCCCACAGTGTATGTTGTCTAAACGTGCAGATCCTATATAGGTCTTATAGGAATTACACGACAACACATGCCTAGCAATTTGGCAGTATGAAGGCAACATGGAGCATGACTGTCCAATAAGCATGGTAACATGCATCAGCTGATCATAGAAATATTTTGACTTATGCAGACAGTACATGGAGAGTCAAATGTGTGCCTTGAGTTCAAGCATTTCGGTTTGTATTGCCTAACATGTTTGTGATCCGGCCACTTCACTGAACAGTGTCTCTGTCTCCTACATAATCTACCGAGGTCAGAGAAGGAGAGGGGCCCAAAACCGTTGGTGAGGCTACTGGCATCACTGCTCCCCAGGAGTACAGCAACACTGAGGGGAACAGCGCATCGGAGGGCGACAGGAGTGCCCTGGAGGAGTCCGCTCCAGAAACGCCTACATCCACTTCCTCACACTCCAGCGGTGACTCCTCTGTGTTGTCGCGCAAAGGAGGATCGACCTCTGCTTCATCGTCTGCCACACCCTGTCCTGTGTCCACCCTCCCTGATGCTCCCCTAACTGGTATCCGGGCCCGCTGCCCTAAGAAGGGTAGGGTATCTTTACCCCCAGGCACCGCTGCCTAGGCCCCTGTGTCCCCTGCTGCCCTGAGTGTGGAGGCCATAGACATCTTGCGGCAGGTGTCTGTGGGGCAGACTTTGCTCCTGAATGCCCTCCAGGATCATGGCAACAAGTTGTCACAGGTTGTTGCTTTCACGGTAGGGCATTCATTCGGACGTCAGTGGCCTGCACAGAACTGTCCAGTCTTTGTCTCCACACTGACGGCACCCATTCTGCAGTCACAAGCTCACAGTCTGGCTCCTGTCCCTTCCACAACCACCCTGACAGTGACCCCACCTGACCAGAGTACACACACACCAGAGCACTCAGGCACCAAGTCATCCCCACGCAGCACACGACAACAGCAGTCCAAGCAACACAGACGCAAGACATCATCCCCAAGGCACACAAGGAGCACACATGCCAGCCCCACTACGAGCACATCACAGGACACAGAGAAGCAGAAACACAAAAAACATGCATCCACATTGCAGACCTCACATTCCTCGCCCTCCAAGAGCCCTCCAAGATCCAAACCTGTTCCTGAATCAGCACAGGAATTTGTCCTGGCTGCCGTGGGCCTGTTGCCTGCCACAACTGCCCCCCACTTCAGAGGGTTGTTGTGCCCCAGACTTCCACTAACACCCACCCACCCCCTAGGAAGCATGGACAGAAAAGCAGTGAGGTAGTGGTAGCTCTAAAACAGGGGAGGCAGGGTAAAAGCCCACCCCCCCCAAGCATACCACCAGATCAGAAGGATTTTCCTGGAAGGATCCACAAGCACATGCTCCACTTTCTGGGAAGAAGGAAGCTTTTGTGGCCACATAACCTATCCCTTGGCCAACGACACTTTGGGGCTATTGTATCCCCAAGCAAGTGAGGCCAAGCCCTCCACATGCAACATCAGCCACTGAGCCTCCCCACTGCATTTCACCACCTCCCCGTGCGACGACTCCACCAGGTCCAGCCAGCCCTCAGGCTCCCATATCCAGGGATCCCTCTACCTCAACCAGTTCTCCCCCTCCCAGGTCCAGTCCTCCGACTACCCCAGACAGTCATCCCCCACCCAGTTCCAGTTCTCCCCAAATTTGAAGCAGAGTCCCCCTTCCCACCCCATTCCTCCGTGAGCGGTGCCTGACCTGTCCATTTGCTGGCCCTATTCTGGTGATTTTCCCATGGCGGTGGACTGTGTTTCAATCATCTGTGTGAAATTTCAAAGCACACATGTGCAGACTTGAGTTTGGACTGGCCGTTGCCCTTAATGTTTTGCACTTTAAATGCTGATACAGAGTTTATGTAATAAAAAATATATTTATGTTCTGAGCATTGTCGATGGCCTTACTAATGATGCAGTACAATGTATGTGTATATGTTAATCGGTTGCATGCTCTGAATTCACACTTTCCCATTGGCATGTACTTAAGTTGATAATGCAGGTGTTACCAGAGGTTCCGGAAACTAATGTCTACTTTTGACTCTGAGAATTGATGGGGGCAAGCTGCTTGTCTGTGATGGTCCACTCTGGTCCTGTTCATTATGTTGGCTGAGCTCTACTTATTCACAACTGTCAGATTTGTTTGATCTCCATCAAGAGAAGCTATTCCAATTTACATGATGACTTGAGGGGTGGACAGGGTACAACATATCTGTGTGATCGATCTTGATGTGTACACACCAGTGTAGGTGTGTTGTCATCTTGGATAGGTATGGCTTCATAGTCAAATGGAAGGATGTACATATGCGCACTGGAGTCATCAGACAGTGTGAGTGTCCTGTCATTAGCAGATGTGTTAATGTGTATGTGCCCTTGAGCATTGCCCTTTCACACATGTATGATCTAGTTGATGAGTGCCTGTTTGTTTCCATGATCAGACACCTTCTTAAGTGTTTGTGCACATGTTGGGGTTGTTGCCGGAGCAGTGTGCAGTGTGTCATTGTAACCTCGGAGTCCTAGGGTACACCTACATCTTATCCACATCATTTGTGAGTATGCAGAGTGTGTCACTGCAATGTCTGTGTTGTGAGTCTTGGGATCCGGCGTGGCTCTTGCTTACCTTTGTTCTCATTGTGCTGCATGTCTCTGGGATACAAACATGATATGTGAGTTTTCACATGCATTGCTGTCACTTTCCACTTTATGGGCTCCAATATGTGTTGGTCTGATTCATAGCAGTCACAGTCATACCATTGAGGCCTACACAATGTGAGATACTCCACTATGGCTTTTTGCTCTGTACACTCGTCACCTGTACAATTCTCGTGTATACACCACTTCAGTCAAAACATGTGCCCCTGCATGCCATGCAAATGTTTCTACCTCCCCACCACTCCATGGTGTGACACTGTACTGTGTGCAAATGATTTGTATCCAGAAGCATTGTGGCCCTCAGCACTGTTTCAGTATGTGATATGTACTCTTTGAGCCTACTTAATTTCAGTCATGGTTGCTGATGTACAGTACAGATGGATTTCCAGCACATTCCTCTTGTCTTGTTCCAACATTGATGTTTGCCTGGGTTGTGTAGCAGTAGGTGATAGCAAATGTGTGTAGCTGTTTGCTGCGACACTGCTACCCATCCTGGGCAAGCATCTTCCTCACTTTGCAGTCTGCAGTGTATACACTCCCAGCCCCCAAGCAAATCTGCCACCTTGAGCCCGATCGGAGCTGTGTGAGTGGTGCTTGTAGGTGGGGGAGGGGGGAGCAGCATGCCAGGTGGAGTCAGCACAAGGCAGCCTTCGGGAGCCCTGAGGGTGTCACTCATGTAAATTGAGGGAGCCTCACACATTGCATTTTGCAGGTTTCCCCAAACATCGTAGACCCGGCCCTGCCTGCGCGCTTGGTAGGAGTTGTTGTTGTACCAGGGTTGCATGCGTGGAGATGTTTCGCACGTACCTCTGCTGTAGAGCGCGGGGGCGTCTTATCTGCTGGTAGTGCATCAGGTAGAGCAGCGGAAAAGCCTGTAGAGCAGGATCCATGGCGGCTCTGGTCGTATGGAGGTGTTCTGGGTCGACTTTTCCTCTCCGTAGTTGTGCTTCCGCCATCCGCGATGAGGTGGTTTTACCGCCGCGGTGGGATGGGCTGTTTGATACATCGTAATATGTTTGGCAGACGGAACGCCATTACGCACGCCGGTCTGCCTCTTTTGGCTCCGTCTGGCACCCTTGCGTAACGAAAAAACGTGGGGAGCCTGAAACACCGCGGCGGTGGGAAAATGGGCTATCTTGGGCCATTGTAATATAGCGGTCGCAAGGTCCGGTGCCGCAGTAGAAAAATCAACGTTTTGTGCCACCGCCACCACTGAGGATGCACTTCCATCCGCCATCGTAATCGACCCATAGTGATTTCCACACACCTGTACTGGGTGCAATAGCTAGTGCAGCTTGCAGAAAAAACGGCAACAGTAGTATAAGTGATTGTGATCAAGTAGTATCCATCAACCCCCCCATTATACCACACACTTTAAAATTACATGACACTGCTTTCAAGAAAGGTCTTTATCTTTATTTAACTTGCTTCGAGGACTGCTGCCTAACCTTTCAAAGTAAAACTGAATTATTTTTATTGTCTTACTGAATTCTGTTCACCTATGTCCATGTTGTACTCCTTCTCTGAATATACAACATCCACTCCACATATGCTGATTACATTGAGTTTATTTGAGCAGAGGAAAACTGCGTACATACAGCCAGACCCCACAGCTCCAACCTCTAACTGCCGTGGAACTCTTCTATGTCACCGACCCCTACATTCCACAAGACAAGATACATAAAGGAAAGATTACAACACTATGCACAATATAACACATCCCCCTTTCTTCAATATAACATGAGAAGCGCAAAGCACACCTTGCAAGAACAGGACACAGGCGACTACACAAAACAGAAAGGCCCACAAGACACCCCAACACAAGACAATAGCTTACTCACACACAAAGTCATCAAGCCATCTGGGAGGTCTAGGACACCTTCTCGCCACCCGTCGTGCCCCTCCTGGTTGTTCGGCATTTTCTGCCATCCCATCAGAAGTTGCTTGAGTGCCCACTGAAACTTTCAACCTCTTCTCCGAATTCTTACACTCTACACACTTCTCAACACACCACTTAACATCCACATCCATCTTGGGCCTCCAGAAATCCTCTTTCAACCTTTTTAGCGTGAACGTTTGTCCCATGTGGCCTTTGTGTACCAACCGTACCCATTTACTCCTCACTGCTACAGGGGGAACAAATCTTTCACCCCTGAAAATAAGCCCTGACTCATTTACATCCAGTTCTTGCACACGTTTAGAATATGGCCTGACCGCACTTGAATACGTGCTTTCTCTTCTCGCAACCAATCATTATGGCTACTGCCTTAAGCTCCTCATCTTTGTCCAAGGACTCCCTCCATTCCTCCTTAGATACTGCACTTTGTATGTCTGCTAACACATCCTCCACGCCTGCTACTACTTCTTCAGTGATGAGGTCCCCCTCCTCACAAAGTTTGTCAGGTAGTCTCGAGAGACAATGAGAATTTTTTTTTTTCCAACCGGGTAGGTATTCCACAGTAAAATCACACTCCTGCAGCTTCACTGCTAACCTGGCCAAGCACCCTGAATAGTTGCCTTAAGTAAAGGTTTGTGATCAGTCCTGAGGATTATCTTTGAGCCCCAAATGAAGGTATGAAAATGGCTAATGGCCCAAGCTGTAGCGAAGGCCTCCCACGCAATGACAGAGTAGTTCCTTTCCGTATCTGTCAAAGAGCGGGATGCGAAAGCTACCATTCTCTCCTCCTTGCCTTGGAGCTGTGAAAGCAACGCACCCAACCCAACACCGCTGGCATCTACAATAAGTACAGTCTTAAGATTGCACTGAAATGGTACCAAAATCTCACCATTTGCAATCTCCCCCTTTATTCAGTCAAACCCTCTTTACAGTAAACTCCCCCATTCAAATTTTCTTCCCTTCCTGAACAACTCTCTCAAAGGTTTAGTTGCAAAATCTCTCACAAACTTAGGGGCCCATTACGATGGCGGGCGGAGGCACGACCGCGGTGGCGGCGGTGCAGAAAAATGCCTTTTACCACACGCCAGCAGCGGTCTTCATGCCCGCCATATTAGGATGGGAAAACATAGGCATTTACCGTTCGCCGCGGTGTGACGCCGACCGCCATCGAACAGCGCCCGCCACCGCGGCGGAGTGAGCCAATCACCACACACCGCCGTGCGGAATGACATCCCGTACGCCGAAGATATCACGATGCCGGAAATAGGGCAGCGCACTGCGACGGAGAAACCGCACAGCGAAAGACGGCGGAGACATCACAGCGGAGACAGAAAAGAAACACCTGGGACACACCTCGATGGATCCTGCCCTACACGCCTTCCCGGTGCTGTACATGATCCACCACCTGCAAGTTATCCACCGCCGCGGACGCCTCCGCAGGTACGTACAGACACAACAGTGCAAGTAACACAATACACAGCTCCAGGGGGAAAACATCGCATGGGAACACCACACACCCCTGTGGGGACAGGCACACAGCCATCACTGCACACACACATGTCCCACCTGTCACAAAAACATCGCGCCACATACTGCCCACCCATGTACCGCATTCATGAACAAATGTCCCGGTCACGTCACCGCCGCGGTCAGTGTGCATGAAACCATGCACACAACGCAGAGCACAGGGCCAGCGCATGCCAAGGGCACCGTACAAATTGCACAGAGCCACAACTCCATCCACAACACACCAGCTACCTCCCTGAAGGGACACAACATGTGTCTCACAAGTGCCACTCCTGCACAACAACAACACAACTACAGCCACACCATGCCCCACGTCCCAACAACTGCATATACAGCCACAGCAGGACCCTTTGCAAATGAACACATAGCACAGAAGCCCAGGCCCCAGCCAACACACACCACAACAACCTCACACACAAGCCAAGAACACTGAGGCCAGGCACAAAATGTACACACACACAGATGAGGACCAAACACTTCACTGCACGCACTACCTGACAAGTCACACACACACACACCACCCTGACTCACAGCTACATACACACACCACATGCCAGCAGTAATGGAGGACAACACATAGGAAAGCCAAAGTGAGGTGCCCACAAATGGAAGGGCAGTGACACAACCATCAAGCATGTGTGAAGCACATGCAAGACAAGACACATGTGAGAACACACACAGCCCATCACAGCACACATGGCTGACACAGTCAGTCAACACAAACCACGGTCACCCCAATGCTACAACTCCTGTAGACAGCAAGGACACCCATGTATAGGCACAGGGATGTAAGGAAGGCCCTGAACACAAACACTGACCAGCCACACATAGGCATCCAAACACTGGACAAGACAACGTCTGCTGCACAACACACAGGGCCAAGTGACACACTACATGACAGCCAAGCACAAGTAGGATATGTCACACATACCTCCTCCCACAACAGCAACACACAATACTGCCATGTGCACAAAACACAACCACAGGGCTAAACAAGTACACATACAGGCACACCACACCAGGGTCACACATGGCAGTAGTTGACAATGCATGTGCACACACATCCACAGTCACAACAAAGTCACCCCCTTCACACCATACACTTCTCCACCACCCAAGTGCACACATTGGAAGTAAGCCATGGGACCTGGATAACTCATCACCACAAGATGACCATACACCGACACTGATTGGCACACAGAAAGGAAGCTCACACAGACCCCATGACCCTGGCCTGCCTGCCTGTAAGCCTGTGCCCAAACACCCACCCTGTGCTGCCATTGCCCACAAACCTGACATGTGTCCACCACAGATAACATGAGCCAAGAAGGAAGATGACTACAAGACCTCATTGCCAACCACCTGCACTGCACCCATAAGTATCACAGTCATGTAGAAATGAAGTGCCTCCCACCCCTGCAAAAAAATGAAATGTGACACAACCCATTGGCAATGTCGAAGTGGCATACTGAGCCTGTGACACAGTAAACCATGCACACACAGAAACAACTTTATTCAGGAAGGACACTGACACAACTCACTGCAGGACCAACTCTGTTTATTCACAATTTGCATATTGACACAACAAATTTGGGCAACAGCAAAGCCAGTGGGCATTTCAATATGCACAGTATTTACATGAAAAGCTGCACAGGCAGGGGGCACACAGCAGTGAACAACAAGGCCAGTGGCCAGGACACAGTGCAGGTGAGGTACATGAGAAGCTGCACAGGCAAGGGGCAAACAGCAGTGAACAACAAGGCCAGTGGCCAGTACAATGTGCAGGTGAGGTACATGAGAAGCTGCACAGGCAAGGGGCAAACAGCAGTGAACAACAAGGCCAGTGGCCAGTACAATGTGCAGATTAAGTCCATGAGAAGCTGCACAGGCAGGGGGCACACAGCAGTGAACAGCAAGGCCAGTGGGCAGGACAATGTGCAGATTAAGTCCATGAGAAGCTACACAGGCAGGGGGCACACAGCAGTGAACAACAAGGCCAGTGGCCAGGACACAGTGCAGGTGAGGTACATGAGAAGCTGCACAGGCAGGGGGCACACAGCAGTGAACAGCAATGCCAGTGGCCAGTACAATGTGCAGATTAAGTCCATGAGAAGCTGCACAGGCAGGGGGCACACAGCAGTGAACAACAAGGCCAGTGGGCAGGACAAAGTGCAGAGTGAGTCCATGAGAAGCTGCACAGGCAAGTGGCAAACAGCAGTGAACAACAAGCCCAGTGGCCAGGACACAGTGCAGGTGAGGTACATGAGAAGCTGCACAGGCAAGGGGCAAACAGCAGTGAACATCAAGGCCAGTGGCCAGACCAATGTGCAGAGTGAGTCCATGAGAAGCTGCACAGGCAGGGGGCACACAGCAGTGAACAGCAAGGCCAGTGGCCAGTCCAATGTGCAGAGTGAGTCCATGAGAAGCTGCACAGGCAGGGGGCACACAGCAGTCAACAGCAAGGCCAGTGGCAAGGACACAGTGCAGGTGAGGTACATGAGAAGCTGCACAGGCAAGGGGCAAACAGCAGTGAACAGCAAGGCCAGTGGCCAGGACACAGTGCAGGTGAGGTACATGAGAAGCTGCACAGGCAGGGGCACACAGCAGTGAACAGCAATGCCAGTGGCCAGTACAATGTGCAGATTAAGTCCATGAGAAGCTGCACAGGCAGGGGGCACACAGCAGTGAAAAACAAGGCCAGTGGGCAGGACAAAGTGCAGAGTGAGTCCATGAGAAGCTGCACAGGCAGGGGGCACACAGCAGTGAAACACAAGGCAAGTACAATGTGCAGAGTAGTTACATCAGAAGCTACACAGGGAATGTATGCAACTCTAACATGCCATGCACAGCAACAGAGTAATGGGTCTGACAATGGGCATCACACGCACCCCTGTGGACAAACAGGTGTGTGAGGGTGACCACCACTCAGATGGGGCTGTCTGTCGGACTTGGAGCTGACTGTGTGTTGGGGTCTGTTGGCGGACTACCCTGGGCAGTGGGAGTAACAACTGTGGAAGAGCCAACTGTGCATGTGGTAGCTGGGGGGCTGCTTGGACCAGGTGGGGTGGTGGCCCGGGGAGGTGGACTCATGCCCTGGTGAGACACAGTGTGTGCCGGAGATTGTGGAGGGGTGCCTCTCCACTTCTTGGGGATCCTGAAAGGCTTCCCTGTCAGGGGATTGAGGGGAACTGGGGCAGACACAACAGGTGACCCCAACACCAAAGCTGATTCTGGTGTGAAAGGTGACCCCCCCTCTGGGGACATGCTGGAACCCGCTGTGCGCTTGCCTGGTGTTTGCCTCCGCTCTGCCTCCCTCTGTCCACCAGCTTTGCCCCCTACAGTGTCCTCCCGTGCTGGCTTCACAGGGCTTGGGATGGGAGTGGAGGTCAAGGATGGATTATCCATGGGGCCCTCATCCTGTGTAATGTTTGCAGGCAACACCTTCTCAGTGGGTGTGGAAACTGTATTTTTGCCTCTGCGAGACGTCTTTGGAACAGGGGAGTCTTTGGCAGGGGAGGAAGGTGAGGCCTGTGACCCTGATGCTTTTTTCTTTGCATTGTGGCCCTTGCTGTCGCCTGATGGGCTTTTCTCTCTGCGCTCTGGAGTGGCCTTACTCTTATGTGGGGATGGTGTCTGTGCCCTAGTACGCTTGGGTTGCTGCTGCTCCTGTATGCTGCGGGTTCTGTATCAGGGACTTTGGGGTATGTTGGGCATTGTCACTGTCGTCAGAGGTGCACAGTGACACAGGCCGGACCGAGTGCTGGGAGCTGCTCCCTGACTATGTGCCTGTTGCAGGGCTGCTGTCACAGTTGATGACAAGGACTGCACAGTGCGGTGTAGCCCACCCACGTCGGAATGTAAGCCCTCCATGAAAGCTATAACCTGCCCCAACTTTTTGTCGTGCTCTTGGAAGGCATTGAGAAGTGCTGTCTGCCCCACACACAGCTGGTGCAATAGCTCGACTGCTTCTGCACTGAGGGCAGCAGGGCTGACATGGGCTGGGGCAGCTGTGCCTGGGGTGAAGGTGACTCTTCCCTTCCTACTCGTGCGGACACGGGCAGCACAAGTGGAGGTTGAAGGGAGGCTGGGCACTGGACGCTGTGTGGCGGAAGAGGAGGCAGAGTCCCCGTTCCCTGTACCCCCCAGCATGGATGTGTCACCGCTGGCGTCAGATGAGGTAGAGCTTTGTGTCTCCAGCTGTGAATCCTCTAGCAGACTCCTGTCCCCCTCCTCGGCGCTGGTCACATCTGTGTCAGTCAGCTTCGGTGCGGCTGTTGCAGTGGAAGCCTCACCACTGGTGTCCATCCCCTCTCCCTCTGCACATACGGGAGCTGCTGCATAGGAGAGAGAAGTACTGTGAGATGAGTGGCATCAACAGAACTAACACGTGCCAATACATCTGCATCCTAGAAAGAGGTGTGCAGCACATTGCATGCCACCCTGTGCACACATATATCTTGACACCCAAATTTCGACACAACGGTGCATGTCCGCCACACGTCTTGCCATAAGTGCCCCAGGTGATTCACACAGCACACCATCCTGCAGTTGGCTCACATCAGACACAGCCCCAGAAATGGCCTGTGCACACACACTGTCCCGATGTTGGCAAGGATGAACACCACGACATGGTGCACATCACCTACATGTGTGGAGCAGTAGGGGACCACACAGACTACAACATACCAGCCCACAATGACCCTGCACACATGCCATCCACCCTATCGAGTCCATGGGCACATCTACTGTTGCACATTGGCCTCAGATGTCTGCCCTCAGATGTCTGACTGGCAGACATCTGAGGTCTGGAATTGCACGCATTCATTGAAACGCATTCACAGTTGGAACACTGGCATTACCATCCATCAGAATTCACACACTACCCCACAGCAGAAGGTACCTGAAGGCCACAACTCCAAATGTAAGACAGATGCACAGTGCTAAAACTCACTTCATGAAGCGCCGTTTGTGCAAAAGCATGGCAAATACACCCAGCACAGAGGCCACTCACAAAACATTGCACCACACAACCAACGTCACACAGCTGACAATTTGCACACTCTGTAGACACATGCACCCACTCCCAGCCAAAGGCAGCCTGCAACACATACTCACCCCTGGCTCACTGCTGATGCTCCCTCAGTCGTCTGTCCAGCTCAGGTTGTGTGACAGCCAGGATGCGGGCCATTAGTGGTGTCATGCTGTGCCTAGCCAACCTGCCAGTCCGAGGGAGCAGCCCCAGCGTCATCTCGGCCACGTTCTTGCTCAGCCGGCAGATGTCGTACCACCTTTTATGACAGTGGGTGCGCCTTCGGTTTGACACACCCAGATCCCGGACTCTGGAGGCAATGGCCCTCCACATGGCTTTACGCTGGTGGACCTTCAGCTGCAGGCATGGGAGACAAGAGGGGTGATGTTCCAGTGACACAGTGCACAATAACAACACAACGAAAATGCAGTAGCACGACAGTGACTCATCCAAAACTCCAGCTACAACTGTCACATAGCCAACAATTGCTCTGAACATGATGCAATGTCATTGGTCAATCAGACGTACAGGCATGCATGTTCGATGGTGGACACAGTACCTCCACATCCCATTCACATGCAGTATACCAACACAGCAAGCAACGTGTAGTCTGCCTGCAGCTACTGTCTGCAGTTACCTACAACTACACATAGAGAAGATAGCAAAACATGTGTCATGTTGTTGGACTCACTGTGTCCAACACTGCGCAGACCTAAGTGTCCTAGCCCTGTGAAAGCCTCACTGTGTCTTGGAACTCACATAGAGTGACAACAACTGTCATACACACACCCTTCCCCCACGCCTGCTCCTGTGCAATCTACATGGCAGAGATGGGACTTAGATGAAGAGGCGTGATCCAAACACACATGGTACACACTGTACATGCAGTGATGTGGACATGTGGCATTCGGTGGGGACTGTGCAGGGCAGGTCGACTGACACTGAGTGGGTTAATTGGGAGCAACACAGCCATTCACACAAACGCTAACTGGCCAGACTCCTGCATCACCAAAATGCAGCTGCACTGTATGGCTGACACTACAGGACATGTCCCTCTACTCAGGATAGGCATGCAGGGTAAAGTGTGAAAGAGCCCACCAAGCCCTTCCCGCTGTAGTAAACATGATAGGCAGTGCATGTCAGAGCCCCACAACCACTGACACATACCGAAGCACCTCCACCCCACGTGTGCACACCCTGCACTCTCACTCACAGTCTGGGAGACTTACCATGACATTAGAGCCACCATAAAGCCTTGGGTACTGTGCAAGCACCCCGTCTACCAGGACCCCAAGCTCCTCACTGGTGAAGGGACTGGCACGGATCTTCTGAGTCCTTGACATCACAATGGACATGTGGCAGCAGCAGCACATTGAGGGTGGCAGTCAGCAGTCCCTTGAGGCAGCAGCAGCAGGTGCAGGGTGGCAGCCAGCAGTCCCTTGAGGCAGCAGGTGCAGGGTGGCAGCCAGTAGTCCCTTGAGGCAGCAGGTGCAGGGTGGCAGCCAGCAGTCCCTTGAGGCAGCAGGTGGAGGTTGGCAGCCAGCAGTCCCTTGAGGCAGCAGGTGGAGGGTGGCAGCCAGCAGTCCCTTGAGGCAGCAGCAGCAGGTGCAGGGTGGCAGCCAGCAGTCCCTTGAGGCAGCAGCAGCAGGTGGAGGGTTGTCAGTCAGCAGTCCCTGGTAGCTGTGGGAATGTGGTGCGCCCTCCCACACATATATAGGCCCCTGGGGCTGTGTCAGTGGTCCCAGGATGCTGCAATTGGTGTACCAGGTCTGCCTCATTCAAATACATCCAATGTCCGCCTCCGCGGTGGCGGTTCACGCCTACCGCGATTTTCAAACTCGCATCAGGCTACCGCGAGTCTGCTTCCCATTGGCTGCAGGGGCATGGTCCATGCCGGTGACACACCGTAGGACGCATGTGCGCGCTACCGCGGTGGTGCATCTTTTGAATGCCTCCAGTGACCGCCTCCGCGGGGTGGTGCACGCCTACCGCGATTTTCAAACTCGCATCAGGCTTCCGCGAGTCTGCTTCCTATTGGCTGCAGGGGCATGGTCCATGCCGGTGACACACCGTAGGATGCATGTGCGCGCTACCGCGGTGGTGCATCTTTTGAATGCCTCCAGTGACCGCCTCCGCGGGGTGGTGCACGCCTACCGCGATTTTCAAACTCGCATCAGGCTACCGCGAGGCTGCTTCCCATTGGCTGCAGGGGCAAGGTCCATGCCGGTGACACACCACAGGGGCCAGGCGGTAGGCACCACCATATGTCTGCCAGACAGTGCCTGGAGTGACCGTGAATTGGGTAGCGGTGCATGGTGACCGCTATTGTCACATACATATCTGGCGGTGTCTCCCGCGATCGTGCATGGGTTATGGGCGGTGCCACACCTCAGTGGCCAGGCGGTAGGCACCGCCATATGTCTGCCAGACAGTGCCTGGAGTGACCGTGATTTGGGTAGCGGTGCATGGTGACCGCTATTGTCACATACATATCTGGCGGTGTCTCCCGCGATCGTGCATGGGTTATGGGCGGTGCCACACCTCAGTGGCCAGGTGGTAGGCACCGCCATATGTCTGCCAGACAGTGCCTGGAGTGACCGTGATTTGGGTAGCGGTGCATGGTGACCGCTATTGTCACATAGATATCTGGCGGTGTCTCCCGCGATCGTGCATGGGTTATGGGCGGTGCCACACCTCAGTGGCCAGGCGGTAGGCACCGCCATATGTCTGCCAGACAGTGCCTGGAGTGAGCGTTACTGGAGTTGTGGAGTAGCTGTGCTGCACCTAACGTGTCCTCCAGCTCTCTGCATAGGCCAACATGTACAGTGCCCAGGATCTCAACAATTGAATGGTCCTCATGAGGGCAAATGCACAAAAGGGACATGTCACTCCACGTCACCAAGACATACCATATATGGGTCGCCAATACATTGCATGGGCACATACACTCGCACATGTCACATGTGCTGTGTAATGAAATGTAGACTGTCCAGTAAATGTGTTGCGTAGCATATGGAGATAATGGACACTGTCTGTGTGTGCAATGTAACGCACAATGTCGTCTCATTGACTGGACTAGGGGCCTCAGCAACTGGCACATTGTCCAATGCACATGCACACACGTGTCCCCCATGCTCAGCCGGTGGTCAGTGTGCAGTTGATGTGTGCCATGTGCAACCTGTGTTGGGAGGTGTATCAGGGCCAGCAACATGGTGTGTTCGGGTAGTATTGCAATTATTAACATATGCTGTGGGTCATACTCACAGGTATGCACCCATATCTGTTAGTTTATCACACTGTGCATGCGAATGAGCCGGAGGGGTGCACAAATAATTTCTGCTGGTAAGGGGACAGGTGTACGAGTAGTGTGCCTGATGTGAACCTACTTGTGAAGTGCCCTGTCAGTTAATGGTGCATGTTGTAAGACTTGGGAATGTGTCTGTAGAAGAAATTGATGTGATGCACATTCCATGGTCTTCTGCATTGACATCTGTGCACTGTGATCTGTCCTAGGAGGAGGAGGCCCAATATCCATCGTCCGTTCACAGTCCTGGCAGACATGGAGAATGAGGAGATAATCCGCAAATTCAGGCTGGACCGACAAACCATGCAGAACCTATGTGCCATGTTGGAGCCCCACCTGCAGCCACGTCGGACATATCCAACAGCTTTCACCGCAACATCTAAGGTGATGGCATGCCTGCATTTCTTTGCAACAGGCTCATTCCAGCACACGGTCGCAAGTGCAGGCGGGATGTCACAGCCGATGTTCAGCATGGTGCTGAGGGATGTCCTGTCGGCCATGATGCTGTACAAAGACAGATATATCCATTTTCCCAGGGGGCCTGAGTTGGTGGCTGTGAAGGGCGATTACTATGCCCTTGGATATATCCCCCATGTCATTGGTGCAATTGATTGCACACATGTTGGGCTTGTGCCACCACGGGCACGTGAACAGGTTTACCGCAATAGGAAGCATTCACACTCGGTAAATGTACAAGTGGTGTGCCTGGCGGACATGATCATCTCACACGTGTGTGCCAAGTTTCCCGGTTCAGCCCATGATGCCCACATCCTGCGCAGCAGCATCGTTCCTCAGTTAATGGCCAATCTGCTTCCTGAGCGTGCATGGCTTGTGGGTGAGTATGCATAGTGGATTAGAGTGGTGTGTGTGTGTGTGACATGCTGTTGTGTTGCATTTTGGGACTGCAAGTTTAATCTGTGTCTCTCAAGCCCAGGTGACTCGGCATATCCAAACCGCCCGTGGTTGCTGAGCCCATTGCGGAACCGCGTCACGCCAGCTGATGTGCGATACAATGATGCCCATGGGAGGACACGGCGTGTGATAGAACGGACATTTGGTCTCCTGAAATCAAGATTTCGGTGCCTGGACCGTACTGGGGGGGCCCTTATGTACTCGCCAGGGCAGGTGTGTCAGATAGTGGTGGCATGCTGCACGCTCCACAACCTGGCCATTCGCAAGGCAATACCCCTGATCCTGGATGACGATGATGAGCAGCCAAGGCCGCTGCCTGCAAATCAAGCCGGATCCAGTGACGAGGGCAGTGGAGAGGAGGAAGGGGTCGACATGCGTCGACAGCTCATCACCCGCTACTTCACTTGAAGGTGAGTGACAATGTAGAAGGGACGAAATGGTCTGATGGTGTTGCTGTTGCTGTGTGGGTGTATGTGAGCTTGCTGACTGCAGCTTGGTGTTGACTCATTGCTGCCTGCCAATGTATGTGTGATTGGTTAGTGTGATACAGATTGTCTCTATGGTGACTGTTGCTCTGTGCAAAGTTTTTAGATCTGAGTACCTTGTTGACAAGTGTTGTGTGATGTGTGCAATGCCAAACCCATACAAGTGACTCTTGTTCTGCGGTTTTCCCTAGGCCCCTTCAGCATCTCACTTGTAACCTACAGTCCATTCCCCTGGACCATGTCCTACACGGTGAAGGTTGCACATCCTGTATTAAAGATGGAGCAGACACAACAACATGTGTGTAAGGTGTATTTATTTACAACTGTGACATGCAAGGGTGGAGAAAATGTGAAGGGGGGAATTGAAGAAGTGAGTTGACAGTCATGGTAAATGTGATACTTGAGTAGTCCCCACAATGATGTGGAGACCCAGTCCAACAGATGGATCCCACTCACATGGCAGTGTGGTGAAGGATAGTCCAAAAGGTCAATGCAGTGGTGCAGTGGTCTGCCATCATGGCTGGTTCGGGGACTAGCGTTTGGCATGTGCTTGGGCACGTGAGTCCCCCTGGCCTTTCCGTGGACGGCCCCTCTTGCGCTTCACTGGAGGGGCCACTGCTGCAGGGGCAGTGGTGTCTGAGGACTCACCCCCTCTGTGGATGCAGGGGAGGATGATGTAGTGTCATCCTGCTGCCCAACGGGGAGAGGCAGAGGGGTAGAATGTTGCGCTTGCCTGTCCCTCAGAACCGCCACTAGCTGCCCCAAGAGGTCCACAATCTGTCCCATGCGTGTGTCCATGGACCTCAGCAGCAGGAGGTGCTCCCGAGATTCTTCCTCTAACCGGCCCATTCGTCCCTGGGCCTGTTGGTATGCCCCAAGGACTCTGTCGATGTGGCCCAGGGCTTCCGTCCCAGGATCAGTCCCCCTATGCACTGCTGCCACGGTCCTGTCCGGTCCTCACATTGGCCCGCTGCATCCTCTCCCTGGCCTCCGCAGTCGATGTTGTGGGCTGCTCAACCCCTGGGGCAGGGAGGGTGTTGCGGCCATCTGAGGTGGTGGTGGTGGTGGTGGTAGTGGTGGTTGACACACAGGCCGTGACAGCAGCTGTCAGAGGATGGTCAGGGGCTGCAGCTGATGTGGTTGGGGGGACAATGGGTGCCTGGGACTGGTTGAGGCCTGCCACACCAGATGGGCCAGCGTGGAGCTCCTCATCCAATGTATCCAGGGAGTCCTCATCCAGTTGTCTCTGTTTCGGGGGGGGGGACTGGCTCTGCAGGGTGGTGTCATCCTCTGCAGTGAGTTCTAGGTCACCTGTGGGTCAGATGAGAAATGGTCATTGTGTTGCACCCATCAAAGTTTGTGTTAGCAGTGTTACATCAACTGTTTGTACATCCAGCAGTTGTTCACTGTACAAATTAGCATTGACCGACATCCAGTGATGCATTACAAGCTGTTGTGGTGCATACATTACTTGTCCATATTGGGAGTTGTCAAGACTTGACATGCACAATATAATTTTTTGACATTGACAGTCTCATGTTGGCATCCTGTTATTGATCAATCATATGTCATCCATTTACGCGTATGTGTCACTTGTAGAGCCCTTGTAGTAGTTCTCTCTGCACAGTGAGTGAGCATTGTAGTTTCATGCATACCTTTTCAATGTGGTGTAGATATCTGTATTTGCAATTCCAGACATACTTAAGTTTGCTTTAATTAGATCCTAGGTGGTCTGGTCCACTGCTACTGTCAGATGGCATGTAGTGGTGTGCATGGTTGTGCTCGGAGTTCCATCGACATGTGTTTCAGTCATTCACACTTTGGTTGCTGTCACAGTTTCATTTTCTTAGGTGTGTGCACACTATAGTTGCCAATGCTATCTGGGTGTGCAGTTGTGCATTGAGAGGCCTGGTGTCCTATGCCAACATGTTTTTATAAATGCATATCTGGCTGCATGTTGTGGCTGTAGATATGTTGTGTTTGCTGTGTTTTCCTTGTATTTGTGAGACCTCTCCGTGTGTGTAGGATGAGGGCTTCCATCTTGGTCCAGTGTGGGACAAGTCAGCATGATATGTCCACATGCCAGTTCTTTTGCAGTGTACATTGCAATGACTGACACATGCATGTTGGTGCCAGGAAGTGATGGGTCTTGTGTGCTGGCGGTCAGGTGGGCCCGTGTGAGTTGTTGTGCAAGCTTCCCAGCCCCACACACCCCGACCTGTGAGATGCGGTTACCTACCTGTGAGTTGGGTGGGTAGCATACATTGCCTGCCACATGCTTCTTATTGGGGGTGTAGTGTCCCATCCTCCATAGTGGTGGGACAGCATGCATGTTGCATTTTGTGGGACGGATAGCCAAACACACTGCACCGTCTCACTGTGTAGATGGCTAACTGCCGTTTGAGGCGAAGGTGAGCAATGACATGGCTATGTGACTTGGTAGAAATCTTTGGATAGAATGTGCGTGTGGTGAGCATGATGTGTGTGTGGCTTTTTGTACCCATTGATTTCAGATTACATTTGGTCATGGGGTAAAGCCCCCCATCACTGTTGTCCCAGCTATCTGGCTGTGGGGTTCACTCCCCCGACATTTGAAGGCACAATTGGGCAAGGGGTATGGTTTCGTAGCACAGTGGTGACATACAGCAGGGTGTAGATCTCACCCAGCATACATTTCCACACTGTCATGGTTTCATGGTATTTGTGGACCTGAGAACATGAGCCCAGTACTGGTGTAGCAGTTGTTCCAGGGCATCCATACACTGACATGTTGTGGTCAACAGTGGTGTGTGTGTGAGATGTACTCAGCCCTGTGCAGACAATGTATGGTTTTGGGGCCAGACTATACCAGCACTGTTCAGACAGACAGTGTGAGATGTGAACATTGTCAATGCATACACACATTGGTGGTCCAAACAAGACACCTTTGACAATTTAATTCAGACAAGGTGCTGTTCTGCAATTCAGTGCAGCACTGTGGTAGCTGGGTGTGTTGCAGGACATTTGGGTTCTGCTTAGTTTAGCATTGTGAGTCCCAGCTGCAGTGTAGTTTTTGGGTGCACTGCACTTCCACTGTTTACATTGCAACACTGTGGTATGACATGGGTGATTTGCACTTTGCCATACAAACGGCCAGACACTGCTGCAGGGCAGCATGATCGTTGTTAGTGTTGCAGTGTGTGATGCCTGGCACAGTGTACACAATGTGGGTCAATTTTGAACAGAGACTTGTGCATGGTGACTACAACACAACTGTTTTGCATTATTTGTGTTGGTGACTGTGGACTAAGTGGCATGGTGTCATGTGCGGCTGCACAGACGTCACATGCCTATGAGTGGGACTAGTGCTCCATCCTGCTCAGCTGTGGGCCAAGGGGGCCTGGTGGGAGTTGTAGTGCAGGCCTCCCAAACACCCACCCACCTCCCGGTAAAGATGGCTACCTACCTGTTAAGTGAGGGTGCAGCACACAATGGCTGAGGCATGCTTCTGGGTGGGGGCAGTGCTCCATCCTGCTCAGCTGTGGGCCAAGGGGCCTGGTGGGAGTTGTAGTGCAGGCCTCCCAAACACCCACCCACCTCCCGGTAAAGATGGCTACCTACCTGTTAGGTGAGGGTGCAGCACACAATGGCTGAGGCATGCTTCTGGGTGGGGGCAGTGCTCCATCCTGCTCAGCTGTGGGCCAAGGGGGCCTGGTGGGAGTTGTAGTGCAGGCCTCCCAAACACCCACCCACCTCCCGGTAAAGATGGCTACCTACCTGTTAGGTGAGGGTGCAGCACACAATGGCTGAGGCATGCTTCTGGGTGGGGGCAGTGCTCCATCCTGCTCAGCTGTGGGCCAAGGGGGCCTGGTGGGAGTTGTAGTGCAGGCCTCCCAAACACCCACCCACCTCCCGGTAAAGATGGCTACCTACCTGTTAGGTGAGGGTGCAGCACACAATGGCTGAGGCATGCTTCTGGGTGGGGGCAGTGCTCCATCCTGCTCAGCTGTGGGCCAAGGGGGCCTGGTGGGAGTTGTAGTGCAGGCCTCCCAAACACCCACCCACCTCCCGGTAAAGATGGCTACCTACCTGTTAGGTGAGGGTGCAGCACACAATGGCTGAGGCATGCTTCTGGGTGGGGGCAGTGCTCCATCCTGCTCAGCTGTGGGCCAAGGGGGCCTGGTGGGAGTTGTAGTGCAGGCCTCCCACACACCCACCCACCTCCCGGTGAAGATGGCTACCTACCTGTTAGGTGAGGGTGCAGCACACAATGGCTGAGGCATGCTTCTGGGTGGGGGCAGTGCTCCATCCTGCTCAGCTGTGGGCCAAGGGGGCCTGGTGGGAGTTGTAGTGCAGGCCTCCCACACACCCACCCACCTCCCGGTGAAGATGGCTACCTACCTGTTAGGTGAGGGTGCAGCACACAATGGCTGAGGCATGCTTCTGGGTGGGGGCAGTGCTCCATCCTGCTCAGCTGTGGGCCAAGGGGACCTGGTGGGAGTTGTAGTGCAGGCCTCCCAAACACCCACCCACCTCCCGGTAAAGATGGCTACATACCTGTTAGGTGAGGGTGCAGCACACAATGGCTGAGGCATGCTTCTGGGTGGGGGCAGTGCTCCATCCTGCTCAGCTGTGGGCCAAGGGGGCCTGGTGGGAGTTGTAGTGCAGGCCTCCCAAACACCCACCCACCTCCCGGTAAAGATGGCTACCTACCTGTTAGGTGAGGGTGCAGCACACAATGGCTGAGGCATGCTTCTGGGTGGGGGCAGTGCTCCATCCTGCTCAGCTGTGGGCCAAGGGGGCCTGGTGGGAGTTGTAGTGCAGGCCTCCCAAACACCCACCCACCTCCCGGTAAAGATGGCTACCTACCTGTTAGGTGAGGGTGCAGCACACAATGGCTGAGGCATGCTTCTGGGTGGGGGCAGTGCTCCATCCTGCTCAGCTGTGGGCCAAGGGGGCCTGGTGGGAGTTGTAGTGCAGGCCTCCCACACACCCACCCACCTCCTGGTGAAGATGGCTACCTACCTGTTAGGTGAGGGTGCAGCACACAATGGCTGAGGCATGCTTCTGGGTGGGGGCAGTGCTCTATCCTGCTCAGCTGTGGGCCAAGGGGGCCTGGTGTGAGTTGTAGTGCAGGCCTCCCAAACACCCACCCACCTCCCGGTAAAGATGGCTACCTACCTGTTAGGTGAGGGTGTAGCACACAATGGCTGAGGCATGCTTCTGGGTGGGGGCAGTGCTCCATCCTGCTCAGCTGTGGGCCAAGGGGGCCTGGTGGGAGTTGTAGTGCAGGCCTCCCAAACACCCACCCACCTCCCGGGAAAGATGGCTACCTACCTGTTAGGTGAGGGTGCAGCACACAATGGCTGAGGCATGCTTCTGGGTGGGGGCAGTGCTCCATCCTGCTCAGCTGTGGGCCAAGGGGGCCTGGTGGGAGTTGTAGTGCAGGCCTCCCAAACACCCACCCACCTCCCGGTGAAGATGGCTACCTACCTGTTAGGTGAGGGTGCAGCACACAATGGCTGAGGCATGCTTCTGGGTGGGGGAGGGCTACATCCTGCTCAGCTGTGGGACAAGGGGGCCTGGTGGGAGTTGTAGTGCTGGCAGCATGTACACATGTACCCATGGTGATGTTGCTAACTACCTTTGGGGGGCTTCAGGGGGAGTGTCTGTTGTATCTGTGAGAGATGTGTTGGGGGAGTGTTGTGCACATGAATGAATTTGTACCTAGGAGGTATTATTTTGTAATAGGGCAAGACAGTACATTTGTGTGATGTTAGGCATTTGTTTGTACTTACCAGCCTCCACTCCCCGGGTATTCCTGAGAGACTCTCTGGATGTAGAATGCCAAGCACCTTCTCCTCCCATTCAGTGAATGTTTTGAGTGGAACGGGAGGGCCACTGCCTGTCCTCTGAGCCAGCTCATGGTTCTTGGCTCTCCTCTTTTTGACCACTGCCTTCAGATCGTGCCACCTCTTCATGATTTCATCTCTATTGCGTGGCACGGTCCCTACTGCATTGATCTTCTCTACTATCCTTCTCCACATTTGCGTCCTTGTTGCTAGTGGTGTCTGTTGGACCTGGTTACCAAACAATTGTGGTTCTACCCTGATTATCTCATCGACCATGACCCTCAACTCACTCTCAGTGAATTTGGGCATTCTCTGTGGTGACATGGTGTGTGATGTGTCAAGGTGTTTGGGGTGCAGGTTTGGGTGTGGTAGTGGTGGTTGTGATGTGTATGGTGTGTGCTGTGCAAAGGTGTTAGAGGTGCAGGTGTGGAAGTGGTGATGGTGGTGGTGATGTGTGTGTGTTGTGCAGATTTGCCTCTCCTGTCATCTGTGGTGGATGTCCCCTCAGTTGTGGAGTTTTGCAAAGGATTGTGGTCTGTTGGGGGCTGGATTTATACTGGTGTCTGTGGGTGTGTCAGGATGGGGTATTGGTTGCAGGTGTGGTGTGTGTGTGTACCTGGGATTTGTAGTTTTGGAGTTTCACATGGGGGTGTGTCTTTGGGCTGTGTTAGCTATTTTTGGGTGCATGCCTTGTATGGTTGGTGCACTTTGTGGCCATGTTGTGTGTTTTTCTAGCGACCGCCATTTTTTTGACGGAGCGTCCGCAGTGGTGGCTCGGCTATGGCGCTTCCGCCGTCTCACTGATTCTTCACTGTTGTCGACAGCGGCGGTCGGAAACAGCACACTGCACCGCGGGGATGTCGGGAATATCATAATTTTGATGGCGGTGTCTCCGCTGTGGTTGCGGGCGTTTGGCCTGTTTCCGCTGCGACTCCAACCGCCGCGGACGGGTTTGGGCCCTTTCCGCAGGCGTACGGCGGATTCTCGGGTCTCCTTTCCGCCGCGGTTGGGGTTTTACCGCTGGGGATCCTAATCTAGCCGTCGGTTTTCCCACGGTAGCGGCGGGCGGTGTTTTCCCGCTACCATGGCGGTCGGTTTTTTTTCCGTCCGCCATCGTAATGACCTCCTTAGTGTAGTATTCTACCATTCCCATGATTGAACATAATCTGTCTTTGTCACTTTGTCACTAGGAGTTTCTACATTGACAATGGCACTCACTAAGTTCATTTTGGATCTGACACCTGCACTTGAAATGAGATACCCTAGATACTCCACCTCGATTACCAAAAACTTGCATTTCTCTTTCCGCAACATTAGACCAGCTTCACATAGTTTTCCAACACCACTCGCAATGTGTCATTGTGTGTGTCAACGCTATCTCCAAAGAGCAAAAAAAAAACAAACGAAATTTTTAACTCCTGCCAAAACTCTGGAGATGAGCCTATGAAACAAGCTTACCGCAGACGACAACCCAAAGGGTTATCTGTAGAATTGGAATACTCCATCAACAGTGACAAAAGCAGTTAAGTGTTTAGAGTCTGGATGCAACATTACCTAGTGGTAGGCACTCTTAAGATCTAGTTTGGAGAAAAATGTTCCTCCTGCCAGTAAGAAAATCAACTCCGTGATGTTAGGAAGTGGGAATCGATCCATTACTACATTCTGATTCAAGCTGCGGAGGTCAACACAAAACCTCAGCGACCCATCAGCCTTTTTAGTGATAACGACCGGGGATAACCACTGCGTGGCTTCTGCCGATTCAATGACCCCTTCACTAATCATTTGATCCAGTATTTTTTTTACCTCGTCCCTCATGGCGACTGAAACCTTCCTAGAACTGTGCCTCACTGGCACGGCATCTTTCTTCAATATGCACAATATAACAGTCCAGTAACAGGATTTAGTGGAAACATCATGTAATAGAAAGTGCAGTATGGGAAGCAGTGCAGGATCACCTGCAGAAAGAACAGGCTCAGTACAATATCCAGCAGTGCAGGATTGCTCTAGCAACTGTAAACACACAGCATGGGCAGCAGCTGTGTAAGATTTTTTCAAACAAAACGAGCATCACTGGGTAGCTGTGCAAGTACCACCTCACACGGAATAAGCACAGCATACGCAGCATCGGTGAGAACAATCTTCATGCATATTAGTTACAGAACTCGAAGCTCTGTGCAAGCCACTCTCACACAAAACTGCAGCTATGCAAACCTCCTTTGTAGTATGAACAGTTGCTGTGCCAGCTTTCCTCACATTAAAGTTGCACAGCAAACAGCTATACCATCTCATAAAAGGCATACAGAATAGGAAGTAGTACTGCAAGGCTTATTCACAAAACATAGACAGTAGGAGAAGCAACTGTCCTCTTAATTCAGATATATAACAAAACACATGTCCTCAAACTAGCCCCAGCTGTACTAGCTATTGCCAAAGAAAGACCTGTTTTGGGGGTGGTGTCACTTTCTTACTCCTTCCCACCATAAGCACTTTTAAACCATATCCAGACACCTCTGCCCATCCATTACCACTACATCAACATCTACATATTCTCTAAACGTGTCCCACACTGTCATAATCTGGACGATTGTTTTCTTCTGCATCTTCTGGATGAATTACTTCTGGTGCCATTGGACCAGAAAGATGTATCCTGCACAATTTCACTGCTTGCAACAGTGAACCCTTTGATTCTGCACTCTTTTCACCTTCAAATAACACTTTCTATGATTTCTGCATGCTTCATTGGGATTAGTTTCTGTCAGACAGTATACTTGCCAACATTTTGTGACCGCAAACAGATAGGATTTAGCATGTTTCATAATGGTTATGCCAGTGGAAATGATCTCATATGGCCTTTGCTTCTGTCATATTACCCAAGAAAGTTACATCACGTGTTACTCAGGGTGGGAGCTACCCTGCTTAAAATCCTGATTCAAGCTGCAAGACTCATTGGCTAATAACAGATGTATTTGTGGCAACAGTGAGAGTCGCAAGTGCTCTCTTGGACACGCACTCTACGCTCAAACACCTGCTTCTGATCCCACACAGCCAAGGGGTTTGTCTGTAAATTATTAATAATCTGTGTCTGTTACAAGCAGCTCTCTCAATGCACCACAAGCCTGACCCGCAGCCTTATGAGAATTACCAGAAGTTTCATATCAGCAGGGAGTTCAGTTATATAGTTTTACGGATTCTTTTCAAGTGCACTAGCCCAGTTCAAGTGGAACAAGGCTACAGATCCCAGAATGAAGTTGTTAAATAAAAAGTCCATGATTGGAATATGTCATCCCACCTACCTTAAAATGTGGTAAACTGCTATTGCAATAGTGTGGCCATCGCAGGACGCTCTACCAATATGCCTTAATCCTGACTGGCAGCACAATCCCTCTGTAAATCCATGACAGTTACAAGCAACTCTGCCAATGTACCTCAATCCTTCTTTGCCTCACCGTCAACCTGCGCTGTAAAAGCTAGTGCCCTTATGAGCAGGGCTGTCAGTGTGTGTTGAGTTTTACTTGCAGCACAATTACCCTGCCCTTCCATGCTGCTCTGCCTAGCACCTCAATCCTACTCTTTGAAGCCACCGCTCTGCTTTTCAAGAACCCTTTCCTCTGTGAGCAAATCTGCTAATGTATGTGAATCCTGACTGCAGTAGGATCTGAAGTTCAGTGGGCTCTGCACCTAGGAAACTTGTTGGATTCCATCAGTTACGGAGTAGACTGCAAAAGACCTGCAGTGGTGGCTGCTTGACTGAAACTGGACTGGTGGCTGACTCTTGTCCCCACTACATCCAGAGCTGACTGTGGTGACAGAGGTGATGGGTAAGCTTGACCTCCGTGGTGAGGGAGGTCATCTGGGTAAGCTTGAGATCAGAGGTCTCTGGCGGACACCTTCCTAAACACCAGTTGTTTGGAGTTGCTGGTTATTCATTTGGCATTGAAGGCCTTCCTACCGTCCATCAGAGGGAGGGCTATCCAGGTGCTCATGGACAACATCAGTGGCATGTGGTACAGCAACAAACAGGTTAAGTGGGGTCCTGGTTCCTTTGTGGCTTCTCCTTTGTGGTGAACCACCTGGTGGAATCTTTAGACACCAATGCATATTAACTCACTCTGCTATGCCTAGCAGATCAGAAGCAGCAGCTGCAACTGGAAGTTGTGCAGGGCGTCTCACAGCAACGTAGAGAGCTATGGCTCGATCTCTTTGCCACTGCAGAGAATGCACAGTGTCAACACGTTTGCGTGTTGGAATTCTCAAGAAAGCTCTCTCATGGAGACACATTCTCTCTGAACTGGAGCTTGGGATTCATGCATGCCTTCCTGCCACTACCTCTCCTGCCCCAATTTCTGAAGAAGATCGGGAATTACTGATCCCAAGTCATCCTAGTGGCTCAGGATTGGCCCAAGAGAGTATGGTACCCAGAACTTCTGGCCATGAGCATCTGTCACCCAATCAGGCTGCTGCTGCAGGGTGATTGTCTGTTGCAGCAGCAAGGCAGGGTCCTGCACCCAGGCCTTGCTGTCAACATCTCCATGCTAGGAAATTGAATGGTGACAGCTGACTGCTTTCAACTTCCCTCCTGAAGTAGGTGATGTCATCCTAGTAGTCAGTGTCCTTCTACAAAAGTTGTTGTCGCTGGACGCTTGGATAAGTTTGTGATCTGGTGTAATTCCTGCCATACAGACCCATTGCAAGCAAAGTTGTCAGATGTTCATATTTTGTGCTGCCTTTAGCCCAACAAGGACTTGCTGTGTGCACAGTTAAAAGTTAGTTGTCAACCCATTCTGTCTTTTGCATTTGCCAACCAACCATTATTGTTTAAATCACCTGTTGTGATGTGTTCTGAATGTCTGGTCCATATATTTCCATCTAAACCTTCTGTAATGACAAATTAGGATGTTAATTTGGCTCTCTCTTTTCTAAAATGTACCCCTGTTGAGCTGATACACAGCTCCCCTTTGCGTTTACTGACTCTCAAAAAGGCCTTTCTCACATCGGTAACTTCAGTTGACTGTTTGAGTGAGAAATAAGCTTTCTCTGTTCATCTCCATACACCATCTTCTTTCTTTCTGGACAAACTAGTGTTACGAGCGAGAGTGGCATTTCTGCCGAAGTTTGTCGCACCTTTACATGTCAGATAACCTACCACACTTCTGGTAATTTTTGCTCCACCTTGCTATTTGAAAGAAGATGAGATGTGTCACTGCCTGGACTACAAAATAGCCTTTAGCTTTTTTTCATCGATTAAAAAAATGACTATCGGGTGGATGATCAGCTTTTTGTGGGATTCACGAGGGCAAAAAATGGTAAGGTGGCACACAAAAGGATCATATCAAGATTAATAGTCCTCTGTATTAAGATTTGCTACATATTGGTCAATAAGCAGCCTCTGGAGGGTCTGAGGTCTCATTTGACAAGAGCCAAGGCTGCCATCACTGTGTTGGCACATGGATTATCTGCCTTGGACATCTCTCAGGCAGCGATGTGGGCGCCCACTCATAGGTTTACAAGTACTACTGTCTTGATATCCAAATCTAGAAAGTGAAGTATGAGAAAGGCTCTAGCAGGGTTGATCCATTAAAGTCAAAAAGAGATCAACTTATTATTTGTTACCTCAATGGTACTAGAATCACCCTTTGGAATTAAATCATGGTTATTCAAATAATCTGTGTTCGGCTTCTATTAGAGGTATTGCTTTGCTACAGACAAGAAGGCCACTGTCAACAACAGTAATTCTCACAATATATTTACTTTACAAAAAAGACAAAAAGACGACTGTTATTATAAATCAGGACAAATATAAAGGCAAACAATGTGTACGTAGGTGGACAGTATGAATGCAAAGGTTGACAATACATGGTTGTTAAGTCGACAAGAAGATACCGTCTCCAGGTAAAAACGGCTAATTACAATAGACCTGCTGATATGATGCACAAATAAATTGCATGAAACAACAACTATAGCAGTGGTCTATAGTGCCGTTAATATTCTATCTGTGTTCTTCTTGCAAAGCGTTGGTCCTGGATGGTGTGGTGAAGATAGCCAAATCTAGATAAACAAACACTCCTTACAGCGGCTGACCTGAGGTTCAGCACATCAATCCCTATCCACAAACAATAAAAGTCCTGTGCATCAGCTTCCGGCACTTGCGCCGTTGAGCGCCACTGGTATCCTGAATAAGCAAATTCTTTAAAGATGGAAGATGCACCAGGAATGAAGTCAGAATCATATGTATAAGTCCATTAGTTTCCTTTATTGGTAATAGAAGTAAAAGTGGCCATTAGCCAACACGTTTCGTTCCTTTGACCAAAGGAACTTCTTCAGGGCTCCAACTATCAAGTAGAGTATTCAACAGTTTCTTTAAATGACTGAAATAAACGTGTAGCAGCTTGGGATAGCAACCCACAATAAGGGTCAACCAAATCAGATCCAGACTCGTAATCCGGGTCTTCTGTATCCCGACATACGGCAAATGCGCCAGATTCCAAGTTCGAACTTTGAATCTGGCGCATTTGCCGTATGTCGGGATACAGAGACCCGGATGGCCACTTTTACTTCTATTACCAATAAAGGAAACTAATGGACTTATACATATGCTTCTGACTTCATTCCTGGTGCACCTTCCATCTCTAAAGAAGATAGCCAAATCTGGCAGGAGGAGCACTTTGCCATTTTGGTGCTGCTGGATTTTTTGGTTTGTGTTATTTCGCAGACCCGCCACCTTGGGAGGTACAGCTTTATCTATTCACAAACGTAGGAATCTTGGTTTAGAAGTATCCATCAGAAGAACAAGTTACTTACCTCCTGATAATGATCTTTTTGATGGATACTCTATCTAACTTCAGATTCCTCTCACCTCCTCTTTCTGTGGAATGGACTCTTTTATCCATCTGTAACTTTAGCGATCTGCACACTGTCACATCTGATTGTTTATTGAGACAGTGTAGTCCTAGTCAATAAATAAAGTGGCATCAGCACACAGGTGTGGCACTTACATGTGGCTACGGCATCACTTCCCGGGCAGGACCGAGTTAATGTGGAACAGCACACACCACCTGCTGGCACACAGCAGCAATTCTAAGAGGCGCCTGGGGTGTTTCTCAAGGTGAGGAATCTGTGGTTAGATAGAGTATCCACCAGAAGGAGAATTACCTAAGGTAAGTAACTTGCTCTTTTGCCATGTTTGTTTTCAATCTGGTCACTGCCATCTGTGACCAAAACAGTAAAGGCCTTATCACATAAAGTGAGCCCTGGAAGTGCTAACTTAAGACATAGTCTCTGTCACAGATTTGAGCTGACTTAAGTATCTGAAGAGCTGGACCAGTGCTATTTCTATCACTTTAAACTGTGGTAAATGGCTTTGCTTCACAGGAAAGTTCAAGACATGCTGATTTTGGGTGCAAATCGATCAGCATTTGTTGACTTATCTAAAGTGAACAACAGACCAAAGCACTATAGATTCCACAAAGCAATAAAAGAGCTTAATTAAAAAATAACGGGGACCATTACAACAAAGGCAAACAAACAAACAACAGCTCTGGCTTTAATGTGCTGCACCCTTCACTCATAAAACCATGCAGATTACTCTGACTTCACAAGGGCACAGCACTCACCCTACATTTATACAGACACAGTACTTGCTTTGCAATCACCCAGGCACGCTACTCACTCTGCACTCAGAGACCTTTCTTGCTGCACTCACAGCCTGCGCAGCCTGCACTCATACATCTTTCACCCACCACAGGCATCTTATACAGCACACTCTACAATAATCCTGCACTCTCCCACTTCTTTCACTGAATTGAATTCACAAAACTTACAATGCACTCACACTTGCTTCATACCTCTCACCATTCACACTCATGCACTGTTCACTTGGGACACTCACCCTGCACTGACATTGATTGCCCTGCACCTGAGACACTGCTCACACATCTCTCTCCCAGCACTGACACACCTGTTACCCTGCACCACTCAACTTTAACTCTGCACTCAAACTCCACACTTACCTCTCACTCGACACTCTCCTGCGAACACGTATCTCACCTGCACACACACTTCTCACCCTGCACACTCACACACTGCTGACCATGCATACTCAGCACCTACCCAGGACACATAAACTATTCACCATACACTTCTACACCACTCAGACCTCATACTCCGCACTCATACACCACTCTCCTGCACATACACCACTTACTTTTCACACATAGACTGCTCACTATGCACTTAAACACAGCTCATCCTGCACACAGCTCAGCTTGTACACTCATACCACTCAATCTACATACACCACTCCCTCTGCTCATTCATCCACCACAAACCCTGCACACTCATCCTTCTATCACCCTGCACACACACACAGCTCACCTGCACCCAGACACCACTCAATGTTATCCTAGATACTGCTCATCTTGCTCTGACCCACAGTTCACCTTGCACACACACTCCACTCCTGCTGATTGATCACCCTACACCCACATCACTCCCCTTGCACATTCATGCGCCCCTCACCCTGCACTCGTAGACCACTCACCGTACTCTCACACCACCCAACCTGCACACACATTGCTCACTGTGCTCACCTTGCACTTTCACTGATAACCCCTACACACACTCACCACTCACCCTGCACCCTGAACACTCACACAACCCCTCATTCTGCTTACTTACCCACCCTGCACACTCACACACCTCAGATTGCACTCACACACCTCACCCGCTCCATTCACACAGTGGTTAACCTGCAACCATCTTTCACCATGCAGCCACACATCTTTCACCCCAAATCCACACATCGCTTATCCCACACTCACTCTGCTCACATACCTCTCAACCTAACTCAAAATACCACTAATTCACCACTCATACTGACTGCTGACTGTGCACTTACACAGCCTGTATACTCATGCATCACTTGCCATGCACTCAGACTCGGCTCACCCAGCAGACATAAAATGCTCATCCTGAACTCATGCACTAGTCAATCAGAATCAGCATATCATATCAGAGAGAGGTGAGTCTTTGCTGTGGATATTTCGAGTCTGTTCTGAGCACAGCTGCACATCAGAGACCTCACAGGCCACAGTTGCAGGCTACGAATTTGAGCTTGTACAAACTAAGAATGGTGGCACAGCACCCTGTCCCTGCAACATCCTTAGACGAGACAATTGGATGCGACAAGGAGGTCAGCTGAGTGAGTTATTTAACCTCAAACACCGATCCTGCATATGCCTTAGAACCCTGCCACCCTACACCCTGCTGGGGCCATGACTGCACCTAGTAAGCCTGTCATAGACTAGCCTGAGCCCCAAAAACAGGGGCAGCTCTGTATGCAGCAGCCGGAAGGGCCAGCTAGACCAGCCCTGGCCGCCACAAAGTCCTTGTGGCTGAACTATCTGTCATTCACTCTCATCACCCTAGGTAGGCTCTACTCCAAACTTCCACTGCTGCTACACTGCCCCACCCCCCTCACATCCAAAATGTGTATGGCAACAGCAAAGCAGCTGCCAGGGATCAGGCTGGCTGTCAGGACCCAGCTGTAGTTAAGTGCCCAATAAGTGCCCGACTCACCGCTCCCAGCTGCAACTCATAGTTCTTATTCCTTGTCTACAACAATGACCGACTGCGCACACACAATGATCGCAGGTCTGTATCCTTACATTGCTTACTAGTAAGATAGCTAGGTGATTAATGTGCTCTTGACCGTAAAATGAATAAATGTTGCAGGCCTGTGCACACGCTTAAGTTCCAATGCTTATTGCAACATAGTATACAACCCACAACAGAATCAAGAGTACATTGTGTCATGCAAAGAATTTCAACAGCAGGCGCTATTGTATTGTTCTTCTTTAATCCGAAAGTTGCCCAGCCAACACGTGTTTCATCAGGGGATGTACCCCACGACTTCTTCAGGGCTGAAAAGATGTGCAAGGGAGCATGGTATATCATGGAATCGTAATGTAACACAATATGATATGTTCACCGCATACCATACTACAGAAAGTGAGAACCCATACTTTAACGAGTTGTGTACCTTAAAACAGTGCCCAGATGTTGTTGGGCGAACAAGAACTTATTATTCATTTAAATACATTGGGTATACTAGGGTCCAAAAGAGTTTACAAGACCCCCTACAATATGTATAATTCGAATTTTGTATACAATGGTGGGTACGGAAAAAAACCATCACAAGTTCATCAAGCCAGTGAAAAGAGAAAGGGAGAAAGGCAAAGACTTGGAAGTGCAAGTGCACTCGCTTTCAGTTCCAAAATAGACTGTAGAGAACCGACGCTGTAGAGTGAGTGGGGAGTCCATAATTTTGCCCCCTGCTGTCGTGATTGATAGAGTGAGGAAGGTAGCCCTCACGTTTGGTGGTTACGTGCATGCTTGTGATTAGACATGCATCGTAATAACAGGGGCAAGAATTCCCTGAAAGTCAATGGTAAATGTGAACTGGGTAGGAATGAACATGCAAGAGGTACAAGATCATGCGACAATGTGGTGGTGAGATGAATAAGGTGGTGAGAAGACAAACCACTGGATCGCTGTGGCCGTATATTAAAAAGGAAATTGAGAGACAAATCCTGGGTGAGTCATGCAATCATAGGTGTGGCAATGTAATTGTAAGGACAGGGGAGTACCCTACCTTCTGGCAATCTCGCATAACTGAAAAGCTGGGTAGAAAATTGATGAAAAAGAAACAAGGGAAATATGTCAATAGGACGACCACAGATATGGTGGTCTGGAAAACAAAGAGAAAGTGAGACCGTATTCTCACCTCTCTGCCGGTTGTACTTCCGTCCCGGCTGGTAAGTGAATTAAAAAACGTCTTAAGCGTCGTCCTAATGATGGACGAGGTCCTGAATAGGAAAAAGGGTAGGCAGGTCTATGAATCTATGAACCATCTGAACTATGCCCCTGTGCGTCGTATATGTGTTCTCCCTAAATTTAACAAAAGGGATCGCCCTCGAGTCTCACCTGGTAGGGTGAGTATTCCTGTCCGTGATGTTAAATGGACACGGAAAGGATAATCAGAAGCCGGAGTGCGGGTTTCTGGAAAGAAAATGTAAAGGAACTACATCAGGAAATACAATGTGACTCTCTATCCTTTGAGGTGCCCCCTCGATGTGTCCCCGTCTCCTATGTACTTTCTTGTTGGCAGCGAGTACGCTGGCTGACGCCTCTCCGAGGTTCGGTATACAACCCGGAAGTAGTTCTCCACTGGAGGGGAAGTCTCTTTGAAGGTATGGTTCTCCGAGCACTAGAACGTTCACTTAGGAACGGTATATCCCGCGTGTCTTAACGGAAGTGGGTCGCTACGTGAATACCCAGGATGTCATCAGACCGACTTGTCTATCAAACTTGCTGGCCATAATAAGCCCGCGTGAGGCACTTCGTTGAGAAACTGAAGAGTGACTGTGCGTGTGAATAGAGTAAAGTTGTGGTGCTACATAATGCGTGTGCCTAAGTGTAGAGTCAAGAAAGGCAACCACAAGCTACGCGTATGAGAAAATCTATAACACCGTAAACACATGGAATGAGAGGGCGAGTAAGCATGGTAAAGCTCATATTGCGAGGGACAACTATACGATCTGCAATGTATGTGATGATATATTGGTAGCGATGAACATGCACATGTGAAGTGATAAATATTAAGAACATGAGTACGTGGGCAGGTCCAGCCGGTGCATGTGAAAGGTGAGCTGATAATGATGAAAAGAGATGGGATGCCAGAGGTTGGCATGAAAACAGTATAGATAGAGGAGGAAAGTCTGTAGATCGCCGGAGACAAGGTATAATTACCTAATACATGAGATGATACGATATCGTAAAGGTGCATTAGGTGAACAGGTGCTGATTCAATCACATAGGCAATACAGGTACTAGTGCATATACAAAATGAGAAAGGCGTAACTTAGTCCACATATGTTCATGAATATTAGTTAGGTATGGGTGGTACAGAGTAGTAAGAGATATCTGCTGGGATACAGAACACATGTTCCATGCAGATCTAATATGATAAATTGCAAAGAAAATTAAATGGCAAATGAATGAGAAACTGCAGATATTAACCGAAGTGTAATAAAATGCAGATGCTTAGTCCCCAAGAAAATACTGCATCTCGTGGTCCGTGTTTAAACCACATTCGACCGTTCTGAGACGTATTATCCAAGTTGCCTCAGTGCGTCGTAGTTTCAGCTCCCTGTCCCCCCCACCCCCTCCCCCTTGGATTTGGCGGAATTATTTCAATCCCGTAGAATGAAAATTGTTTGTAGGGTCCTTGTGCTTTGCAATCCATGGCATGAATTGCCATCAGGTATTTGTCATCACATTGTTTCAGCGCCCTAGCATGTTCACTGATTCGCTCCTTCAACATCCTAATGGCGCTGCCCACATATAGTTTCTTGCATTTGCACTCAATGATGTAAACTACATATTTAGAAGTGCAATCAATGTTGTGTCTGATCACAAATTCATGTCCATCCTGTCCAGCAAACACTTTTTTATTATCTGACGCCCACCTGCATATTCCACATGATCCACATTTGTGGAAACCAAGTGAATGTTGGGTAAGCCAATCCCGGTCACCCTTGTCATTAGGGACGGTGGGACTAAGAATGGTCCTCAGAGTCCTCCCCCTTTTGTACGTGATTTGGGGTCTGTGGGTAGTAAATTCCTGTAATGATTTGTCTGCTCTTAGAATACCCCAGTGCTTGTTCAGGCTTTTCACTAGGGTCCTCGTTATGTCATTGTAGTTGGTGACTAGTCTAACTGGTTGATTGGATGTGTTAGTTTTACTCTTTACCATTAGTGTGTCTCTCCTTGGTGTTTTCAGAATTCGCTGTTCTGCCTTACCTATGTGTTTTGTGTTATATCCTCTTGCTTTGAATCTGGTTTTCATTTTGCCCAGGCATGAGAGAATCTCTGTGTCTTCACTGCAGTTCCTCCTTGCTCTGATAAATTCTCCATAGGGTATAGCTCTAATCTGATGGGGTGGATGAGAGCTGTTGGCGTGTAAAATGGCATTGCAGGCCGTCGGCTTGCGATGTATTCTGCTGTGAAGTTTGCCATCTTTTATGTATAATTCCACGTCTAGGAAATTTATACGTGTCCTACTGGTACACAACTCGTCTAAGTATGGGTTCTCACTTTCTGTAGTATGGTATGCGGTGAACAAATCATATTGTGTTATATTACGATTCCATGATATACCATGTTCCCTTGTACATCTTTTCAGCCCTGAAGAAGTTGTGGGGTACATCCCCTGACGAAACATGTGTTGGCTGGGCAACTTTCGGATTAAAGAAGAACAATATAATCACGACTGCTGTTGAAATTTTTTGCATGACACAATGTACTCTTGATTCTGTTGTGGGTTGTATACTATGTCGCAATAAGCATTGGAACTTAAGCGTGTGCACAGGCCTGCGACAACCATTTGTTGACCTCAGGGTCTATCTTTGGAGGGATTAGGGGTTCTCCCTCACGTGTTTGCACCACCTCACTTGTATTAAACTTACTTCTACGCATACTTGATTGGCGCCAGTCCTACCACACCTAAGAAACCCACCCCCTTGTGTTTGCTCCGTAAAATGAATGAATCCCGGTGTGCTAAATTAGCCTGTTGATACAAGCTGCACCACTGAATTTGAGGGCATGGGCACATCCATTCATAGACTCTGTGCAACAAGGTGACATCTAGGTGCTACATAAAACACCTAGAAAAACATGAGCTTCCAAACAATTGATAGAATGTCACAAACCCCACAGGTATGTCCTAATAAATGATAGTCCTGTTAGGGGACTCAGTCTGGAACGAGGCACACTGCTGCATGAAATATATTGTATAAGGGCTAAAGTACCCCCTGCTCTACATTATAAGGATATTGCAAGTCACTGAGAAGTTCCATAACCATATAGAAGAATGAGGCCAAAGGCCAAGTTCCTTTATATGGTTATGAAACTCTGAGGTGTCTTGCACTATTCTTATCATGTATGCCAGCAGGTACTTTATCCCATACACTACATGGTCACACCATCACCTTTCCCATAGACCACTTAAAACCTTGGTGCGTAGCTCTTTCATATGAAAGAGCAAGCATGTTTACAAACATGAAGAATAAAAAAAAACCTCAAGCGCAAAATTAAACACATCAACCACTTGTAAGTTATTTGTTACAAACAGATATTAGAAACAGTTCAATAGAAGTCAGGTTTTGGTTTAAAAACAAAAAACTGCACTAGCTTGGAATGTGTAGAAACATGCAGAAAGATTCTAGATTTTCTCTAACTATCTAATGAGTGCAAAAAATAAACATATTCTCTTTGCTTGTCATTGTAAGCTAAAAAATAGAGCAGAAGAAAGTAAAGCAATGTTCTATTTTGCTTGCTCTAAACAGCTGCTTCAATTATGATCCTTGACCTGACTTCCCTTTCACCTTAGCTACTGGCTCTGGGAGCAGGCATGGTGACATCAGAACTCGACTTCTGACCCCTTTTCTTTATATTCCCATGTAAAAATACCCCAATTGTTGGAAAAACATGAATACAAATCATTATTTACTTTTTTGTACAGTGTCTTATACCACAATTCTGACTTTTATAAATTGTCAGTGTTCAATTTACCAACCTGAAGAGGAGAGAAGGCTGGTTTAGCCTGACCATGTTTAAATCCCATAACCTGTAAAACAAAACATGGTTTGAGAGCAGCAGGCAATTTACTGAGCTATCCTGCTGCAGACACGAATATCATTAAGACCCAAATAAACAGATTTATATACAATTACTTTGGAGCCTGGCCTTTTAGTAAAGTGTGGGCATTTGAACAACACCAGCCCTCTTTGCCCTCACTGACATAAATCTGTATCTGAACAAAATTGAAGAGACTTGGATCATTAGTGAAGAGGCATAATACTTCTTCAAAAAATGTTTGAGAACAGCTGTTTGCCACTTGGAGACACTTGGGCATGTGCAGAAAACTGCAAACATCTCCAGGGTGCATGCACCAGTGACAGCCTTCTGAGGAAGCAAGCACAATAGATACTTGTGAAACTCCCAGATGAGCCAAACATTTCCGGGTGTGAGCCACCTGCACCCTACAAGTCCAATCGCCTATGGACATGGGATTCCTTCAGTCCCCGCCGAATATATGACATTTCAACGCATGCATTCACAAAGCATGCCTTTACAACGTGGTCGTTACAACGACCGCGTTGTTACCACGCGTACCATTACATCGCAAGTCGTATCAACGACTTGCTGTAGGGGGCGCGCTGGACTTAGGAATAGTATTAATTACTATTCCTACTCCAGTTTGTGCAACAGCAGGGAAGGTGTTGGATTTAAAATCCAACACATTCCCTGGTGTTGCACGCCCCCTACAGCAAGTCATTGATATGACTTGCATTGTAATGGCACGCGTAGTAACAACGCAGTTGTTGTAACAACCGCGTTGTGAAGCCATGCGTTGTGGAAATAGCGTTGTAAAGGCTGTTTCCCGTCACCGCCCATCCACCAGCATCTCGCACTGGATAGAGCATAGCCCTGAGGCAGGGTTTTAAGACACAGAGCCCAATGCCTACTGACTGAAACACTAGCTTATCCTTTGACCGTGTCAGACAGGGCTTCAGCCACGATCTGTCTAATTCCTGATGTCTAATGAGAACTGTGTTCTGCAGGCTCTCATGCTCCCAAGTGTGGGGAAAGTCTGACAGGAGCTTTGCCCCAATGCTTATAGTAGTGGTTGTTTGACAGGGGCTGTACACTATGCTCACTCAACTCAGGTGGCTGGCAGACTGCAATACCCCAGCAGGCCCGTTTTTCCCCTGTGGTACAGAATTGAATGGGATAATCTTGAAAGCAAGGGCTGCCGTCGCAATGATGGTGAGGCAGAGCACTATTTTGCTTTCTCAGTACTATTATGCTATTGATGCTTTCTGAAGTTTGATGCCACGCCCACCGGCCCACATATGATATTGATGCTTTCCAGCAGTATAATGCCACATTCACAAGTGTGGTGGCATGGCCCAGCAAGGTAGGGAATGCACAAAGTGTAGCTGTCACCCACCCCAGAAGTGTATTGAAGATAGGCTGAAAGGGGAGTTTAAGGCATGGCAAGTAGTTTTAAATGGCAAGTCGAAGTAGTGGCAGTAAACTTTCACACACAGGCACTACAGTGGCAGGCCTGAGACAGATTTGAAATTCTACTTCTGTGGGTGGCACAATCAGTGCTGCAGCCCACTAGTAGCAGTTAACTTACAAGCCCTGGGTATATGGTATACCACCTTACAAGGGACTTACAAGTAAATTAAATATGTCAATCAGGTATACCAATTACACACATGTTTAGGGAATATAAAGATTCAGCAAAACGTGGAGGCAAAAAGATTGGGAGAAGATCACTTTAAGGCTGACAGGTCTAACAATAAGGGACTCCTGAACGAGTAATTTTAACATAACAGACTTGTGAAGTAATGATTAGTGTTTGTTATCAAAATAAATCAAACCTCAGCAAGGTGCTGTTCATTTGGAAGCACTTTCCCAACTACATGACTTTGGTGCCATGTTGTGCACGTGGAGATGTAAGGAGTCTGTCTATCGTGGGCCTGAGTGTTACATATTTAGGCGTGTCTGAAACACTGATTTGCGATTATATTGTTGAGTGAGGAGTTGTGTTGGATTATTATAGCTGATGAAACCCGGAATATGGAATATTGGGAGTGTGGCAGTGTGCATGTATTATGAATTATCCAGAATGTACTTTGCACTGTATATGCATGTGTAACGTTAAGCAATTCCTTGTAAATGTTAGGCAGTCAACCTTATAGAAGACCAGGGAGACCAGCATGGCGGGAAAACCTTGCCACACTGCAGTTGTAGAATCATCACTACGTGGCCACAAAAGGTAAAGCAATCTGTGTGAATAGGGCATGATTTAGAACTGACACCTCATTGTCTGCTATGGACTGTTGGTGTGACATAGATGCTTTGTCTAGTAACACCTGCTAGATTCAGGGCTGTCCTCCAGAAAAAAGAGATTAGGCAGTGCAAGCTTACATAGACACAGGCCAGATGGCAGCCATCCTTATAGGCTCAAGGCATAAACAAATATGAAATATGAAAAATTCTGCCATTATCTGCCCTCCGCTTGACATTGCTGCATTTAAGGTAAGGAAACCAGTTGTCCTGCCAAGCCTGTCAGACCACTGCATTCCAAAAGTGCTTCTGCTCTGTAGCTCTGTGTCTGATTCAGCTCCAGTGTGGCGTCAGTGACTATCCAGGAAAGCTGGTGGTAGAAGAGCTGTAAGAAAAGGATATGGGTATTGAGTCCATCCATTATTATGGAGGGCTAGGAAGGAGTATCAAGAGGGGGTCATACACACTTGGACACCTGAGCGAGAAACACAATTGTGCCTGTGAGAGCTGGTGCGTTTGGTATGCATGCTTCGAATGGCCTGATTGAAATGATCACCACAAATGAAATGACAGCTTTTGGAAAATGTAAAGAAAATGTCCTCACCCTATTTTTAGAAATGTTTTCTTAACTGCCAGCCAAGAGAGTGTGATACACTCCCCACTAATAGGTTCGTTTGGATGTGTAAAAAACAGAAACATTAGGTTGTGTGTTTTCGACACCGCTCTGGTGCTGCTTTCTGTCAACAAATGTGATGTGCTCCAACTCTGTAATCCAGAGAGTTTTTTTTTTCCAATTTGCATGAGCAATTTCCATTTTTTAATTTTGGCTAATTTTATGCCAATCCATGAAAATCCCATTTTTAGTAAGGTTTCTTACTCAGTCAATCAGAAATGGTGACTTTACACCCACTGTTGCTAAATTCAAAATTAGCAGTAACCGTGAAGCCCGAGGGTCTTCGTTTACAGAAATGACTTCCTACAGTGTTTATTCAGGTAGTCAGTTTACCTCTTGCTTTTTTCATTTGCAAGAAAGTATCACAGTTGAAGGTGCTAATGCGGTTGTATGGCTGTGAGCTGATCATTTCCTATATTCGTCCCAAAATATTTTGGTTTTGCCTGGATAGGAATGTTCTCTGCGTAGAGTGTCAAGCAGCTTCTTTAATTTAGCTGCAGTAGGTCTGTATTTGTTTTTGTATGCTTATTGTTACCATCTTGCTCTGCCTTCTAATTCCCCCACCCTGCGCATCATGATCCATGCATTCGCCTCAAGTATACTCCTACCTCCAAAAGTAATTATCTGGTACGGGGGTGCTCGAATGGGTGATAGGATGGATCACTATGCGGAATTGTGTGAGTGGGCTATGTAATGACATTTAAGGGGATTTAGTAGTTGTATGAACTGCTCTCTGCTCTCCTCATGGCCTCCAGCTTTTGTCAGCAAACTAAAGGCAGCCCATATTGAACCACTTACTTTTTGCCAATGGTTACTGAGAGCACGCAGTGACCGTGCAGTGTGAGCTGTCACAATGCACTGATACACGTCTTTGTGAGTCAGAAAGGGTGGTCTAATTTGCTTTTCCTGTGTGATTCGCACGAGATCTCTTAAAGTCTATTGTGATTTGTAATGTCCATCCTTTCAGTGTAATGTAATGTGATACTTAATCGGTGCAAAAACCAGCCACTTTGCTCAGCTCTGGCTTTGCACCAGCAGTATGCTTTGGATTCCTTAGTCTGCACTGAATACACTTTTCATCAAACGATGTTAATGTTCTAAACAATCTACATATTACTGTAATTATAATTGTTGTCATAACGTCCTAAATAATACTCAAATTACTGGTATGAGCATCTTCATTATTATTTTAATTATTGTAAGAAAATAATTGACTCACTTAAGAAGTATGCAGAATTATATGGATGGGACAAACAACTAGAACTTCAAATGCATGAATATATATCATATATGATCATTTTATTCATCAACTATGTAGTGATAATTTCCGGAGAGAAAGTGGCGCAACGGTCAGAGCTGCCGACTCGGAGCTGGGGATCTGGGTTTGAGTCACGGCGTCGGCGCAAGATCCTGTGATTCTGAGCAAATCACTTAGGGGCTTATTTACAAGGCCCTTGCGCCACTTTTGCGTCATTTTTAACATGGAAAAAGTGACGCAAAACTGTTGCAAGGGGCTTGTAAATCTGCCCCTTAATTTCCCCGTGCCCATGGACAGCGCCTGGATACCCTCTCGGGTTTTAAGCCGCGCTATATAAATGTACAAACTTAAACTCTATCTTTAACAAATCAGAGATGACAGTGAGAATGGAAAGGAGAGTGGGTACTGATTTTTTTTAACATTTGGAGAGAAAGGAAACGGCGGTTCTGAATTATCATTGTTTATAAGAATAGCAAAAGAGAGGTGGAGCAAAAGGGTACGGTGAAAAGATCAGACGGGCTGGAGCCGAAAACGAGAGAGGACTAGCTGGGGTGATGAGTCAAGAAAAAGCGGGGCTAAAGCATTAGTAGATTGTTAAGATGAGGCAAAGAAAACATAATTTAAAGTGAAGCGAGAAGGAAATTAGGGTGGCCAACTGGCATGGGAGCAAATTCAGGACGGTGAGTGTAAAAATTCAGGACAAAGGGTCAAAATTCAGGACAAAAATTCAGGACAGGAGGTCAAAATTTAGGACAAAAATTCAGGACCAAAGGTATGCTTTGCAGACACATCAGTGGATGTCATGCAATAGTATATAAATAAATAGGCAAAGAACATAAGTATAAGTCACTTCCCCTGCCCTGTCACTTTCTCCTGCCCGGTCACTTCCCCTGCCCCGTCACTGCTCCTGCCCTGTCATTTCCCCTGCCTTGTCACTGCTCCTGCCCTGTCATTTCCCCTGCCCAGTCACTGCTCCTGCCTGTTCACTGCTCCTGCCTGTTCACTGCTCCTACCCGTTCACTGCTCCTGCCCGGTCACCGCTCCTTATCATGCCTAATCACTGCTCCTGTCCCGTTACTGCTCCTGTCCCGTCACTGCTCCTGCCCCATCACTTCTCCTGCCCCGTCACCGCTCCTGCCTCGTCACCGCTCCTGCCTCTTCACCGCTCCTGCCTTGTCACTGCTCCTGCACGTTCACTGCTCCGGCCCTTTCACTGCTCCTGCCCGGTCACTGCTCCTGTCCGTTCACCGCTCCTGCCCGGTCACCGCTCCTGCTCATGCCTAATCACTGCTCCTGCCCCGTCACTGCTCCTGCCCCGTCACTTCTCCCACCCCGTCACTTCTCCTGCCCCGTCACTCTTCCTGCCCCGTCACTTTCCTGCCCGTCACTTTTCCTGCCCCGTCACCGCTCCTGCCCCATCACCGCTCCTACCCCGTCACCGCTCCTGCCCCTTCAGTGCTCCTGTTCGGTCAGCACTCCTGCTCAGGCCCGATCACCGCTCCTGCCCCGTCACTTCTCTTGCCCCATCACTTCTCCTGCCCCGTTCACTGCTCCTGTCTGTTCACTGCTCCTGTCCGTTCACTGCTCCTGTCCGTTCACTGCTCCTGCCCGGTCACTGCTCCTGCTCATGCCTAATCACAGCTCCTGCCCCGTCACTTCTTCTGCCCCGTTACCTCTCCTGCCCCGTCACCTCTCCTGCCCCGTCACTTCTTCTGCCCCGTCACTTCTCCTGCCCGTTACTTCTCCTGCCCGGGCACCTCTCCTGCCCTGTCACCTCTCCTGAGCCGTCACCTCTCCTTTCCTGTCACCTCTCCTGTCCCGTCACTGCTCATGCCCCGTTCACTCTCTTCGAACAACATTAGCAAATTACACAAGGCCGCAAGTTCCCCACAGAACTCTGTTTGGGGAAAGCTCCTCTGTAATCTCTAACTAAGATCTCACTGGCACATGATATGCTAAAGGCAGACGGCGGGCGCATTGTCATTCGAAAGGGGATAATCAACCTCAGTCAGAATGACAATGGGCCGGAACACAGTCTGTGCGAGCTCAAAGAGGGGCTGCTGCAGCCTCTGGAGTTCAACAGAGAAGTGCGAGCTTGCCCCTGAGAACTTTTAATCTCTTTAGGCTTCTCGCAGGGGAACAGCTCAGCTCGCTGTAATTAATCTCCAAAATTACGGACAAAAGGCGTCCGTAAAAGGAATGATTACGGACAACGGACATCACACCAAAATGATGGACGGTCCATGAAATTTACGGACGGTTGGTCACCCTAAAGGAAATCCATCTGAGGGAAGCAGAGGCAACGATAGACTGGGAAACATTGGTTGTCCCATATTAGTTTGCTGCATACTTCTCAAATGCCGTGTCTATTGGCTGCTGGTAACTTATCTTGTGAAGTGGATAGTTTTACAGTAAGTGGCAGTCTTCCAAGGACGTGAAGGCCTGTCATGTGAAAAACGTTCAAAAACGTCAGTTTATCCAAACAAGAACTAAAATAGATCATACTAATGCCTGGAGATGAAACATTCCAATATGAGGAACATGTTATCCACAGTCTATGAAAAGAGAGAACACAAAGTTACTGGGTGATCCTGTGAAAGGCAACTTCAAACTGCAGCTTACATTTTTTATTAAATGCACTTTGAGGAGGTGGAAATATTTAAAGGCAGCAGTTATAATATGAAATATGTTGATAATTTTTCCAGTACAGAATGACCCAATGTCACTGTGTCACTTTTATTGATGGGAATAATAGACCCCAAGAGTGGATTCCAATCAGGTTGCATGAATACACAACAATTATTTTGAGGCCGTATTGCTTTGAGATACAAGTGGGCACCTCACATAATAATTTAGAAATGACTAGTAATGCAGCATTAGAATTCTGCCCTAATTCTTCCAGTTTTTACTCTGGAAATGCTGGTGTATTATATATGTGTGTGTGTGTGTGTGTGTGCGGACAAACGGCTGTGTTTGTGTGGGGTATACATGTATATATGTTCGTAGCTGTGTGAATGGTGGTCTGTATAAAGCATAACATTCAATCTCAATGAGCCCAGTGAAACACGGGTGCCCAGATAAGAGGGTCTAACCACCTAGAACTTGAATATTGGCAGGAAGAGGCAGTATCTGTAAAGGAGTGATTATGTAAGGACTGGGGCTGCAAATGGATGAATGAATTTTATTTAAATTAGAAGAATTAGGAGGTTTCCTGTAAATACCTAGCTACTTTAAATATATATATATATATATATATATATATCAGTCCAACAAACACGATCGCTTCTGCTCCAGCCTCTTTGTGTGAGGAGTGTCCAGCGAGGTAGCGAACCTCAAATATCCACAACAGAACTGCAACACGCCCCAGGAACCGATATCCCAGGTCAATAATCACAGACCCGGCACTCTATTTGATGCAAACGTATGTTTATTCACACACGGCAGTAATTAATAACCCAACGCGTTTCGGAGTTCAAGCACTCCTTGGTCACGGGTTATGCATACTATCTGCCTTATTTAAAGGGACAGATTATGCGTTTGTTCAAACAACATAGAAAATATACTTTGCTCAATATTTACATTGTCACATGAGCGTTCAGAGTAGAATTAATAGCGTTCATAAATCAAGCATATCTTTTAGTCCCATCAGATTAAATTAAATTGATTACAAAAGCGCTTTTGTAATCAATTTAATTTAATCTGAGGATTAAGATATGCTTGATTTATGAATGCTATTAGTTGCTGCCGTGTGTGAATAAACATACGTTTACATCAAATAGAGTGCCGGCTCTGTGATTATTGACCTGGGATATCGGTTCCTGTGGCGTGTTGCAGTTCTGTTGTGGATATATATATATATATATATATATATATATATATATATATATATATATATATATATATATATATATATATATATATATATATATATTATCTACTGGCGGTCGCCAGTAGATAGTTATAGTTACAACCTATTATCCATAGGAAATCCGCGACATTCTATTTGAAATAACTCTCTTGCCGGTTGACGTATCTTCGCAAAATTTTCAAACTTTATGGCCCGCTCCGGTCCGCTCCTACCCTGAAAGTCTCGGGGGATTCGTCAAGCGGGGGCCGAGAAAAGGGGGGTCCCAAAACGCGTTTTCCCCATGCAATTTTCCATAGGAAACTTTAGACACGGCTACAGCCCGAACTGCTGAACGGAATTACACCAAATTTGGCAAAGAGGTAGTTCTTGTTTCAGAAAGAACCCTTTTTGTTAAATGGTGTAAATCCGTTCAGTAGTTGCTGAGAAAATCAAAAGTAAAAAGATAGATATATCTATGGCCGAGTAGGGTCCGCGTACCCTCAGCGCACCCTGCGCGCACCGTCCCGATCACGAGCTGCATGTTAATTGGCTGTCAGCTGGCTGTCAACATTCCGATTCAGGAAATGTTGGCAGCCATTTTGTCCCTCGGTAGAACCGAGGGACAGAAACAAGTGCGCAAAGCGCACAAAGGGGGCAGGGTAGAAACACCCTGACCCCCTAGGTTTGCTCAGGGGATCCCACAAGGACCCCCTGGGCAAAAAAAAAAAAAAAAAAAAATTTAAAAAATCGGCAGGATGCGCTCAGGGTGCGCGAATCCTGCCAAAAAAAAAAAATCGAAGCGCGGTCTCCCGCGCTTCGATTGTATTTTGCCCCCGGGTGGCCCAAGTCCCGGGGGCATGGTGGGGGGGGGATAATTTTATGTGTGGGGGGCCTCAAAGGGCCCCCCAAGCCCCGGGGACCGCCACCCCTCAGGGCTTTATTGAAAAAATAGTGCGGGAGGGCTCTTCTGCCCTCCCGCAGCCCCGGGGACCGCCACCCCCCGGGGCTTCTTTTTTTTATTTGAATAAGGTGTGGGGGGGCTCCAGCCCCCCCACACGCCCCGGGGACCACCACCTCCCCGGGGCACTTATAAAATAAATGTGGGGGTCCATTACGGACCCCCAGAGCCCGGGGACCACCACCTCCCCGGGGCTGTGCAATTTAAGGGAGGGGGCCGCGCGGCCCCCTCCTGGAGCCCTTGATGGCCCTGGGGACCGCCACCCCCAGGGCCGGCTCCTGCAGTGTCCCGGGGTGCCTACCCCCGGGACACTGTAGTTTGCTATGGCAGGACGGGAGCCTCGCGGCTCCCGTCCTGCCATAGCAAACTGCATTGGATATTGAAAGAGAGAGCAGGGAAACCTGCTCTCTCTTTCAATATCTAAGCAAATTGCTTTTCCACACGGGGAGCTGCATGTCAGCAGCTCCCCATGTGGAAAGCAATGCCGGCTCCCGAAGAACGCGGGGAGCCGGTGGGACCGTGGGGGCATTGGGGCTCCCCTCACGGTCTCCATTATTATGTATAGGCCCCGGGGGATGGGGTCCCCGGGGAGAATATAAATTAGTGGTAGGAGCTATCAAAAATTTTACGGAGAAATAAGGAGTCGCGCACCCAGCGCGCCGCTCAGCGCGGCCCCTAGTGTGAACGCGTTGGGTGCGCGACTCCCAGCGCGGCACCCTGGTGTAAACGCGTTGGGTGCGCGACTCCAAGGTAAACGCGTTGGGTGCGCGAATCCCCCAAATATTTTTTGAAAAACAGTAAATATACATGAAGTATATATGTTTATATCTTGGGTGGCTCTAAAAAGAGCCCTTGTGTTTATTGATAGATTATGGTACCTACAAGTAAGTACCGATGCAGAGTCTAAAGTTGATGAGAAAGATTCGGTTACCCTCATCTGTAAAATGAACACCGTCTCTCCTATAGATGCCATCTATATTAAAACGCAGATTGTTGTTGAAAATGGACCCCATCCTATAATCTCTGCGATAAGCAGAAACAGCTTTATTGACATGTTTCCTAGCTTTCTCAAACTGTGGACAAAAATGATTGGACCACTGCCATTTCTGTCTTTGGCATATGTTCGAATAGACAAAGGCAGTTTGGGGAAAAAGTGACATGAATTCTGCAAAGGTGTCCTTCATAAGCATTTCCAGACCTACCCCAGTCAAAGTGCCTAGGTCATTGCCACCACAGTGCACAATTATGAGGTCAGGGTGTTGGAGATGCAAAAGGATTTAACCAATGGCATCAATTGGTGCCACTTTAATCCTCTCTGACCAATCCATTTAATGTCTACATTTGGCAAAGCTAAATCTTTGTCAATACCTCTGCTTTCAGCATACCTTTTGCACCAGAAAACATAGCTGTGTCCCACAATCCACACTGAAAGCATCTTGAAGGGATCAATGTAGGTAATAAAAAGATGTCTGTAGCTGAGGTAGGTAGGAGGGAATATGAAATCTATCTAAAATGGTGGACAACATGCTGTTTTTAAGAAAGTAGAGATTTGATTGGCTGTTTAAGAACACTCTACATTCTAATATAGGGTGCATTTTTCTTTGTTTAGAAAGCATGTTTTTTATTGGTTATAATGAAAAGTTTGCAAGGTACAGCAGAAAGGATTAGTGAATGCTTTGCAAAGCCAACCACACCTGCTGTTGTCATTTGCAACATTGTGGGGTGAACTTGTGACCTGGCAGCTAAGTTGAATGTTGCATGAGCTGTTGCTATGGAAACTGATATTCAGAACAAGGGGGAAAGATGTCAGTTGAAAAGTATTATTCTCTATGACCAATGGAAATTCGTTTTACAATTTGAAAAACACTGGGAAGTCATGTGTATATGTATGAAAAATTAGAGGGAAAGTTTGCCATTACTGGTTTTATATTGGAGAGTGTGCTTATCTACATTCTGTGCGAAAAGAAAATCCTGACTGAGTGTGTGAGATTTTTAATTCAACAGATTTATTTAATAGGTGAGTTATATATTTTGGACGTTTATTTAAAAAAGATTTGATACTTTAATGAAACTGTGTTTTTTGAAATATATTATTAAATGTACTGATGTATAGTTTAATTATTTTTATTGAATTTGATGTTTGTTTAAAAAATAGTATGGGGCAGTTTTAGAAGCCTCTTGTGCCACTTTTGCGTCACTTTTAACATGGGAAAAGTGACGCAAATGTGGCGCAAGGGGCTTGTAAATTTGCCCCTTTGTATAGTAATATATATATTTTTAACTGTGTTGAAAGGAATAGTTGAATAATTATTTATTCTACTATCCTGTTGTCAAGTTTCTGTAGTATTAGAACTCAGTCACTGCTTATGGATTTGCAGAATAATTCAGGCATTCATACTACCAATGCTGTAGTGAAATATGTAGAATGTATGCAGTCACCTAACCTCTTCCAGAGTAGTGTGTCTCTTTTGCTAAAGCACAGGGAATAGTTTTGGTTCTCTAGAATCACACTGTGAGTATGTGTGCACTTCTGCAACCATTGTGACAGAAGCTTGTGATTACTTTATGTCTTTGCTGACACATAACTGCTTAAAAGTCTAACCTGTTGTCAAGTTGTAGTAGTAGTAGAACTTAGTTACTGGTTATGGATTTGCACAATGACTCAGGCATTCACATTAGCAGTGCTGTAGTGAAATGTGTAGAATGTATGTAGTCACCTAACTGCTTCCAGGCTAGTGAGTCTGTTCTGATAAATTTCAGAGAATAGTTTGGCTTGTGTAGAATCACACTGTGAGTATGTGTGCACTTGTGTAACCATTGTGACAGAAGCATGTGGTTACTTTATGTCTCTGCTAACACATAACTGTTTAAAAACCTATCCTATTGTCAAGTTGCACTAGTATTAGAACTCAGTCAGTGCTTATGGATCCGCAGAATTATTCAGGCATTCACACTAGCAATGCTGTAGTGAAATGTGTAGAATGTATGCAGTCTCCTAACCTCTTCCAGACTAGTGCGTCTCTTTTGCTAAAGCCCAGGGAATAGTTTTGGTTTTCTAGAATCACACTGTGAGTATGTGTGCACTTGTGAAACCATTGTGACAGAAGCTTGTGGTTACTTTATGTCTTTGCTGACACATAACTGCTTAAAAACCTAACCTGTTGTCAAGTTTTAGTAGTAGTAGAACTTAGTTACTGCTTATGGATTCGCACAATTAGTCAGGCATTCACATTAGCAGTGTTGTAGTGAAATGTGTAGAATGTATGTAGTCACCTAACTGCTTCCAGACTAGTGAGTCTTTGTATTTGCAATTCTCTAATCAGCCATCCAGCATCATGTTGTAATCCTTTTGCTGCGCCAAAACCAAACCACTTATACATTCACCCAGGCACTTTCCTTGTAGTACTCTAATCGTTCATTCAGTACCCAAGTACTCATTCAGTGACCCAGGCCTTAGCACATAGACTGCTTCAAACCCCTATCCACTATGCATGCAGTTCAATAACCAACTACACACTTGTCTTTCACACCTTCAAATCCCCAGTCAGTATCCATACACTCCAGCAAACATCCTGTCACTCTCCTTGCAGTCCTCTGTTGACTCATTCATCAACACCTACAAATTTATTCGCTGCGCTAAAACCCAACCACTTATACATTCACCCAGGCACTCTCCTTGTAGTACTCTAATCGTTCATTCAGTACCCAAGTACTCATTCAGTGACTTAGGCCTTAGCACATACACTGCTTCAAACCCTTAATCACTATGCATGCAGTTCTCTAACCACCTACATACTTGTCTTTCACACCTTAAATTCCCCACTCACTAACCATACACTACAGCAAACATCCTGTCACTACCCTTGCAGTCCTCTGTTGACTCATTCAGCAACACCTACAAAGCCATTTGCTGCGCCAAAACCAAAACACTTATACATTCACCCAGGCACTTTCCTTGTAGTACTCTAATCGTTCAGTCTATACCCAAAGAACTCATTCAGTGACCCAGGCCTTAGCACATAGACTGCTTCAAACCCCTATGCACTATGCATGCGGTTCTCTAACCACCTACACACTTGTCTTTCACACCTTCAAATCCCCAGTCAGTATCCATACACTCCAGCAAACATCCTGTCACTCCCCTTGCAGTCCTCTGTTGACTCATTCAGCAACACCTAAAATGCATTCGCTGCGCCAAAACCCAACCACTTATACATTCACCCAGACACTCTCCTTGTAGTACTCTAATCGTTCATTCTGTAGCCAAGTACTCATTCAGTGACTTAGGCCTTAGCACATAGACTGCTTCAAAACCTTAATCACTATGCATGCGGTTCTCTAACCACCTACACACTTGTCTTTCACACCTTCAAATCCCCAGTCAGTATCCATACACTCCAGCAAACATCCTGTCACTCTCCTTGCAGTCCTCTGTTGACTCATTCATCAACACCTACAAATCCATTCGCTGCGCCAAAACCCAACCACTTATACATTCACCCAGGCACTCTCCTTGTAGTACTCTAATCGTTCATTCAGTACCCAAGTACTCATTCAGTGACTTAGGCCTTAGCACATACACTGCTTCAAACCCTTAATCACTATGCATGCAGTTCTCTAACCACCTACATACTTGTCTTTCACACCTTAAATTCCCCACTCACTAACTATACACTACAGCAAACATCCTGTCACTACCCTTGCAGTCCTCTGTTGACTCATTCAGCAACACCTAAAAATCTATTCGCTGCGCCAAAACCAAAACACTTATACATTCACCCAGGCACTCTCCTTGTAGTACAATAATCGTTCAGTCTATACCCAAAGAACTCATTCAGTGACCCAGGCCTTAGCACATACACTGTTTCAAACTCCTATACACTATGCATGCAGTTCTCTAACCACCTACACACTTGTCTTTCACACCTTCAAATCCCCAGTCAGTATCCATACACTCCAACAAACATCCTGTCACTCCCCTTGCAGTCCTCTGTTGACTCATTCAGAAACACCTAAAAATCAATTTGCTGCGCAAAAACACATCCACTTATACATTCACCCAGGCACTCTCCTTGTACTACTATAATTGTTCAGTCTATACCGAAGTAGTCATTCAGTGACCGAGGCCTTAGCACATAGACTGCTTCAAACCCTTAATCACTATGCATGCAGTTCTCTAACCACCTACACACTTGTCTTTCACACCTTAAATTCCCCAGTCAGTATCCATACACTCCAGCAAACATCCTGTCACTCCCCTTGCAGTCCTCTGTTGACTCATTCTGCAACACCTAAAAATCAATTTGCTGCGCAAAAACACAACCACTTATACATTCACCCAGGCACTCTCCTTGTACTACTATAATTGTTCAGTCTATACCCAAGTAGTCATTCAGTGACCCAGGCCTTAGCACATAGACTGCTTCAAACCCTTAATCACTATGCATGCAGTTCTCTAACCACCTACACACTTGTCTTACACACCTTAAATTCCCCAGTCAGTATCCATACACTCCAGCAAACATCCTGTCACTCCCCTTGCAGTCCTCTGTTGACTCATTCAGCAACACCTACAAAGCCATTTGCTGTGCCAAAACCAAAACACTTATACATTCACCCAGGCACTCTCTTTGTACTAGTCTAATTGTTCAGTCTATACCCAAGTACTCATTCAGTGACACAGGCCTTAGCACATACACTGTTTCAAACCCCTATACACTATGCATGCAGTTCTCTAACCACCTACACACTTGTCTTTCACACCTTCAATTCCCCAGTCAGTATCCATACACTCCAGCAAACATCCTGTCACTCCCCTTGCAGTCCTCTGTTGACTCATTCAGCAACACCTACAAAGCCATTTGCTGTGCCAAAACCAAAACACTTATACATTCACCCAGGCACTCTCTTTGTACTAGTCTAATTGTTCAGTCTATACCCAAGTACTCATTCAGTGACCCAGGCCTTAGCACATACACTGTTTCAAACCCCTATACACTATGCATGTGGTTCTCTAACCACCTACACACTTGTCTTTCACACCTTCAATTCCCCAGTCAGTATCCATACACTCCAGCAAACATCCTGTCACTCCCCTTGCAGTCCTCTGTTGACTCATTCAGAAACACCTAAAAATCCATTCGCTGCGCCAAAACCAAAAGAGTTATACATTCACCCAGGCACTCTCCTTGTAGTACTCTAATCGTTCAGTCTATACCCAAAGAACTCATTCAGTGACCCAGGCCTTAGCACATACACTGTTTGAAACCCCTATACACTATGCATGCGGTTCTCTAACCACCTACACACTTGTCTTTCACACCTTAAATTCCCCACTCACTAACCATACACTACAGCAAACATCCTGTCACTACCCTTGCAGTCCTCTGTTGACTCATTCAGAAACACCTAAAAATCCATTCGCTGCACCAAAACCAAAACAGTTATACATTCACCCAGGCACTCTCCTTGTAGTACTCTAATTGTTCAGTCTATACCCACGTACTCATTCAGTGACCCAGGCCTTAGCACATACACTGTTTCAAACCCCTATACACTATGCATGCGGTTCTCTAACCACCTACACACTTGTCTTTCACATCTTCAAATCCCCAGTCAGTATCCATACACTCCAGCAAACATCCTGTCACTCCCCTTGCAGTCCTCTGTTGACTCATTCTGCAACACCTAAAAATCAATTTGCTGCGCAAAAACACATCCACTTATACATTCACCCAGGCACTCTCCTTGTACTACTATAATTGTTCAGTCTATACCCAAGTAGTCATTCAGTGACCGAGGCCTTAGCACATAGACTGCTTCAAACCCTTAATCACTATGCATGCAGTTCTCTAACCACCTACACACTTGTCTTTCACACCTTCAAATCCCCAGTCAGTATCCATACACTCCAGCAAACATCCTGTCACTCCCCTTGCAGTCCTCTGTTGACTCATTCAGCAACACCTACAAATCCATTTGCTGCGCAAAACCACAACCACTTATACATTCACCCAGGCACTCTCTTTGTACTACTATAATTGTTCAGTCTATACCCAAGTAGTCATTCAGTGACCCAGGCCTTAGCACATAAACTGCTTCAAACCCTTAATCACTATGCATGCAGTTCTCTAACCACCTACACACTTGTCTTTCACACCTTAAATTCCCCAGTCAGTATCCATACACTCCAGCAAACATCCTGTCACTCCCCTTGCAGTCCTCTGTTGACTCATTCAGCAACACCTACAAAGCCATTTGCTGTGCCAAAACCAAAACACTTATACATTCACCCAGGCACTCTCTTTGTACTAGTCTAATTGTTCAGTCTATACCCAAGTACTCATTCAGTGACCCAGGCCTTAGCACATAGACTGCTTCAAACCCTTAATCACTATGCATGCAGTTCTCTAACCACCTACACACTTGTCTTTCACACCTTAAATTCCCCAGTCAGTATCCATACACTCCAGCAAACATCCTGTCACTCCCCTTGCAGTCCTCTGTTGACTCATTCAGCAACACCTACAAAGCCATTTGCTGTGCCAAAACCAAAACACTTATACATTCACCCAGGCACTCTCTTTGTACTAGTCTAATTGTTCAGTCTATACCCAAGTAGTCATTCAGTGACCGAGGCCTTAGCACATAGACTGCTTCAAACCCTTAATCACTATGCATGCAGTTCTCTAACCACCTACACAATTGTCTTTCATACCTTAAATTCCCCAGTCAGTATCCATACACTCCAGCAAACATCCTGTCACTCCCCTTGCAGTCCTCTGTTGACTCATTCTGCAACACCTAAAAATCAATTTGCTGCGCAAAAACCACAACCACTTATACATTCACCCAGGCACTCTCCTTGTACTACTATAATTGTTCAGTCTATACCCAAGTAGTCATTCAGTGACCCAGGCCTTAGCACATACACTGCTTCAAACCCTTAATCACTATGCATGCAGTTCTCTAACCACCTACACACTTGTCTTACACACCTTAAATTCCCCAGTCAGTATCCATACACTCCAGCAAACATCCTGTCACTCCCCTTGCAGTCCTCTGTTGACTCATTCAGCAACACCTACAAAGCCATTTGCTGCGCCAAAACCAAAACACTTATACATTCACCCAGGCACTCTCTTTGTACTAGTCTAATTGTTCAGTCAGTACCCAAGTACTCATTCAGTGACCTAGGCCTTAGCACATACACTGCTTCAAACCCTTAATCACTATGCATGCAGTTCTCTAACCACCTACACACTTGTCTTTCACACCTTAAATTCCCCAGTCAGTATCCATACACTCCAGCAAACATCCTGTCACTCCCCTTGCAGTCCTCTGTTGACTCATTCAGCAACACCTACAAAGCCATTTGCTGCGCCAAAACCAAAACACTTATACATTCACCCAGGCACTTTCCTTGTAGTACTCTAATCGTTCAGTCTATACCCAAAGAACTCATTCAGTGACCCAGGCCTTAGCACATAGACTGCTTCAAACCCCTATGCACTATGCATGCGGTTCTCTAACCACCTACACACTTGTCTTTCACACCTTCAAATCCCCAGTCAGTATCCATACACTCCAGCAAACATCCTGTCACTCCCCTTGCAGTCCTCTGTTGACTCATTCTGCAACACCTAAAAATCCATTTGCTGCGCAAAAACCCAACCACTTATACATTCACCCAGGCACTCTCCTTGTACTACTATAATTGTTCAGTCTATACCCAAGTACTCATTCAGTAACCCAGGCCTTAGCACATAGACTGCTTCAAACCCCTATCCACTATGCATGCACTCCTCTAACCACCTACACACTTCTGTTTCACACCTTTAATTAGTCATTAGTCATTAGAAAAGAAAGTGCTTAAATGTTTTTTATATACAATGTATTTGTTTAGAAATAGAAAAGTATAATTTATATATTTAGTTCAATTAATGTTTTTAAAATTATTTTTTACAGATATTCATTAGGATCATTAAAATAAACTTATCATGCCTAAAAAAACAGAAAAGAGAAAAGGAAACAAAAAGGGCTATTATTTGAAGAAAAATCAACAAACAATATTGGATGAGCAACAACATGTGGGGAAAAACAATAAGTCTTCTGGTAAGAGAACAAAACAATTTATTGACAAACTTTCAAAGCCAAGAAACAGTGTGCAAAATGTGGAAAATATGGAAAATGGTTCTACCAGAAAAAAGAATATGAATAAAAACAATACAAAAAATGGGAATTTACATTCAAAAAACACAATGTATGGTAAAAGAAGGCAGAGTCAGTATAAAGAAATCAGAAAAAAGATTTTTTATAATAGAGTTGTTCTTAATTTGTTGAAAGATGTGAGGAAATCTAAAAAAGAGCAGTATTTTATCGAAAGAAGAAGCATATTGAAACTGTAGTTGAAAAGACTTTTGAATTAAAAAGGAAATTATTCATTTTAGTTTTAAACAGAATTCGATCTCTAGATAAACCAATCCATTTATTAAAGGATAAAAGTAAGAAGAAAAGAGTAATTAACAGAACTAATTTTTGTGAATTTTTTTGGGTGAATGGAAACACACTTCAAGTTCAGAGCCTTTCTTTAATGAAGAGAGTTATTTTCAGACCAATAATTTATTGCATACAGTTGATACAAGTGGTCGAGCTTATGAGGTTAGAAATGGTTGTCCAATTGAGAAAGAGAAGATCGTTTCCAGAAATGTAGAAGAAGTGTTAGCTGATGAAGTTGTAGGGAGACGACCTAAAGCCCCAGTGTATACTTGGGATTGCAGTAGTATTTGTAGTATACGACAAGAATCTATTGATATTTTACGCAATTTCTTACGACAGTATACTAAAAAAGTGTTAAGCAAAAGATTAAGATGTTGCAAGGACTAGACCCTTGCAGAGTGAGAAAAAATACTGGTTTGCAAGGACATTCTCTTGCTTGTCTTTCTAGAAAAGTATGTCAAAGTGTTTTTCATCATTTTAGGATGTTAGCAGTACATCATTCTGAAATGCGAAAGTTAGTCAGAAGATTGTATTATGCAAAAAGTCCAGCACTAATGTTAAATGAGTTGAACAGTGCTCTTTTGCGTGGGTCAGTATCAGATGTGAAAAAGGTTTGTGATAAAATTGAGTTTTGTTACTTTGGTCCTAGAGAAGAGAGTGCAGAAACTGACACATTAATACAGGAAAATGTTGAGGAGAATGTGCAACATACCACTACAAAAAAATTTGAAGACGAAATTACAAAGTTTGAGGTGATTTCATGTGAAAGGCCAAATTATACTTGTATTTGTTGCCGACGAACTCACTATAAAATTCAGACTAGGACTGTTGATCTGTATTTACAAAGTGAAAGAGAAAATAATGATAAGTGGAAGGAATTTGCAACTTATTTGTTCGTAGAGGATAGTTTTGATTTGGCTTCTGATCAGCGTATTTGTAAATATTGTTATAACAAATTAAATGAGAATAAAATGCCTGCTAGAGCTGTCCATAATAATCTAGAGTTGGTAACTATTCCTCCAGAACTGATAGATTTAAATACGTATGAGTCTATTCTGATTCAATGTGTGCACCCATTTCAAGCTATTGTTCGTATGGAGCCTAAAACAGGTAAATTGCCTCCTACAGATTTACAGAGAGGATTAAAAGGAAGAGTTGTATATTTACCTCTAGATTTAAAGAAAAATATTGAAACTATTGGTGGAGAGAATGTAGAAAGTGAGCCACTACTTATTCTAGTTAATGGTGTTCCTACTAAGAGTAAGAAAATCTGGCAAGAATTAGTGGATGTTACGAAAGTGCAAAAGGCAACATTATATCTGATTCAAAACAATGATTACTACAAAAATGTACATGTGGAACAAGAAGAAATACTTTTAGGAGATGATACTGAAACGTCAAATGGACAAATTGAAAAAGTGGACATGACCAAAAGTGAAGAAATCTATGAACATTATAGTGTACATCCACTTCATTCGAAAGAAGTGATGGGGAATACAATTGAATTATTCCAAATGAAAAAAGCAAAGGGTACTCCCATGAGTGTATGGGAGAAAAGTTTGGAAGCTCGTTGTTTTCCGCAGCTGTTTCCAACAGGAAAAGGTGGACGATATGATGAACGACCAGTGCAGATTCCTGCATCTGAATATCGGACAACAAGATTGTATGCAGAAGACCCAAGGTTTCGACAATGTATCCCATATATATTTCATCTTTTGTTTGAGAGTGACTTATCTGGACTTTCATATGCAGTCAACCACATTTTGAAAACAGGAGTACATTTTCAAAATGTTTCTGCAAAGCAATTTATGGATAAAGTACATGAGAGAGACGATCATCTAGAATCTCAGTTGATTAATTTGATGGCATGTCAGCGTGGTACTAATGAGTATTGGTACCGTCGTCATGGAGAACTTAAATGCATGCTAAGGAACTTAGGAACTCCTACATGGTTTCTTACCCTAAGCTGTGCTGAATACGCTTGGGATGATTTACTTGAATTTCTTCGTGAGGCAAATTCAAATGTAAAAAATATTGAATACAAGACACCTGGAGAATTGTGCTCTTTGGATCCTGTTAATGTATGCAGGTATTTCAATCATAGGTTTGAAGCTATGATGTCTTTTATCTGCAATAAAAAGAATCCTCCTCTTGGAGAAGTTTTAGATTTTTTTGGAGAAAGGAGTATCAAGCTAGAGGTGCTCCTCATATACATATGCTGTTATGGATTAAGGATGCACCTAAATTCGGAACTGATTCGGATGACACCGTTTTGTCTTTTATTGAGGAATATGCGACATGTGCTATACCAAAAAGAACAGATGAGAACAGCTTAAGACAACAAGTGTTACGATTCCAAAATCATCGATGTGGAAAATACTGCCGACGGAAGTACAAGTCTAAGGAAAAGTTTTACACCAAATGTCGTTTTGGATTTCCACGTCCTGTAATATCCAAAGGAAGAGTAAACAGTTTTATGTCAGCTATGAGACATACGATCAATAGAAAATCACCCAAAAATACATATAATTTGAGAAGAAGTGAAGAATCAAAATATATTAATGATTATAATCCAGTTATTCTCTCAATGTGGAATGCTAATATGGATATTCAGTATGTTGCGGATAATTCCATTGCAGTTGCCCGGTATGTCACATCTTATATAACAAAATCTGAAAAGACAGAGTTAAAAGAAATGTGGGAAGAAATTGCTCATGAGAAGAGTCTTAGTAAGAAGTTATACAGTTTCAGTTTGAAGATGTTATCCCATCGAGAAATTGGAGCATATGAATGCTCAGATCGGTTATCATCTGCAAGTTTATACTCAAAATCTAGATCAATTATTTGGGTGAGTCTAGGTCTTGCTGCAACACGAAATCGAGTACTTAAATCTGTACAAGAAATTGAATATTTAGCAGAAAAAGATCCAGAAAGTACAGATATTGTCAAAACAAACATGTTGGATACATATTATCCAAATAGAAGTCATAATCTTGACAACATATGTCTATATGAAGTGCTGCAATACTACAGTTTTAAACGGAATACTACAGAAAACATAAACGATGGAAAATATGCAGTTATTGGTTCTGAAGGATGTTTGGTGAAACAAAGGAAAGGAAATTTGATTAATCATAGAAAACTGAGTTGTGACACTGAACAGAAAAGGGAATTTTACTATTTAGCACTTTTGCAACTCTTCAAACCGTGGCGTACAGAATTGGAATTACTTGGGGATTTTCAGAGCTATGAAGATTCCTTCAATGCTTGTAAAGATACTATAGAATGTCCAGTTTTTGCTAACTATCTGAAAATGTTGAACGATGAAATGGATCAAGAAGCTACTATTGCAGCTGAGATTGCTAGAGACAGTTCTCAAGACAGTCAAAGTTCTGCTCCACTGAGTGAAGATCCACTAGGAGAACCAATTGTTCAAAATGAAGCAGCAATTGCAATGAATGAGGTGGAAACAGCAATGCATCAAGCTCAAGAAGATATTATGGACTTAGGAAACTTGGAAGAACAACTAAATATTGAACAGAAAGAAATATATCAGCAAGTGAGACAACAGATTGACCATGGATTTCTTCATGAAAAGAAAGAATGCACATGCACATCATTTCAACCTATCCGAATGTATGTCAGTGGTCAAGCTGGAACAGGAAAAAGTTTCTTAATTAAAGTATTGACCAGTTATCTGCAGAAAACAACTGACTCACATTTGTCTTGTGTTGTAACTGCTCCAACTGGGTTGGCAGCACACAAAATTAAAGGAATTACATTGCATCGTTTACTTATGCTACCTGTAGAGCATGAAAACAAATTGGAATATCATAAGCTATCTGGAGAAGCTTGTTATGAAGTTTCAAGAGTGCTAAAGAAAATGAAACTTCTAATTATTGATGAAGTAAGCATGGTCTCAAACTTAATGCTTGCTTTTGTTCATTTAAGAATGCAGCAAATTCTTAAAACAGAATATGATGTCTTATTTGGAGGAAAACATGTCATAGTTTTTGGAGATCTCCTGCAACTTACTCCTGTAAAAGGACAACCAGTATTTAAAACACTTGTGCATGAAGACACCAGAAAGTCTTTGGGAAGTGTTGGCAACGTTAATATTTGGTCTTATTTTGAATACAAAGAACTCATTACAAATATGCGACAGGCAAATGATGTTAATTATGGATCTATACTTCAAGATATAAGAATTGGAGTTCTCACAGAAGAAGGCAAACAAGCTTTGCAAAGTCGACTATTTAAGAATTTGTTTCCAAATGAAAATATAGTTCCAGAAAAAATGTATATCAAAATTGCTGAAAGTAAATCTATAATTTGTTTAATGCCAACACTCCGTGAGTGTTCTATTTTCAATGAACAACTTTTGAAGCTAGAAAATCAAGAAATCAAAAAAATGGAAGCCATTGATAAAATAGAGCATGAAGGAATTACTATTATTTTGACGGACAAATTGAAAAAAAAATTGAATTCTTTAGAAAAATCCATATCTAAAACTGCTGGTTTAGAAAAGAATTTATATCTATGTGTCAACTGTCGAGTAATTTTACGGCGTAATTTGGATGTGGAAAAAGGTTTAGTTAATGGAGCAATGGGGAAAGTTGTGAATTTTGTTAATTATCAAAAAAGAGATGGAATTGAATTTTTAAAAATTAAATTTGATCAAATTGAAGAAGTAAAACAAATTGGTCGTTGTTCTGTTCGTTTTTTGCTTGTTAAAGATTTGTATGTCCGTAGGAAGCAATTTCCACTTTCTTTGGCATATGCAGTCACTATTCATAAATCTCAAGGATTGAGTGTAGACAGTGCTTTGGTGAACATTGGAAGTAGCGTGTTTAAAGAGGGTATGGCATATGTTGCTTTGTCCCGAGTCAGAACTTTATCTGGATTGTTTTTGATTCATTTTGATGAGTCAAAGATTACTGCAGATGCAAACTGTGTAAAAGAGTATAATAGGTTAAGAAGAGCGTATACTCCAAATTTAGGTGAATATCCTGTATTTGAAAAGTGTGTAGTACATCGAAAAAGAAGATATGAGAATATCTGTAGTGAAGTTATAGAGAAGGAAAAAAATAAAGATAATGTTCATATTGCAAGCAAAAAGAAAAAGGATAGTATTGAAGAGATTGTTGGGTATCAGTTAGAAAACAGTTCAGGTATCAACTGCTATGCTAATGTAGTGGTCAATGTAGTATTTTTTCTAGAAAGTTTGCAACAGCAAATTATGGAAAATCGTGAAAAAAGATTTTGTTCCATATTGCATTGTTTTTATGAAAAATTGAACACTAATAAAAGGAAATTACAAAGTGTTTCTCATATTCGTAATCTTTTGGATATAGTTCTGGTTGTACACAATTTACGCAGGATATTCAACAAGACGCTCAGGAATTTCTAATGTATATGCTTACAGTATTAGAAAATGAGGGAATACAAATTGAAAATCTTTTTGGCCTTCGTTATAAATGGGAACATGAATGTGAAAATTGTATGTTTACATGTACAACTAACATAGATACTGAAAGATTTATATATTTGACATTACCAGACTGTAAAACAGTGTCTTTCAATAAACTAGTTAAAGCAGCAAATCAAAACATGGAGTGTAGCCAATGCAAATCAAAAATGTTATCAACATTATTTATACAAAGATTTGGACAATACATAATTTTAATGATACAACGTTGTAGAGCTGATGGAAGAAAATTGGAAACTTTAATTAAAGATTTTGTAGCAAGTCAACTATCTATATCCGGAAGGACTTTTGTAGCAGTATCAATTATTTTCCATCATGGTCCTTCTACAACATCTGGACATTACACTGTGTATTTAAAATGCAATAGAGGATGGACATATTGTAATGATGCTCAATTGGATTTTAAACAACGTTTGCCTAGAGAATTACCAAATTCCTACTTAATATTTTTAAAACCAAAGTTTTAGGAACATAATTGAACCTCTGAAGAATTTATTGATATTTCTTAATATGATTACTATTGGACAATTTTAATTTAAAGGATTTCAAAAAAACTATTTGGCCTAGAGGAAAAGTATATATTTTAATTATGGACTTTTTCTTGCACATCCTCTCAGCATATATTTTGAAAGAAAAACATTTACTGTGTATACAATTTCAAGTTATAACATTTTCTTAGGAGAGAGCATTTTATATACCTGTAATTTGTATTATATGGTATGTTATTGAGCAGGACGTTTTTATGTAATGTTCATAAATAGTTAAGTATATTTTAAATATTTTACAAGTAGTTTTGGGTTTTTTAAAACAATCTTATTGATTGTTTTTTTTTTTGCCCGCTGTTATGTGATGAGTAACATTGAAATCACTATTTGTAGTGAAATTCAATGTATTCTGAGAACAGCAAAAAAGACAAAGAAAATAATTTATAAAATGTGAAAATCATGTTGTGTTATAAAAAATATAATATTATATATTATAACGATTTTTTCTTCTCTTTTACAGGTCCTAATTCTACAATTTTTAATTTTTCAGAAATTTTAGTTAACAAAACAAGTGGGAAAAATAATTAGTGTTTTTTATAACTATTACTGTGAAGGTAAAATTAACTAAGTATTAAAATAAAAAATGGTCTGTGAGAGGACACTGGTGAAGAAAGGGGGATGGATGGTGTAGATATCTCTGGAAAGATGCTCTGTGGCTGTTTTAATTTATATAATTAAGTTACCTTGTAGTACAACTAAATTACTGCTTATGGATTTGCAGAATGAGTGAGGCATTCACACTAGCAGTGTTGTAGTGAAATTTGTAGAATGTATGTAGTCACTTAACTGCTTCCAGGCTAGTGAGTCTTTGTAATTGTACTTTTCCAATCAGCCATCCAGCACCATGTACTAATTCATTCACTGTGTCAAAAGCCAACCACTTATATATTCACCCAGGCACTCTCCTTCCAGTATTATAATCGTTCAATGAGTACCCAACTACTCATTCAGTGACCCAGGCCTTACCATATACACTGATTCAAACCCATATCCACTATGCATGCCGTTCTTTAACCACCTACACACATGTCTTTCACACCTTCAATTCCCCAGTCACTATCCATACACTCCAGCAGACATCCTGTCACTCCCCTTGCAGTCCTCTGTTGACTCATTCAGCAACACCTACAAAGCCATTCGCTGCGCCAAAACGTAAACACTTATACATTCGGCCAGGCACTCTCCTTGCAGTACTCTAATCGTTCAGTCTATACCCAAAGAACTCATTCAGTGACCCAGGCCTTAGCACATACACTGTTTCAAACTCCTATACACTATGCATGCAGTTCTCTAACCACCTACACACTTGTCTTTCACACCTTAAATTCCCCACTCACTAACCATACACTACAGCAAACATCCTGTCACTCCCCTTGCAGTCCTCTGTTGACTCATTCAGCAACACCTAAAAATCCATTTGCTGTGCCAAAACCAAAACACTTATACATTCACCCAGGCACTCTCCTTGTAGTACTGTAATCGTTCAGTCTATACCCAAAGAACTCATTCAGTGACCCAGGCCTTAGCACATACACTGTTTCAAACCCCTATACACTATGCATGCAGTTCTCTAACCACCTACACACTTGTCTTTCACACCTTCAATTCCCCAGTCACTATCCATACACTCCAGCAAACATCCTGTCACTCCCCTTGCAGTCCTCTGTTGACTCATTCAGCAACACCTAGAAATCCATTCGCTGTGCCAAAACCCAACCACTTATACATTCAGCCAGTCACTCTCCTTGCAGTACTCTAATCGTTCAGTCAGTACCCAACTACTCATTCAGTGACCCAGGCCTTACCATATAGACTGCTTCAAACCCCTATCCACTATGCATGCCGTTCTCTAACCACCTACACACATGTCTTTCACACCTTCAAATCCCCAGTCAGTATCCATACACTCCAGCAAACATCCTGTCACTCCCCTTGCAGTCCTCTGTTGACTCATTCTGCAACACCTACAAAGCCATTCGCTGTGCCAAAACCAAAACACTTATACATTCACCCAGGCACTCTCTTTGTACTACTCTAATTGTTCAGTCTATACCCAAGTACTCATTCAGTGACCCAGGCCTTAGCACATACACTGTTCCAAACCCCTATACACTATGCATGCAGTTCTCTAACCACCTACACACTTGTCTTTCACACCTTAAATTCCCCACTCACTAACCATACACTACAGCAAACATCCTGTCACTCCCCTTGCAGTCCTCTGTTGACTCATTCAGCAACACCTACAAAGCCATTCGCTGCGCCAAAACCAAAACACTTATACATTCACCCAGGCACTCTCTTTGTACTACTCTAATTGTTCAGTCTATACCCAAGTACTCATTCAGTGACCCAGGCCTTAGCACATACAGTGCTTCAAACCCCTATCCACTATGCATGCCGTTCTCTAACAACCTACACACTTGTCTTTCACACCTTCAAATCCCCAGTCAGTATCCATACACTCCAGCAAACATCCTGTCACTCCCCTTGCAGTCCTCTGTTGACTCATTCAGCAACACCTACAAAGCCATTCGCTGCGCCAAAACCAAAACACTTATACATTCACCCAGGCACTCTCTTTGTACTACTCTAATTGTTCAGTCTATACCCAAGTACTCATTCAGTGACCCAGGCCTTAGCACATACAGTGCTTCAAACCCCTATCCACTATGCATGCCGTTCTCTAACAACCTACACACTTGTCTTTCACACCTTCAAATCCCCAGTCAGTATCCATACACTCCAGCAAACATCCTGTCACTCCCCTTGCAGTCCTCTGTTGACTCATTCAGCAACACCTACAAATCCATTCGCTGCGCCAAAACCAAAACAATTATACATTAAGCCAGTCACTCTCCTTGCAATACTCTAATCGTTCAGTCAGTACCCAAGTACTCATTCAGTGACCCAGGCCTTAGCACATACACTGTTTCAAACCCCTATACACTATGCATGCAGTTCTCTAACCACCTACACACTTGTCTTTCACACCTTCAATTCCCCAGTCAGTATCCATACACTCCAGCAAACATCCTGTCACTCCCCTTGCAGTCCTCTGTTGACTCATTCAGCAACACCTACAAATCCATTCGCTGTGCCAAAACCAAAACACTTATACATTAAGCCAGTCACTCTCCTTGCAGTACTCTAATCGTTCAGTCAGTACCCAAGTACTCATTCAGTGACCCAGGCCTTAGCACATACACTGTTTCAAACCCCTATACACTATGCATGCAGTTCTCTAACCACCTACACACTTGTCTTTCACACCTTCAATTCCCCAGTCAGTATCCATACACTCCAGCAAACATCCTGTCACTCCCCTTGCAGTCCTCTGTTGACTCATTCAGCAACACCTACAAAGCCATTCGCTGCGCCAAAACCAAAACACTTATACATTCACCCAGGCACTCTCTTTGTACTACTCTAATTGTTCAGTCTATACCCAAGTACTCATTCAGTGACCCAGGCCTTAGCACATACAGTGCTTCAAACCCCTATCCACTATGCATGCCGTTCTCTAACAACCTACACACATGTCTTTCACACCTTCAATTCCCCAGTCACTATCCATACACTCCAGCAGACATCCTGTCACTCCCCTTGCAGTCCTCTGTTGACTCATTCAGCAACACCTACAAAGCCATTCGCTGCGCCAAAACCAAAACACTTATACATTCACCCAGGCACTCTCTTTGTACTACTCTAATCGTTCAGTCAGTACCCAAGTAATCAGTCAGTGACCCAGGCCTTAGCACATAGAGTGCTTCAAACCCCTATCCACTATGCATGCGGTTCTCTAACCACGTACACACTTGTCTTTCACATCTTCAATTCCCCAGTCACTATCCATACACTCCAGGAAACATCCTGACACTCCCTTTGCAGTCCTCTGTTGACTCATTCAGCAACACTGACAAATCCATTTGGTGTGCCAAAACCCAACCACTTATACATTCAGCCAGGCACTCTCCTTGCAGTACTCTAATCGTTCAGTCAGTACCCAAGTACTCATTCAGTGACCGAGGCCTTAGCACATAGAGTGCTTCAAACCCCTATCCACTGATGCATGCGGTTCTCTAACCACGTACACACTTGTCTTTCACACCTTCAATTCCCCAGTCACTATCCATACACTCCAGCAAACATCCTGACACTCCCTTTGCAGTCCTCTGTTGACTCATTCAGCAACACTGAGAAATCCATTTCGTGTGCCAAAACCCCACCACTTATACATTAAGCCAGTTACTCTCCTTGCAGTACTCTAATCGTTCAGTTAGTACCCAAGTACTCATTCAGTGACCCAGGCCTTACCATATAGACTGCTTCAAACCCCTATCCACTATGCATGCCGTTCTCTAACCACCTACACACATGTCTTTCACACCTTCAAATCCCCAGTCACTATCCATACACTCCAGCAAACATCCTGTCACTCCCCTTGCAGTCCTCTGTTGACTCATTCAGCAACACCTACAAAGCCATTCGCTGCGCCAAAAACAAAACACTTATACATTCACCCAGGCACTCTCTTTGTACTACTCTAATTGTTCAGTCTATACCCAAGTACTCATTCAGTGACCCAGGCCTTAGCACATACAGTGCTTCAAACCCCTATCCACTATGCATGCCGTTCTCTAACAACCTACACACATGTCTTTCACACCTTCAATTCCCCAGTCACTATCCATACACTCCAGCAGACATCCTGTCACTCCCCTTGCAGTCCTCTGTTGACTCATTCAGCAACACCTACAAATCCATTCGCTGCGCCAAAACCAAAACACTTATACATTAAGCCAGTCACTCTCCTTGCAGTACTCTAATCGTTCAGTCAGTACCCAAGTACTCATTCAGTGACCCAGGCCTTAGCACATAGACTGCTTCAAACCCCTATACACTATGCATGCAGTTCTCTAACCACCTACACACTTGTCTTTCACACCTTCAATTCCCCAGTCAGTATCCATACACTCCAGCAAACATCCTGTCACTCCCCTTGCAGCCCTCTGTTGACTCATTCAGCAACACCTACAAATCCATTCGCTGCGCCAAAACCAAAACACTTATACATTAAGCCAGTCACTCTCCTTGCAGTACTCTAATCGTTCAGTCAGTACCCAACTACTCATTCAGTGACCCAGGCCTTACCATATAGACTGTTTTAGACCCCTATCCACTATGCATGCGGTTCTCTAACCACCTACACACTTGTCTTTCACACCTTCAAATCCCCACTCACTAACCATACACTACAGCAAACATCCTGTCACTACCCTTGCAGTCCTCTGTTGACTCATTCAGCAACACCTACAAAGCCATTCGCTGCGCCAAAACCAAAACACTTATACATTCACCCAGGCACTCTCTTTGTACTACTCTAATCGTTCAGTCAGTACCCAAGTACTCATTCAGTGACCTAGGCCTTAGCACATACACTGCTTGAAACCCCTACAATAAAACAATATCTTCACGACACAGACATACTTGCACCATGCTGTAAGTATGCCTGTGTCACTGTATGTCTGCAATTTGTGCAGCGCTGCAGAGGGAATCATGCAGTTGCAACATATTTATTTACTTACGTTGCATCCCTGTGCATCAGAAGTAGCACAGGACACTGCAGCTAAAGAGCTTACATTGTCACACTGCTATACATTCACAATGTAGTATTAATGCATTCTTTCAGTCAATTAAGTTATAGATATACATTCAACCAACCTTTCACACATTAACATAGAAATATAGTTCTTTCTTTAACCAGAGAAGTTAGTTCTGAAAATAACTTTTTTTTTCTTTTTTCTTTTATATTTTTTTTGTATTTTTGAACTATTTTTTTTTTTGTGGTGTTTTTTCGGATATAATAAACGAAAAACAGGAAACCTCAGGAATTAAATGTCATTCCTGGAAAACACAAAAAAAAAAAGAAGTCTAACAATGATGATTGCGCTGTGCAGCACAAACAGCTTCAACGGATTGTTCTCCATAAGAGATAAGTTTGTTGCACTTAACACAGTGCTGCTTTAAGTACGCAAATTCAGGACGTATGTCCAGTGATGTTGATGTTGTTGCTGTGCCAGATGTAGAAGGAACTGCACGTGGTTCATTCCTTGCAGCTCTCCGAGACTCCTCCCGAGCCAGGTTTAGTGGGTGAATGGTTTTCAAATGTTTGTACATAGAGGCAGTACCACAAGAATATTTCTTCTCGGCACTACCTCTAGACAACACCCTCTCACAGATCCGGCAGGTGACTTTTGTGGCATTCACCTTTTTTGGCCCTCCGGAAAAGTAAAAACTTCCACACCAGCGACACAGGCCTTTGTGGACGTGGATTTTCCTGCACAAATTCTTCTTCTGAAGAATGTTCTGAATTATCTTGTTGCTGTTGTGCAGAAGCCATCTTCTTATTTCAGAAATCCCAGTAGTTGTTGAATGTAGAGATGTGTCTCCAAAGAAGCTCAAAGAAGAATGATGGAAATGGGTGGGGTCCTTCAATAGTTACAATGGGAAATGTTATCAACCAATCAAAAGTTTTTTTCAAGTCACATGGGATCCGCGTACCATGCGCACACGCAGCACGCACCCAACGCGAAGTTGCGAAATTGCATTTAAAAGTAAAATAACTTTATTACATGTAAAAATATATTATTTTTATGCATAAGTAAGATAATGTCTGGCCCTAATATGTGTATTAAACACATATATATGTCATTTTAGAACATATAAAAATTCGCGGGAGTCGCGTACACAGCGCGTACAGCACGCATATGACGTCACGCGGGGCGCGTGTCCGCGCAAGCGCCGCGTAGTATAATGCGCATGTGTCACGAATGTGTAAATGTAGGAAGCGCGAACCGGTCGCATACTAATCGCGCACAACACGTAACATACGTATATCACGTAACTGTAAAACACGCACCCATCGCACACCCTACGCGGATCCTTCACGACTTTCAGAAAATGGCGGCTACAATTCGCGCACTGATCTTGTAAGGTACGCTGCCGGTGCGCGACTCCAAAAAAAAAAAAAAAAAAAAAATATTTACATTTATTAACAAATTAAAAAACAAAACAAAAAATATTTATGTTTCAATATTTTTGAAAACATTTTTTTAGAAATTTATATTAAAAATATATAAATATAAAAAAAAAAAAAAAATGTGTAAATTAAACAGATAAACATCTGTAGAAAATTAGTATAAAAAAAATACATGTAACAAATATTACAATTAAATATTATCATTTAAAAAACCTTTGAAATTCACTGAAAAAACCATAGGTTTCAGGCACGTTATAGTTACAAATTAGCATTTAAAAAACCTTTGAAATTCACTGAAAAAACCATAGGTTTTAGGGACAGTTATAGTTAGAAATTAGCATTTAAAAAACCTTTGAAATTCACTGAAAAAACCATAGGTTTCAGGGACGTTATAGTTACAAATTAGCATTTAAAAAACTTTTGAAATTCACTGAAAAAACCATAGGTTTCAGGGACGTTATAGTTACAAATTAGCATTTAAAAAACCTTAGAAATTCACTGAAAAAACCATAGGTTTTAGGGACAGTTATAGTTAGTTGGACATTGCACTCGTACAAAACCCGTGAAATTCCCCCGTTATAGTTAGTCCAGCTAACTATAACTCGCGCCCCGCAATGCACTGCTGATGACGTCACATATTACATCACTCATGACATGGTCAGTGACATCACTGATGACATCACTGATGACATCTCAAATGACATCACTGATGACATCATCCAGTGACTGTGTGTTTCTGTAAAGTTTAAATATTTTTAATATATATAGGAAAAGACGTATTGAAGAATGAGTGGGTGTGTAAGTGTCTGTATGGATGATTTAGTAGGTGCGTGACTGACTCTATAAGTGAGTGATTTAACGTATCTTACTGAATGCATGGGTTAGTGACTAAACTGGGTGAATGTCTGTATCCGTCTGTCTGTTGCTGTGTAAGTGGCTGCATGTGTTTGTGAATAGCTACATGAGTGTCTATATGAGTTATTGATTGGTTGTCTGAGTATCTGTATGGGTGCCTGAGTGTTTGTGTGGGTGGGGTGTGTGCGACTCTGTGCATAGATGTGTGAGTGGGTGATTCACTGGGTGGATGGTTTCAAGAGTGCATCTGTGATAGACTGTATGGGTGGGTAAGTGTGTGTAAGAGTGTGTTAGTGAGTGAATGTATGTCCCAGTGGTACATGTGTGAGTAACTACATATGTGAAAGCCAGTATATATGTGTGTTGGAGTATATAAATAGCTATAAGCGAGAGTGAGTGATTGTGATAGTGGCTGTATGGATGAGTGTGTGCTTGTATCAGTGATTGTATAAGAGCGTAACAATGTGCTAGTATTTGTATGATTAAGTGAGCTGGTGTGTGTATAACTGTATAGGTGAGTAAATGGCAGTGTGTTTAATTATTTGCATGACTGACTAGGTGTGTGAGTACCTCTATGGATGAGTGGCGTTGTTTGAGTGTCTATTTAGGAGTAAGAGTGCATATGATAGTCCTGTACTGAGTGACCATAAGTATGAGTGACTGTACGGGTGAGTGAGTGGATGTGTGTGCGTAGACCTAACAATCAGTGAGTGGGTATGTAGTTATTGGTGTTGGAGTGTCTATGGTTTTGCGAATGGCAGTCTGTAATTTATAGTGGGTGTATCAAAGGTTATATTAGGGTGTGAGGAGGTGCATCAGATTATCACGTGGATGATGTCATCAGTGATGTCATTTGAGATGTCATGAGTGATGTCATCAGTGATGTCACTGACCATGTCATGAGTGATGTAATATGTGACGTCATCAGCAGTGCATTGCGGGGCGCGAGTTATAGTTAGCTGGACTAACTATAACGGGGAATTTCACGGGTTTTGTACGAGTGCAATGTCCAACTAACTATAACTGTCCCTAAAACCTATGGTTTTTCAGTGAATTTCTAAGGTTTTTTAAATGCTAATTTGTAACTATAATGTCCCTGAAACCTATGGTTTTTTCAGTGAATATATATATATATATATATATATATATATATATATATTCACTGAAAAAACCCAAGGTTACAGGGACATTATAGTTAGGAAATAGAATTTTTTTTAAACTATAGAAATTCACTGAAACACCAAAGGTTACAGGGACGTCATACTTAGGCTGACATTTCACTTGTACAAAACCAAATAATTCAGCAGTTATAGTTAGCTGAGCTAACTATAATTTGTGACTGCACAATGCACTGCTTATGAATCCCATATTACATCACTCATGGCATGGTCAGTGACATCACTGATGACATCACTGATGACATGTCAAATGCTATCACTGATGACATCATCCAAAGAAACACTGACACACCCACTTACACCACCACAAAACATGTCATACACCCACTCCCACACAATCACTAACAAACTCATTCACAGAACCCATGCAAACACTCACACATATCATCACTCATCCATACAGCCACTAACAGAACAGTAAGTCACATATAGACATTTATGCACCTACTCACTTACCAATACATCCAGTCACAGATCCAGCTATAGAGACATATACACACTTACGCATCCAGTCACAAACCCAAACTGCTACAGACAAAGTAAATTAGTTAATCATACACTTACTCACACACCTACTCAGTCACCCATGCAGTCACACAGCCTCTAACTCACTCATACAATTAATCACATAGTCACTCAGTTACTTATACATATACTAATACATATACTCACACACCTATTTTTTAAAATCTGTTTCATAACTATACCGTCCCTGTATTTTTTTCTATAATCAGATATTTAAAATTGCATCTGCATGGTGCACCTCTTATTGTTGTATTTGTCATCTCTTCATTTAAAAAGTAAATTAATCATCTTATTTCAAGATATTTTTTGATTTTTACTATGATGTTGCGATTGCCATGTGCTGACTGCGAATACCGTGTGTTTTTGAGAAAGTGTAAAACACATATGTAGACATATTTTAGACAACGTTTCAGTGTAGCTGTTTGGTAAGATGCTAATTTAACTTTCCCCTTTGTATTCATTTGCCAAAAAAACTACATCAAAAAGGCATTTTCCTTCTTCACAACAACACCGGAGGACGCGATGACATCAGTAGTCAGGAATACAAAGGGCAAAGTGAAAAACAGATATATAGACATATGTTACACAAAGTTTGAGTCTAGCTGTTTAGCAGTTAAGTTTTAACTTAATTCTAACAACACATTTGTAAAAAACAACAGTTTCAAAAATCACTTTCAACATCGGAACTCGCGAATAGAACATAACTACCAAACACCCATCAAACTACCCATTGTCACCCAAACTCATTTTGAAAATTGTGCTGGTTTTTCACTTTTTTCACTATTTCTACAAAAAATAAAATGGAATCAGATGAACCAAAGGAAGAACTATAACTGGTTAACGTTGTTGAGTACCAGGAGGACTCAGCTGCACATGAACAGTCTTCTGTTGAAGAACCAGCAATAAAGAAACAAAGCATATCTTGGGATTTTTTTCTCTATTGCATCTGGTAAATCGGAGATCACAACTAAATTGGTGAGGTGCAGCATACGTGAGAAGACATTATCTCAGGTCACAGCAAAAAAATATTCATGTGGTATAACAAGCATGTTGTTCCACTTGAAAACATACCAGAAGGAGCAACTTAAAATTCCACAGAGAAAAAAAGGAGAGGGATCATCAGTCTCCAGCTCCTGCTCCTGAAAACAAAGTTCCAGCTTAAGTGCAGAGTTGATGCAGTGAAATGTCACCAGAACTAAAGTGTTTTGCTACCTTCTGCATTAAGTATAACACCATCGTAACACCTGGGAGGTAGTCTGTGGATGTAATTTTGCAGAATGTGAAAACCATACTTGTTAATTTGTATTCTTTTTTTATTGCAGCAGTTCAAGCACTGTGAAAAAATGTAAACCAAGAAAAATGTTTTAGGATTTCATTTTGAAGATTAGGGAACCAAAAAAAGATACAATGGTGAAGTGGAGAAGAGACTTCTTAGATACAACTTAAGGCTGCTGGTATTAAAGTGCCTCCATTTAGTTTGTATCTACTGTTCAGAATGTAGTCCTATAATGTTTTATAAATACTTTTCCTCCAGTTCAAAACAGTCTTTTATTTCCAACATCTTGTTGTAGACAATACCCTCAATAGGCTGAATAATGTCTCAGAAACTCATAATTCATATACATTTCAACACAATACCACATTTTGTTATCCTAAATTGTCCTTAGAACTTTGGTTCTAGAAATAGCAGATATAGGTTTATTAACCATTTATGTAGTCTTAATTTGAATGCCATCTCTATGTCATTGCACTCTGTCCATGCTCTTTGACATCTTTAGTATATTGTGTAGATGTTATATTAACTCCTTCATAAAATATGTTTGCTATAGTTGTGAAACTCCTTTTTGAAATGGAAATGTATCCAGCTACAAAGTTTGTAATTTCAGTTTCTAATTTACTACCATCAACTCTGCATCATTGTAACATGACTATGACATATTTTCCATACGTTTGTACTAATAACGTACACCTAAGTTCTAATCTGCAGTTAAGAGAGGTCATATCTTGGGCATTTTTGGTTAAATTTTCAAAATCCACAGCTTTACAATCTGTTAACATCAAGCAGAGGAATCGTTCTGAATTAATTTCAGTGCTAGAGGTGAATTCACAATGTTCACAATTATTGTTCCATTTATAACTTAAACCAAATAATTCATTAATATTCTCATCCTCTAATAGTCCTAGCATTAAAATTAAAAATTCTTGAGCATCCTGCTGAACATTTTTAGAAAACACTAGTAACCCAATACACTTCTCTACCTTTTAGACCTTTCTGCAGCTCTGTTGGTGGTAACTTGCCTGTCTCTGGCTCCATACAGACTACAGCCAGAAATGGAAGTATACTTTGGATAAGAATTCACTCATAAACATTTTGAGAGGTTTACAGCATACATCCTGAAATGATGAATGGTGCTTTGCCACACTATCTTTGATAAACAAGGTACTGAGTGTCCCTTCAAATTTGTATACTTTCTAACCTTGTAAGGATCCAATCCTTGGAAAGTACTTATTTTGTGTTTTAAACTTTCCCTTGGAAAGATATGTAGAGATTTCTTTAGTATATTAATGGATTGCTGTTGAATACTACAAACACTACTACAATTCCATTTGTATACAGGACCTGACTACGCCTTCCCTGTACCTCTTCTGCAATAACTTGTTCTACATTACTAAACACCATCACCTCTTTCGCTTTAGGAGTGCCATTCTCCATTTCATAACATCGTCCTCTTTTATCAATAGCATGAACTAATGTGTTATCCTGGAGATAGATGTCTTCCTTAAAGAAAGGCTCTGTAGTAGAAGTATATATCAATTCTCCACTATTCACTAATCTCTTCTTCAAGTTTTGTCTCCTCATGTACAACACGATTTTGTCAAGAGTCTTCCTTCTATTTATAATCAAAATGAAAAGATTCCTCTTCAAAGCAAAGGCCTTATCAACTACTCCCTCAAATTGTTCTTTCTGTTTCAGTGCCTCTCTCCTTCTTCCATACTTCTTCATATTTATCAGTAGATTTATAACCACTCTACTATGAAACATTCCGGTTCTGATTTCCTTAAACTGCTTCTGTCTCCTGGTTAACTTGTGTCTATCTTTGTTACATTATTTCCTTTCTAGTAATATAGATTTTGTCCACTCTTATTCTTTCTCATAGTTTGGTTTTTATTTTCATTATTTTGTAATCTCTGCAGGTGTCCACATATATTTTTAAGGATTGACTTTGTCCTCTTACCAGCAGCTCTTTTTTCTTTCACCAGTTTTTCTGCATTTTTCCCCTTGTGTGTCTTAGTGCTGCAGAGATACTGTAGTTCCTTCTGTTGCTTTTTCCTCCGAACTTTTGTAGGCATTCTAACTGTCTGTAGTTATATAGATATTGTTCTGTAAAAAAAATAAGTATATTTTAATTTTTTCTCCGGCCAACGAACTATGGGGCATATTAACAAGGCGGCGATAAACAATTATCGCCGCTTTGCGGCACGTTTCGGCCGAAAAGCGGCGATAATTATATCGCCTTATCAGCAAAGACACGCTATCGCGTGTTTTGCTGATTTTGCTCCCGTTTCCAGCACGCCTGACTTCGCATCGATAATGAGATGCAAAGTAGGCGTGTCTGTGGAAACAACATGGGTAAATATCACGAAGGCAGCTTCGCGATATTTACAATGCGGGGAAGTGATTATTTTAATCGCGTTAAGTATGCCTTAACGCAGGAATTTAACGTCTGTTAAATTCCTGACTAAGGCATACTTAACATGGGGGTGGATTCTGTGGCTAAGACCACAGGCCCTATCATCTAGGATATCGCCGTTTTCCACCATGGAAAACGGCGATATCCACGCTATCTCTGAAATTTTTATCGCCTCGGCGATGCGCGTTGTTAATAACGCGCTAACCGGGCGATAAATTACAGAGATAGCCGGCGATAAATATGCAAGCACTAAGCGCGCTTTGCGATATTTATCGCCGGCCCTTGATAATATGCCCCCAAGTACTTTACTACTGACTTACACATAATAAAAAAACTTTTTATGTTATGTTGCAGTTTTGAATCTACAGATGAACCTAGCTATATAACTACATACACTTACCTAAATATACCAAACCCAAAGCAAAACACAAAACTTTATTTATTAGTTACCTTTTAACATTATGGAACCCTCTCCTACAACACAGCTACACTGTATGTCAGTTCTCACTTATACTTGGTGAAAGACCAGTTTATCCCTTCTGTAGTACATTTTAAAATGAGCATCAACCAAAGTGTAGAAGTACAGACAGTGTCTCAATAAAAATCCAAAAAGACAACATAAGAGCTATTTGTGTACCTCTCTACCACTGTGTCAGTGGTGTATTTAGTATCTCAGTACTTTTCTACTTACGTGTATCACTTTTAAACTTTGGAAAACAGTGCATATACAAATCTGCACATTAATTTCCATCAGAGCATATAGCTCACTAATTCTTCTGAGTACATGCAAAGACTGTGTGACACCATGAATATATAATTCAACAGATGGTTCTAAAAGACTACATATTCCTCACTAAAACTTGGAAATACATATGTTTGTGGTTGAATAAATGAATACTCCCTAGATGATTGAATTAGTGCATGGGTAGTGCCTAGGTGATTCCCTGAGGATACAGGTAGTGCCTGGATGACTCCCTGAGTATATGAGAACTCCATAGGTCATTCCATATCTATATATTTACTGCCTGAGTGTTTGCATGAGTATATCACTACTATCTGGGTGTTTGGATGAGTGCATGAGTAGTGCCTGAATAATTAGATAAGTGCATGAATAATGCCTCAATAATTCAATACATGCATAGATAGTGGTTGGACGATTAAATGAGTACAACTCTAGTGCCTGGATGATTGCAGAAGTGCATGCATAGTATATAGGTGATATATAGACTGCATGGATAGTGCATACGTGATTATTTAAGTGCATTCATAGCACCTGGCAGATTTGATGAGTGCATGAGTAGTGTTTCAGTGACTGGGTGAGTACATGGCTGCTGCACGTGTGTTTTTGGTTGAGTGAACAGGTAGTGCTTGGGTGTTTATATAAGTACATGGGTAGTGCCTGGATAATTTAATGAGTGCATCGGTAGTGCCTGGCTGATTAGATGAGTTGTGAATAGTGTCTGAATGATTGCATCAGTCCATTGTTAAAGCCTGAGTGACTGGATGAAAGCAAGTGTACTACTGAGGTGATTGTATTAGTGCAACAGTATTGCCTCAGTAATTGAATGAGTGCATAGGTCCTGGATGGGTGATAGTTTCACTGCAGGAATTAGATGAGTGCATGGGTTGTGCCATAGTATTTTGATGAGTGCATGAGTTGTAAGTGGGTGTTTGGATGAGTGAATGGTTAGTGCCTGGGTGTTTTTAATGAATGCATGGGTAGTTCCTGCATAGTTCAGTGACATAATTAGTGACTGTGTGATTGCAACAGGGCATATGTAGTGCCTGGGTAATTAAATAAGTGCGTAGACAGTGCATGAGTGATTCGATGAAAGCCTGAGTGGTAGCTGAGTGACTGGATGAGTGCCTGGCTTAGTGTGAAAGTACCTCCATTGCTCTTAGATACATAACAGTTGTGACTATATCTATGACTCATTGTTTAAGTCCTTTTGTCAGTATGAAACTACCTGTTTTAGTGTATCTATCCTTTTCTACTGAGCTATGTGTGAGTGAAGTCTAGATATCACACTTGATATATAATTGGATACATGGCTCTCTAGGCGCTTACATTGCTCTGTTACTCAGCGTGCACATGCATCTAAGCACAAAACCTTTTCTTAATGGCATACTTACATCATTTCTAATTTATTTCTTGTATCTTTAAAACATATATGCAAAGAAACATTACACATCAAGTGAAGCTAGCACAAGAATCCCCAAGAGACATTCTGCATAATTAACCTCCTCAATTTTAAACAGAGAGTGTTTAAAGAAATGCACCACCCCCACCATATACATGACATTTTCAACAGCCTTAAGAACATAGAACACCATGTAAACATATATGTGATCTCATAATAGATATACACCTTTAGGCTATCTTTACAAAAATATATAGTTCTTTACTTCTTTAAGTAAACTAAAGAGTCACATCGAACATATAACTTTCTGCAACCAGAAAAACCATCTCTCACCATCTAAACATATAAAAACCGGTCATATACGTTAAAAACCACATTGGCAAACACCTCCGAATACATACCTAACAAGTTACTACTTTATAATTCATATACAGGCACAGCACATTTTATTTTTTATTCATGACAACACTACTCCTGTTTATTAATGTGAGTAAAAGTACTGCAATTCCAAGAATGCAAATAACAGATTTCTCTGTTCTGCACATGATGGTTACTAGACATTTAAAACATTGTCATTTTTAAAGGCATTGCTTACAGTAACTTTAAAAAGTACTAATATCTGAAACACATACCCTCTGCCAGATATAGCTCATCTGATATATTTTCTTTTTCATATCACTGTGATACTCTTTTTATCGAACTCCCACATACATCTTCATTTCAAATGTAATTTTTTAAATGGTTAAAAAGTTATATACATACCAGTGAATTCAGTTTGTTGATTATATTGTTGTTTTAACTCTTTCTGGATAGTTTTGATACTGTTAAGATTTGTAAAACTAAGCACAAGAATGGTACACAACTCTCATACAAAGCAACCATAAAATGGCAACCTCATTAACTTTCCAGTCTGTGATCATCAAAAAAGGCAGCAAATGAACTCATGTCTTTCATTTTAGAAAACTCTATCTCCACTTATGAATGGTTAGCATCTGTTAACCCTTTCCGTCTCTTTCAAAACGAGGTTCCTGTCTCCGCATGTTCTCAATGTTTTTACGATGATTGAGGGAAATCGCGAAAAAAACAGGAGTCCAAACTGATATTTAGCTTCAGTTTTTTAAAATTTAAATACTGCACAACAGTTTATTACATAGTCCTGAGTTGGAAATTAAAGTTTACCATTACTTAAATTGTGTCGTAACTCCTCAACCTTTAAAAATAATTTCTGTCTCTTTAACACCCTTCCCCCAGTACACTCTTAGCTCAGTGTACCTAGCAACCCAGCAGAACCAGTAGGTCACAAGTTCACAGCTCATTCAAGAAGGAACATGCTACTTCCAAATGAGTTACAGCAGGTGTGGTTTAAGCATATCCATGTCTGAATTACATTTATTTTTTTAAACAACAGCCAATAATAGGACTTCTTGCTAATGCATAGAACACACTACCTAATTTTATTCACTTGCATGCTGACAGCATCTATTCAAATATATATTAAAAAAAAGAAAACACCTTCACTTTAACTGCTTTTCATTTGGAAAACTACCTCATTCAGGTCCAGCCTTCTCCTGACTACTATTACTCCTTCACTTCAAAATGCTTACAGTATAGATTGTTTGGCCACAGCTACATCTGTTGGGCTAAAGAGGCTGCAAAAAATAGAGGTATTGACAGAGATTTGGGTTTGCCAAATGTGCAGATGTACAGATGAAGGCAACAGGGTGTTTATAAGTAACCTGAAACTCCGCATCTGGACTTATGTGTAGCAGCCATATACATACAACCAACACAATGGCTCTTGTCAGAGCCACCCTAGTAACCAAAATATTGAGAAGTGTTTTTCTAAAGATATTTTTTATTTTTCTCTTTAGTGTTTGGGGAACTACGCGAAGACGTCGCAAAAACGGAAAACAAAAGCAGCCTTTCAATAACCCCCAACACATACAAAAACAATATGAAAAAAAAATTCTGATCATTGCCTTACACACATTACTATATACATACTTCTTTCAAAGCATGTTCAAATTCATATTTTTATACTAAGGGGCCGATTCCGATCTCGGTCGGAGGCGCACCCAATACCATTCGGTCGGGAAAAAAGCCATGCGAATGCCTGTTTCCCGACCGATCCGTACAGCACACCGAACGAGTAAGTACGATGCGCACAACAGCACAGAATCCGGCCGAGTCGTACTCACCCAATCCAGGTCCTGTTCTCCGACCGAGGCGAATCCGGAAACGCCGAATCGAGTCGCACGGAAGGGAAAATGCAGCCCCGTCCGGCCGAACAAGTACGATGCGCTTTCCGTACGCGCCGAACCCGTCGCTACGCACGGCACGTCAAAGCATCCGGGAGAGGCGCACATAAGCTCCGATTCGCGCCACAACACGATCCACGGCTACGAGGCGAACACACCAGCGACGAGGACGACGCGAAGCGACGAGAAAGACGAACGACACGAACCAACCATGAATCCCTTCGTCCCGATCATACCAATATTCTACATTTACTACCGGAACAGGCACGGATGCGTACGGCGCAGAAGGTAAGTCAGACACCAACCACAAAACACATACAACACGTACACGACACATCACACACACACAGAGGGATGCAGAATTTACTTACACCAGCAACAGCAGCACCATAGGGGCGGGATGCCCATCACCAATGCCACATATGCACACAGGGGCCTGAATGCGCACCACCACCCCTACCCAGGGGGGGCCGGATGCCTACCACCACTACCACCCTTAGCCAGGGGGCTGGATGCCTACCACTACTACCACCCTTAGCCAGGGGGTGCCAGATGCCTACCACTACTACCACCCTTAGCCATGGGGGTGCCAGATGCCCACCACCACTACCACCCTTACCCAGGGGGGGCTGGATGCCCACCACCACTACCACCCTTAGCCAGGGGAGCTGGATGCCTACCACTACTACCACCCTTAGCCAGGGGGTGCCAGATGCCTACCACTACTACCACCCTTAGCCAGGGGGTGCCAGATGCCTACCACTACTACCACCCTTACCCAGGGGGCTGGATGCCTACCACTACTACCACCCTTAGCCAGGGGGTGCCAGATGCCCACCACCACTACCACCCTTACCCAGGGGGCTGGATGCCTACCACTACTACCACCCTTAGCCATGGGGGTGCCAGATGCCTACCACTACTACCACCCTTAGCCCGGGGGTGCCAGATGCCTACCACTACTACCACCCTTAGCCAGGGGGTGCCAGATGCCTACCACTACTACCACCCTTACCCAGGGGGCTGGATGCCCACCACTACTACCACCCTTAGCCATGGGGGTGCCAGATGCCTACCACTACTACCACCCTTAGCCAGGGGGGCTGGATGCCCACCACTACTACCACCCTTAGCCATGGGGGTGCCAGATGCCTACCACTACTGCCACCCTTACCCAGGGGGGGCTGGATGCCTACCACTACTACCACCCTTAGCCATGGGGGTGCCAGATGCCCACTACCACTACCACCCTTACCCAGGGGGCTGGATGCCCACCACTACTACCACCCTTAGCCATGGGGGTGCCAGATGCCTACCACTACTACCACCCTTACCCAGGGGGCTGGATGCCTACCACTACTACCACCCTTAGCCAGGGGGTGCCAGATGCCTACCACTACTACCACCCTTAGCCAGGGGGTGCCAGATGCCCACCACCACTACCACCCTTACCCAGGGGGGCTGGATGCCTACCACTACTACCACCCTTACCCAGGGGGGGCTGGATGCCTACCAATACTACCACCCTTAGCCAGGGGGGTGCCAGATGCGCACCACCCTTACCCAGGGGGGCTGTATGCCTACCACTACTACCACCCTTAGCCAGGGGGGTGCCAGATGCCTACCACTACTACCACCCTTACCCAGGGGGGGCTGGATGCCTACCACCAACACCACCCCCACTCATAGGATGGACAATGCATGACACAACCAGCACACCACAACCTAGGGAATGCAAGAAAAAGACATCCCCCCAACACCATGACAAGCGTGTGTAGACTGTGTCAAATGCCTACAACACTGAACATGACTTTGAACATACAATGTGACCCCCTATCACATGTGCCACACATATATGTGTGTGGCCCCCACAATGCAAGCAGGCCATGACCATTGTGGCAATGGGGTCCAAACCCCCATCATCACAGTGATCAAAATGTAAGTGTGGGGGCCATAGCTGAAGCACATTTTGAACAGTGTGGCAATGGGGTCCAAACCCCCATCATCACAGTGACCAAAAGGTAAGTGTGGGGGCCATAGCTGAAGCACATTTTGAACAGTGTGGCAATGGGGTCCAAACCCCCATCATCACAGTGACCAAAATGTAAGTGTGGGGTCCATAGCTGAAGCACATTTTGAACAGTGTGGCAATGGGGTCCAAACCCCCATCATCACAGTGACCAAAATGTAAGTGTGGGGTCCATAGCTGAAGCATATTTTGAACATTGTGGCAATGGGGTCCAAACCCCCATCATCACAGTGACCAAAATGTAAGTGTGGGGTCCATAGCTGAAGCACATTTTGAACATTGTGGCAATGGGGTCCAAACCCCCATCATCACAGTGACCAAAATGTAAGTGTGGGGTCCATAGCTGAAGCACATTTTGAACATTGTGGCAATGGGGTCTAAACCCCCATCATCACAGTGACCAAAATGTAAGTGTGGGGTCCATAGCTGAAGCACATTTTGAACATTGTGGCAATGGGGTCCAAACCCCCATCATCACAGTGACCAAAATGTAAGTGTGGGGTCCATAGCTGAAGCACATTTTGAACATTGTGGCAATGGGGTCCAAACCCCCATCATCACAGTGACCAAAATGTAAGTGTTGACAAAGAAAAAGCTGCAACTGCCAAACTGCATGGATGATTCCTGGTCAAAGAACATAAAACACATCAGTGGCAAAGTAGTGCATGTGTCCCATTGCAACATAAATTGGGGGAGGCAAATACTGCAGTGCAAATAAGACATACCTTTGGCCATGTGCAGACAAACAACACCCATGGGGGCTGACACTGTCAGCATTCATCAATGACACAATGACAGAAGTGACCATCAGAATGCAGACCCACATATTTGCACCAATGGGCACACAAATGCAGATACCCTGTGGAGACTGTAGATGTGAGGTGAACAGATACCATACCATGGCAGCAATGGGACACACAAACCATGATCATTGTGTTGACCGATGACCTAGGAGTACCAGGGACAGCAGGGGAAACCCACCAAACTACATACAGCCAATGGCACACCCAAGATATGCCAATGCAGTGGTGCAGATGCACAAACACAAACAGGCAGACCCACACTGCACATCATACACAACAGGTGAGGGGGGGGGTGCCAGTGTCCCCAGGCAAACACACAACACATGAGGAGACCTGAATACCAATCATACAGCTGTGCATACAGTGCCACACAAAGGTAACTCATGGATCCAAATCCCCTATGTGGGCAAGCAGGCATTGTCAGATGAGAGGGAGCACAAATCACACATGTCACACAGGCACGTAGGAACAGCAACTGACACAGCAAGACACAGACACACCACAGCACTACCCCCAGGGCCCCCACAATGTGGTGACCCTGGGCTGCATTACAATCCCACTGTGATGACAAAGCTAAATGTCGTTCACACTGTGAACCACAGTCATGTGTCCTGAGCAACAAACTACCATCACACCTACACAAGCACAAATCAATCAGCACGGCCAGTAAGTCAAGGCCAACATGGAGGCAGGGGTCTAGTCATGCAACAACTCTCATCTGCACACACTCAACACCACACACCTCGACCTCCAACAATGTGCAGCAGTGAAGCACACATGCACTGGTGGCATTGCACATGCACCCATGACTATTCCAGGGTGGTGGGTGGGAACCAAGGTGCAGAAACACATCACACATGGCCACTCAACAAGACTCCTGAATGTCTGACACACTGCACACTACGCTGTACATGGACATGACGGCAATACCACACCAACCAATGGGATACCAGCCACAGTCACACACCAATGAAGAAGCCAAGGTCACCCACAAAGAACACACATAGACAACAATGAACATTGCAGCCCGGACCCTGAGGAGTGCCAGCAGTCACACACACAACGTGTCACAATCACTGAAAGATAACACAAACTGGAAATCACAGGACAGGGGCAAACAACAAGTGCCAAGGGGAAACCTGACTGTGACCCATCTGCGTCTGCACACAAACTCAGCCCTGACAGAAAACACACCTATGGGTGACACCCTGATGACCAGTAATGTGCCATGCACCCACATCACAGAGAACCCAGGGAGAAGACTTTGGGGGAACATAGGTCAACTCAGCAAGCATCACAAACAGGTACAACACTAGGGATCACAGCATGCACAGCTAAACGGAAGTGAACACACAGACATGCTCATACAACACACACCTTGGGCGCAGGCAATGTCACAGGAGTACACACTGCCATGAGGGGACTCCACTCCTGTGTGAGGAAAGCTGTGCCATATGTTGCCTCAGTAGGGCCCCATCATGTCAGCTGAGCACTTGGTCACACAATCAACAATTAGCACCAAATGAAGGCTCCCGTCACATCAGCCTGGTCATGGAAGTGCCAACGAAATCATCAGCACAGATCCAACACACTTGTATAGCAATGTTGCACTGAGAACACAGATGAGTCCTTCACCATTGATGCCCAAACCTGCATGTCCAGTGGAGATGGCCACACGGTCAGGGAAGTAGACGAATTGAACAATGGCAGGCACAACAGATGTGCAGGGGTGGAAGCCACAGATGTGAAATTGCTAATGTAAGTAGGAAATCCCATTGCCAAATACTGAACACATGACACCCTCAGATGCTGCTATGGATGACATGGATACACCACAGGATAGGACACATTCCCCCTGGACCACATGGGTTCCTGCACAGTAACACTTCATTATCATGAGACCAAATATCACCATCACTGCAGCAAGGGCATGGTTAGCATCATCAACAACATGTACATCAGAAGCATAAGCACTAGAGAACAGAAAGTTGCTTTATTCAGCATATGTGTGTAATGATAACTGAAAGTCCAGAATAAACACAAAGGCCAATGGCCAGTCCATTGTCAAAGTCCAAACAGGGTGACAGTGGCAGATGTCACCCTACGCATGCCTGCACTGCACAAAACCAGGGACAATCCACTAGGAGGGGCAACCGGGGGGCAGGCCAGGCACCGCAGGGACAGGATCAGGGCTCACCAGGAGGAAGCAGGGAAGGGGTGGTGGGTGCTGGTGAGCCACTGACAACTGCAGTGGAGGTGTCTGACATGGTGTGTGCCGGCACAACTGGGGGGCATGACTCAGATGTTGTGGGTGCCGGCACGACTGCAGTGGACCCTGCAGATGGAGTGGACAGGTCCGCCACTGCAGTGCCCAAGTCAGACAGGGTGGTAGTGGACTCCACTGCAGTGCCTACCACCAGAGGAGGAGAATGGGGAACAGGCAAGGTGGGCTGGACAGAGGGGGGGACACCCTCACCACATCAGTGGCACAAACAAGCGCAGCGGGGGGTGTGGTGCCGGGAGAGCAAGTGGCAGGGGGAGAAGGCCGGATCCTCTTGGGGATGGTATATCTGTGGGTGGGGGAACCTGGGGCAGGGTGTGGTGGGGGCACCTGTGGAGTGGGGGCCTGAGGGATGGAGGAAGGAGACCTGGTGCCTGACCTGCAGGGCGGCGGCGGGGTCTTGCTCTTACGACTCCGGGGGACTTGCGGGTGGGGGCCTCAGTCTGTCTGCGCCTGGGGGAGGGTGTCCGGGGGCGAGGGGCACTCTGCTCCGTGTGGGTGGGCTTCCTCTTCCCCCTGAATGCTGTATCAGCTGGATCGGAGGGGAAGAGGCCGAGGTCACTGAGGAAGAGCCGCTGGGTCTTTGGGGTTGCAGGTGAGGCAAGGGAGGGTGCTTTGGAGGGAGAGGCAACTGAGGACTGCGCAGTGCTCGTGGATGCGTGTGTGTGTTCTAGGGCCCCATCCCCTGTGAGTCTGGTTTCAGTCCCCTGACTGTGCGTGCGTGTGCGTTTTGTTTGTGGCGTGTGTGTCTGTGTGCTGGACGTGTGTGTGCTGATGTGTGCCTGTGCCGGTGTGTGTGTGCTTGGGATGGGTAAGGTGCTGGGGAGTGTGGATGGAGCAGAGGCAGGAGGGGTGAGGGACTGTCTGAGGAGGGACACTGCTGCCGTCAGGGAGGAGTCCATGGACCTATTGCCCCTCTGTAGGTCAGACATGCCCGATGAGATACCCTCCATGAACGACACCAGCTGAGTCAACAGAGCGGTGTGCGCATGGAGGACACTCAGCATGGCTGTCTGCCCTACATGGAGCTGGCAAAGGAGGTACACAGACTCCTCACTCAGGGCAGCAGGGGACACAGGGGCAGGGGGTGCGGTGCCTGGCCCAAAGGAGACACGCTCCCGAACATGGGAGCCTCCACGGACCTGGGGAATGGGAGCCGATGGGAGGGCGGTGGTGGTGCTGGTGGTGGCGGGGACAGCAACACTAGCTGGGGTGTGGTGGCTGCTGACACCCGCCTCCATAAGGGAGTCATCCTCCGAGTTGCTCTGGTCCTCAGCTGAGGTGGATGGTGCTGAGGACTCCTCGGTGTGGCTCCCCTCGCCCTCCGTGCCACTGGGTCCCTCCGACCACTCCTCGGCTGCTGACCCAGTCTGGCTCTCCGGCTCCTCCTGGTCCGTGGAGCTGTCCCCTTCCGTGGCCGTGGATGTATCTGCAAACAATGGGGAAACAGACAGACATCAGTCACCTGCACCAAACGCACACACCACTGTGAGCACAGCACATTACAGAGCAAGCCCTGGCATCATTAGTTGAACATTGCTAAAATTGCCCTAACTGAACAGGAGAAGCCAATTGTCAGTCTGATGCCAACCATGGCACTCACATCCCACATGGCCTTGCACCCATCTGTCTGGTATCTATTGGATAGCAACACCCCAGTGTGGACACATGCACCACCTACACAGTAGTTGGACAGTGCAGAGGACACGGTGTAGCATGTGGACATGCACACATCACAACTCTTGCCACTGAGTCAGTACAGGTTTCCGGATGAAAGGGACGCCCAGAGTCAAATAGGAAATGCATGTGATGCATACCAGCGACAGACACCATGATGCACCCATGTCCTGATAGCCATCGCCACAATGGTGTGCATGTAGCACATGTCACTCCCCTGCAGGATCACCAATAAGTAGACACATGCCATGGTGGAGGCATGACTGCTAAGTCACACATCACTGTCTCAGTGATGTATGACTTGGCAGCCAGACAACAACACTCTGCACTGTGTCACAATAGTAGGTCATGGGGAATGCAAGTCCTGGAGCTGCACAAGTGCACATGTACATCACCCACACAACACATCACCTTAACCCTCATCTGTCCAGGTCATAACGATTGGACATATGGGAGACCTGTGACACTACCCTCTGAACCTGAGCCCCTCACAATCTGCTGTGAATGGGGAACAGCTGCCTGAACTTCACATTCGCATACCCCAGTCTGCACGGGCAGCTGATCAAACACCTATGTGACACACAAGTATCGTCTCCTATGGTCACATCTCCAGTGGCATGCTGAGCCCCTACCGAGAAACACCCCAGCAGTCCTGGCAACAAATCCACAGCACACTGACACAGAGGCAGACACCTGAGGGGTCAAATCACTGCGCACAATGTGTCAGCTGATACACGGGAGTGGGAGTACAGAGTGCATTGCATGGCCTGGAGTAGGCATGACTGTCCTGCCCCACATGAATGAGGGATGAGCCCTGGACAGTGGATAGCTGGCTATGTATGTGTGACACACGTAATCTGCACACTCCTGGGGCCCAAATATTGTTCCCACCCGCTGCATGGGTGTGTGCCACATACCCCAGGCACATGTGGTGGCTCAGCTCAGCAAGTGGACCGCATATCAAAGCAACACGCAGATTACATGTCCGAACACAGGCGTTGTGTGAACAATGGACCCACCCATGATGCCCACAACAGAGTTAGGGAAACAGATGCTGTCCCCCACCTTTAGTGAAGCAAACTGCAAGGACACAGTCCCAAGTGACACAATTCCCTGAATGTAAGGGCCACACCTGGGTATCAGATGAGGAGTGGGCAGTGCACAATAGAGGGACATGGCTCCTGGACAACATGACTGCTGTACTGTGGCAGTTTAACCAGGCCAGAGGAGGGCACATAGCATGTAATACAGAGTTCACAGTGCAGTCTTTGACTCACCCCTCCTTGCTGCTGTCTGGCCTTCAGCTGCCCATCCAGGTCTGGAAACACCACCGCCAGGATCTGGAGCATGTGGGGGTCAGGGTCCGTGTTCCGCCCCTCCTGCGAGGAGGCAACAGCTTCAGCTGGACCCGTGCAATCCTCCGGGTCCAGCCCCGAAGGTCCTGCCACCTCTTCTGGCAGTTGCGGATCCGGCGCTTGTAGACCCCCACGGACCGGACAGCCCGGACGATGTCCTTCCAGATCTCCTGCTTCCGATGGGCATTAACCTGTCAGGATGACAAAGTGAAAAGGCCATTACTACACATGCAACATATCCGTGCATGACACAGTTGTATATACATGTCTCAATCACAGGGGCACATGATGTACACAGGCAGTGCAACGCTGCCCATGGACAGTTTGCCAGACGTCACTACATGGTATTATTGCATGGGAAGTAAAACCTTGTTCAAATGCACTGTCACTGCACCATACCTGTCCAGTGCATGTCACTACACACTATGGGGGGTGACAACTACTCAGTGAGCCTGCTAGCCAGTGGCGTGCAGACTTTCAGCCTTGCTAGTCAGACAAAATGCACATTCAGAAAGGCAGTGCACAGAACACTCCCCTGCTCCCCTGGTGTCCCATACAGCTTGCTGTACTGTGGAAGTAGGCTGTCCAGCAGGGCCTGGTTCTCCTCAAGGCTGAAGGCTGGGGCTCTCTCCACAGTTCGTGCCATTGCAGGGTCCAGAGGGGCAGAGACAGCAGCAGTGCAGTGGCAGATGTCGTCCTGGAGCATGTAGTGCAGGCAAGTGAGCTCTCAGGGGAACAGCCAGCAATATATATGTGCTGGAGAGGCAGATACTGTCCCTTGTGTCCAAAGTGATAGGTCCAAGTCGTTTGCATCTTCTGAATCTGGCCAATCCATGGAATAGCAGCACCAATACACGCCCACAGCATCCTTCAAATCTTCAACTTCATGACATACATGATTTTGCAACATTGTTGTGGGTGACCAACTGAATTTCCAGCAACCGACTCGTTCGAATTTCGAAAACGCGTCCGTTGCCAGGCTAGGCCATTGTCAATGGGTGCGCACCGATCGGTCCATTGCGGTACAACGCGTACAGGGGTACAACGCGTACCCGCACACATTGAATGCAATGGGCCGGCCGGGGGCACCGATCGGTCCATTGCGGTACAACGCGTACAGGGGTACAATGCGCACCCGCACACATTGAATGCAATGGGCCGGCCGGGGCACCGATCGGTCCATTGCTGATCAACGCGTACAGGGGTACAACGCGTACCCGCACACATTGAATGCAATGGGCCGGCCGGGGGCACCGATCGGTCCATTGCTGATCAACGCGTACAGGGGTACAATGCGTACCCGCACACATTGAATGCAATGGGCCGGCCGGGGGCACCGATCGGTCCATTGCGGTACAACGTGTACAGGGGTACAACGCGTAACCGCACACATTGAATGCAATGGGCCGGCCGGGGTCACCGATCGGTCCATTGCGGTACAACGCGTACAGGGGTACAACGCATACCCGCACACATTGAATGCAATGGGCCGGCCGGGGCACCGATCGGTCCATTGCGGTACAACGCATCCCTGTACAAGTGACTGGCATATGTCACCATGCCTGTCTCAGATGGACATATGCCAGCCACAGATAGCTCCCAGGGAGTGAGGGGCACACCTACAACACGACAGCCTGTCCAAACTGTATGATAAGGCATGTAAGGCTGCATTTCCTATTGTGTGTATGTTGGTGTACATGTTGTCCTGTGGGTGTCACCTGGGGACAGCCACCCCCAGGCTGTGCACGTGTTCATGGGGACAGGATCCTGGGTGTTACGTGTACATGACCACTGTGATGCGCAACTGTTCATATCTGTGCATGTGCCATGGTCACATTTCACGGTGGTGTATGTGTATGTCATGTCACATACCCCGTGAGTCCCATGTGGGATGGTATGTTTGAGCCAGGGTGTCCCAGTGGCACAATAGTGATGGTCCTCCACAGTCTATGTGCATGTAGTGTTTACAATGTCTCTGATTTCATGTGCACAATGGGAGACAGTCTCCACATCCACGTTGTGTGTGCATGGACTTTGATGTTGTGCGTGTGTGTGTCACAGACGTCCATGTCTGTCCTGCAGTGGCAAGTGGGACCACTACCTGTGGGGGTCATAGTTGTTTTGCTGTGGTGTATACATGATACTCCATGTAATGCCAGTGTCCATGTGGCAATACAGGGTCCCTGGGAATGTACCTGTCGTTGAGCTGTGATGCCTGGGGCACATTTGTCCTCACATGTCACTGTGGGGGTGATTGTGACACGGCAGCAGGAGATGGGAACTGTGACACGGCCTCATGATATCCAATGGGCCAACCTGGGACTTATTGATGCCACTTGTTGAACCGTGATGACAGATGTTGGCCATGTATGTACCATACATGTCCTTACGGAACTGCACACTTCATGTAGTTGTGCCTCATAATGATGTATGTTGGGATATTGAGTGTGTTCAATGCCGCATATGTGGGCTGACTGACAATCTTGCTTTCTTCTCCTCTGCACTGCAGGGCTCCTGCTGTCCATCGACCATTCCCAGACCTGGCAACGATGGTGGAACGGGACAGCATCCGACGGTACCGCTTCACCAGGCAGCTGATTGAGGATTTGGCAGTGCAGTTGGCCCCACATTTGCAGCCTGGCCGGCCGTATCCTACAGCGCTGACCCCCAAGGTGAAGGTGATGGCAGCCCTACACTTCTTTGCCACCGGTACCTTCCAACATACTGTGGCGACTGCTGGTGGGATGTCACAGACCATGTTGAGCCGTGTGCTCCGCGATGTTTTGGTGGCAATGTTGCTATTCCTGAACCGGTACATCTATTTCCCTAGACTGCAACGACTCACTGACGTGAAGAGTGACTTCTATGCCATGGGGAGGATGCTGCATGTCATTGGCTCCATTGATGGGACACATGTGGCTTTGGTACCACCACAGGCCCAGGAGCAGGCCTACCGTAACCGCAAGCACTACCACTCGGTCAATGCACTGGTGGTGTGTCTTGCAGACATGACCATCACACACGTGTGTGCCCGTTTCCCTGGTTCAGCACACGATGCCTTTGTGATGAGGAGTAGTCGCATCCCCAGGATGATGGCACAGATGCAGAACCAGCGTGCCTGGCTTGTCGGTGTGTACTGACTTTGTGCCATTGTGTGTGATCTGATCTGTAGTATTCCGCCCACTTTTCCAAGTCAGCTAATGTGCACTTGTCTGTCCGTAGGTGACTCGGGATACCCCAACATGCCGTGGTTGCTGACACCCCTCAGGAACCCTGTGACACCAGCCCAGATGTGCTACAATGAGGCACATGGTCGGACCAGGAGAGTGATTGAGCGGACATTTGGTCTCCTGAAGAGCCGCTTCCGCTGCCTGGACAAGACAGGAGGGTCCCTCCCATATGCCCCTGCGAAAGTGTGCAAGATTATCATCGTCTGCTGCATGCTCCACAACCTGGCAGTGCGGAAGGAGTTGCCTCTCATCCAGGATGACAATGACCAACATCCACCACCTGTGGAGGATCCTGGCCTGGACCACGATGCCAGTGATGATGATGATGATGAGGGTGATGTCCGCACACAGCTCATCACCAACTTCTTTAGCTGAATATGAGTATCCTGAGGTGTCATGTCAATGATGTGAGTTGGCATGATATGTGTAGGTGGTGCTCTGGTGCTGTTGGAGTGTGTCCATGGGCTACTTGACTGGATGTGTGTAGCGATGTGTGCTTACAGGTGGTCTGTACTCCCCAACAGTGTTGACATGCTAACTTGGTTCTGGGTGGGTATCTTGTAACATGTATTGTGCATGAGTTTTGCTGTTCTGTCCTGTTCGCCATTGCTTTTGACTGTGTGTCATTTCTGTCCTTCACAGGGTACTTTCAGATTTGTTTGGTCAACTGTGTCCACCGACGACGTGATTGTACTTCCAGGGTGGTAGCTGTTGTGTCCCTACAGGTGATGTGCGCCACACCCATGGACTTCCTTCCTTCTACAGTTGTTGACTGTGTGCCCGCTGCCAGGTGGGATTACCTTGCATCTGTAGTGGTTACGACATGTTGCAACGGTGTAATAAACCTGTGCTTCACTTTGTGATATGCGTTGTCTGTGGTCACACATTTGACTGCCATTTGCTTACTGCACCTGTGGGCTACTTGACTACAACTGGGAATAGGTGTGGTGTCTGTGCATTGCACCGTCTTCCCTGGCAACATCAGTGTAGGCAATGAGTCAGATGGCCTAGGTGTGTATGTGTTGTGTAGCCCTGGTGGTGTGTCTCCCTCATATGTGTCACGTTGCCTTTACTCACATGCCTGTGTTGTACTTGCTGTTGCAGTTCGCATACACAGTGTAATTTTTGCAGTTCATCATCCCCATAACAGCACCCACGTTGGAATCACAACAGAGGCAAGTATGGTGTATTAGTGTGTTTATTGTGATACATTTGTGTGAATAGTGCATAGGATGCGTAGTGCTGTACATATATCTTGCAATCAGAAGTTCCTAGGTGAATTGAAAGTCCTGGTAGACAAAATCCCCAGTATCGGGGCCACAGTTGTCTGAGACATTGGTCCAACTTGTACTCCCCATGCAATGTGTGGGAGTTGTGTTGCCGTCAACAGGGTGAACAGTCTGTGCACAAAGGTGAACATCCAGAACAGGTTCAGGCTTCCTGGGAGTTGCGCTTGGCCATCGGCCTCTCACTTGCCCCTCCTCGGACGACCCCTCTTCTTTGGGGGGCCCCTCAAGTACAGGCTGCTGCGGTGCAGGGGACTCTCCGCCAGAGTCATCCTCCCTCCCTGTGGCAGTTGCAGTTTGTTCAGCACCAGATGTTGTTGGCACACAGGGAGGTGTGGACTGGTTGCTGTTCATCTGGCGGAGGCATTGTAAAATGTCCCTGTGCACCGCCGTCATCTCTTGCAGTGCGTCCCACTTGGACTCCACGCGGGACATGTGTGAGTCCAAGCGGGCATGATGGGCAGCCTGCTGCTGTTTCATGTCTCTGAGGAGCCCCACTACCTGGCTGAGATCTCCGGTGCTGGACTGGTACGCATCGGCTATGCGTACCAGTTGTGGGTCATCATGCACACCAGCAACCTCTGCAAGCAGCGACCTCTGTCTCCCACCCCTCCCACCACCCCTGCCGACATGTGCAGTGCGTGCAGTGGCACGCACAGATGACCCTGGTCCCCCTTGGGGGTTGGTGGTGGTGGTGGTGTCCATGGCCCCACGTTGGTCCAGGGTCCCTGTGCTGGTGTTGCTCCTTGTTCTGTCCATGTCGGCAGGGATGGTATTTGTGGTGACAGTCGTTGGAGGGGTGGGTGCAGGGGGGGCAGCTGGTGGTCCTGCTGGTGCTGCAGCTGGTGGTCCTGCTGGTGCTGCATGTTGACTTGCACTGGATGTGCCAGGTTGGTCTTCTTGTACCGAGGAGGGCAGAGGCTGTACGACACCAGTGAGCTCTGCATCCTCTTGAGCCTGGGACTGGGACTCCTCAGCGTCTGCTGCTGTGTCCCCATCATCACCTGTTTTTGGGAGACACACACAATGTATGTTATGTTTCTGCAGGCATCAATGGTTGACACACCTGACAGTTGTGACTGTGCCTCTGGGTGCGGGCCTGTACATTGCATTGTCCTAAGTCGTCACAGTCACGGGTTGATATTGGTGTGGCACATTGTCCTGCATTATTTGGGCATTTCTATGTATTTGTTGGGGTGTGAACATGGTCTGCATTGGTTGTATTTGGTTGACAGCCGGCCCTCCTTCCCACCCAGCCAGTCAGTTATCCCACCATGGACTGTGCTTGCATTGCAGGGAGTGGATGTTGTCTCTCAGGATGTCAGTCAGAGGTGTTGTGCTGTTTGTTGGTGCACAGTTGTCAGCAGGGCCTTGTGCTCCCCACAGCAGTAGCCAGTGTCAGCCATCTTGTGAGTCCTTCTCCACTCCCTGTGATGTGAGAATGGTTCAGGGTGGTGTTGATGGGACAGTTGTGGGGGAGAGCTATGTCTGTGACTATGACTCCCATCATGCTATTGCCTCCACCCCACTTCCCAGCATTCCCATACTTACTTGCTTTTGTGGGGAGTTCAGTGTGTGTGGGTGTGAGAGCAATGGCAAGATGGCTGACAGTGGTGTCCTGCTGTTGGTTGGTGTGCAGTTCCCAGCATGCCCTTGTGATCCCCATGACACAGCAACAGTGTCAGACATCTTTGATGGGCCTTTCCACTCTCTGTGGGATGTGCATGCGTGAGTGTGAGCTTTCTGGGCCATGTGGTGGGGGATGTAGAGCTGTGACTACGACTCCCATCATGCTATTGCCTCCACCCCCCTTCCCAGCATGCCCATCCTTCCTTCCTTTTGACTCTGCTTCCCTGTGGGGTGGGCTGCCTGTGCTGACAGGATGGCTGGGAGTGTTGTCCTGGCAGTTGTTTGGCTGAAAGTCCCAAGAGTGTCCCTGTGCTTCACACGACATAACCCAGGGTGGAGGTTCTTTGTGGGATCTTGAGTTAGGATGTGTGGCATTGCATTCTCCTAGGTGGGTTATGTGGAGTATGTGTTGAGGGTGTGTGTGAGGGGAGGTGCTTGTGACTATGGTCAGTGCTGCGAGTCCTCCTTCCCACCCAGCCAGATATCCCACCATGGAACGTGCTTCCATTGCAGGGAGTGGAAGTTGTCTCTCAGGATGTCAGTCAGTGGTGTCCTGCTGTTGGTTGTTGCACAGTTGCCAGCAGGGCCTTGTGCTCCCCACAGCAGTAGCCAGTGTCAGCCATCTTGTGAGTCCTTTTCCACTCCCTGTGATGTGCGCATGGTTCATGGTGGTGTTGATGGGACAGTTGTGGGGGGCATTATGTGTGACTACGACTCCCATGATGCTATTGGCTACACTGACTTGCCCAGCATACACAGAATTCCTTTCTTTCAGTGGTCTTCACTGTGTGTTGGTGTTGTAGTGGTGGCTACATGTCTGGATGTGTTTGTTAGTTCTATTTGTGCCACTGCCTAGCTGTAGTTGTAGTTGTGTTTGTACATGTGATGACACGGTTAAATGTAACTTTGAGATGGCATGTGTTGTGTTTATCTGACTGACATACACATTTTGGGATGATTCTGTTCTGGTTGCTGTGTAATTGCTATGAGTGCATGGTTTGACTCTCCCTTGACAGTGATGTGTGTGTGTATTGTGGCAGAATATTGTGTACATTTGTTGTGTACTCACCAGGCTCTGGGATGTTCTCTAGTCCATATACGCTCACTGGCGGAAGGATGGCCCGCACCTTCTCCTCCCAGGGCCTGAGGTATACTGGCTTGGCAGGAGGGCCACTGCCGGTGTATTGGCTCAGGAGGTAGTCTTTCTTGAGCAGGTCCCGTACCCTCCTGCGCACGTCATACCACCTGTTCTGGATGTCGGTCTTTGTGCGCAGACATGGTGATTGTGCGTTCACCCTGTTGATGATCCTCTCCCACATCTTGGTTTTCTGGGAGATGGGGGTCTGTTGGACCAGTGTGCCAAACAGCTGTGGCTCTACCCTGAGGATCTCGTCTACCATGACTTCCAACTCACAATCTAGGAACTTGTGATTCTTCTTGGGGGCCATGGTGATGGGTGATGATGGTGAGTGATGTGTGTGTTGGTGTGCAGGTGAGGGTGTGTGAGTGTGTGTTTTGCTGGGTGTATGTGAGGTAGGTATTTGTTGGTGTGCTGATGGTGTGTGGCTTGTGTGAGGGATGAGCTGTGGGTGTGTGGTTGCTGTCTGTTGGGTGCTGGCAGTAGAATGGCATTTGCAAAGGATCATGGTTGGGATTTGTGTCCTTTATATGGGTGGAGTTGTGGGTGTGTCTTTGTTCTCTGTCCCCACCCCACCAGTATTTATTGGCTTTGTAATTGCTTGTTTGGCCTTTTTTTGTGTGATTTTTCCTTTGTACTGTCTGTGCATGTTGGAAACGTTCTTGTGACCGAGTCGGACCCTGCAGTTGTCTCGTACGGTCTTCTTCGTTTCGTTCACACTGTGTTTGTGCAGTTTTCTATGCTGCGTACGCGTCGGTCGCGGTGTTTTGTGTTACTTCGGCTCGGTTTTGTATGCGTGTCGGTCGTACGGCTTGTCCTCCGTACGACTCGGTCGTGGTTTTCGCGCCTTGCATCGTACTTTGCGGTTTGGAGTTCGCGTGTACGTTTCGGTCGGATTTGTTCCGGGTGCGTGTCGGTCGGTTCGATTCGCGTGATTTTCCGGCCGGATTGCTGTTTTCCGTGCGGCTCGGTCGTTCGGCTTGGGTTCCGTACGTGTCGGTCGGATTTTGCACGCCTTGCATCGTACTTGGCGTGTTGGGCGCCACAGGTACGTGTCGGTCGGAATAAATTCCGGGTCCGAGTCGGTCGGTGCTTTTTCCGGCCCGAATCGGAATCAACCCCTAAGTGTCTTTAAAAACCATCTTTCAGACCTATTTTTTGTTTTCGCAGTTATTCGGGACATCACGATGACGTCGTTAACCGTGACGATTGCGCCTTTCCCATAAAGAGAAAACACATATATGCACAGACATTACAGTATTCTACACACTAGAGGTGTATTACTGTACGCTTCAAACTCTAGTGTATTTCTAGAACAACCATCTCTCAAACCTATTTTCCGTTTTCGTGGTGACTCCGGAGAGCGCGGTGACAACACTCATCGTGATCCCCGCGGGTACATCGTGAAAGCGAAAAACTAAAGCAGGATTTCAATAGCCACCACCACCACATTCAAAATTATAACTATATAATTAATTCTAACCATCAAAGTAGATAACTCACTATATAAATAACTCTATAAAAACATTTATCAGAATCTCAATAGCTCTATAAGAATGCACATTAATGATTCATCAATATTCGCGATGACGTCGATAGTCGCAGTGCCCCATCGATGGTACACAGGGGGCAGTGCTGATGGCCGCGGCGTCATCGTAAATATTGCACGCGATTAAAGAAATCAATTTTGGACACATAACTTGTGTAACTAACACCTCCATTTCTCAACCATGGGGTCAGAGTATCTCCACCCTGACCCCTTATGTAGGCTTTCACACACATTTTCAGCCCCGGGAACCATTCCCGATAGATAAAATAGCGGCCGCAACTTTCTATTCAGCCAATCAGAGCATTCCCGTTGGCGTGTGTATTCGCGAATCATCGCGAAACCTTCGCGATACGCGGCCAGAGATATCACTATAATTTTATACTTAAATTGCTTAAAAACTACTGAATGGATTTACACCAAATAAGCAAAAGGCACATACTTGAACCAACATCTACCTCCCTGCCAAATTTGGTGTAAGTCCCTTTAGCAGTTCGGGCTGTAGAGGTGGCTAAAGGTTCCTATGAGAATTAACATTACAAACACAACCTTATTTCGCGCCCCAAATTCTTTATCCCCACTGCAGGGATCACCCCCAAACTTTTCCAATCAATAGTACCCACCGTGACACTTTTTTGGCAACATTTCATGCAGATTGGTCAAAGGACGCCAAAGTTCTAGCCAAGTCAAAAAATGTGTTTCCTATGGAAACTAGGTCCTAACTATAACTATATAACTATATAACTATATATATATATATCCTTCCAAATGCTGTGATCAGTTACAACGAACAGCAAAACCGCGGACCAAACTTGTTGCGAAGAAAGTACTTTATTTTCAAAGGTGGCACAACACTCTACGCGCTTTGGAGCCCACGCTTGGGCTCCCGCAACAATTTTGGTCCGCGGTTTTGCTGTTCGTTGTGACTGATCGCAGCATTTGGAAGGATTCATAGGGAATCGCCGTCCCGCCGCATGAATGCCGTCACCAAAGAGGCTCTGGTAAGGCGAACTCTGTCGTTTATATATATATATATATATATATATATATGGATGCCACTCTAGTCATAGTTGGTAACTAGTTACCATAGGAAAATAATTTTTGAGTTTGCTAATAACTTTGTCGCCGTTTGAGGAATCTTTACAAAAGTTTCCAAACAAAAGGTCATCCACCTCAGCTCTTTTCTGGATAATTTCAAGGTGATCCATCAAGCTGGACCTAGATAAAAAGGGTGGGTCCCAAAGCTTAGAATCCTCATTCATTTTTTCATAGGAAAAAAGAACAGCGTTACCGCGAAAACAGCTGAACAAAATTTCACCAAATTTTGCAGAAGGCTAGCTCTTGGTCCAGAAAGCGTGCTTTTTGTGATTTGATATAAATCCATTCACTAGCTTTTGAGAAATGAAGGTTTAAAAACTTTGCACGTCTGAACCAAATTCAAAAATGTAATCATTCTGATTGGCTGAGGGTGCTTTTTCAGACCAAGCGCTCTGATGCCACATCATGAAAATGCATTGACATGCACTGCTTATGACCTCGCATATTACATCACTCATGACATGTTCTATGAAATCAATTATGAAAATTAAAGCAACATCTGAAATGACATAATTGATCACAACATTGTGCATGGCGGAGTTGTGAGTTATAGTTACTTTAGGGCACGAGTTATAGTTGCTTGAGAAATCTATAACTAGTGAATTTCAGTGGTTTTGTTAGTTTGTTACAGTATGTTTTAACTAACATTTTCACCTATAACATCCTTGTTTTTTCAGTGAATAAATGTATACATAGACACACACATCATCATCATCATAAACTTTATTCGGTTTAATCCAAACCATCTAAGTATACATAATCAAAAAATAACAATCATTGACTAAAACAATCTTGCCCAATTTACAAATAAAAACTGCATGAATAAAACCCTCCATAAAACAGTTTAAAAACTACAAACAATAACATCCTCTCTGGTATTTAAAGTGCTTTGTGCCTGATCTGATTAAAATAGTCATAATAGAAACGTCACTTATAACAAACATCCAGGTTGCCCTGGGCATAATCACAACTCCAATAATACGAATTATAAAAATCTCCTAAACAGTCTAGGTCACAAACTTCTGACGCCTAAACCAGACATTCAGTAGAAACCTGTTTACAGCAAAGACAATAGGATTTGATGTTTCAGTCTTTAAAATCCCAAAAGCGACCCAATAATGTTTGATTGCAAGATTCCGGCAAGTTGGTCGAATCCACTTTCTACAAGGAAAGCGATATTTAGTGCAAAATACAAAATATTTTTATCAGTCTTCGAGGCATGACCACATGCTAGGCTAGTAACTGAGGGGCCGATTCCGATCTGGGTTGGAAAGCACTCCGACCGATCCGGATTGTTTTCCAACCGAGCCGGACCCCTGCAGTCCGACCGAACGAGTACGATGCGGCCGCATGCTGCCGGACTCGGTTTGGTCGGACTCCCATTGAAGTCAATGGGAGCCGGTCGTACGACGTGTACATGGGCTCCCATTGACTCAATGGGTATGTTGCGCACAAGGGGGCCCCCTGTAGTGGGTACGCGTTGGTGTCATCCGCACCGTACACGCATGTATAGGGGGGACCCATGGGTCCCCCTGTGTCCGACTCGTACGGCTACGGGTGAAGGGGGGTCCGGCACGGACCCCCGAAGTCCGCTTCCGAGAGCTTTTTCATGTCGGAGGCTCCGACTCGATCCGGCTGTCCGGATCGTGCATCGTACTGGCTCGGTCGTAAAACGTCTCCATTGCGCGCCACAAATCGAGTGCGAACGAGTCGGACGGAGCAGTTCGGACCCGGAAACGAGTCGGTCGGTGATTTCGCGTTCAATCGCATCGTACTTGCTCGCTCGGGCGAATGTACGAATCGGTCGGAAACAAAGCCTCCGACTCGGATCCGGTAAAGCCGAATCCGATTCGGAGCCCTACCGACCGAGATCGGAATCAACCCCTGAGTCTAAATCAAGGGCCCAGGTGTAATAGGACCTTAATGGTAGGCTGTCCATGCAAAATCTCACATAAAGACTTTTAGCTAGTGGTGGTGAGACCAAATCAAAAATGGCTCAACTTAGGATATGGCTTAAAGCTTACGAACTCAGTGGTTAGGCACCCTGTAGTCATACTTGTAGCATACCGATCGGCCACATATACCCAGTATTTAACTTTTACATTAGCTATATCTTTTTTACTGATCTGCTCTAGACAATCCCATAGACTAATCAATTCCAGGGATCTACACCAAGTTGCAACGTGGAGTAGCCATGGAATCCGTTTAGCACCACTCATATTTAGAACTTCCCTCAGCGATTCACAATAATCGCTTATCTCTGGCGTGGTCCATAGTCACAGCCAGTACATCAAGGGTTTTAATTAGGCCACATCCCCAATTCTCTTCATCCCAAGATCGAAAATCAATAGGGTCAGCGGGATGCTAACCTGGAGAGAGAAAAGAGATCTAATGTATATATATTCTCACACACCACCAACTTGTGCGTGTCCACATGGCCCCATATCTCTGCTCTGTATCGTGCTGCATTCTGAGCTTTCGCCTGATAGAAATCGAAAGCAGGGGTTATTGACCGAATCTGGGTCTGTGTATGAAATCAGAATTTTAGGTTTAGATTTGTGGCATAGGGTAAAATACCTTTTGTCAAATTGTGGATCCCAACCAAGCATGTCAGTCGGCCTAACCCCAAGGTAATCAAAGGTGGTCACCCTCTCTAGCGGTTTCTTGGCTATTCTCACTGCCCTTGTTCTGCCCTTACTCTTGCTGAATACCATAAACTTGGTTTTCTCTATATTTAGTTCTAAGCCCCAGGGTACACGAAAAGCCAGAAATGTATCTAACAGTATCTGAAGCCCCATTGGAGTCCTGGAAATAAGTAGAGACTCATCTGCAAACAGCAGGATTGGTGTTATCTTGCCATTCAGAACTGGAGAATCATTTGCACAGTCCCTCAGTTCATTCACTACTTCATTAACATACTGGGAACATAATGTGGGTGTGAGTACGCATCGTTGGTGCACACTGAGCTGGATAGAAATCTTGGCGGTTACTTAGCCCTGTTTCCCCCACCTAACCTGCACATTGTTTCCCTCATGCAGCCTTGCTAGCAGGTTTACCAAATTTACAGGGGCTCCCATCCCTGAAAGACCTTTCCAGAGCAAATCTCGGGGCACAAGGTCGAAAGCAGCTCAACAAAGGCTGCGTACAATTCATGTTTTTTTAGCTGAACGTTTGTCCAGGTAAGTAGTGAGAACCTATAGACCTGATCGCATGTGCTGGTTTTAATACGAAAACCAGCTTGATAAAGAAAGAAGATCTCAATATCTTCCATCCATGCTAGTAGTTTATCCAGCACTTCCTAGCAAAGGTTTTTTGCAGAATATTTAATAAGCTAAGCGCCCTATAATTTGAGGGAACAGACTTATCTATCTCCATTTTTGTAAATAGCAATTATCTCCGCCCCTCTCTAAGTCTCTGAGATTTTCCCCTATTAGCTATAACATTGGGCAAGAGGTTAATGTATGAGGCCCATACCAGAGGCCCAGACTTATACAGGTTGCAGGGTATCTGGTTGGGCCCGGGGGCCTTTGCTGTTTTTATTCTGTCTATAGCCTTAAGAGTGTTGTCTAAACTAAAAAATGGGTCAATACAATTGTCACCGGGTGCCGTACCAATAGATAGACATTAGGTTTGATCCCCGGTAGCATCCTCGGGAAGAATAACTTCTCTCTTGTCATAAAGCGTGGTAAAACGGTCAACTCAATTCTCAGGCTGGATATGATAACGTGGAGTAGTAGCACCTTCCAGACTCCCATGGGCAATGATGTGCCAGAATGAGCGATTATCCTTACACCAAGCAGCAGCCAGCAAATCCTGCTAATTCTCATCGTCTCAATCATGATTGGATCTTGCGAGGGCAGATTTATATTTATTTCATGCTGGTGCCACATCTAGACGTTTGCCCTCTCGGATAGCCATCCTCAATTCATGCTGTTTACACTCAAGGTTGAACCATGCATGTTTCCTCCCTTCGATGAGTTTCTTCCCGAATGGTTTTGTTAAAAATACAACTTTCAATGCCTCGCACAATTCTCTGTGGTCTCAGGTGGTGAAGTATCTCCTCACCCACGCACACAAGGCCCTCCACGACCTGGGCCCAAAGTACCTCAACGACCGCATGACCTTCTACACGCCCACCCGCCAGCTACGATCAACCAGCCACGCCCTCGCCACCGTACCACGCATCCGCAGAGCCACCGCCGGAGGAAGATCCTTCTCCTACCTGGCAGCCAAGACCTGGAACTCCCTCCCCACTCACCTTCGGCGAACCCAGGACCATCTCTCCTTCAGGAAACAGCTCAAGACCTGGCTGTTCGAGCAGTAACTTACCCCCTCCCCCAGCGCCTTGAGACCCTCCCGGGTGAGTAGCGCGCTCTATAAATGCCGTGATTGATTGATTGATTGAAGTATCTTTATCAATGCAGGTAAAATATTGTAAGAATAAGTCATATATCTTTGCTTGCAGTTTACTATCCTCCTGGATCTTGGGCCAAGATACTCTTCTAAGATTGTTGGTTAGTAGGGGCTCTTGGGCTGTTGATTGACTTCAAGAGGGACCCCTTTTAAGAGGAGTACCTGCCATAGTTAAAGTCAGGGGTTTGTGGTCGCTATCAGGCCAAAATGGAATTATCATATCACCCACCAGATGCCAAATTCTAACGTCCACCAGGATAGAATCAATAAGACTAAGACCTCTTTTGAAGATAATCTACTTGTCAGGGTCTGATCGAGTCCTGCCATTGCAAGCCCTTAGGCTCCTCCCAATAACCAGTGAAGTATGATGGCAGGCTGCAGTAGTAGAATGATGGCAGCGTGCTTTATATGTTAGGTCGGGAATTCCCCAGAACTCGTCTTCATCCTCGGTCAGAATACTGGTTAAAGTGGTCGGGTTCAAGCATTGCATTGAAATCCCCTGCTATGAAAATTTTAGTCTGTGGCTGGTGGGTACTGACCAGATCATCTAACGTAGTCAAAACTGGTGAGTCTGTACCTGAGGAAACAGACCTAGCGTAAACATTGAAAATAATCAAAGCTAACCCCAAAGGAAAAGTGATCTGGATCCCCATTAGGTTGTATGATTTAATCAGCAACTGCGTGTGGGCACAAGCAATGGAATTCTTTACAAAAATGGCTGGGCCTCTACTGGCTCTCCCTGATTTTTTGGGGGCTAGTGCTTCGACACTATATGTAGTGTAGCCATTAATAAATACCCCTTTAGTAGCTCATGTCTCTTGGAAAATGCAAACAAAATCTCCTCCAATAAAAGTAAACCACCTTGTCTCAGAAAGTTTGAATGAATCCCTGCCAAGTTCCAGGAAATAATAGACAAGCTAGAATTAACTTCAGAGCCCATCTTCAAACAGGTAATTAGCATTGTTGTTAAGATTGACTTTGTTAGGCCCCCACTCATGATTATTTGTATAAAAAGAAAAGGTAGCTGAGTCATCATTGGACTTTTTAAACGAAGAAGACATCATAGATTGCTATGCATTATTTGAGGATTGCCCAGAGGGCGAGAGATACTCAAGAACAGGAGTAACCCCATGGACAATAGGATCCCCAGCAAATGGGACAGTGTTTACAGCCACTCTTATGGCACTGGAACTGGGCATTCCAAGGAGATTAGAGTTTAGACTCAGCCTCCAAGGGGTTGGTGCAAGATTGAAAGGTTGACACACTATCAAAGCCAGTCTTTGTCTGTCCGTTAGGATCCTCTGGTATTGCACATATTAATTGGGGTGCAGGATTGGTGAGTGCTCCAAGTCAATCGACATCATACTCACTCTTTATTGGACCCCAAATAGCAAGTCAGTACCAGGCCTGCAGTATTTAAACTGAATGCTAAAATTATTAGGTGGACAACACCTAGCATCAAAGGCAACCAAATTATCCCCTATCCTCCCATCTTTCAAGGTCAGCTTGATCATATTGTGCAATGGATTCGATGTTGGTCTCCTCCGGGCACTAAGAATATAATCGCAAATCACCGAATGGCAACCCCTAACATGCCTAATCCAGTGTATTACCTTATTGATAAGAGAGCCTTCGGACTCATATCTACCATAAGAAGGAGGTTTCGGGACCTTAATCATTGCAATTCTGTTCTTAAAGAATTGTGCCTCTAATCAGATTGTACAGCAGTTTTTTTTTGTCTCCATCCCCCCAGAACCCTCATCGCGAATAGTTTTTGCACACTCAAACAAATTCTTTGATTGCCTATCGAGGTCACTACTTACTATGTTCTTTGCATTTAGTTTAGGTACAAGGCTGAGTCCAGGCAGAGAGCAAGTTGCATTCCCTGGAGCACTTTGGCCTGCACTCTTCACAACACGTAAATGGGCGGTATTCGGATGGGGTTTAGATTGCTGAACCATCGGCCTACTGGCCAATGGCTGAGCAATAACTTAAGGGGTAGGCGGATTGGAATCTTTAATTGCTAGAGTTGCTTCATTGTAGTTGACAGCTGGTAAATAATGGTTTTAAGCTCCCCCACCTCAGCCTTCAGCTCGATGATCAAAGAAGTAAAATCAACATTAGAAGAGATAGAAGGAACTGCTGCAGCAATGGAAGACCAGTTAGCACAAGTAGAAGACAATTATGATTATCCAGTATTGGGGTATCTTTCATAGATTCACATGCCTGAATCATTCCCCGTCGTTGAAGTGGGAGTCCCACAGTACATATAACAAAGTAGTAGATAGTAATTAGTAAATTCCATAGGCTATCATGGTGGTAACCATGCAATCAATAGCCTATTACCCTCCTTTTATAAAAAGGACCAAACTCAAAACACAACCAATCAGCAGCCAGCACCCTCTAGAACCTTCCCAAGAGAGGCTGAATCCCTCAGATTTTCCCTGCACGTGGTGTGTAAGGGAGTCTCCCTGAGCTCTGCTCAATTCTTCAGCTTTTTTCAGATACGTTTATTCCTTAAACCTTTAAGAAGAATGTCTGATAAAAAAAAGGATTATTTAGACCTTGTAAATCCTGTGGAAAGAAAAGAGTGCATGTGGATGATGCCCACAAAGATTACATTTATTGTCTCTATCCCAACCATGAGACAAGGCAATGTAAAATATGCCGCACTTTCTCAACCAAAACCTTGAGAGATTGAGAAGGAAGAATTTTATTGTGACTGAAAAAGAAGCAGAGTGCTTCATCGGATGTTGAAAGCGACACGTCCTCCAAGTCTCAAAAGAGGCCCAGGTTGCCTAAGGGTCAGTCTGAAGAGAGAAGGAAACATTTAAAAGTCTCTCATCTGACCAAGGAATCTGATAAGCAGGAGAAACAGCCTAAGGTCTCCTCAGAGATTGGGTCCCCTCAGTCTTCAGGAACATCAAAAAGAAAACCAGAGTCGTCTAGCCATTCTAGAGGTAAAGTCAGCCAAAAATCTTCATCAGCGTCAAGTTCACCGTCGACGCCTATTACTTCTTCAACGACGACGACAGTGACTCTATTGTCGTCGAGACCGTCGACGGCGTTAACTTCATCTACGGCGAGTATCAAAGGTTCCATACCGTCGACGTTGCCTCTATCGTCGACGACTCCACTGTCGACGAGAGCACGACAGACGAAGATCTCATCGTCGATGAGACCATTGAAGAAAACCTCGTCGTCGGCAAAGACCTCGACGACGATGCCATCATCGATGACGACACCATCGTCGACGACGACTCTATCGTCGACGATCCCTCCATCCCGCCGACTACGACAATACCACCGACTACGGCAGTTCCACCGTGTACGGCTGTACTACCGTCGACGACAAAAATGTCACCGTCGACGACAGCACAGTCAACAAAAATTCCAATTTTGTATGTAGGTCCTTCAACTCCGTTCCTGCAATCTGCACAGATGGAATTTAGGACACCAAAAATGTCACCGCTACCTCCCAGCCATCTGTTAGATGTGGAGGATTCTGATGAGGATGAAGGCCAATTTGGAACAGCACATAGCCCTTCTGAGCTCAACGTCAAATATCAAGAAGAGGACGATGACTATGAGGAACAATATTATCAGCACTCTCCAGCCCCTCATGCTCAGTATCAACAATACAAATACTTCGAGCAGCCTAGACAACAACCTGCTCAATTTCCTCCGACACTAATACTGGACCTATAAAGTATGTTGGCAGATTATAAAAGGAGGTTTCCTCCTCAAGAGGACAATGTCACAGTGCCCCGCCTCCACCGGTAGCTCCTCAAACACCCCTACCACCACCGCCTGACACATCTAGGTTAACACCACGTCCCATAATTCCTCTGCCTCCCAGGGAGGATCCTACTACCTCTGAGGAAGAGCCTGAGGAAGGCGAAATCCATGATCCTCCTCCACCCACCGACGAATGGGATGATTACATAGCACCAACACCGTCCCCCCCACCTCATCGTCCTTCAGACTCTCCTCCAGAGGATATTGGAGGTTTCCACAATATTATGGACAGAGCCACTAACAGATTCCACTTGCCAACAATTGTACAACAATCGGACTGTTTTCTGTATGATTTTAAACAGCAATTGAGAAAGACAGTCAGGCCAATACCTATAATTGATCACATTTGGCAAGAGGGGGTCAAAGTAATGAAGACACCAGCTTCAGTGGTTCCGGTGCTACTGAGACTCGATAAAAAATATAGGGCTCCAGAGGACTCTCCTGCGTGTCTCACGGGTCATCCCAAGCCTGACTCTGTGATCTCGCAGGCAGCCCAGAGACGATCAAAAAATCTGTCTACTCACATCACATCTCCACCGGATAAAGATGGTCAACATCTCGACTCCATTGGAAAAAGGTTTTCCTCAATGGCAGCAATCTCAGTCAGGGCTTCTAACGCTTTGGCCATATTGGGCAGATACGATAGGCAAATGTGGTCCGATATGGGGACAATGAAAGACCTTATCCCTGAAGAAAACAAAGAAGAGTTCATTAAGATCCTTGCGGAAGGAGAAAGAGCAGCGTCAGAAATAATAGACATTGCAATGGACATTGCCACTACCAGCTTCCGTCAGCTAGCGGGAGCGGCCGTTCTAAGGCGCCTGGGGTGGCTAAGAGCAACAAGTTTCCGCCCAGAAGTGCAGTCCAAAATTCTGGATATGGCCTACGATGGCGATAGCCTATTTGGCAGTCACATTGATGAGGCTCTTACCGCAATAAAAAAAGATACGGATACTGCCAAAGGGCTAGGTACTCTTCAGTACCGCAAGGTGCCCTTTCGGGGAGCTCGAGGCCGTGGTTTCTCAGGATACAGGGGAAATTACCAACGTGCCCAGTCTTACCAGTCCTACCAGCTGCAGTATCGCCAAGGATACCAGCAGCAATCCTACCGCCAACCGACAACAGCTGGTTTCTCTAGACACGGCTCCAGACGAAAGCCAGGATCTCAAGCCCGCGACTCCGGTCGCAAGCAGTGATTGCGACAGGGTACCAGTTGCTTCTACTTTCTCCCCAACCGGTGCAAAAATTTCCAAGCATATCCACCAGTGGCGCAACATCACGTCAGACAAGTGGGTCCTAGATCTCATCTCTTATGGCCACACTTTGGAATTTACCCAAATACCTCCCAATACTCCTCCCAGGGGATCGCACCCCCTCGTCTTCACTTACTCAAAAAGGAAGCAAGGATCATGCTTCAGAAAGGAGCAATAGAAAAGGTCCCTTTTCCTCAGAGAAGGAAAGGTTTCTACTCCCGCTTCTTTCTCATTCGCAAAAAATCGGGGGAGTGGAGGCCTATCTTAGACCTCAGGAAATTAAACAAATTCTTAAAAAGTCAAACATTCAGGATGGTCACGCTCTCAGACATCCTACGGCGCCTCAACAGCGGCGACTTCATGACTTCATTGGATCTCGAAGATGCATATTTTCATGTCCCTCTTCATCCACAGCACAGAAAGTTCCTACGGTTCACAGTGGCTGGTACCCACTATCAATTCCGAGTCCTTCCATTTGGCCTCAAATCGGCTCCACAAACTTTCACGAAGTTTCGAGCTCCTGTGGCAGCAGCCTTGCAGAGCAAAGGTCATCAGGTATTCCCAGACCTAGATGATTGGCTGCTGAAGGCCCCATCAGCTCGTCTAGTGAAAGCTGCAACAGACGATTGTCTAACCCTGTTCCACAAGTTGGGGCTCTCTATAAATTACCAAAAATCTTCTGTCCTTCCAAGTCTGATAATTACATTTCTGGGAGCCAGCTTGAACACCATTCAGATCAAAGCCTTCCTCTCCCAGGAAAGACAAAGACGGTTGCAAGCATTAGCACTCAAACTGTCCAGAAAAGAGTGCGTTTCTGTAAGAGTGTACAAGTTTCTACTGGGAATGCTCTCTTCGGCAATTGATTTAGTGCCGCTGGCTCGCTTGCATATGAGGCCTCTCCAAGAGGAGCTACAATGCCAATGGATCCAAACCACAGGGTCTTTCGACGACGTGATAAATATCACTCCACATATGAAAGAGGCTTTTCAGTGGTGGGCGCAGAAATCACATCTGTCCCAGGGGCTATCTTTTCTCCCGATTATTCCAGACTACATAGTAACAACAGATGCCTCTATGGAAGGCTGGGGAGGACACTTACAGGACCTGCAAGTTCAAGGAAAGTGGTCCTTGGATCAACGGAAAATGCACATAAACAGGTTGGAATTGAAAGCCATTTTTCTCTCCCTTCAGGCTTTCCTTCCTCGAATACAGGGATCATCGGTGTTGTTCCGCACGGAAAACACCACGAGCATGTTCTATATCAACAAGCAGGGAGGCACCAAGTCCCTATCTCTTTCACAAGATGCCCAACAGTTATGGAACTGGCTGACGCTCCACCAAATTTCCCTAACAGCGGAGCATGTTCCAGGCCTCCGGAATACCATAGCGGATGCTTTGAGCAGAACGAACGACAGTTGTCATGAGTGGGAGCTGGAACAGAACCAACTGGACAGAATATTTGCAGTCTGGGGAAAACCAGCGCTGGACCTGTTTGCAACCCAGATCAACTCCAAATGCCGATTCTTCGCAAGCAGATTCCCTCTCTCGAACTCTCGGGGGAATGCTCTTTTAATGCGCTGGTCAGGTATTTATGCATACGCTTTTCCCCCCATTCCTCTGATACCCAGGGTCCTCACGAAAATGAAATGGGAACACTGTCACATTCTACTGATAGCACCCAGGTGGCCCAGACAGCACTGGTACATGGAGCTTCTCCTGTTGTCGGAAGCTCAACCCATCCGCCTATTGCCAACACCAACGCTGTTGACCAGGAACCAAGGCCAAATATGTCACCCGGAGCCAGCTACTCTGCAACTTCATGCGTGGCTCCTGAATTCTTTGAATTTAAAGACCTGAACATTGCACAAGAATGCAAAGACATAATTGCTAGATCTCGGGCTGACAGCACCAATAAGACATACAGACTGAAGTGGAAGCATTTTTGTCTATGGTGCAGGCGTAATAAAGTACATCCTTTTCTCTCTGCTTCAGAAGACGTTTTGCCTTATTTGCTCTCCTTAGCAAAATCTGGTCTGGCACACTCATCAGTTAAAGTTCACCTTGCTGCTATATCTAGATACAGGCGATCGCCTAAATGTCTGTCCTTATGGTCCTCAAGAATCATAAAGCAATTTATGAAAGGGCTGTTAAGAACTTTCCCGCCTATCAGAGCTCCACCCCCAGAGTGGCAACTTAGTGTGGTATTATCTCAATTGCTAAAACAGCCATTTGAGCCCATTCACAAGGCCGACATAAAGTACTTAACTTGGAAAGTTGCTCTTCTTTTGGCGCTCACTTCAACAAGAAGGGTTAGTGAAATACATGCTTTTACCATATCCCATCCTTTCTTACGCTTTACTGATGAAATGGTCATTCTTAGAACGAACCCTAAATTCATCCCGAAGGTGCCTTCTCAGTTCCATTTGAATGAGCCTGTCATCCTGAGAACTTTCTTTCCTAACCCTTCCATGCCTGCTGAAAGAACGCTCCACACTCTAGACATAAACAGATGTCTTAAATTCTACTTACAAAGGACTAAAGCTATACGCAAGTCAGATCAATTATTCGTAGCTTATGGTCAAAGCCACCAGGGCCTTGCAGTTTCTAAGGCTACCATAGCCAGATGGATAGCAAGCGCAATTCAATTTTGCCACGACAAGGCTGGCAAGCCATTATCAAGGACTGTAAGAGCGCACTCCACTAGGGCAGTTTCAACATCAGTTGCTCTATTTGCCGGAGTGCCACTTAAAAAGATCTGCAGAGCTGCAACGTGGAAAACAACGCACACGTTTATGCAGCATTACTGCCTGGAGTCTTCACAGCGTGCCGACGCATCCATGGAACAGGCAGTGCTACGGAACCTATTTCAGTAAAGGTAAGCTTCTTTGAACGGAGGTCTTATTAGAAGGAGAGGCTCCTGTGCATTACAGTACTATCTACACTTGTGCTGGAAAATCTGAGGGATTCAGCCTCTCTTGGGAAGGTTCTAGAGGGTGCTGGCTGATGATTGGTTGTGTTTTGAGTTTGGTCCTTTTTATAAAAGGAGGCTAATAGGCTATTGATTGCATGGTTACCACCATGATAGCCTATGGAATTTACTAATTACTATCTACTACTTTGTTATATGTACAGTGGGACTCCCACTTCGACGACGGGGAATGATTCAGGCATGTGAATCTATGGAAGATACCAATAATGGTTAACTGCAGTTACAGGTAAGTAACTTTTTTCTTCATCAGTTAACTCAAGCAATGGTAAAAACTGGTTATTGTAAGTGAGGGCGTCTCCAAGTTTTAGAATTCACAAACATGTTGGGAATTCGTACCTTTTGAGGGTTTGAAATGACCAACATGGGGGACTCCCTCATTGGTGAGACAGCAGAAGGCTGCGTTGGGCCAGGATTTAACAATTCTTCTCACTCAACCAAAAGGTCGTCTATACGATCAATGACACAGTTACCTCCTTCCCTTCTTAATTCTTTTTTAGTTTTTTTTTGTTTTTCTTCAACCACTCACACCCTCCCCTGCATTTCTTTTGCCCATATTTGTTGGCAAAATAGAGGAAAAAGAGGGTTATAAATGGGAAAAGGAAAAATACAATAGGAAAATGCTAACGATCTCCCGAAGCCAAAACAATAACTACAGACTACCAAATATCACACCGTTAATAAAACAGGTTTGTTCCTTGCAGAAAACCTAATAAGACAGACAGGGCTCTCAGCCTTATAGCCTAGACATACATTAAAGAATGCTTGGAAAAACGTGCCTTTCAAAGTCCCCTAATGAGTTTATCACGCCGGTAGCAGTACATCCACAAGTTTTTGTGCACACATGTGCAGGTGACAGTACCTTTGATGGAGGACATTAGGGGGGCCCCATCACTGCCTCTTCCTGGTGCTGACGGGCTCAGTATGGGCCTGCCCTTGGTCTGGGCGCAGCCCGTGCTTGGCCCGCTCCACAGGAGGATGAAAAGCGATTTATACTGCTGGTGCGGCTATGCGGTGTTGCGGGAGGTGGCCCTCCTCCTCAGGTGCAGGCTGGGGCTTGGAGTCCCACTGTACAGGCTGCCATCAACAACAATGGCCAACTGCGACACATACATATACAGTTTTTTTGCTGTGCTTCATCTTCATAACATGACACAGTTATGGATCTGATGCACTTTCCATTTAAAATGCATTTTTTGGTTTGCCTATAACGTTTCGCCCCATGGACATGTTTGCATGAAATTTGGCAGTTTACTAGCTTAGTCAGCTCAGATTTGGTATACCATGGAGATCCGTCCATGAAAAAAAAGTTAAGGAAGGTTAAAAAAAGAAGTGCATTTGAATTTTATTCACATCTACAGTCTGAATCGTTGAACAAATTTACACCAAACGTAGCATGGAAGGAGCACTTTACCTAGAAATTGTGCTTTTGTTAGTTTGGTGTAAATCCATTCAGTAGTTTTTGAGATATTAGCATTTAAATAACTTGATGAGCAGGTTTTATCTGGTTAAAACTTTTGTATATCTATGCCTTCTGGGACTGGTGAATAATTTGTGAGTCTGGATTTCAAAGAACAAAAAAATATGATTGGACGAGGGAGCCTTTTTTTCAGTTGTCATTTTCAGATTCGCAGTACCAGAATTGGTTCCTCGGATCTGAAAGATTTGATTGGCTCCCACTGGAGAAACATTTCTCATGCAGCAACCATTACAGGACTCGGAGCACAGTCCCTGTGTCCGGCACTTTAGAAAAAAAGGCCTACAAGAGGGCAGGGTAGTTACATCCTGACTTCAAGGCTACAGGCTGGGGACCCTCAAAACCCCGCCCCCTTAGGATACACTTTTTAAAATTTTAAATGGTTGCAGGACTTGCGAGTCAGATTTCTGGCATATGAATCCCTAACACAAAAAAGGGCAACTGGGAACCATGATACCTGTCACCTTACCGCAGCCCTGTTTTAGATGTTGGGGATTTGCAAGCCAGGAATCCATATAGCGATCCTGATACAAACTTTAAAGCAGGGGTCTTCAAAGTGTGGGGCGCGACCCCCAGGGGGGCCGTGGAGTGATGGAAAGGGGGTCGCGCATTCCCGGTGCCCAGGCCCATAGGACTACAAGGGATTCAGCCCCCCTCCTCCCCCATAGTGTGCCTCTGCTCGAGCTGCTGTGTCCTCCGCTGGGCTGTGTCTGCAGTCTTATCTCCAGCACAGCACGGCACGCCTGAGTTTTTCACAGGTGTTTAAAGACCATTTGCATGTTTACATACCTTTGTAAACTGGTTATTGAGGCTTAGTTTCTTTTTTCTGGTTCCAGTACCCCTGGACCCTACTCTGCCTCCACTCTGCCTATTCCTTACATTTGTATTTTACATTTACTGCAGTAGTGTGAGAATGCATTTCATGAAAAGAAATATAAAGTAGGGTTGCCAAAAGAAAAATACCAGCCATTTGATGTTTAAAGAACCTGCAAAGGCCTCCTCTTGACACTAAATAGGATTGTAAATAAAATCATATGCATTCATTCGTAATGTGACTTTTCTGTCTTTATTCCCTTTAATTATCAGTCATGGATCATTGAGGCAGCCCTAGAACACAATTAAAAGTGCTTTCTATTTATATCTGCTGTTCGAAGTATGCACAGATGAGTGCTGAAATATACAGCTTAGGTGACTGCTTATTTTTGTACCGTCTGGGACATCAAAATAATGAGCAGGCAACCCTAACCATAGGACAGGAAGTGTGTTGCAGGATTAGCATATCATTTATTTCCTCCACCCTCGATCCCTGATTAATGCCATAATAGCAATAGTTTAACTTATATCTTAAACCCTACGTCAGATTTCTGGCATATGAATCCCTAACACAAAAAAGGGCAACTGGGAACCATGATACCTGTCACCTTACCGCAGCCCTGTTTTAGATGTTGGGGATTTGCAAGCCAGGAATCCATATAGCGATCCTGATACAAACTTTAAAGCAGGGGTCTTCAAAGTGTGGGGCGCGACCCCCAGGGGGGCCGTGGAGTGATGGAAAGGGGGTCGCGCATTCCCGGTGCCCAGGCCCATAGGACTACAAGGGATTCAGCCCCCCTCCTCCCCCATAGTGTGCCTCTGCTCGAGCTGCTGTGTCCTCCGCTGGGCTGTGTCTGCAGTCTTATCTCCAGCACAGCACGGCACGCCTGAGTTTTTCACAGGTGTTTAAAGACCATTTGCATGTTTACATACCTTTGTAAACTGGTTATTGAGGCTTAGTTTCTTTTTTCTGGTTCCAGTACCCCCTGGACCCTACTCTGCCTCCACTCTGCCTATTCCTTACATTTGTATTTTACATTTACTGCAGTAGTGTGAGAATGCATTTCATGAAAAGAAATATAAAGTAGGGTTGCCAAAGAAAAATACCAGCCATTTGATGTTTAAAGAACCTGCAAAGGCCTCCTCTTGACACTAAATAGGATTGTAAATAAAATCATATGCATTCATTCGTAATGTGACTTTTCTGTCTTTATTCCCTTTAATTATCAGTCATGGATCATTGAGGCAGCCCTAGAACACAATTAAAAGTGCTTTCTATTTATATTTGCTGTTCGAAGTATGCACAGATGAGTGCTGAAATATACAGCTTAGGTGACTGCTTATTTTTGTACCGTCTGGGACATCAAAATAATGAGCAGGCAACCCTAACCATAGGACAGGAAGTGTGTTGCAGGATTAGCATATCATTTATTTCCTCCACCCTCGAACCCTGATTAATGCCATAATAGCAATAGTTTAACTTATATCTTAAACCCTACGCCTCCGTCAATAATATGCTGAGTCACTTCAAGTGTCTGGGAATGCACCCTGCATTCAGAGAACTCACTTCTCATTCTCGCACTTCACTTTCACGCTCATCCTGCACTCACAGCGATCACAATGCACTCACACTGATCACCATGCACTCACATCATTCACCCTCTCACCCTGCACTCACAGTGATCACTCTGCACTCACAATGCACTTGCGCTGTTCACCCTGTACCTCACCCTGCAGTCACACTACTCATCTGCACTCATCCAGCACTCATGTGACACCTCATTCACCTGCCCCCTCACTGCTCAATTTGCAACTCACTCAAACAAGCCCATCATTAACCATGCATTCATTCGTCCCACTCTGCACTTACATCCGCACCCAAATTCATATGGTCACCTCACTCACCCTGCAGTCACTCCTCTTTCCCTACTCTCACACTGTTGCATCGCTCACCGTGCACTCACATGGGCACTCTTGTCACCCACACAGTGCTGAGGGTTAATGTGCCTGCTACAAAGAACATGTACTATGCAGATCACACACCTGAGTGTGAGTAAACTATGAGTAGCGCTATCAAAAAAAAAATGTTTGTTAGAGAGATGAGGTGCATTTTTGGTGAGTGGTAGTGAGGGAATTTATGGAGAAGGAGGAAACTGGGGAGGGGGCACCAAAAAAGACTGTTGCACCGTGTGTGACCAGTGCTAGGGCCAGCCCTGCCTGGGAGTGTAGGCCCCCGCGAAGTTTGGGTCTAGTGGCTCCCCTGCTTCTGCCTATTACTTTTATTATTTACATTTGTAGCGCGCTACTGTTACCAAAAGGTGTCCTGGGGCTAATAGCCATCTGCTGCCTGAAGGCAAATGAGAAACACACAGAAGGGGAAGGAGAACCAGCCAAATGGGGTGACCTACAGAGCATAGAGCCAGGTTTTTATATCTTCCTAAAAATAATAGATTCTTGGTGGAGCGAAGCAAAGAGGGTGCACATTCCATAACTGTGCGGCCTGCACCAAAACAGCTAGACAGACAATTCGTGCCTTCCTGAATTAGGGAACAATAAGCAGAGTGGCACAGGTCAAGAGGAGCATACGGGTCCAACCTGTGTGCTCGGTGAGGAGAGATGAGAGGATGAGAAAGGACAGCAAGGGAGTGAGAGAATTCGATTGAAGAGGTCAGGGATGAGGAGAAATGTGAAGTGCCGAAGGGAAGTGCAGACACGCAAGAAGTGAGTGTGAGGGAAAGTTGAGGGCACAGAGGAGGGCTACTGTTAAACTGTGAGAAAAGATAGCTGAGAGATGATCTGTGACCTAAAAAGTAATTTGATGCGACATGGGTGAGGGACAGCAGCGATAGGGGAAGAGAGGGAGTACTGGGGTGGGTGCTGAGCAGATTAATTTGTAATAAAACATGTGCCAGGGACCTCACCAGTAGGCCACTGCAACTTTAACCACCCACCCATTGCCTTACCTGTGCGGCCAATGACAATACCTATGCAACTACCAACCATAACACTTGTACAAGTGTGACTATTTCAAGCCCCCAAAGCTATAAGAATGGCATGGATGTCAGGAGTTTATAGTTTTTAATGTATATTGAATTAATAATCAGCTGTTCTGCTCGTCTCTAAATTACACAGACAGAGCCACCATGTGGCAGACGGTCATAGTGCCAGTGTGCACAATTAGGTGCCAGTGCGGAGCACCGGAAACCACCTGCTCAAATTAAGCACTGGTGCTGAGGTAACAGGGTAGAGGGACATTGGTTCAAGAAGGTGTGGAAGAACAAAGGGGAGATGTGAAAGATGAATGGGGGGACTGGAGAGGTGTAAGATACAAATAGACAACAATTTGAATGGAGAGACTTGAGGTGAATGAGAAGTGCAGATGGGCACGGGAGGTGAAGGGGCCAGAGAGGCCATGAGATAAATGCGAGCGACTGTTAGAGATGAGGGCAGTGAAAAGACAGAATGGCAAGAGGTGATTAAGGGTGAAGTGAGAAGTTGAATGGGGAGAGTTCAGAAGTTGTAAAAAGGGGTGAAAGAAAATGGCCTGCAAAGTGAGAGAGGGATCCGGGATTGGGAGAGGAGAGGAGAGAGGGATGGAAGGGAGGGGTGAGAGGAAAGCGGCATGGGTAAATTGCTTAACTCTGCACAAGACCGCCAGGGTTTTAAGGGACCCCTGCTGCTCCCAGCCAGGGCCAGGTGAGCTTCTAATGTGGCAGCACGTATTCCTGCAGAGTGGAAGGCCCATCACAAAGGTTGACTAGACATCTTTCTGATGTTAATTGCTGTATTTTGGTTATAAACTGGTACTGATGGGGTGAAATCTTTCCTCAGTGTTACTGTGTGCAAAAAATGTCAAAATAATGAAGCAATTCTATCCCAAAATAACGCGGCATCACATAACATTATTTAAATTTTCTTCCCACACAATTTAGTCAAGCCTGTCGTGTGATTTGGTCCTCACCTGCCTCATAATTCCAGTAGCCCTGCCTACAGGTTTAGAAATGTTTGTCAGGAGGGGGTCCTTACGACTGAAAATGTTGACAGGGGGGTCTCGGGACCCAAAAAGTTTGAAGACCTCTGCTTTAAAGTGTGAGCTTGTGCTGGATTTGAGAACCAAAAAACATATTTTTAAAGGGGAAGTAATTTCTGCATTCCCTTGGACATCAGCAATGGGTCAGCAGTGCACAGTGGCAGTACGGCTCCGGCAGCTGTTTTGGAATAAAAGAGGTTGGGCACCCTTGGAAAGTTGGATACAGTCCCTGGCCACAGGCTGGCCCCAACACCCACACCCCACTGAGCATAGCTGCTGCAGGGATTGGGTTCCCAGGGTGGGTTGGGTCCAGCGAAGGGTGGCTCCCAATTTGGGTTAGATGGAAGGCCATGCCACAGGCCAATCCCTGCTCCCTGCATCTAAAGCACATGGTCCAAGTCTGTGTGTGGTGGGGAGGGGTAATCAAGTAAAGCATGAAAAAACAATTACATTCAATGAAAAACCACAGTAAAAAAATTAAGGGGCTTATTCCAATGTCAGTGGGCCGACCACTGACAGGCCGTCGGTGGCGGGCCCACCGACATCTACAGGAGCGGCCTGACTGACGGATTCTAATCCGGTGGTCAGAGGCATTGGGCCGAGGGACTGACCGCTGCTTTTCCGAAGGGGTCAAGGAGACCGTCGTGCAGCAGATGGACAGTAATCCCTACAATAGGGGCGGTGCCTGCTCAGGCACCGCCTTAGGGATTACAATGCCCGTTTCCCTCTGCCTTTTCATGGCAGTCTAACCGCCATGAAATGGCAGACGGAAAGGGACTTTGGGGGCCCCTTGCAGGGCCCCGTCTCCCTGGGCCTCCACTGTGGGGCTGGGGGGCATGTGGTGTCCCCCCACACATCCATGTGCAGTGTGCCAGGCACCAAGTGGTGCCTGGCACAAGATGCATGACTGTAAAATATTCCTTTTTCAATTGCAGCTTGTGCTGCAACCCGTTTTTTTTTGTTGCACAAGCTGCAATTGGACTGCAGTACTGGCGATCGCTTTGGAATACCGGGAGTGGAACCGCCGACTACTAGTCGGGCGGTTCCACTTCCACTGCGATGTCGGTCTGACGCTTTTCGGACCGACATCATAATGAGCCCTTAGTTATGGTTCTGGCTTAAAACATACATAATATACTGGTGGCCACGTGAGTTAGGCACACACCCGTAAACAACTGCACTAGCTAGAAATTTAGGCATGTATTTTGATGATAACCTCATCTTTCACAACTCAGATCATCACAGAGGCCTCTACTAGCTTTGCTCTCCTCAGAACCCTGAGGAAAGTATTCATTATTTCCCCATCTCATCATGTAGGACTGTGATCTACGCAATAATTACATCCAGGTTTGACTATGGCAATGCACTGTACCTTGACCTTTCAGCTTATCTGCAGAATAGCCCAGATTGACAGAACACAGCTGCAAGAACTGTGCATAGCCTACAATGCAGGAAAGCAGTTTCTACACATCTGAAAACTGTTAGTGGCTTCCTGTCAGGAAGACAATTCTTTTTAAGTCACTAAGACTGGTATTTAGGGTTGGCCCAAAAAAGAGGACCGTCTTATCTCCAAGGTCTTTACTGGCCCTTTACCCCAGTGCATACTCTTGCTACTCAAAATCTGATCTGGTTGACATTCCTAGATATATAAATATATGAGCAAGAATTAGGGGCAGGTCATTTGCCTACCTGGTAGCCTCTCATTGGAACAAGCTATCCCCAAAAATACCTAAAAATACCAATGCACAAATACCTAAAATCTGAAAACTATTAAATCATATTATATATTAAAAATACTTACTAAATATTTTAAAAACAATTCTACAATATTCAAAAATACCGAATAAAATGTAAAACAAAAGAAACTGCAAACCATTTATAGTAAAATTCACTTCCATACCTAAAGAAAACAAAATAAATAAATACATCAATATGTGATTTCAAACGTTACTTAAACTTTAGTAAAAATATAAAATAAAAATTGAAAAAATACACATTATATTAATACCAATAACATAAGTAAATTAAAAAAATTAGTTTACATATTAAAGAAATTCTTTCAAAACGCTCTTTAAGAACATAACAAATTATCAATTAATCAATAAAATATGATTAAAATGCATTTTAATTTCAACTTTAATTACTAACCACCCAATTGCCATACAACCCCAGGCACTCTCTCCTCAAATATAAATTATTAAAAATAAATAACAATTAAAAAACACAATACAATTTTTATGAAAAAAATACATTAAAGATCCATTGAAAAATTAAACAATATTCAAAATAAATATTTATTATTGTTTTTAATGTGCATTAAATAATTAAGTAACGTTAAAATTAAATAAATTGTAATTTAACTTCCGACTCTATTCCCCAACAAACCGAATCCGCAATTAACATAAAAACTATTACCTGAAATATAATTATTTAAATATACATTATGGTTTTTAAATTAACTTTAAATAAATATAATAAGAAACACACAATTAGACAATTTACATAATTAACTATTAATTGCATATTTAATTTAGAATAAAATATTTGTTACCAATAAATTTAAATAAATTATTCTTTAATCACCTTCATGCTCTATTTCCTTATGAAAGTAACTTCCCGCTACAAAAACATAAATTATTTAAACAAATATATTAGGTAAATAATACATCAAAATTAACACATTACACTTAAATACATGAGATAACAATTAAGCAAACAGACAATTTACACAATTAATAATCTGCTAAATGTTTAAAGAATATTTAAAATAATGATTAACATTATATTTAAATTAATTATCATTTAATTAACTTGCCACCCTATTCCCCTAAAACCCAACAACCCCTGCTACTACATTATAAAGTGCTAATTTAGTACAAAAACAAAACATTTAAAATGACACATATTAGAAAAATTATTAACAATTATACTAACAATATTACCTTCTTAAATCAACTAAAATTATATAAATAGATATAAAGATATATAGTATATATATATTAAAATAAACTATATTAAATGCAATGCTATAATTAAAAACGATAGTATATACCTTTCTTGTCTGATATTGATAAAGCCCATCTGAATGGAGCCTCCATCTTTGGATTTTCACCAGTTACATCCAAATCAAATATATTTAATTGTGTTGTATTCTTTATTTGAGTATATGTGTATGGGTAAGAGACATATCAATTGAATTAATAAATATCAAATTTGTGATGGTAGCCACCAATTTCCCTTCCCAATGCATTGACCCCAATCTAATACTAATAAATCCATTAGTTCTGTGATTAGAAGGAAAATTCCACCACGGGGGAATGGGGGCGTTGAAATACATGAGCAAAAATCATGAATTTCCCCCACATGATATGATAATGTATGATGCTCCATCTCTGAGAAGCTCTTTAGTGAGCCCTCATGACATAATTTTGAGGTTCGCTAAAGCATGGGACCTCGCCACTCTGTTTAAAAAAATAATAAGGATAAAGGTTTCTTGCCAAATTTGCCAATTCCCCCTTGCCTTCTTGGAAACAAAGCAAAATGTACTAAGTTATGCCAAAAGTCTATAAAGTCCTGTTACAAACATATTTATGAAATCCACTAGTATCCTGCAATTTCAGTATAGAGAATGGCTGATGAACTTTGAAAAACACACTGTGCCGTTATTTCTGATGGATTAATTTACCTGTGGATTCCTCGCCTTTTGAATATCCCAATGCTCCAGCATTCCACTGAACTTTTTTTTCCAGCTCTTCCACATCAAAGAGGATATCATAATGTCCATGGCTCCACACGCATCATCGGAGCCATAAGAGACCCTCGTCAGCGTGCTGACGTCAGTACCCTTTTTTCTGCGCCTTTGGCACATAACATTTTATTCCTAGGCTCTCCATAGTGTAGGAGTCTTGCTGCATTTTTTCAATCACTAATCCTCATGAAAATTGTCTTTGGGCCTTAGTGTGGACCACGATGTCGATGCCTGCTCATCGTGTCAGAAGATGAACTTAAAGGCACTGAAGGAGAGGGAGGTGAAACTCTTCGAAGTCATCAAAGAAGAAGCACAAAAGCAAGTGGCGTCATAGTTACACCAGCATTGATCTTCAAGGGATCACTCACTGAGGTTGGTGTCCTCGCTTCCAAAGACTCATGAAGAGAGAGGTGAGGTGTCTCCGGCTCCTTCTCTGGTGGTAGTTCCGGCATTGCCCTTGAGTCCGAGACCTCCGACTCTGCCTGGGCTCCCTGAACCAGAGCCAGGGTTGGATCCAGTACCCCTCCAGTTCCACCTCTGCCTATGCCTCCTCGACAGGAGAAGGAGTATCAATCTTTCTCAGCTCCAGGGCTGATCCTTGAAATTTTCTAAATGCTTTGTACAGCATTTTTATCAGGGCTATGCCTTCATCTGGTGCACCTCCGGGCCCCATGGGTCCGCTTTCCTAATCAGCAGGTGCCATTCCTGCCAGTTATGTTGATGACCCAGATATCCTGGCCTCCTCCGGTGCCAAGAAATGCGTCTCCATCACTAGTAGAGGAAGTCCGACAGGAGTCTGTGGCGTGTTCGCGCTCTCTCCAACATCCAATGGGCCCGCAACGGCATCGCAACACTCAAATCCAGTACTGCAGGCTTCCACTACGCAGGTGTTAAAGTTACCAGCACTGTTACCGATGCCATTGGTGCCGGTATTGGCTGCACCGAAGCCTAGGTTGAAGCATAGATCTCGAAGAGAACCACAGAGGGTTCTGGAAGAAGAGCAGTACTTGTTTGGTGAAAGAGATCCATATTTAGAAGAAGGGGAATTAGTGTCACTTGATCCTGAGTTTGAGGGTCTGGAGGTAGCAAGTGGCCTGGGCACTTCTCCTGAATGGAAGTTGTTGCCCTCAAAAGGCATTCCTCCACCTGAGGTCATGTTGTGCCATTCAGTGATAAGGAAGGCGGATGAGATGTTGGAATTGCCTCTTCCATATACTGAACTCAAGTCTAATTTATTGACAGAGGTACTACATTCTTCTTCTTCATCATCAGAGCCTTTATTACCATTTATTGAGGCTCTGACTGAGCCTATACTGGAGATTTGGCAGAAACTTGTGCCATCTTCGGCAGTATCTAGACCCATTGCAAAGAGATATAAGCCTTTGCCAGGTACCTCTGTTCTTATCCACTCACCCTTCTCCTGAAAGTTTGGTGGTGCAAGCATCCTGTTCCACAAAGTTGACTTCTGGGTCTTTTCCAATAATTCAAGCAGACAGAACATCAAATAGAATGGAACAGTCTGCAAAGAAGGTATTCTCCTCTGGTAGCATGGCTGTGAAGTCAACCAATGCAACCTGTTTGTTGGGAAGGTACATTCATGCACTGATGGAATCAGCCAAAATAGTGGCTCCGAAGTTGCCTGAGGAGGTTCAGGAGCACTTTATGGAGTTGTTGAATGACAGCCAGGCCGTTGCTCATCAGGTCATTCAGTCGGCCCTCGACACGGCTGATTCAGTTGCAAGGGTGATGGGGACCTAAGTCGCCATGAGGAGGCATGCAAGGTTGAGAGGGTCAGGTTTCTCACCTGATGTGCAATCTACCTTGGTGGATCTTCCGTTTGATGGGTTGACTGTTTGGCACCAAAGCCAATTCTGCTTTGGAGAGGTTCAAGGATAGTAAAGCTGCACTTGCTGATTTTAAACTACTGTGCAGGAGGAAGCCTTGTTCTCCCTGATGTGTCTGGCCTAAGGAGTTTACCTACACTTTTTGATAGTGCACAGATTGACATCACCAACTGGGGAAAACCACCGTGTGTGCGCCCACTGCTGCTGGGGATTACATGTCTCATAATCCTCTGTGAGCATCTCACCTCCGTCTGATTCCACCGAGATTTAAGGTGCTCTGCTGTTCTGCTGCGCAAGACATGTGCGGGATGTGCCTTGGCTCCACTGTCAGATGATCTTGACTGATAGTGCATACGTGGCTTTTGCCCTTGTGGGATGTGGTCATCCTGTAAATTGCTACATCTACGATTGATCTAACTTTGCCACTCTGAGTCCATCCCTGCAGAGAAACTCTGACCCCTGGGTTCTACAGGTCACTGAGGTGCTACTTCTCATTTGAATTTTGTCACTGCTGTCTGTTTGGCCATTAAACCTCTCTACCCTGGTGGGTTCTTAAGAGACTCTTGGGGAGGCTTACATACCGTTTAGGCACAGTAAACCTAGATTGGCTTTTGGATTTCTGGCTGTCTATCAACTATTAATTTGCTTACTTGTCATAAGTTTGTGATATTGGAGTTTAGAGCTTTAGTACGATATGCCCTTCATCTTTTTTCCTCCCTGTACATCTTACACTTGGCTTATTTACTGTCAGGCCCTTGATATTCAGCTAAAGAGAACTCTGAAAGGCATTACGGTTTTACTTTATTACCAGTGTCGCAAAGGCTACAGAGATATGGGTAAGCTTAAAGCCTCTGACACTATTGGGGAAGAAAACTAAACGTTCTAAACTTACCCCTACCCCAACCTCTGGTGAGTCCCAAACAACATTAGAGGATATAGACACATTGATAGAGAAGGTTGAGACCTTATTGGGTGCCAAAAATATAAACAGAAGCGACCCAGGTAGGGCTCCCGACAAAGTTGCTCCTATATTTACTAGTCACAAGAAGTCCAGATCACTGGACCAGGCTGTCAAGCAATTTGTACCTAGAGATGATGCCCCAACACATTATGTAACATCCAATGTCCCCTCTTCCTCTATGTACACCACCAAGCCCCTTAGGCACACCTCTGGGGCGCCGACCTCCTTACCCGAGTGCTCAAATAGGTTTGCCATTCTTATAACTTTACCCTTATACCCTAATAAGAAGAGTGCTTCATCTAAGGCTAATAGTGGGCATAACTTAAGCAAACAGATTACTCAAAGTAAAGTGGCACATCGGAATGATAACCATGTTGACGTGGCCAGTATTGTTGGGATGGTTAGGACGCTTCAGGCTGAGGTATCTTCCCTCAAATCACAGGTGTCAACTTTAAATGCTGATTTAGATGAAATTAAACCATTATTAGCATTGCCAAAAAATAAACCCTTTGCACATGAATTACCTCTCACTTACACAGCCCGAAAAGAAGAAAGGAACATGAGGAAGAATAGTAGTGTATAACAGCACCCTGAGCCACAATCTACTCACCACCCACCTGCTAGGTCCAGGGATTTACCCCCTCTAGACGACCTCTTAAATCCATCCCTTCTGCTCAGCACTTTGGGTCTGCTGTTAAAAACGCCGGTGTATTAAAGGAATTAGATCTTCCCACCAATGGCCCAAAACATAGTCATAGGGAACTTGCACCTGGAGAGGACGGGGGCTATTTATATGCTAAGGGTACCCAAACTGCCTGAGGAAGCTTACGAGGATGAAGATTCCCGTACCAACAAGTGTATACGTTATATAATGTCCATTTGGAATTGCTATTCTGTTATACGCTCTGATATCAAGTATGCCATGAGGTATCATGACCCTACAGATCAAGCCAGGCCTTTTGATTTTATTAAGTTGGTTTTTAAGTCTAACTCTCTGGTTGACGGAATAGAAGGGTCAGCGTTGCAGAAACAACCGCTAACTGGTACCACTATAAGATTTAAGTTAAACCCTCCTGATGCCCTTAGTTACCATATTTGTCTTCCCTCTGAGTCCTCTGATGCATCCAAAGTTCTGGCCCCATGATTACAAGCTCATCCCCCACCTGAATTCCCTAACACAGATCTGTGCCCCTCTATGGTGGACTGACTGGGAGGTTTTCCCGAAGGGGACGACTCAGGGAAATGGGGCATCTGGAGAATAGTGATATATCATCGCTTGAGGGTATTCTAATGACCATGACCCAGAGCAGCGAGGATCCAACTAGTATGCCTTTGAAGTATCACCCCAACGACTTCCCTAACCATTTCTCATTAGTCAATCTTCTTTCCTGTAACATTGCGGGAATTAAATCTAAGTTGGACAACCCAGCTTGGGGCTCTTTTATAGATCAATACGACATATGCCTCCTACAGGAGACCGAGAGTATTGATCTCATTTTTAGTCTGCGTTAGGTCAATTTCTCTAAACCAGCACGCTATATAGGGAAGGGGCACCCCTCAGGCGGCCTTTTGATCTTGGTGTGAACCTCTTTCACTATTAAATTATCTCCAGTTGATACTGCGTCTGGTGATTTCATTGGAATTAAGATGACAGAGGGGAAAGGGGGGTGCAGTAAAGAAAGGCAGACCCTACAGCATCTCACCTCACATAGAAACCTTTTTGCAACACATAATTCGTTAATCAATGCAGGTGATTTTAACACACCACACGAGCCTCTAGACCCTAATAGATCCTCCCTCTTTGAAGCAGAGGATGAAGCTTGGGGCATTCCACCCACAAACGCTCCCCCTGTGAAGCGATGGACCGATGCAGCTTACCATTTATTATCATTTGCATTATCCTTTGGTTTGAGGGCTTGTAATGGGTTGCACCCTATCTGACCAAATCGCAGCTCATACTTTTAATCAACCATGTTCCACCAGTAGATTAGATTATATACTGGTTACTCTGCATCTCTGATCCTCTGTCGTGGATATGAGGGTGATACCCAGAACAGATAGTGACCATAACGCACTACACTGTGGGCTGCAAGATATTTCTAAACAATCTGAAAACTCTCCCACTTCGTTTACCACAGAATAACAGCCTTCTAATAATGGGAGCAGGGTAAAATGGGCTGAAGTTGAAACACAACTTGACCTTAGGATAAAAATTAACAGGGCCCTTTTAAAAGCCTTTTCAGATTAAGACACCTTCCCTTCTTCCCTATTAGGCACCTCTCAGACCTACAATATCATGATAATATATTCTGCACTTTGGGTGAGTGCGTCACCTGTCATAAGGCACCCAATCGCCAGGCCCCCAAACTGGGTTGTACTTGGTTTAACATTGACTGTAAAAAGTCTATATCGAAGTTGTGCATAGCTCTAAAAAGAGGTGACCATAGTGGCATTAGAGCTGCAAGGAAAGAATTTAAACTAGCCCATAGAAAAGTGCGATCTGAGTGAGATATGCAACTATGGAAGATACGTATCTGGCTGCAGCCAACAAAGATTCCAGGAAAATCTGGCATATAGTTGCAAACCAGTGCCCTACATCCCGGTTGGCGGCCCTCTATCCACCTGAGACCTGGTCCCAACAGTTCTCTTACTTGTATGCCCAGACGACAGTAAGGAACTTGGATACTTCGATATTGCCTCCTACAGTAACCCAAGCCTCCTTTACGCCATTAGCCTTACAATCAGTGAGACAGAGAGGGCTATTAAATCTATAGCAGGTGGCTAAGCTGCAGGACCGGATGGGGGTTCCAGGAGATCTCCTTCTATCAGACGTAGGGAATTGGTCTCAATATATAAACAGGTTAACTAATTTAATATTAGGACAGATGGAAATTCCATCTAGCTGGAAGGTAGCAGAAATTGTCCCTGTTTATAAGAAGGGCCTAAAAGTCTCCCACCTAAATTACAGAACAATCAGTCTAATCGATGTAACCCAGAAGGTCTTTAGCAGGCAGATCTTGTATCTGCTGGAACAATGGATTGAGGAGACTCGGGCTCTGTCATACCTGCAGGCAGGGTTTAGGAGCCAGATTAGGACCATAGAGCAGACATTTAGGTTTCTGATAATCTACTGGAAAACAGTCATAATTGAAAAATCACATCTATAACTTGTATTCGTGGATCTAAAGTCAGTGTTTGACTTGATTCCCAGACATAAACTTTGGTAGATTTTGAAGGCCAACGGGGTGCCTTTCCCTCTCCTGGACATTCTCATCCGTCTGCACCAGGGTACATATGCACAAGTCAGATGGCGCACCGGAGGGGAACTAACTGAGCGGATTGGGGTAAATAAGGTCATCCAACAGGGTTGTGTCCTCGCATCCACACTGTTTTTATTATTCTTTAACGATGTGGTCTCTTACCCGGAGGACAGTGAGAATGACTCCCCCAAGGTCATAGGTAGGAAGACACCCCTACTCCTGTTTGCAGATGACACTCTATTGGTTTCCAAAACCCCAATGGGACTTCAAAATTTTGTCAATAGATTTGTGTCATTCTGCGACAATCGGGAACTGGACATTAACCACTCAAAGACCAGGTTTATGGCCATAAATTCCCATTGGACTTTCAGAGGCTCTATCTTACTGGAAGGGCAACCACTAGAGAGAGTTAACGAGTTCACTTGTTTAGGCATAATCCTCACTAGGAATATGAGCTGGTCCGTTCAGGTCAAGAAAAGTGGTTTAAAACTAACACACCGGGCTGCTGCAATCTTCACATTTTATAAAGCTTCCAGGATTAAACTTATTTCACCTCCATTTAAAGTATACAGGGCTAAGGCAGAGGACAGTGCGCTATATGGGGCTGAGGTTTGGGGTCCCTCGGCCTTGGTTGACCTGGGAGTTGCAGAGAATAACTTCCTTCGGTCCTGAGTTATCCTACCCAAAAGTACGCCACTTTTACCATTACAACAGGATATGGGTCTTATCTCTGTGACACACAAAGCTCAACTAAGGTCCCTGCTATTTTGGCGCAGGTTGAAGTACACACCAGCGTTGGACTACTATTACAATGGCCTTAGAGAAATAGTTGCACTGGATAAATCGAGCAAGATAAAATGGATTGGCTACATAAAGAGCATGTTAACTAATCTTAGCCTTGGTGGATACTGGTCTGTTGACAGTAATTCCTCTCAACTCTCTAGTGAAGATCTTAAAGATGCATTCTGTGGATGGAAATGGAAACAAGAAATAAGAAATTCTTCCCAAAGCTCTCTCTCATGCACTTTTCTTGATATTAAACCCCATGCCAAATTTGAACCATTCCTTGATTATTTACCAAGCCCTGGTGCCAGACAACTCTACCTTATGTTCCACCATGGAACTCTATCTTTACTGTCTTTTTGTTCAAATTGGAGCTCCTGTCTGGACATGTCCAAGGTATGCTCGGTATGCCTGCAAATGGAACAAACTCAATCCCATTTTATTTTGTTCTGTCCTGGCTATGTCCGACCAAGAAAAAGCTGGACCCTTCCGATTTGTAGGCTCCTTGGATGTAGACAGTATCTCCCGATGCTTAGGCTTCTACCTGCGGACACTCGGTTGTCGGTTGTCTGTGCCGTCGCTAGATTATTCCATTGGAGCTGGTCTATTAGAGCGAAGGCAATGACATAATTATCAGTTGAGCAAAGTAATAGTCTGGCCTTTTAACTTAGTAAACTATCTCCTATTTTGCATTTTTACCTCTGTGCTGTGAGAGATGGAAAAGGATACAGATGTGATTTTTTAATCCTTTTCATGGACTGTGTTCTTCACTGTACATACCTTTTTTAATATTTGCAATCATTTACTGTTTAATGGCTATTATATAGCTGTTTTATTCAAAATGTTATACAAGTGTTTTTTATGTATACATACTTGTGACATTTTATAGTGATGTTATGTCTTTTTTCTGTTTCCTCTTTTATGGTTGCAAAGACCGAATAAAGTATTTTGATGATGATGATACTAAAGCGACAGCAAGATTGTTGGGACTTCAATCACAGCCTAAACATTACAGGCATTTTCCAAGGTTCAAAAGATTTGGCCGAAATTTCTCCTTTCGTGGAAGGCACCAATTCCAGCAACAACATTAGCAGCAGCAGTCCAATCCCCTCTATAGGAATTATAGGAGGCGGGGCAGAGGTAGACAACGAGGTGCCACCCATCAGCCATCTGCCTCCTCTTCCTCCTCTGCCAATGTCATAGGAAAGCTGCCCTAGTTTTGCCCTTTTGGAGCATGCTTGCTCAGTGGGAGGATGGTTGTCCCATTTTCTTACATTGTGCCTACCCTCCTCCGTAGAGTATTCTGGACATTAAAGCTATCATTCTGATGTTCCAGAATGGAGCTATGGTTCCAGTCCTGAAGGTCTTGCGCCTGCTAGGTCTGATAGCCTCCTGCATTACGTTGGTTACCTATGCACGCTGGCACATGAGGGCCCTCCAGTGATGGCTCCACAGGCAGTATTTTCAGCACAACGGGGAACTCAAAGAATCGGTCTGTATCTCTTGAGATACTGCAACAGATCTTCGATGGTGGGTGTATCCGACAATCAGTCTCAACGGAAGCCATTTCACCCTCCTCCTCCAGTGGCCACAGTAATAACAGATGCCTCCGCTCTAGGGTGGGGTGCTCACCTGGAGATCAGAGGACTTTGGTCTCCAGAAGAATGGTTGTTGCATATCAATCTATTGGAGTTGCGGGCGATACATCTGACTTTCAAGGCCTTCCTTCCTTCCATTCATCCATTCACGGTCAGTCAGTTCAAGTCTTGACCCACAATACTATAGTGATGTGTTACATAAACAAACAGGGAGGAGTAGGGTTGTATCCTCTGAAGAGAGGCTCTGCGACTCTAGTCCTGGGCTCAGGACCATCAGATTTGTATCATGGCAAATCACTTGGCCGGAGTTCTGAACGTGCGTGCGGACAGTCTCAGTCGGCAGTTTTAAGCCGATCACGGGAGTGGTTCCTCATACTTTCTGGTTATGGGGGACCCCTCAGATAGACCTTTTTGCCACTCGAACACACAATGCCTGTCGATTTTGCAACATCCGGTATCCTATGCAGGGAGTATTGGCAGACACGTTTCGATTGGACTGGGGCTCCCAGCTATCTTACACATTTCCCCCATAACATTGATTCCTCGGTTTTAAGGAAGACTTGCCAAGACCAGGCCCAAGTCATATAAATAGCACCAGACTGGCCACAAAGAGTGTGGTACATAGACCTTCTTCACCTCTCATTGTACCCTCCGATCTGCCTCCCTCACAGGGCAGACCTCTTGCAGTCGCAGGGGCAGGTTCTATACCCCCACCTCCAGAGCCTGCACCTACATGCCTGGAGATTGAACGGGGAAACCTGAGTTCTTTATCACTTGCCCTTGATGTGGTTGATGTTATTTTATTGGCCAGAAGACACTCTACCATGTCGGCTTATACTAGCAGATGAGCTAAGTTTGTAGAGTGGTGTGGGGAGAATTTCACAGGCCCCTTAAGGGCCCATTTGTCCGATCATATTTTAAGGTTTGCTCTTTCTTTGGCACAGTGAGGCTGTGCAGTTACAACAGTTTCGGGCTATTTGACTGCCCTTTCAGCATTTCTTTATTTACCCAATCAATTGTCTCTATTTAGGTCCTCTATAGTGTTATGGTTTATTAAGGGACTTACTAACAAATTCCCTCCCACTCCGTTCATCATGCCTCAGTGGGATCTTAATTTGGTACTGACTTACCTTATGTGTTCTCCATTTGAACCCTTACATAGTTGTCCTTTAAGACTTCTTACTTTTAAGACAATGTTTCTGGTTACCATAATATCTGCTAGATGTGTTAGTGAATTGCAAGCATTCAGTGTGAAACCTCCCTTGACGACTTTTTATGCATTTAGGTATTGAGAACCAGGGCTGCTTTCCTGCCAAAGGTGGTTACTCCCTTCCACTTGGCCAGTCTATCACCTGTTCTACTTTTTATCTTCCTTCACATCCATCTAAAGAGGAGGAGAGGCTTCATCGATTGGACCCTAAAAGGGCTGTGAGCTTTTATGTGGACAGAACACGTGATCTCTGGCTGAATGATCAGCTGTTTTGTTTTTTGTTTTTTTTGTAAACAGATTTTATTGAGTATTTCTCTTTGTGTCAGCTTATTACATAGTCATAAGGCACATTATTTGATTTCGCATTTGCTTTCTCACATTTTGCTTGTTCCTTTGCTATGCGAATAAGTTATTTGCAATGTCCAGTAATAGTACAATGGTAACAATAAACTAATTCCCTTCCCCCTCCCCCCGAGTCACCTGTTACTGGTTCTTCTTGTGTCAAGTTGGGTGAAAGTGTTAGCATTGCTCTAGTCGTGTCTGTGCAGGTTGTGGTGGCTCCAGCGTAGTATGCCTTTCATTATTCGCTGTCTGTACCACTTTTGTCCAGAATTCTTTTAACTGGGGTCATTCCCAGAACATATGCAGTATATGGGCCTGTGGTGCGTCGTATCTTGGCCAGGCCGCGTCTGCCACCTGGAAGTATCTGCCCACTCGTTCGGGGGTCAGATATGCCCTGTCCAGGGCACAGTAGTTTATCAGTTTGAAGTGTGCGTTTCTGGATTCTTTTGGTGTCCCAGCTAGTATATTATCCCACTCTTTGGTCGGCATGGGTATACCTAAGTCCCCTTCCCACTGGAGTCGAAGCTTCTCCAGTGGCCATAGCCCGTCTGCGCGCAGCACCCTGTATAGGCATGATACTGCTTTCATAGTGCACGCTGATAGAGCCATATAATAACAGGTTAGTTGCGGCGGTGGTTCAGTCAAACCCGTCTGCCAGTGTCTGCGAATGGCTGTCGTTAATGCCCTATGTAGCAAGAAGTGTCCCTGTGGCAGCCCATATTCTGCCCGAAACGTCTCGAACGGCAGCATCTCGGAGTCCCTGTAGAGATCGCCTACTTTTGTCGCTCCCATTTCCATCCACATCTCTAGGTCTCGCCAGTTTCCGCCATGCAAAATGGCTCTCAGCATGTCTAGGGGGATGTCTGGTGAGTATGGGGTCCGTACTCCCATCTTCTGCAGGTCCCGTCCCCAGCATTTGGTTTGTACTCTAAGGTCCTGAGTGTTCCCCCCCCTGAGTATCTATGTACTGTGAGAAACACTCTCAGCAGATCACTTAATAGCACTCCTGAGTGCCTGGGGACCTCTCGCTGCCGTTGTTCAGAGGCTATGTTGCTGCGCACCAGCCACTGTAGTTGAGCTGCTATATAGTATGTTTCAAAGTTCGGGGCAGCCAGGCCTCCCTCCCCTACAGGTCTCTGCAACAGCGTAAGGGCCACTCTGCGGCGGCCATTGCCCCATATGAATGTTCGGATTTGGGACTCAAGGTCCCTGAAAAATGTCGCCAGGATCCAGAGCGGTAGTGCGTTAAAGTAGTATAGGAGGCTAGAGAGTGCTATCATTTTGAGGAGTGCAATCCTGCCAGCTACCGACAGTGGCAGCGTCCGCCAGAAGTCCATAGCCGCTTGCAGGCTGCGGTATGCCCTTCCCATATTCTCTTCGTAGAGGTCCGACCAGTTGTGATAGATGTGGACCCCCAAATATGGCAAGCAACTAGTTTCCCACTGCAAGCGTGCCAGGTCTTGCGAGGGTTAGCCAGTTTGCGTCACCGGGAAGAGGCAGTATTTTGCCTCCAGAGATGGAGCCAAATCTCTCCATCAGATCCTGGGTTCTCATTAAATTCTCATCCACTCCTTTTAGGAACAACAGCAGATCGTCCAAATATAATGCTATATGGTGGTAGTCTTGTTTGATTCTTAGGCCCTCATATGGCTGCCCCATTCGGGCCACTATGGCAAGTGGCTCCATAGTCAGGGCGAATAATAGCGGGGAGAGCGGGCATCCCTGCCTAGTGATGCGCCCTATCAGCCAGCTTCGTGATATTGTTCTTCCCGTACGTACCCTGGCAATGGGATCAGTGTAAAGCAGTCTAGTCCACTTGAGAAACCCCTCTCCCAGCCCCATGCGTCTCATCACTTCGTATAGGTAGGGCCAATCTAAGCTATCAAAAGCTTTCTCAATATCCATGGCGAAAACTGTGTCGTTTCTCCTGACTGTCCCTGTGTGCCTCTAGGATAGTTAGCAAACACCTGATATTTCCTGCTGTGTTGCGTGTTGGGATGAACCCTGCTTGGTCTTTGTGCACCAGTGTGGTCATGAGGGGTAATAGTCATGTGGCCAGAATCCGGCTTAGAATCTTAGAATCAATATTAAGCATCGATAATGGGCGGTAGGTTGTCCTATCGTGTGGGGCTTTATTTGGTTTTAAAATAGGGACTATTACCGCTTCCCTCGTAGTGTCCGGTAGGGAGCCCGTCTCGGCAACTGCTTTGTAAAGTGCCAGGAGATGGGGGTTAATTAAGCTGAGTATGTGGAGTAGAACTCCACCTGGAGTCCATCTGTACCAGGTGTCTTATTACGTGCCATATGTTTAATATCCGCAGCAATCTTGTGGGTTGTTATATTCCCCCCTAGGTCATCCGCTTCGTTCTCTGTGATCTGCGGTATCTGTAGGTCAGTCAGGAATGTGCGCGTCTGTAGTAAACCCCATGTGGCTGAGCTTGTATAGAAAGTGGAATAGTAGTGCACAAAGATGTCATTAATTTCCGTTGGTGTATAAACCCTTGTCCCTCCCGGGGTCTCTAGTTCTAGGATGTGGGAGCCCTGTTTGCTGGGATTAGCCAGCCACACAAATAGTGACCCCGATTTGTCTCTCTCGGCATGGGTTTTGTCCATATAGGCCTTATAGTAAAACCATTGCAGTCTTTCTACTTGGGTCGCTACTGCCTCCTTGGCCTCTTACATCTCTGTTTGGAGCTCTGGGTGCTCTGGCAGCCTACGCTCGATGTCTCTTCGTTGGGCCTCCACCCTCTTAACTTCAGTTAGCAATGTCTGCCTGATCCCTTTGGATTCAGCAATGCAGTGCCCCGTGTGTCAGCCTGGAAGGTGTCCCATTCTATTTGGGGAGTAGATGCTGTCCCCGTGTTCTTTGCAAAATATTGGGTTATTTTGGCTCTGATTGTTTCTCGAAAGACCTGCTCCTCCAGTAGTTCTAATTTTAGCCTCCAGGTGGGTATTGAGGATCTCAGGCGTGCCCATCGTAATTGCATTAATACCGGATGGTGGTCTGAAATAGTGCGGGGTAGATATTCGATCATCTCAGTGAGATCATGCATGTCAGGGCTGGTAAGGTATAGATTGAGTCGTACATGAACCTCATGCAGGCCCGAAAAGAAGGAGTAGTCCCTATTCTGCGGATTTTTGCGTCTCCAAGAATCTATTAGGTTCCATTGTTGTTGCCAGTCAGAGAACATCTTCGCCGACCGATTCGTCTGGGAGTCCCGCAGAGGGGGATGCAATTGGTCTAGCTGGGTGTCAGACACACAGTTAAAATCCCCACCTATAAGTGCCAATGCCGGGAGCCATGGGGCTAGGCGCCGCGACACTGACGCAAAGAAGGCACCCTGGTCAATATTGGGGGCATATAAGCTGATCAGCGTTATGTCTTTCCCCTCTAGCTGGCCTCTTATGGCGACATACCTCCCTTCCGTGTCGATGATAGTATCTGTGAGTTGGAGTGGGACCCCCTCTTATCCATATGAGTGCCTCCCTGGCATACACCGAGTATGTAGTGAAGTATGCCTGACCCCTCCATCGTCTCTTGAGTGCTTGACCTTCTGATGCTGTGAGGTGGGTCTCTTGCAGGAGCGCTATTTGCACTCCTCTTCTGTGTAGGTAAGAGTACACCTTGTATCGTTTAGTCATCGTATGCATACCCCTGACATTCCATGTCATACATTTGTATGCTAAGTTGCTAGCCATCTGTATCTAGCGTGAAAGAACTGGGTTCCCTTCTCGCACACCCTGCCTTTCCATCCTTCCCCGTGACACTTTTCGGGGCTATTCCTGCCCTCTGCTGATGTGACTCTCTAAATCCTGCCCTTAAATATAACAACCAACAACCCCAACTCCCACTCCCCAGGACCAGTAGCAACCTGCTAGTCGTCCAAACCATGGTAATGGTCCAAATAGTTCGTGGGATACCCCCACAATAGTCTATAGTGTAGGGGGGTACCTCGCAGTGGTCCCGGCAGCCGGGCCCACATCCGGCTTCTGCAGTTGTGACATGTTGTGGTCCTCAGGAGGAATGTTCGGTGCACTGCTGTCGCTCTTCAGTTCTGTTCAGGTGTCGCTGCTGGGTTTCTCATCCCATATGCTTTAGGCAGGCGGTACCTGCAGTTCTATATTATCTCGTCCGCCGTGGCCGGAGTGATCACTGGCAGTTCCAAGCTAGTGCTCTCGGATGCGTCGCCCTAATTGAGCTTCATCTTGGGAGGGCATGGCTGAGCTCCGTTTAGGTCGCCGTACCCTGGAGTTCCTTTGTTGACGCCTTTGTTTTCCTTCTTCTGCGGGGTGCGTTGATCCGTTTTGTGTGTCAAACCAGTCCCATGCCTCTTGTGGAGTTGGGAAAAATCTTGCTCCTTCCGGGGTCACCACCCTCAGTTTTGCTGGGAAGATCATTGCATATTGAAACCCCTTCTGTCTAAGAGCTTTTTTGATCGTCAGCTAGAATACCCTTTGCCGCTCAGCTTTTTCTCTCTGGAGAAGTCTGGAAATATTCATACTATTGCGTTGTTAATCTTCAGCTCTCCCCGTTTGCGCGCCTGTTCTAGAACGGTGTCCCGGTCCTTGTAGTGGAGAATGCGTGCGATTATCGGTTGAGGGGGGCTCCCGGTGGGGGAGGTCTGCTGGGCACTCTGTGCGCCCTTTCAAGGTCAAAGAATGGAGATAGGCCCTCGGGAGCAACGCTCGTCCGCAGCCAGTTCTCGATATACTCCACTGCATTTGCTCCCTCTATTTTCTCCGGCATACCCACGATGCGGACGTTATTGCTGCGCGACCTGTTTTCAGCAACTTCTGCTCTGCTTTCTAGTGTTTATACTCTGGATACCATGTCCTGTAAGCGTTTCTGCGCTGTTGCTACGCTCGGCGTCATTTCAGTTAGCTTGCGCTCATTAGATTTGACTCTCTCTGCCAGTTTCTTATGATCATCCTTAAGCAAGCAAAGGTCTGTGCCGATAGTATCTATTTTGTGCTCTAGGGCTTCCCTAGTTGTTATGATAGCGTGCAGTATATCTTGCAGGGTGGGGCCCTCTGTTGATTGAGTCATTGGCGGGGTCGCTCCCTTGGTTGCATTTGGTCCATTTGCTTCGTCCTGTTCAGGCTCTTTCTTTTTGGTGGGCTTGCCCATTTTTTTGCTGTATGAATGGACCCCCCACCTTAGTTTTCAGCCGTGTGTCTCAGCTCATTTCTGTTTCGTCGGGCCCAGCTAGGAGGGTCCTCGGCCGCTTCTGCGTGGTGGGTTGCTACAGTGCTGTTATTATGCGGAATGGGCAGTCTTCTTCTCGGTGTTCAGTAATTCACTCGGTTTCGTGCTGCCCGCTGTTGTGGTCCTCTCTCTCTCGGGGGTCACTTCGTTTGGGTGCCAGTACTCTTCTACTTTAAAGCTAGCTGCGGTATCCAGCTCCCCTTCTGCGTGCCGTTGTAAAGTCTCTCTCCCTGTGTCCAGGATTGTGGTCGCGACCTGTAGTTCTCGCAGCTCCAAGAGTAGCTTGGTCAACCCTGGGAGCGCTGCCCTCACCCTTGGTTCCCCGCTTTTCCTCAGAAAGTGGTGGGGTCCCTCTTTTAGTACCTTCTTTACGTCCTCTGGGTAATGTTCTCAGAGCCTCTGCTCTCTCCGGTCGGTCCCCCCTCTCTTATACTTGTGGTCGAGTCGTCTTTGTGCCTCAGCTATCACCTCAGTCTCACCATTCAGGCCTGTCCTCCTCTATAGTGGCTGTTCTTTCCCCGGCGTTCTTCTCATGTCACCTGCGCAGTTAGGGCCTCCTCGCCCTCGCCAGTGCACGCAGGGTGATGCAGGTGCAGCCGCGCTATGTCGTCATGGGTTTCTAACTGGGGTTCTCACCTGCGGGGTCAGGTACCTCTAGGCAGTAGTGTAGCTTCCCCCTCTGTGTGGAGTCCAGCTCAGGTCTGTGACTTCTGTCGTCTCCACCTCGGTTCTCATGCAGGCGATTGTTGCTGCATTACTTCGTGCCTTTTTGGGGGTGCCGAGCCTGCTATTATTCGCTGTATTCCACGGGTGTCCCTTCTTTTTGTTTTTTGCTTTTTATTTGCTGCGGTCGCCCCCTATCTCAGTGCTTGTCTCAATCTTAGTTGGGGCCCTTCTCACCCCCAATGTGCGCAGGTCTTTGCTGGTCCAGGACAGCCTCCTCTCCGTAAATGCCCCCACTCAGCCTCAGCCCTCGCCTGAAATGTCCATCAGCTTCAGACAAGGGTATCGCTCTGGGTCCCGCTAGCTGTGCAGGTTTTCACTATGTTTGCCATCCCTTTCATTTCGGCCCTGCTAGGGACCCCAGTCAGCACGGTGTTCTGTGGTAGCCAGCGGTAGCAGGGCCTACTACTTCCAGCTCTATTCTCCCCTTTTGTTTATTTCTTGCCTTATGCTGGACACAGACGGGGCCTCTCTCGCCTCCTGCACTCTCGCAGGGCGCCTCAGATTCAGGCAAGTCCTCCCCCCGTAGGCCCTCTACTTCAGCTCCGGTCTCTGACAAGGATGGCAGCCAGTGCCGGATGGGGGTTCTCTGTGCAGCTCTTCACGGGTCTCTGCCCTGGTCTGCGGCCGCCGCTGCCGCCATTTTGGCCATCAGGGAGGTCACAGCTATTGTGTCCTCTGTTCTTCTCTCAGCGGGGGCAGCACCCAGCGCAGCACTTTGCATTCGTTTGCAGCAGCACGGCTCCTCACTTTATCCCAGGTTCGGGGATGTCTCTCTCTGCCGCCGCTACTTCCTCCTTTCATCACGCCACCTTCCACTGGGACAGCCGGGTCCCTTTCTTACCTCCGCGGGGCAACTCTGGGATAGACGAGCCTTCCTGTCGCCAGCACCTCGATCCGGTCCCGGTCTCTGGTGGTAACGTCCATCAGCACCTGGTTTGCGTGCGACTCGCGGCTCCTCTCAGGTCTCAGTTCCAGATCCTGATCTATGCCGCTGCCATCTTGTCTTCAGGTGAGGCAGCACTGCATTGGCCCTCTATCTTCACGGTAGGGCGTTTATACTGTAGATATTCACCCAGCATCGACTCCCTCTCTTCTCTAGTGTACCCAGGTGTGTAGGTTTCAAGTTTTGTCGGCTTTCATGGGTCAGGATGGAGCCAGATTGGGCCCAGCCACGAGGAGCGCCGAATCGAGCTTCTCACTCCATCGGCTCCAGGCCACGCCCCCAGCTGTGTGTTGGTTTTGTGAAAAGATGAAAGGAAAGGCAGAGTATAAAAGAACATTGTCCAGGTATATCATCCTGAGCATAAAGATCTGCTATGCCACGGCTAGCAAAGATCCACCTGAAGGTGTTAGAGCTCATTTTACTAGAGCTTAGTCTTCTACTTCTTCTTTAGCTAGAGGTGTCCCTGACGTTGACATTTGTAAAGCTGCAACTTGGCCCTTCCATCGCACTTTTGCAAAAACACTATTGCTTGGACTCCGAAGTGAGGCGGGACGGTCACTTTGCCCATTCTGTTATGCAAGATCTTTTGGTATAGGCAGACAGGCATCCCCCTCCGAGTGCGGGACTTCTTGGATATTCTATTCAAAAGGTGATAAATCCATAGGTAGATGTATTCATCAGAAGAACAAGTGACTTACCTTTGGTAACGCTTTTTCTGGTGGATACAATATCTACCTGTGGATTCCTCACTTACCCAGCCGCCTTCCCATTGCTTATCAGCATATGCCACAAACAAGGCTATTTGTATATTGTGTATTTAATTTACTTCACGGATATATATGTGTATAAATATGTGTGTGCATGTATATATATAAATATATATATATATATATATATATTTTATATTTTTTTGGGGGGGGGTTTAAGTATACCATATGCTTTTGCATTTGTGATGTTCGTTTCACCCATTCGCCTCAAAGGCACACAAAAAATGGATGGAAACTGACATCAGCATGCCGACGAGGGTCTCTTATTGCTTCGATGATGTCACACAGAGTTTTGTGCAGAGCCATGGGCATTATGACATCCTTGTCGATATGGGAGAGCTGGGAAGAACGGTTTCTGTGGAATGCTGGAGCATTGGGATAGTCAAAAGGTGAGGAATCTACAGGTAGATACTGTATCCACCAAATAAAGCACTTCCTAAGGTAAGTAACTTGTTCGGCGTGCAAGTTTTTGACCTGATTAGTTTAGTTATTCATTGGCCTAGAGCAGTAAACTAGTAAAATTGGAAGCAGAGCAGCATCCTCCCTCTCCGCATTAGAGGTAATTTTGGATAATGTTTAGCTCTACATGGCCTCCGGCGTCCCCTTGCTAACATTAAGATTGAGGAATTTAGGCACTTAAAAATTGGCTTAGCCTCTATAATACAGAGGACGTGATGTTCATATCTTCTGCATTACCTCTGAAATGAGGAAGACATGGGGGCATATTATCAACTGACAGCGATAAATATCGCTAAGCGCGCTTAGCGCAATTTTAGTTATCGCCGGCTATCGCTGGAATTAATCGCTGAGATAGCGCGTTATTATCAACGGCTATCTCCAATGCGATAAAAATTCCAGCGAAAGCGGCGAAATGCTGGAATATCGCTGGTAATCCAGCGATGATATTACAGCGATAGGGAATTCCTTGATAATAAGCCATGGTGGATTTAGCCTGACAATCCACCTCCTATAGGATAATATAGCTAAGTCAGAAATTTTTCTGACGTTGGAATCCAGCGTTAATAGGGCCTGAGCACGATTTTTATTGTCGCTATGTGGGTATGGGGCATCGTTGTAAATAGCGCGAAGCTGCGTTAGTGATGTTTTCCCATGTAGTGAATTCGAGGCACGCCTACTTTGCATCTCATTAGCGATGAGATGCAAGGCGTTAGTGAAACGGGTGCTAACACAAGGAAACACGCGCTAAAGCCTGTTAGCGTGTCCTTGTTAATACTGCGATAGAATTATCGCCGCTTTTTGGCCGAAAACGGCCGCTAAAGCAGCGATAATTGTCTTGATAATATGCCCCATGAGCTTCTCTTCCTCTGTATTCCAAGACAATATCCTTCCCATGCTTGCACTGCAAGGATGTTCTCAGTAACAAGATAGCTTTTGTCATGTCATGAAATCATTTTTCATGCTTCTGTGATGGGCAACGCACTGCATGCTGATGTCACAGCGAAAAAAGTCAAATGGCACCATTAAGCTTTATTTTCTTTACTTTCATTGGTGGTTGGGGGGATAACTCTGGTCCTCTTAGAAGTACTGCTGGAAAGGGGCAATGTCACCTTTCCAGTGGTACCTCTAACAAGTGGATCCATGCTACAGGATTGCCATGGGATGTGATGCCCAGCAAGGATCCACCCATTAGAAACCAAGAATTTGTCTTTGACAAGCTCCCCCCCCCCCAGGCATAAACAGGTGCTCCGTTTATCCTTTGGCACAACAGTCTTGCTGCCCCTCCTGGAAACCAGGGATTAATTTGGCAAACAAAAAGGGTGGTGGCCCACCCTATTGGGCCATAACCCCACCCTAGAAGGGGCAATACAGTCTTTATGCCTGCCCTAGCGGGATTGAGTGGTACCATTCCTTGCCCCTAATCTGCCCCCGAGGGGAGCTGAATGCCCTCTAGTCACCAGGAATTTATTTAGCTGAAAAAGGGGTGGGGCAATAACATTTTTATGCTCCTCCTGAATGGCATAGCAGAAAGCCCAATAAACACCAGGGATTTATTTGGCAAAATAAGGGGTGGGGTGGTCCATCCTGGCAGTAGGACATGCCATCACCTCAAAGGGACCAGTTCAGTCTTTCTGCTTCCCTGGGTGACATATTGGATTGTCCCCAAATCTGGCCTGGGAGCAAGCAGCCCACTATACCCAGGCAATGTATTTTAAAACAAAAAAGAATGTGGTGGGTGCTGGCACACTTTGGGCTATACCCCCAAACCTAACGCCCAGCGGTCTCTCTGCTCCACTCCCCTGATTTATCCCAACTTGTGAGCTCACTGGATGACTGGTATATTGAAAAAGATGGAGTGTGGACTTACCTGTCCTGATGTCAAGCCTTACATCCCCCCCCCACTCCTTCGAGGTGTAGAGTATTTCCACCCCTGTGGAAACGAGAAGAAATCGGGATTCTTTTGGTCATAATTATAATATATGGAGAGGGTATTAGACCTGTCAGTCTTATTTCTTTATTTACTGTATTTGTAAAGAGCTCCTATCATCCCCTATGGGATATCCCGGCGCTGGATGGAGCCCCAAGCACTAAAATCACTAAAAGATGTAAGGTGAAGATTAAAGGGGCAAAGAATTACACTGATAGGCTACCAGATGATGGAATGAGTGACCACCCATTCTGGCTTTTTTTTTAAACGTTTGGCCCTTACCAAAGCTAGATTTGCATAAAAATGTGCTCGTGTTGGCTTGTAAAAAGTGAGTCCAGTGTCTTCTAAACATGTCTAGTTTGGCCCTCTTTCATACTGTAAGCCAATGAAGTGAGTTCAAACAGGCAGAAGAAGAACTACTTCACTTACTATTACAACTAAGTTTAGCTGCAGAGAATTCTCATAGTCCAGCCTGCTCATAATTAACACTTGAGTGACTGTCCTTCGCCATTCTACTGGAATCCAACGAAAAAAGCTTACGCAGCAGTTGGAGGAGACCAAAGCATTTTCTACATATTGCATTTACCTGGTCTTGCATTGAGAGAGTATCTTCAATTAAGAATCTGAGATTCTCAGCTGCCTTCTTTGGTTTCGAAGGCGGACCTAGAAGTGAAGGCCACTAAGAATCATTCCAGATTCTACAAGCCCCTCCAATGAGCAAGATCTCTGTCTTCTCAGCATTGAGTTTCAAACAGTGTGACTGCATTCACAAAGCTACTTCTGAGAGACAACCTATGAGATTATCTCTTGTCTTTCTGCATCTCTCATCAATAGAAATGATAAGCTGAGTAACCACTCCACCAGTAAAGTGGCAGAGTTTTTCTCACGCGCAGCTCGTCAACGGCAAGTTGGTAAGCGCGAGTGAGATTTGGCGTCCCCTAGCACAATTTTCGGTCAATAGGTGGTCACCCAGAAAGATTTTCCAAACACTGGCGGTACGACCATTCACGGTCAGACAGCTGTCGCTCAAATAGAAAATCTACTTGTGAGGCAGCAAAATCAACTCGATTAGCAGCGCCCTCTGGTGGGCCACGTGGTGCTGTGGTTGCTGATTTTTCAGTGAGAGGCGAGCTCCGGGCACTAAAGATTTGCAGAAACAGTGCAATATGCCTAATTCTGCCCATTCGCAGAACTCCCCATTAACTTGCGGAGTCTTCATGTAACTCCGCTGCATTCCACTGAGTGAAATGCTGCAAGGTCTGTCCACCCCTAATCATCAGCATAGGAGAGTATCTCAAAGCCCCAAGTCTTGACAATACCCACCAAGGATGTAACATATCTATTAAACAAGGTGGGGCTAAGTGATGAGCCCTATGGAACCCCACTTTTGGACAATTGGGGTTTGGGCCTAAGAGGGGCCAGCTGTACCGATTGTGATCTATTGTTCAGGAAAGACCCAATCCACTGCAAAGCTTCCAAATGTAGACCAATTTTGTATAGCCTTTGCATTAATAAGCTACGCGGATATGAGGCATGCTCCTTTTCTAGCGGATTAGCATTAACCCCGGGCGGGTAACTCCGCTCTGAAAGCAGAGTTTGCGGAGTTTTGCCTACTCCGCGCTCCGTTGCGAACACGGAGGTAGGCAAAACTCCGACTTCGTGGCGGAGTTAGCCAGCCACTCCACCCTCCCAAATTAATTAAAAAATTAAAAAGAAGGCACTAACCTGTGTGGCTGCCTCCTCCTCTGCCTGGCCGCTCTCCTTCCTGCTCCTCGCCGTCCTTCTTCTATGAAAAAACCCTACGTTGTACATCTTGCGAGGTTTTTTTAACTCCGTGGAGCTCTGCGTAGAGGCACTTCGCCAGCTCCTCCCACCCTCACTAATAACTAAGGGCCTAATTTTAAAATGCTAGTCATTTTGTATTGTATGTAATGCTGAATGCATCACACACAGGTCTAGTGTCCACCTATTATCAAATGTCACTTTCTCATGGATACTTTTAGGTACCATGTGAGATATTCGTCAAGAAGTATCTGGCACCGTCTGATCTGTTAATGTTGTACTGACGCATCCTTCCAGCACTTCCAGCACATCTTGGGCTGCTGCAGGTACACACCCACTGCACTGCAGTGCACAGCAATATCTCGCCAGTGCATTACTCACCTGGTCATCAAGGCCCCCATTAAGCTGAGGGTACTTATCAAACACCCCGTCAGTTAGTATGTTTAATTCAGTCTCATTGAAAAGGGGTACCTTGTCCTCAAGTCCCTCAGCCATGTTGGGAGCAGGTTTGAGAAACAGAGCAGCAGGATGGCAGAGGATGTTGCTCTGAGGTGAGGATGACATGAAATGACATAAAATGGCTGCCCTGCAACTTTTTGTTTTCAGCTTCCTGTTTTTTATGTCCTCTATGTAAATTCTTGTGTACTTTCATTTTTTTCCGTCTTCAGTGTGGAATCTCCACCCAAGTGCGAAAACTCAGCTGTCATAAAGCTACTACTGGTAAGTCCCTTTGTGATTACTGAAATGTAGTAAAAGTTAGACTTTTGGTTTAAACTTTGACTTTTGGTCTAACTTTACCTTTGTGAATTGGGCCCATAGAGTTTTACTGATAAAACTACATAGCCCACAAATGATGGTTGGAAATCAGGTTTCAGTGAATATTTATCATTTGTACATCACCAAGTTAAACTGTCTTGATTTGTTTTGATCCTATTAAAATCGTTGTTTCCATCACACTTCAGAATTACAAAAAGTTTGCTTCATTTTTGCTTCCCTAACTGTTAATGTATTCCGAAATAGCCCTTCCCTTTCCCTTCCATGTGCCCCAGCCAGAGTTTCTCATAGTTCACTTCATAAAGTCCTCTTACTTTGCAGTCAGGGAAAGAAAAGGAAACACCAACCCCATGTTAAAAGAATAAGCAGCAATTTTTCAGAAGACATAATCTGATATTTGTCCTCTGTCTTTGATGCACCGCAAACGTGACAAAATAAATGCAAATTATAAAGGCATCTTTATTTATTTCGGTATTCAGATGCTTGTATCTGTACAGGTATCTGTACAGGCCGGTCATCAAATTGTCCACCTTCTCCAGTGGGGAATAGTTGTGGAAAACAGCGAGCTTCTAAACTTTTTTTCCCATATACTCATGGAAGCTCCTTTTGCTTCTTTCATTTGAAATAAGTCAGTAACATCACCGATTACTTCTTTTGAATACAGAGGAAGAATGCTGTAGTGTTCATAAATCTCATTTGATCTGGATTCATCCACTTTTTCAATCTAGCCCCTTGAAGGTAATGTTTCAACCTGAACATATGTTGTATTTTCAACAACATCACTATTCTTATAATAAACATTATTTTGTACCAGGAATAATGTTGCATTTCTAACCTTACTAATATCTACTAACTCTTGCCAGATTGTTTTATTCTTTGTAGGAACACCATTTACTAGAATATCAAGTGATTTGTGATCCTCTCCGTCTACACCAATAGTTTTAATAAACTGTTTAAAATCTAAAGGTAAGTACACAACTCTTCCTTTTGTAAGTCAGTTGGTGGCAGCTTCCCTGTCTTAGGCTCCATACGAACTAAAGCCTGAAATGGGTGTAAAGATTGGATTAGAATAGACTCCTAAACATTTAAATTGGCTATTTCTTCAGGAAGAGGTACCAACTCTAAGGGGCTGACTACGATGTAGTTTGGAAACTCTTCCAACCGAATCAGTTTCGGAATCGTTTCCAACCGAATCGGGTTCTGCGAGTCCGATTGACCGATTACGATGGATCCCAACATCGTTTGGTCAGACTCGCATTGACTTCAATGGGAGCTTGTGCTCCAAATGAGAACACAGGTTCCCATTGAAAAAAGGGTCATTGGGGAAAACCTTGCACCCTGTGGCGGACACCCTATTGTGCCTGCCACACTGTGCATGGTTTAACAGGGGGGTCCCCCAAGGGCCCCAACCGGAGACCTTAGGGTGAAAGGGGGCCTGCTATGGGCCCCCAAAGTCAGATTCCAGCAGCCGTTTCGTGTTGGGCAGACAGAAAAGGAACAGCTGTCCGAATCGGTCATCATTATCGCTCGCTCGGAAACCGTGTCCATAGAGCTGTACAAATCGGCTCAAAAAGACTCGGGCTATCCGAATACCTTTCAGAACCGATTCGGACAGCCCAAACGGTTTCTGTGCATCGTAATCGGCCGGTTGGAAATGTGTACCATTCGGTCTGAAACATAGGTTCCGAATCGTATTCTGAGATTCCAAAACTCATTCGGAGCCTTTCTGAACAACATCATAATCAGCCTCAAAGTTGTTATGTACTGCTCTAGCTGGCATTTTGTTTTCTTCTAATTTATTCTAACAGTAGTTACATATAACTTGATCACTGAACAAGTCAAATCGTTCTTCTACAAATAAATAAACAGCAAATTGTTGTCATTTATCATTGTTTTCTTTTTCACTTTTTTAATATAAATCAACATTCTTAGTTTGACTTTTGTAATGAGTGCGTCGACAACAAATACAAATACAGTTTGGTTTTTCAGAGCAAACTAAGTTGAACTTTGTAATCTCTTCTACAAAGTTATTAGTAGTAATTTCTCTGTTGTCTCCTACTACACCTGCAGATGTCAAGTCCTCAGTGTCCCTACAGTCTTCTTCAGGACAAACGAAACGAAACTGAACATCATCACAGACTTTTTCTACATCTGCTACTGTACCATGCAAAAGAGCTGTGTTAATTTCTCCTAAACATAGTGCAGGAGTTTTCAAATAATAAAGTCTCCTGGCTATTTTCCACATTTCAGAGTGGTGAACAGCTAACATTCTGAAATGATGAAAGGTGCTTTGGCACACTTTCTTTGATAGACAAGTTAGTGAATGCCCCTGTAAATTAGTATACTTTCTGATTTTGCATGGATCCACTTATATACACGAGTCTGTCCATGTCCTACATGTACTTCTTCAGCTATTACTTCCTCAACATTACCAGGAACCATCTCCTTTTTTAGAATAGGACTACCATCCTTCACCTCATGACATCAACCAGTTGTTTCAACAGCATGCACTAATGTGTTCTCTTGTAAATAGCTTTCTTCATTAAAGAAAGGCTCAGTACTGGAAGTATGTTTCCATTCACCAGCAAAGATTTTACAAAAGCTAGTTCTATTAACAAGCCTTTTTCTCTGGCTTTTCTTCTTCATACAGAGCACTGTTTTATCCAGTGTTCTCATTCTGTTCACTATTAAGATAAATAGTATTCGCTTTAACTTTAACTACTACTGCTTTATCTACTATAGTTTCTATAGGTTGATTTTGCTAATAAGCTGCTGATCTTTTATACTGTTTTATGTTTTTGACTACATTTTGTATTACCCTAGTTCTAAACATTATCCTTTTTATATCTTTGTACTATTTCTGCCTTGCTGTTGGATGATTTTATTTTACAATACTCTGCAGTTTGAACATGACTTACTGTTTTTCATTTCTGACTAGTCAAAATTTCATTTTTTTCCTCATCAATTTCAACATTTTTCATTCTTTATAATATTGTTGTAAGAAACTGCTTAGTTATCTTACCAGAGGAATTTTATTCCTCCTGAATATTGCGTCCATCATCTACCTTTTTCTTTTGAGGCTTTTTCAAGTTGTACTATTTTTTTTGTGTTTTTCTCTTTTGTTCTTTTCTTGTCATCTTTAAGTCTTCTATTTCAAGTGAACTAGATGTCTGAAAAGAAAATACAATTTCAATAGTATGTTCTAAAATTAAACCATCTAAAATTATAGATATAACATTATTTTACAATTTTTACCATTGTGGTGCTGTAGCTTATCCACTGCCTACTTTACTAATTATTTGTATATACTTCATAAAAACCTTTGACTTTAGAAAGAGTAATCAATAATAAAAGTGGTTATTAATAAACCTGTACTCATAGGGATATAGTAGTAAAAGTTATGTTTGAAAAGGTTAATTATTTGGGTAATTTATGTACGTTTTCAACTGCTTCCGTTAGTAGTAGATACATAAAGGTTTTGTCTGCACATCTGCCTGAATGCTTAGAGGGTTATGTATGAAAAGATGTATTAGTAGTTCTGCCCTTTCATAAGCACTGACATGGGACTAAACTCAATGTAGAACACTGAATGTATAAAGTAGCATACATGCCTGAAAGTGGGCATGTACCTCACTGAAACTTCTATCTACATGTCTTTGATTTATTCACATGACAGTTTACCCTATGGCCTAGCTACAGGCTACCTTATGGGTGACTTTTACGTAATACTAGATTAAGGCTTGTCAAGATGTTTGAAATACCAAGTCGGCCTAGCAGTATAATTGCATGCACAGGCTCCATTGTCCTAGGCCTGCAACATTTTCAAAGGGCTGCTTGTCTGGATGGTTAACTTGCTAGTGTCAGAGCTTTACTACATATCTAGATAAGTGTCTAAGTTACTATCTGTTTTTTTGTCTATATGTAGTAAAGTCTCTTAGTACATTGCTGGCTCTGTTTCTGGATGTTTGGTTCTGTAAATCTATATTTAAGGGGTGGCATGGATTGTCTTTTGGGTGTGTCAATCACTAATGAGTTGTTTAAGTGAGAGCGTAACTGCCTCCATTAGCGCAAGATATATAAGAAATGTGTCTGTGCATGTAAGTAAAGGTGTAGATGATTGAAACACTGCCTGGTGGATGTATTAGTTGCTCTGCCCTTTCATAAGTACTTTCATGACATTCAACTCAATGTAGAACAGTGGATGTATACGTCAGGCTATGCGCCTAAAAGTGTACATGTACCTGTCAAAAACTTCTAACTACATTTATTTACTTTCATGCACATACACTTTACCCTATGGCCTAACTACACTCTAACTTAGGGGTGAATTTTAAGTAGTACTACAGAAGATTGAAGCTTGTCAAGGGGTTTGAAATACCAAGTCGGCCTAGCAGTGGAACGGCATGCACAGGCTCAGTGTACTAGGCCTGCAACATGTTGCAAGGGCTACTTGTATAAATGGTTCACTTGGTAGTATCAGAGCTTTACTATATATCTGAATAAGTGTCACAGTCCCTATCTGCTTTTTTTCTATATATAATAAAGTCTTAGTATATTGCTGGGTCTGTTTCTCACCGATTAGCTCTGTAAATCTGTATGCAAGGGATGGCATGGATTGTCTCTTGGGTGTGTCAGTCACTAATGAGTTGTTTAAGTGAGAGTGGCACTGCCTCCATTACCACTAGATGCATAAGAGTTGTGTCTGTGCATGTGAGTGAAGGTGTAAATGGTTGAAACACTGTCTGAGAGGATGTATTAGTAGCTTTGCCCTTTTATAAGTACTTACATGACATTCAACTCAATGTAGAACACTGGATGTATAAGTCAGCATATGCACCTAAAAGTTTGCATGTACCTATCAAAACGTCTCCGAGTGGGTGAGCGTATGGGTGTATGAGTCTCTGAGTAGGTCTATCAGTGAGTGCAAGAGTCTCTGAATGTGTCTCTGACTTGGTGCATCTCTGTATAAGTGGGTCTGTGAGTGGGTGCATCACTTTCCAAGTAGGTTTGTGAGTGGGTACATAGGTCTCTGAGTGGGTCTGTGACTGGGTGTGAGAGTGTCTGAGTAGGTCTGCCAGTGGGTACATGAGTCTTTGAATGGGTCTGTCACTGGTATTGTAAGTCTCTCTGTGAATATGAAAGTGGGTGCATGAATCTCTGACCGAGTCTGTCAGAGTATACATAATTGTTTGTGTGGATCTGTGAGTGGATGCATGATTCTCTGAGTGGGAATGTACATGAATCCGTCACTCTCTGACTGAGTCTGTCAGTGACTACATAAGAGTCGCAGTGGGTCTGTGAGTGGATGCATGAGTGTCTCAGTAGATGTGTGAGTGGATGCTTTAGTCTCTGAGTGGGTGACAGACTGTCAGAGTGGTTCTGTGAGTGGGTGTGTGACTCTGTGAGTGGGTGCATGTGTTTGACTCTGTGAGTAGATGTGTGAGTCTCTGTATGACTCTGTGAGTACATGCATGATAAGTCTGAGTAGGTCTGTGAGTGAGTGTATAAGTATTTGAGTAGGTCTGTGAGGGAATGCATGAGTCTCTGAGTGGGTCTTGAGTGAGTGCTTGGCAGTTTCAGTGGGCCTGTGAGTATGTGAATGAGTCTGTGAGTGTGTCTGTGAGTGAGTGCATGAGTCTGTGTGTGGGTCTGTGAGTGGGTCTGTGAGTGGGTCTGTGAGTGTCTAAATGGTTCTTGAGTGAGTGTGTGGCAGTTTGAGTGGGACTGTGAGTAGGTGCAAGAGTCTCTGAGTGGGCCTGTGAGTGAGTACATGAGTCTGTGAGTAGCTCTGTGAGTGGGTGTGTCTGTCTGAGTGGGTGCATGAGTCTCTGAGTAGGTCTGTGGGTATGTGCATGAGTGTCTCAGTAGGTCTGTGAGTGGGTGCATGAGCATCTGAGCAGATGTGTGAGTGGGTATGTCAGTCTCTCAATGGGTCTGTGAGTGGGTGCATAAGTGTCTGATTGGGTCTGTGATTGGCTATGTGAGCCTCTGAGTATGTCTGTGAATGGGTGTGTGAGTGTTTAAGTGGGTCTCTGACTGTTTATGTGAGCATCTGAATAGGTCTATGAGCAGATGCATGAATCTATGAGTTGGTCTGTGAGTGAGTGCATGAGTCTGTGAGATGGTCTGTGAGTGGGTGCGTGAGTCTCTGAGTGGGTCTGTGAGTGGGTGCATGAGTCTCTGAGTAGGTCTGTGAGTGAGTGAGTGATTGTCATAGTAGGTCTGTAAGCTGCTGTGTGAGTATATGAGTGGATCTGTGAGTGGGTGTGTCAGTCTCTGCATGGGTCTGTGAGTGGGTGCATGAGTGTCTTAGTGGGTTTGTGAGGCGCTGCGTGAGTATCTGAGTGAGTCTTAGAATTGGTGCATGAGTGTCTAAGTGGGTCTATGAGTCAGTAAGTGTCTGAGTAGGTATGTGAGTGGATCTATGAGTGGGTTTGTGAGTGAGTGCATGAGTCTGTGAGTGGGCATGTGAATCTCTGAGTAGCTCTGTGAGTGGGTGCATGAGTCTCTGAGTGGGTCTGTGTTTGAGTGCTTCAGTGCAGTGTATCAGTGGGACTGTGAGCCTGTGCATGAGTCTGTGAGTGGGTCTCTGAGTGGGTGAGTAACTGTCTCAGTGGTTCTCTGAGTGGGCGTGTGAGTCTGTGAGTGGGTTTGTGACTGGATATGTGACTGTCTGTGTGAGTCTGTGAGTGCATGCATTAATGTATATGTTTTGGAATGCATATCTTTTCTATTTATTTCATGGAGGTTCATGACTCCATCGCAATGTTATATGGGGGCATGCTGAGCACCGCAATGGGGTTGCGACTCCACGCACGTGGGAAAACGTTTATCTCTAAGTGACCTCTACCTATACCCATGAGGTCAGGGTACTCCTACCCAGACCCCTTCTACACTCTATTAAGTTGATAACTCTTTTTAGTTGATAACTATCCCCCGGGACCTACTCCCACTTCATAAAATGATGGCCCTAATAAATCTTTATAATTTTTTTTGATGGGGCTTGCGCCTCCATCGTGATGTTACATGGGGTCAGGACTCCATCCAACTGGGGAAAAAACTCATCTAGGCATTCTAAAACTCATAAGGGATGTCTAAGACACCCCTACAATACACGCATGGGGTCAAAGTACTCCTACCCCGACCCCTTCTATGCTTTTCGAATGTTTAAAAACATTCCTCCAGGACCGGCTCTGCTTCATAAAAGGGCTGCAGCAAAATCTTTTGCTGCTTGTGGCCAGCGAATTAGAGCACTCTTCCTGCCGCATAGGTTCACGTAACCCCACATTGGAGCCGCAGACCCTCCGCGTCCCTATGTATACAATTAAAAAAAGCTTTAAATAATTCTGCAACAACTGAATGGATCTACACCAATTTACAAAAAGGTCACTTTCTGTACCAAAAGCTACCTTTCTGCCAAATTTGGTATAATTCTGTTCAGCAGTCTAAAATTCCTATGGAAATTAACATGGGGAAAACACATTTTGCCCCCCCTCCCCTTTTTCTTGGCCCCTGCTTGAAGGATCACCACAAAACTTTCAAGACAGCTGAACTCAGCGGCAAGCTAGTTTTGAAAATTTTGCGAGGATTCATTAAATGATGCCAGAGTTATTAGCAAATGAAAAAACGATCCTCCTATGGAAACAACATCCTAACTATAACTACCTATTGGCGACCACCAGTAGGTGATATATTTATGTAATTAATAATAATATTCAGCAGTTATAGTTAACTGAGCTAGCTATAACTTACACCTCCGCCATTCACTGCTTATGACCTCATATATTACATCACTCATGAGATGGTCAGTGACATCACTGGCGACATCACTGATGACATCTCAAATGACATCACTTATGACATCTCTGATGACATCATCCAGTGACTGTGAGTGTTTTCTAAAAGTTTATGAAAGTTAAACGTATATACTAAGCTACTACAAAAGTTAAATTAGTATACTTTCTGAACTACTAATGAGTGATACTATTTCTAACATACATTATGTGATTGGCTGTGTGACTGTTTTTATCCATGTGTAAGTGGATGTATAGGTATGTTAGAGGGTGTTTGAGTACCCGCATTGGTAGAAATGTGGGTGTGTGAGGAGCTGTGTGGTTGAATAATTGGGTGTGTGAGTAGTTCTATGAGTGTATAAATGGATGTGTGAGTAGCTGTATGGCTGAGTGAGTGGCTGTGATAGTGGCTGTATTGGTGAGTGAGTGGGTGTGTGAGTGGCTGTATAGGTGGGTGAGTTGCTGTGTGGGTGGCCCTATTGGGAGGTGAGTGGGCATGCGAGTGGCTGAATCAGTGATTAAGTAGCTCTGTGATTGGCTGTATGGGTGGGTGAATGGGTGTGGTAGTGGCTATATGGGTGATTAAGTGGGTGTATGACTCAGTGTATGGGTGAGTGTTTGGCTGTTTGAGTGAGTGTTTGTTTAAGTGAGTTCCTATGTAAGTGGCTGTATTGGAGAGTGATGTTTGCATGAGAGTGTCTGCATGGGTCAGTGTATGGCTGTGTTCAGAGTGTGTATGGGTGAGTGAATAGCTGTGTAAGTGGTTGTATAGTTGAATAAATAGGTGTTTTAGTAGCTGTATGGGTAAGTGTGTGGATGTGTGAGTTGTTATATGGGTAACTGAGAGGTTGCATGAGGCGCAGTATGGGTGAGTGAGTGGCTGTGTGAGTGCCTACATAGGTGAGAGAGTGGTTGTGTAAGTGGGTCTATGGTTGAGGGAGAGGGTGTGTGAGTGGTTGTATGGGTCAGTGATTGGGTATGTGAGTGGTTCTGTGGGTGTGTTAGTGGTTTTGTGGATATAATCAGTGATGTCATCAGTGATGTCACTGACCATGTCATGAGTGATGTAATATGTGAGGTCATAAGCAGTGCATTGTGGGGCCATAAGTTATAGTTATGTCAGGTAACTATAACTGCTGAATTTCTACGGTTTTGTACAAGTGAAATCTGAACCTAACTGTTAGATCTGGCATCTTTTGGCGTGTTTCCCCTGTCTTTTTACTTTCTGACCTCCTGGTTTTGACTCTGCTGTCTAGTGTTAAAGTGCAAGTGTTCCTATTGTAAATTGGATTATGGATTGGTGTTTCCATGATTGGCATATTTGATTTACTGGAAAGTCCCTAGTAAAGTGCACCGAGAGTGGCAGGGCCTGTAAATCAAATGCTGCTAGTGGGCTTGCAGCACTGATTGTGCCACCCACATGAGCAGACTTTCAAAGGGTTCTCAGACCTGCCACTGTAGTGTCTGCGCACAGTTTTTACTGCCATGTCGACTTGGCTAGTGCACCCATTTGCCAAGCCCTAACCTTCCTTTTCATTACATGTGAGCCACCTCTAAGGTAGGCCTAAGGTATCCTTATGGGCAGGGTGCAGTGTATGTCAAAGGTAGGGCATGTCCTGGTGTGTGTGACATGTCCTGATTGTGAACTACAGGGTAAATCATTTTTTACTGTTGAAAGGCTATCTGTCCCATGCGATAGAATGGGAAACACTTGATAATATTTTGTGAGTATATCTTCCCATTGGGACAAGATAGAGAAACGGAGTTTAGTATGCTGATCTCAGAATGTAGAAATGCATCTTTCAGTAAAGATGATTTTTATGTTCTGTGTTTGAAAATACTACTATTAGAAAGTAGGTATTTTCTTGCTTAGCCATCTTGTGTGCCTCTGCTGAGTTGTGGATTGACTGTCTGGCTTTGGAGTGAGAGGGGCCGGGTATATGCATTCTCTTCAGACAGCCGCGGGGGTTCGAGGTGTGTCCTGCCTTTCCTGGATGAGTCAGGGCTGGGCTGAATAGACCTGGCTGCATTTAGAGTAGTGGGAGGAGATTTCCTTACACCTGAATGGGCCTGGTCTGCCTTGGACAATGCTGTCTCCACCTCCTGCTGGGTAGCTGGTCCAAATTGGTTTGGACTAAGCACAGACACTCTCTGCCCAAGAGAACAAAGAGAAATGCAGTATAAAGTTTGGGGCCCAGACCCCAGAACTTTAGAGCTCACTGGTATCAAGGAACCTGCGAAGAAGAGCTGGAAGAACTGCCAGGAGGAGTACTGACCCTTGCTGTGTTGTTGCTTTGTTGGGTTGGCCTGCAGTCGCTGCTTCTGCCTTGGACAGTGAAAGCACTGGACTGAACTTTCTTCACTTATTGCTGAGTATCTCCAAGGGCTTGAAATAGAGCTGGTCTCTTGGTCATGAAGTCTCAGGGACAGCAAAGACTTCACTTACCTCTGAGTACCACCTCTGGAACAGTGGGTTTTCAGTTCCCACAGAGGGGGATAGCAGCTGACACCATCACGATACCGCTGCTGGCTCCGTGTCCTGAAGGCACCATAGAGGGCTCTGCCACTCTTCGCACTGCAACCCTGGTCTCACCGTCGAAGATGACTGCCGCCACTGAGCCGCTGCTTGCACTGTGACCTGTGGGCACCCCACTTCGCACTGCCTCACTTCACTCCGCTGCCCTGATCTCACCGACGACGTTGCTGCCCGGTGACCTTGACACCTGTGACACTGCCCCGTCCCACACCGCAGTTTGGGCCGACCGGCACCAGCTCCCATCAACCGGCACTGTTGCTTGCACGGTGACCTGTCAGCACTGCAACATGCACCGCCTCACTCCGCACCACAGCCCTGGTCTCACCGACGCTGCTGGACAACTGTCACCAAGCCGCTGACTGCACCGTGACTTGAAGGCACCACACACTGCAACGCTACACTTCACATGGCAACCGCGACGGTGGCCACGACCAGCCCACACCGACGCGGTCAGCCGGAACCAAAGGTACTGTTTATGAGTCTGCTGACACTAACGCCGGCCCGCACCAACGCGGTCTGCCGGAACTGTTGGAGTCTGTTGTTTTCAGCACCAAGGTAGCCCCAGACGGAGCTACTGGCTTCAAGGAACTGCATTTTTAAGTCATACTTGCAAAGTGCCTATTTTTGATTACTGTATGTTGGTCTTTTATCATCGCCAAGGAAGTGTGTCGCATCACCGGAGCAGCATGTCGCAGGGCCTGTCGCAGCTCCAAAGTTCATCGATTTTGCTGCACGGCCATCGGGCGTGCACGCATCGCATCCACGTTGTCGCATCGCATCAAAGATGCCATTTTGTCGCATCGCACCGGATCGTCGCATCGCGGCGCCATTTTGTCGCATCGCACAGGATCACAGTAAGAAATAGACACTTCGCCTCCTCTCCGGTAAGGAACAGACGCATCGCCTCCCCTGCGCTGCAGTAAGGAACAGGTGCGCCACCTCCCCCGAAGCAAGGAACTGACGCATCGCCTTCCCTGCGACCCTTTTGCTTGTATTTCATGACGCATCCAAGGTACTTTGAGAGTAAAGTGCCGCATTTACCATCTACATTGAACTAAGCTATTTCTACCATGGGAAAGTCATATTTTGTTTACTGTATTGTGGATTTTTGTCGTTTGATCTTGTGTTAAGTCTAGATAAAGATTACTTATTTTTCAAAATTGGTGTGGTGTCCATTTGTAGTGTTTTCACTGTATTACTGTATGTGTTCACAAATGCTTTACACACTGCCTCTGAGATAAGCCTGCCTGCTCGTGCCAAGCTACCAAGGGGGTGAGCAGGGGTTATTTTAGGAGTGTAGCCCCCTTAGCCTGACTAGAAGCCAGGGCCCCTATTTGGTCAAAGGTACCTACCTCTGCAAACTAGAGACTCCATTTCTAACAGTTAGTGAGTGGGTGTGTCAGTGGCTGTATAGGAGGGTGAGTGGCTGTGTGGGTGGCCCTATTGGGAGGTGAGTGGGCATGTGAGTGGCTGAATCAGTAATTGAGTAGCTCTGTGAGTGGCTGTATGGGTGGGTGAATGGGTGTGGTAGTGGCTATATGGGTGATTAAGTGGGTGTATGACTTGGTGTATGGGTGAGTGTTTGGCTGTTTGAGTGAGTGTTTAAGGGAGTTCCTATGTAAGTGGCTATATTGGAGAGTGATGTTTGCATGAGAGTGTCTGCATGGGTCAGTGTATGGCTGTGTTCAGAGTGTGTATGGGTGAGTGAATAGCTGTGTAAGTGGTTGAATAAATAGGTGTTTTAGTAGCTGTATGGGTAAGTGTGTGGATGTGTGAGTTGTTATATGGGTAACTGAGTGGTTGCATGAGTAGCTGTATGGGTGAGTGAGTGTCTGTGTGAGTGCCTACATCAGTGAGAGAGAGGTTGTGTAAGTGGGTCTATGGTTGAGGGAGAGGGTGTGTGAGTGGTTGTACGGGTCTGTGAATGGGTATGTGAGTGGTTCTGTGGGTGTGTGAGTGGATGTATGAGAGCCTGTATGGGGTGTTAGTGGGTGTGTTAGTGGTTTTGTGGATATAATCAGTGATGTCATCAGTGATGTCACTGACCATGTCATGAGTGATGTAATATGTGAGGTCATAAGCAGTGCATTGTGGGGCCATAAGTTATAGTTAACTCAGGTAACTATAGCTGCTGAATTTCTATGGTTTTGTACAAGTGAAATCTGAAACTAACTCTTAGAACTGGCATCTTTTGGCGTGTTTCCCCTGTCTTTTTGCTTTCTGACATCCTGGTTTTGACTCTGTTTTTGCTGTATTAGTGTCTCTGTGCACTTTCTCACTGCTGTCCAGTGTTAAAGTGCAAGTGTTGCTATTGTAAATTGGATTATGGATTGGGGTTTACATGATTGGCATATTTGATTTACTGGAAAGTCCCTAGTAAAGTGCACCGAGGGTGGCAGGGCCTGTAATTCAAATGCTGCCAGTGGGCTTGCAGCACTGATTGTGCCACCCACACGAGCAGACTTTCAAAGGGTTCTCAGACCTGCCACTGTAGTGTCTGCGCACAGTTTTTACTACCATGTCGACTTGGCTAGTGCACCTACTTGCCAAGCCCTAACCTTCCTTTTCATTACATGTGAGCCACACCTAAGGTAGACCCCAGGTATCCTTATGGGCAGGGTCCAGTGTATGTGAAAGGTAGGACATGTCCTGGTGTATGTGACATGTCCTGATAGTGAACTACAGGGTAAATCGTTTTTTACTGTTGAAAGGCTATCTGTCTCATAGGATAGAATGGGGAATACTTGGTAAAATTTTGTGAGTATATCTTCCCATTGGGACAAGATTGGGAAATGGAGTTTAGTATGCGGAACTCAGAATGTAGAAATGCATATTTCAGTAAAGATGATTTTTATATTCTGTGTTTGAAAATACCACTTTTAGAAAGTAGGTATTTTCTTGCTTAGCCATCCTGTGTGCCTCTGCTGAGTTGTGGATTGACTGTCTGGCTTTGGAGTGACAGGGGCCGGAATGTGCATTCTCTTCAGATACCGACGGGGGGAGGGGGCGAGGTGTGTCCTGCCTTTCCTGGATGAGTCAGGGCTGGGCTGAATAGACCTGGCTGCATTTAGTGGGATGAGATTTCCTTACACCTGAATGGGCCTGGTCCGCCTTGGACAATGCTGTCTCCACCTCCTGCTGGGTAGCTGGTCCAAACTGGTTTGGACTAAGCACAGACACTCTCTGCCCAAGAGAACAAAGAGAAATGCAGTATAACTTTTTGGGCCCAGACCCCAGAATTTTAGAACTCACTGGTATCAAGGAACCAGCCAAGAAGAAGAGCTGGAAGAACTGCCAATAGGAGTACTGACCCTTTGCTGTGTTGTTGCTTTGTTGGGTTGGCCTGCAGTCGCTGCTTCTGCCTTGGACAGTGAAAGGACTGGACTGAACTTTCTTCACTTATTGCTGAGTATCTCCAAGGGCTTGAAATAGAGCTGGCCTCCTGGTCATGAAGTCTCAGGGACTGCAAAGACTTCACTTACCTCTGAATACCGCCTCCAGAACAGTGGGTTTTCAGTTCCCACAGAGGGGGAAGCAGCTGACACCATCACGATACCGCTGCTGGCTCCGTGTCCTGAAGGCACCATAGAGGGCTCTGCCACTCTTCGCACCACAACCCTGGTCTCACCGTCAAATACAGCAGCCGCCACTGAGCCGCTGCATGCACTGTGACCTGTGGACACCGCACTCCGCACCGCCTCACTTCACTCACCGCCCTGATCTCACCGATGACGTTGCTGCCCGCTGAGCTTGACACCTGTGACACTGCCCCGTACCAAACCGCAGTTTGGGCCGACCGACGCCAGCTCCCGTCAAACGGCTCTGTCGCTTGCACCGTGACCTGTCAGCACTGCAACATGCACCGCCTCACTCCGCACCACAGCCCTGGTCTCACTGACGCTGCTGGACAACTGTCACTGAGCCGCTGACTGCACCGTGTCTTGAAGGCACCACACGCGGCAACGCTACGCTTCACATGGCAACCGCGACGGTGGCCACGACCGGCCCACACCGACACGGTCGGCCGGAACCAAAGGTACTGTTTACGAGTCTGCTGACACTAACGCCGACACGCACCGACGCGGTCTGTTGGAACTGTTGGAGTCTGTTGTTTTCAGCACCACGGTAGCCCCAGACGGAGCTACCGTCTACAAGGAACTGCCTTTTGAAGTCATACTTGCAAAGTGCCTATTTTTGATTACTGTATGTTGGTCTTTTATCATTTTGATCTTGTTTGCACAGATATATATTGGTTATATTTATAAAACTGCTGTGGTGTCCTTTTGTAGATTTTTTCACAGTATTACTGTTGATTATGTGCAAAAGCTTTACACACTGCCTCTGAGATAAACCTGACTGCTCGTGCCAAGCTACCAAGGGGGTGAGCAGGGGTTTTTTAAGGAGTGTATCCCCCGTATCCTGACTAGAAGAAAGGGCCCATATTTGGACAAAGGTGCAAACCATTGCCAACTAGAGACCCCCATTTCTAACACTAACTATAACGTCTCTGTAACCTTTGTTTTTTTCAGTGAATTTCTAAGGTTGTTTTTATTCTATTTCCTTACTACAAGATCCCTGTTTTTTAAGTGAATTTCTTTGTTTTTTTTAATGGTATTACCTGAGTATAACGTCTCTGTAGCTTTTCAAAAAATGTTTCCCAAATGATAACATGCCTCTAACGTTTATTTTTTAAGTGAATTTCAAAACCTTTTTCTACTGTATTTCATAACAATAACATCCTTGTAACCTTTGTTTTTAAGTGAATACATATTGTTTTTTATAATGTTTATTGAAACTATAATATTTAATACATACTGCATTGCATATGTCTGGCTCTGTCATCAGACAACCATAGTATTAAATAGCAAATATAACTCTTTGACATATGTTCTTGTGGGTGTTTAGTAGTAATATTTTTCATTATGTAAAAGAAATTTCTGATAGTATCTAGTTGCATTATTTACATTATAAAATAGAGTTTTTAAAAAAATCTACACACATTAAAGATATCAATAAATGCTATCCAAATATATGCGCATGTTGCTGCCTATATTGTCACTGACTGCAACCACTATTATCCTTGTGAGTGATCTTTAACTTGGCCTATTTGTGTTAGGTATGTTTGATGTGTGTACTAGTAGAGTTTATTTAGTGTTTTGCTTATTTTTTAATTTTTTAAATGTATGATTTGCAAATTCATTGCGAAATGTCACATTCTGTAGATTGTGGTATTGTGATTAGGTGTGAATTCGGCATGATTTTTGAAAAGTGTTGAACACATATATACACTTATTCTGTTTGAGGTCAGTAGATTACTCATATAATCTATAAAGTAACATTTAAGTAATTAATTTTATTGGTGTTCACCTTTTTATTGTATTTACCATATTTGTGATGATGTCAGCAATCGCGACGACGTCGGCGTTCACGAAGATCAAATGGTTTTGTAAGAAAGGGATTTTATTGGACAAGACACTTTTCATTATTCTAGAAAGGAAGTCCCCATCCAGTTTTTCTTTTTCACACTTCCAGTGGAGACATTGGAAGCTTCTTGGTATTCTGTTTAATTTTCAAAAATTGGAAGAGCATTTTGAGTTTTTTTTGTTTTTATTCGAGGAATAAAATGGCATCTGGTGGAAGTGAGCAGGAAAAGGCACACCCTAAAGAGGACAATTTGTTTGATGAAAAACCCCCACCAAAGTGGCAATCTATCGCATGGGATTTCTTCACTATCCCCTCTGGGAATAAAAATACTGTCGCTAAGCACGTGAAGGGCTCGGTGTGTGAAAAACCTCTTTCTAGGGGACAAATTAGAAATACACTTGTGGGATCACAACCATGTTGACCTACCACAAGAAACACTTGGCAAGAGCACAGAGGGAGCGCAGTGCAGGAGAACGGTCAAAATCAACTACAATTCCAATTACAGCAGGTGAGCCAATTCCCACCTAAGTCTGCCAGAGAACTTCCCCGAACTTAAAAAAATAGGAACTTTTTGTTTAGAGTGCAAATAAATCCTGACAGTGGGGGGCGAAGAGCCGGTTGATGCAGTTCTGCAAGCAGCAAAGAACTTCGGGCCATATTATCAAGAACGGTGATAACATTATCGCCTCTTTAGCAGCAGGAAACTGCCGCTAAAGCAGCGATAAGGGGCTTGATAATATGCGCTATAGAATTCCAAAAGAAGCCCAGGTTTGATGTTCTTCACACCAGAACCTGGGCTTCTATTGGAATTCTATAGGGCATATTATCAAGCCCCTTATCGCCGCTTTAGCAGCAGTTTCCTGTCGCTAAAGCGGCGATAATGTTATCGCCATTCTTGATAATATGGCCCCACACCTGTTAATTTTTTTTTCTTTTACATTATTGCAAACATGACACTTGTTTCCATATTTTCAAGTGTCTCCAGTTAATTTTTCTTTCCAGTTACCATTTTATTTCTGAAAAACACAAAAAAATACAAAATGTTAAAATACAACAAAAAAGTTCCCGAAAAAAAAAAAATTATGGTTTTCGTTAGAACCATTTTTCAAGGTTTAAAAAAAGATAAATTGTATTTGTGTATATGAATAAGAAAGAGTGTGGGAGTGCCCTTATAGATGACTAACTGGGTGTGTTAGTGGCTGTATCAGTGAGTAAATGGGTGGGTGAGTGTATAAGTGAGTGACTGGGTGTGTAAATGGCTATATGTGTGACTGACTGGGTGTGTACGTGACCACATGAATGAGTGACATGCAGTTTTAGTAGCTGTATCGGTGAGTAAGTGGGTGTGTGTGGTTCTATAAGTGATTGAGTGGCTGTGTTAGTGGCTGCATGAGTGAGTGATTGGCTGTGTGAGTGGCTGTATGGGTGAGTGACTGGGGGTGTGAGTGGCTGTATGAGTGACTGTATGTGTGAGTGAGTGTGTGTGTGAGTGGCTAGATGGGTGCGTGAGTCGCTGTTTGGTTGAATGAGTGGGTGCGTAAGTGGCTGTATGGGTGAGTGACTGGCAGTATGAGTAGCTGTATGTGTGAGTAATTGGGTGTGTGTGTGTGGTTCTACAAGTGATTGAGTGACTGTGTTAGTTGCTATATAAGTGAGTGATTTGCTGTGTGAGTGGCTGTATGGGTGAGTGAGTGCATGTATGAGGGGCTATATGGGTGAGTGGGTGGGGACGTGAGTGGCTGTTTGGATGAAAGAGTGGAAGTGTGAGTGGCTGTATAGCTGAGTTAGTGCATATGTGAGTGGCTGCAATGTGAGTGAGTGGGTGTGTCAATGTATGCATCAGTGTGTGTCTGGGTATCTCAGTGTCTGTAATAATGTGTGAATGGGTGTGTGAGTATCTGTAAGGGTAAGTAATCAGGTGTATGAGTATCTATAACAGTGTATAAGTGAGTGTGTGAGTGCTTGTATGGGTGAGTAAGTGACTGAGTCAGGGCCTGTATTTAATAGTGAATATGTATGACAGGAGTTGTATATGTAACTGACTGGCTGTGTTAGTAGCTATATAGGTAAGTAAGTGTATGTGTTACTGTTTAGATGGGTGAATGATTGGGTGTAGGGTGTATCATTACTTACATGGGAGAATCACAGGGTGCATAAGTCATTGTATGCATGGCTGAGTGGTTGTATGAGTTATTGTGCGGGTGAGTGCATTTGTTAGTATGTGTATTAGCGAATAAGTGAGTGTGTGAATATATATATGGGTAAGTCAGTGCATGTAGTAGTAGATGTATGCGTAAGTGAACAAAATGTTACGGAGTATATCAGTGACTTATTGGGTGTGTCAGTGGTTGAATAAGTGAATGAATGGAAGTATAAGTGCCTCTATCATTGTGTGTGTGGATGTCTCAGTGACTCTATGAAAGTCTACCTTGCTGCTTACCTTTACATTGTTACTTTGTAGATGTAGAAAAAAAAATAATTAGTACATTATTTTATTTCAATAGATGGTATGAGTCATCTGTTTAAAAAGAAAAAGAACATAAATATGAGTTAGTCTTACCTTTGCAAAATCCCTTGAAAAACGTTTAGTTTTTGCAATGCATAGGTTTGTACTATAAACCAAGCAGAAACTTTTAATTATACTCTAATAGAATTTTTCATTATACTAAAGCATTTCCTTTTTCTTATTTTACTGTTTTCAGCTTTTGTACGAATGTACTGTATACATTTTCATCCTTGAACAGTGGGGAAAAAACATAATAAAGATAGTAAAATCAAACCCTCTTTTGGGTCAGTTTGGGCCGACCGACGCCAGCTCCCGTCAACCGGCTCTGTCACTTGCACCGTGACCTGTCAGCACTGCAACATGCACCGCCTCACTCCGCACCACAGCCCTGGTCTCACTGACGCTGCTGGACAACTGTCACTGAGCCGCTGACTGCACCGTGTCTTGAAGGCACCACACGCGGCAACGCTACGCTTCACATGGCAACCGCGACGGTGGCCATGACCGGCCCACACCAACACGGTCGGCCGGAACCAAAGGTACTGTTTACGAGTCTGCTGACACTAACGCCGACACGCACTGACGCGGTCTGCTGGAACTGTTGGAGTCTGTTGTTTTCAGCACCACGGTAGCCCCAGACGGAGCTACCGGCTACAAGGAACTGCCTTTTTGAAGTCATACTTGCAAAGTGCCTATTTTTGATTACTGTATGTTGGTCTTTTATCATTTTGATCTTGTTTGCACAGATATATATTGGTTATTTTCTAAAACTGCTGTGGTGTCCTTTTGTAGATTTTTTCACTGTATTACTGTTGATTATGCGCAAAAGCTTTACACACTGCCTCTGAGATAAACCTGACTGCTCGTGCCAAGCTACCAAGGGGGTGAGCAGGGGTTTTTTAAGGAGTGTATCCCCCGTATCCTGACTAGAAGAAAGGGCCCATATTTGGACAAAGGTGCAAACCATTGCCAACTAGAGACCCCCATTTCTAACACTAACTATAACGTCTCTGTAACCTTTGTTTTTTTCAGTGAATTTCGAAGGTTGTTTTTATTCTATTTCCTTACTATAAGATCCCTGTTTTTTAAGTGAATTTCTTTGGTTTTTTTAATGGTATTACCTGAGTATAACGTCTCTGTAGCTTTTCAAAAATGTTTCCCAAATGATAACATGCCTCTAACGTTTATTTTTAAGTGAATTTCAAAACCTTTTTCTACTGTATTTCATAACAATAACATCCTTGTAACCTTTGTTTTTAAGTGAATACATATTGTTTTTTATAATGTTTATTGAAACTATAATATTTAATACATACTGCATTGCATATGTCTGGCTCTGTCATCAGACAACCATAGTATTAAATAGCAAATATAACTCTTTGACATATGTTCTTGTGTGTGTTTAGTAGTAATATTTTTCATTATGTAAAAGAAATTTCTGATAGTATCTAGTTGCATTATTTACATTATAAAATAGAGTTTTTAAAAAATCTACACACATTAAAGATATCAATAAATGCTATCCAAATATATGCGCATGTTGCTGCCTATATTGTCACTGACTGCAACCACTATTATCCTTGTGAGTGATCTTTAACTTGGCCTATTTGTGTTAGGTATGTTTGATGTGTGTACTAGTAGAGTTTATTTAGTGTTTTGCTTATTTTTTTATTTTTTATATGTATGATTTGCAAATTCATCGCGAAATGTCACATTCTGTAGATTGTGGTATTGTGATTAGGTGTGAATTCGGCATGATTTTTGAAAAGTGTAGAACACATATATACACTTATTCTGTTTGAGGTCAGTAGATTACTCATATAATCTTTAAAGTAACATTTAAGTAATTAATTTTATTGGTGTTCACCTTTTTATTGTATTTACCATATTTGTGATGATGTCAGCAATCGCGACGACGTCGGCGTTCACGAAGATCACATGGTTTTGTAAGAAAGGGATTTTATTGGACAAGACACTTTTCATTATTCTAGAAAGGAAGTCCCCATCCAGTTTTTTCTTTTTCACACTTCCAGTGGAGACATTGGAAGCTTCTTGGTATTCTGTTTAATTTTCCAAAATTGGAAGAGCATTTTGAGTTTTTTTTGTTTTTATTCGAGGAATAAAATGGCATCTGGTGGAAGTGAGCAGGAAAAGGCACACCCTAAAGAGGACAATTTGTTTGATGAAAAACCCCCACCAAAGTGGCAATCTATCGCATGGGATTTCTTCACTATCCCCTCTGGGAATAAAAATATTGTCGCTAAGCACGTGAAGGGCTCGGTGTGTGAAAAACCTCTTTCTAGGGGACAAATTAGAAATACTCTTGTGGGATCACAACCATGTTGACCTACCACAAGAACCACTTGGCAAGAGCACAGAGGGAGCGCAGTGCAGGAGAACGGTCAAAATCAACTACAATTCCAATTACAGCAGGTGAGCCAATTCCCACCTAAGTCTGCCAGAGAACTTCCCCGAACTTAAAAAAATAGGAACTTTTTGTTTAGAGTACAAATAAATCCTGACAATGGGGGGCGAAGAGCCGGTTGATGCAGTTCTGCAAGCAGCAAAGAACTTCGGGCCATATTATCAAGAACGGTGATAACATTATCGCCTCTTTAGCAGCAGGAAACTGCCGCTAAAGCGGCGATAAGGGGCTTGATAATATGCGCTATAGAATTCCAAAAGAAGCCCAGGTTTGATGTCCTTCACACCAGAACCTGGGCTTCTATTGGAATTCTATAGGGCATATTATCAAGCCCCTTATCGCCGCTTTAGCAGCAGTTTCCTGCCGCTAAAGCGGCGATAATGTTATCGCCGTTCTTGATAATATGGCCCCACACCTGTTAATTTTTTTTTCTTTTACATTATTGCAAACATGACACTTGTTTCCATATTTTCAAGTGTCTCCAGTTAATTTTTCTTTCCAGTTACCATTTTATTTCTGAAAAATACAAAAAAAGACAAAATGTTAAAATACAACAAAAAAGTTCCCGAAAAAAAAAAAATTATGGTTTTTGTTAGAACCACCTTTCAAAGTTTAAAAAAAGATAAATTGTATTTGTGTATAGGAATAAGAAAGAGTGTGGGAGTGCCCTTATAGATGACTAACTGGGTGTGTTAGTGGCTGTATCAGTGAGTAAATGGGTGGATGAGTGTATAAGTGAGTGACTGGGTGTGTAAATGGCTATATGTGTGACTGACTGGGTGTGTACGTGACCACATGAATGAGTGACTTGCAGTTTTAGTAGCTGTATCGGTGAGTAAGTGGGTGTGTGTGGTTCTATAAGTGATTGAGTGGCTGTGTTAGTGGCTGCATGAGTGAGTGATTGGCTGTGTGAGTGGCTGTATGGGTGAGTGACTGGGGGTGTGAGTGGCTGTATGAGTGACTGTATGGGTGAGTGAGTGTGTGTGTGAGTGGCTAGATGGGTGCGTGAGTCGCTGTTTGGTTGAATGAGTGGGTGCATAAGTGGCTGTATGGGTGAGTGACTGGCAGTATGAGTAGCTGTATGTGTGAGTAATTGGGTGTGTGTGTGTGGTTCTACATGTGATTGAGTGACTGTGTTAGAAAAATACTGTCGCTAAGCACGTGAAGGGCTCGGTGTGTGAAAAACCTCTTTCAAGGGGGACAAATTAGAAATACTCTTGTGGGACCACAACCATGATGACCCATCTCAAAACCTACCACAAGAACCACTTGGCAAGAGCACAGAGGGCGCGCAGTACAGGAGAACCGTCAATATCAACTACAACTCCAATTACAGCAGGTGAGCCAATTCCCACCTAAGTCTGCCAGAGAACTTCCCAGAACTTAAAAAAATAGGAACTTTTTGTTTAGAGTGCAAATAAATCCTGACAGTGGTGGGCGAAGAGCTGGTTGATGCAATTCTGCAAGCAGCAAAGAACCACACCTGCTAATTTTTTTTCTTTTACATTATTGCAAACATGACACTTGTTTCCATATTTTCCAGTGTCTCCAGTTAATTTTTCTTTCCAGTTACCATTTTATTTCTGAAAAATACAAAAAATACAAAATGTTAAAATACTACAAAAATTTTCCCGAAAAAACAAAAAATTATGGTTTTCGTTAGAACCACCTTTCAAGGTTTAAAAAAAGATAAATTGTATGTGTGTATATGAATAAGAAAGAGCATGGGAGTGTCCTTATAGATGACTAAATGGGTGTGTTGGTGGCTGTATCAGTGAGTAAATGGGTGCGTGAGTGTATAAGGGAGCGACTGGGTGTGTAAATGGCTGTATGTGTGAGTGACTGGGTGTGTACGTGGCCACATGAATGAGTGACTGGCAGTTTTAGTAGCTGTATGGGTGAGTAAGTGGGTGTGTGTGGTTCTATAAGTGATTGAGTGGCTGTGTTAGTGGCTGCATGAGTCAGTGATTGGCTGTGTGAGTGGCTGTATGGGTGAGTAACTGGGGGTGTGAGTGGCTGTATGAGTGACTGTATGGGTGAGTCAGTGTGTGTGAGTGGCTAGATGGGTGTGTGAGTGGCTGTTTGGTTGAATGAAGGGGTGCGTAACTGGCTGTATGGGCGAGTGGTTGGCAGTGTGAGTAACTGTATGCGTGAGTAATTGGGTGTGTGTGTGGTTGTACAAGTGATTGAGTGACTGTGTTAGTTGCTATATAAGTGAGTGATTTGCTGTGTGAGTGGCTGTATGGGTGAGTGAGTGCATGTATGAGTGGCTATATGGGTGAGTGGGTGGGGACGTGAGTGGCTGTTTGGATGAAAGAGTGGAAGTGTGAGTGGCTGTATAGCTGAGTTAGTGCATATGTGAGTGGCTGCAATGTGAGTGAGTGGGTATGTCAATGTATGCATCAGTGTGTGTCTGGGTATCTCAGCGTCTGTAATAATGTGTGAATGGGTGTGTGAGTATCTGTAAGGGTAAGTAATCAGGTGTATGAGTATCTATAAGTGTGTAAGTGAGTGTGTGAGTGCTTGTATGGGTGAGTAAGTGACTGAGTCAGGGCCTGTATTTAATAGTGAATATGTATGACAGGAGTTGTATATGTAACTGACTGGCTGTGTTAGTAGCTATATAGGTAAGTAAGTGTATGTGTTACTGTTTAGATGGGTGAATGATTGGGTGTAGGGTGTATCATTACTTACATGGGAGAATCACAGGGTGCATAAGTCATTGTATGCATGGCTGAGTGGTTGTATGAGTTATTGTGCGGGTGAGTGCATTTGTTAGTATGTGTATTAGCGAATAAGTGAGTGTGTGAATATATATATGGGTAAGTCAGTGCATGTAGTAGTAGATGTATGCGTAAGTGAACAAAATGTTACGGAGTATATCAGTGACTTATTGGGTGTGTCAGTGGTTGAATAAGTGAATGAATGGAAGTATAAGTGCCTCTATCATTGTGTGTGTGGATGTCTCAGTGACTCTATGAAAGTCTACCTTGCTGCTTACCTTTACATTGTTACTTTGTAGATGTAGTAAAAAATAAATAATTAGTACATTACTTTATTTCAATAGATGGTATGAGTCATCTGTTTAAAAAGAAAAAGAACATAAATATGAGTTAGTCTTACCTTTGCAAAATCCCTTGAAAAACGTTTAGTTTTTGCAATGCATAGGTTTGTACTATAAACCAAGCAGAAACTTTTAATTATACTCTAATAGAATTTTTCATTATACTAAAGCATTTCCTTTTTCCTATTTTACTGTTTTCAGCTTTTGTACGAATGTACTGTATACATTTTCATCCTTGAACAGTGGGGAAAAAACATAATAAAGATAGTAAAATCAAACCCTCTTTTCAATTCACCATCAGCTCTGTTTTTTCTCTGTATTACATGTTAGTGCTTTTGCTATCATTTACCAATCAAATGGCATCTGGTGTCAGTGAGAATCAGTTGCTACACCCTTTTGAACATACTTCTTTGGAGGACCAACCCCAGCAAAACGGCAATAAATTGCTTGAAATTTTTCAACCATCCCCTCCAGGGACCAGAAAATACTGCCAAAGCATGTGAAGTACTCTTTGTGTGATAAGGCTATCTCCAAGAGTATCTCAGACAAATACGTATGTGACACTAGAAGTATGTTAACAGATATGCAGACATATAACTCCAACCGCTGTTGAAAAAAAAAGAGTACAAGTATAAGTTAGTATTTCATTTACAGAATTCCCTGAACATAGTAGTAGGCATTGCTTATCCTTATTCATACTTGTTCACCATAAACAATGTACTGTATGAAGATTCATCCTTGAACAGTGTGGAAAAACAAATAGACTGTAGAAAACCATCCAAAACTGCACAGTATATCACTATAAATGAGTGACACTATGCATTGCGCTCACTACAATGTGTTAATCAGTTATGTTACCTACAGTTACTACACTAATCTAAAGAAGACTATGTTAAAAATATTTGTTTTGTTATACCTGGTACAATACTTCCAATAAATATAAACCAGACTTTAATTGTGGAGATCCATTAGAAAACATCACCCCTGGTAGATCGAATGATGTCTAAAACTTAAATGATCCACGTAGACGAAAAGCCATGCATTACTTTTTTTCCAGAAACAGTATGTGCTATTTTGGTTGAAGGAAGAAAAGGTGAACATTTTTTAGTTTGAATAACAGTTTTTGTTTTAATTTAAGGTTGCTGTGATTGCATTGTGTCCATCCAGTTTCACTCTTTAATTAGACAGTGTAGTATCCAGATGTTATATTATCTCCTTCCTGGATGATAAAAGGACTCTCGAATTTTGAAGACCTTTTTAAAGACATCACCCCAGATAGGCCGAATGATGTCTCGAATACTGACAATCCATGTAAAGGAAACCTCGTAGATTACTTGTTTTTCCAGAAATACTCCTTAGAACTTTAGTTGAAGAAACAAAAGGTGAGAATTTCATAGTTTTAAAGGCAGTTTAGGTTTGAAAGGTTGCTGTCATTGCATTCTGTCAAACCAGTTTCATTCTTTAAATTAAAAGTGTAGTGTCCAGATGCTATATTGACTCCTTCATGAAATATAATACATATAATACTGTAAGTTCTATATCCCCGTTTTTGTTTCTCACCCGTGGCGAGGAACCCTTCGGCAAAGAGACGCTGCACGGGCCAGGCCCCAGAGCCCTGGTGTAAGGAGGCGAGGGGAGTGAAACAGCTTGAAAAGCCTGCTTCTCCCCGCAGCGCCGGACACTCCGGCAAAGAGATGCTGAACGGGCCAGCGGCTATAGGCCACAGAAGCCCTGCTGCAAGGAGGCGGGGAGTGAAACAGAGGCTTTACTGATAGGTCCAGATGGTCTTAGTTCCAACAGGGGTTGCAATACCCCCCTTTCTGACTTAACTAAAAGCACGGTCACTTTACCCTCACCCGCGGCACTAACTTGACAATCCCTCCAGCCCTTAAATATAAGGACAAAAAGTGTGATGATCTGCAAGACCTCCGTAAAGGGATTGGGGTGAACATGTAAGAAGTATACTGGTGGATATGGAGGAGTTTTGGGATCTCTTAATGCAAAAAATTACAGACACACTGACTGGTCTAAGGACCCCACTCTGGGACAAAATTGCTAAATTGATGGCAGATTCAAGAGATATACTCGATAGAGCTGAGAGTATCCTGTCCACCATAAACAAAGTCTCCCCTCAGCTCCAAGCTACAATCACCGAGATGCCACTCCCAGATCATTTGAGCGGAGGACAGCCCCATATTTGTAAACCCACGCTACAGGATATTATGCCCTCACTCGGCCCATTGATTCCCAATCCTGTGGCAAGTATGCAGCTACTACCAGCCAGCATCCCCTGCCATGCACCCCTGCAGTAGCTATGAAAACACCCGGCCTTGTCAAGAGTCCTCTTTTACCAGTAATCAACCTCCCTCCAGCTTGTTGTCCATATACTTTAGTTTTAGCCAGGTGTCCCGGGGCTTGCCCCTCCAAACCAGGAAACAAAGGGCCAATTGATTAATAAAGTCTCCTATTAGTTAGGCAAATACACCAGATATAATGCTGCAGATCACAGGCACATCCTGATGGCCTGGAGGATTTCTTGGGTAGGGTCCTCCCAGAAATCTTTTGAGGGAGTTTGTGTGATCATTACTTTCAGATACCCCAAATTGGTACGAAACATCTTGAGGCACTCTTCCCAGACTTTTTCTCCCAATTCTGGTATTATACCACTACAGCTGGGCTTCTTTTTTAGACCCTCTCACACCACTTCAAATAGAGCTCAGCTTTGTGCCCACGGTGGGGTGGAATGTGCCCTAGGTGGGTCACAGGCACCCTCTGGCGGAACTTAGCGATCTGGACTGACTCTTAGAGGGTGACAATAGAAGTACAACTAAGGGCTCCCTCTTAGGGTTACCCTCAGAGGAAGCAGCAGATATTGAGGACTCTCCTCTCTTGAACGCAGAGCCCCATTATAGTAGGTCATCTTCTCACAGGGCTATAGTCCACTGTCTTCAGTAAGTGGTTTACAGACAAGTCGCTCTCAAACAGAAGATGGAATATATAGGGAATAAACTGGTGAAATCTTGGATCCTCTGAATATAATCTGGTTGACCAGTATTCAGCTGCTGGTATCTATATGGGGCAGCCATCATAGTGGCCACCTGCTCTGGTAGGAAAGAGTTGTGCAAAACAGCGATCTTCTAAACTTTTTCCCACACACTTATGGGAACTCCTTTTGCTTGCTTCATTTGAAAGATCAATAATATCACCAATGACTTCTTTAGAATGCAGGGGATGGATGCTGTGGTGTTCATAAATCTCTTCTGATTTGGACTGATCCACTTTTCAATTTCCCCACTTGATGGTAATGTTTCATCCTCCAGATATGTTACATCTTGAAGAACATCAAAGTTTTTTTAATATATGTTATTTTGTACCAGGTATGATGTTGCTTTTTTACTTTACTAACGTCCCTAACTCTTGCCAGATTTTTTTATTCTTGGTAGGCACACCATTTACTAGAATGATTAAAGGTGATCAATATCTCGCTCTACCCCTCCAGTTTCGATATTTTGTTTAAAATCTAAAGGTAAGTAGACAACTCTTCCTTTAAGTCCTTTCTCATTCTCAATTGGAGGCAGCTTCCATGTCTTACGCTCCATACAAGCTATAGTCTGAAATCGGTGTACACATTGCAAGAGAGTAGATTCATAAGCATTTAAATCTTGTAGTTCTTGTGGAATACATACTAATTTTAAGTTGTTATGTATTGCTATAGCTGCCATTTTGTTATCCTCTAACTTGTCATAGCAGTATTTACATATAATTTGCTGTGTGGACAACTCAAAGCGTTCCTCTACAAATAAATAAACAGCAAATTCTTGCCACTTATCTCTGTTCTCCTGTTCAGTGTTAGAGAATACAACTACATAGCGAGCTTGACTTTTGTAGTGAGTTGTCAACAACAAATACAAACACAGTTTGGTTTCTCTGAAGAAACTGTGTTAAACGTTGCAATCTCCTGTGCAAAGTTGTCAGTGCTAATGCCTGTGTTCTGGTCCTCTACACCGCCAGTAAGCAACTCTTCATTTTCTCTAGACTCCTGTTCAGGACCAAAGAAATGAAACTGAACATCTTCACAAACTTTTTCTACCTCTGCTACTGTACCATGCAAAAGAGCTCTATTCATTTCTCCTAAAGTTAGGGCAGGGGTTTTAATTTTTCCTAACTACATTTTGCTTTTTTAGTGGTGAACAGCTAACATTCTAAAGTGATGAAAGGTGCTTTGGCACACTTTCTTTGATAGACATGCCAGTGAATGTCCCTGTATATTACTATACTTCCTTACTTTGCATGGATCTAATCCTTGCAAAATCCTGATTTTCTGTTTTAGACTTCTGCGTGGAAACACATATAGGAAAGTTCTCACTATATCAATTGATTGCTGCAGAACACTGCAAATACTGCTATAGTTCCATTTGTATACAGGGGCCTCTCCACACCTTCCTTGTACCCCTTCAATTACCACTTCTTCAGCATTACTAGGGACCATCTCCTCTTTTGCAATGGGAGTTTCAGCCTTCACCTCATAACATCGACCAGTTGTTTCAATTGCATGCACTAATGTGTTCTCTTGGAATTAGCTTTCCTTACTAAAGAAAGACTCAGTACTAGAAGTATGCTTCCATTTGCATAGACAACACTATTTTATCCAGTTTTTTTATTCAGCTCAGAATCAAAATAAATAGTTTCCTCCTCAGTGCAAATGTCCTATCAACTACAGCCTCAAAATGTTCCTATTGTTTGACTGTTTCTCTTCTCCTTTTATACTGCTTAATAGGTTTTATGAGATTCTGAATCACCCTACTGCGAAATATTCGGACTCTTATTTCCTTAGATTGCCTCTGTCTTCTTGTTAACTCTCTGCTTTCTTATGCAGTTTAGTTCTCTTAATGTCACTTTTTGTCCTTTCTTAGCTGAATTCAAATCTCTCGTTTTATTAATTTAGTTTTGCTCACTTTGCAGTTTTTCACATACTTTTTAAAGAAACTTCTTTGTTTTCTTACCAGCAGCTCTTTTCTCTTTCACCGCATTCTCTATATTTTGCCCCTTTTCATTTTCTAATGTGTGAGGACACAGTATGCTTTCTTCTGTCTGTTTTTTTTTGCCATTGTAACTCTTTATTTGTAAGTAGAAGTAGTTTTATGGAAAGAAGAGACCAATAAAGACATTTAGGTTTTCATACTGTGCTATCAAATTTCCCATTCTAAGCATTTAGGTACGTTTATAAACAGCTATGTTACTATATGAAACTGCTCTTAGTCAGTTACTTTTCATATTTAAATAAGTGTGTGCCTTCCTATGTCAGTGTATACATCAGTGTGTAACTGGGTGTATCACTATACACATCAATGTGTGCCTGGGCATATGACCGTATAGAAGATCAGTGTGTGCCTGGGCATATTACTGTATGCATAGGTGTCTTCCTGGGTGTGTTAGTGAATGCATCAGTGTGTGCCTGGGTCTCTTAGAGTATGCATGAGTGTGTGCCTGGGTTTAGCAGTGTATGCATCATTGTGTGCCTGGGTGTGTTACTGTATGCATGAGTGTGTGCCTAGATATCTCAGTGTATGTGTCAGTGTGTGTCTGGGTGTGTCAGTGTATGTGTCAGTGTGTGACTGAGTGTGTCAGTGTATACATAAGTGTGTTATTTGCTGTGTTAGTGTATGCATGAGTGTGTACCTGGATATCTCAGTGTATCCATTACTGTCTGCTTGGGTTTGTATGTGTATATATCAGTGTCTGCCTGGGTGTGATACTCTATACATCAGAATATATATGGGTGTGTGATCATATGCATCATTGTCTGCCTGGGTGTGTCAGTGTATGCATAAATGTGTTCCTGGATGTGTTACTGCATGCATTAGTGTGTCCCTGGTTGTGTTAGTGTACACATGAGTAGCTGATTCAGTGTGTTAGTATGTATATCTGTGTGTACCTGGGTGTGCTAGTATATGTATTAGTGTGTGTCTGGGTGTGTGAGTGTATGCATCATTTTAAGGCTAGCAACGCCCTATATTAGAGTTCACTTATATGTACAAAAAAGGAAGTTTAAGTCTTGGGAAGAGGTTTTAAATACCTACTAAACTTGGCAGTAAAAATGCACACACAGGCTGTGACATACAGTGTCACTACTTGAGTATATACCTAAATAAGTGTATCCGTCCCTCTCTAAGTGTGTCACTGGTTGTGTAAAGTAACTACCTTTCTGTATGTCAGGCTATCTTACTATCTGTATAGCTCTCTATATGTATATGAAACTGACTGTATATATTACTAAGTGACTCTATTACTAAGTGTTGTGGTTTATAATTGTGTGTGTAACTGCCTGTTACTACTGGATACATAAGTGCTATATTGGCATGTGACAGAGTGTGTAAGTGATTCTGTGTCTGGCTGAGTGGGCGGCTGAGCACCTCTATGCTTTTGTTAATAGGTATGTGAGTAACAGTATAGGTGGAAGACTGAATGTATATCTGGGCATATTGATCTGAGAATGTACAAGTGTCTCACTAAGACTTCAAACTGTGGGCCCGATTCACAGAACTAACTTAAGACAAAATCCTAAACTTACTACCATTTTGGTATTCACAGAAGGCACTTACTCATTTTGGTATTCACAGAAGGCACTTACTCATTTTGGTATTCACAGAAGGCACTTACTCATCAATGAGTAAGTGCCTTCTGTGAATACCAAAATGAGTAAGTTACTCAAAATGAGTAAGTTACTCATTTTAGTATTCACAGAAGGCACTTACTCATCAACGAGTAAGTGCCTTCTGTGAATACCAAAATGAGTAAGTGCCTTCTGTGAATACCAAAATGAGTAAGTGCCTTCTGTGAATACCAAAATGAGTAAGTGCCTTCTGTGAATACCAAAATGGTAGTAAGTTTAGGATTTTGTCTTAAGTTAGTTCTGTGAATCGGGCCCTGTATGTCTAACCTTTTAAGCACATACGTCCCTGCTCTATGGCCTATGTTACTGGCAGGTTTAGTATGTCTATGTTTTTCTGTGTGTGTGTGTGTATATATATATATATATATTTATATATATATTATCTACTGGCGGTCGCCAGTAGATAGTTATAGTTAGGACCTATTTTCCATAGGAAATCCGCAACATTCTATTTGAAATAACTTTGGCGCCGGTTGACAAATCTTCGCGAAATTTTCAAAACTCGTGGGGCGCTCCGGTCCGCTCCTATCCTGAAAGTCTCGGGGTGATTCGTCAAGTGGGGGCCGAGAAAAAAGGAGGGTCCCAAAACGTGTTTTCCCCATGCAATTTTCCATAGGAACCTTTAGTCGCAGCTACAGCCCGAACTGCTGAACGGAATTACAGCAAATTTGGCAAAAAGGTAGCCCTTGGTTCAGAGTCGTGCCTTTTGGTTAAATGGTGTAAATCCGTTCAGTAGTTCCTGAGAAAATCAAAAGTAAAATCACATATATATCTATGGCCGCGTAGGGTCCGCGCACCCTCCCGATCACGAGCTGCATGCTAATTGGCTGTCAACTGGCTGTCAACACTCCAAATCAGGAAGTGTTGGCAGCCATTTTGTGCCTAAGTGCGCAAAACGCAAAAAGGGGGCAGGGTAGAAACACCCTGACCCCCTAGGCCTGCTCAGGGGGTCCCACAAGGACCCCCAGGGCCCAAAAAAGCATTTAAAAAAAAAAAAATCGTCGGGATGCGCTTAGGGTGCGCGGATCCTGCCGTGAAAAAAAAAAAAAGGAAGCGCAGTCTCCCGCGCTTCGATGGTATTTGGCCCCCGGGTGGGCCAAGTCCCGGGGGCATGCGGGGGTTCATTGAAATAATGTATGGGGGGCCTCTAAAGCCCCCCCAAGCCCCGGGGACCGCCACCCTCCGGGGCTTTGAATTATAAATGGTGCGAGAGGGCACTTGGCCCTCCCGCAGCCCCGGGGACCGCCACCCCCCGGGGCTTCTTTTTTTTTTTAGATTAAAATACCTGTGTGGGGGAGCTCGAGCCAACTTAAAACGCGCCACGGGGCGCGTTTGCACAGTGGTGAAGGGAGGGGGCGGGGCCTGAGGTGACATGTGTGCAAACACGCCCTGTGGCACGTTTTAAGTTGGGGGATTAACTCCCCTTGAATCCTGAGGGTCCCTGGGGTGCAACTAGCCCACCAGCTACCTCCATTAAGCGCCACAGAGCTGCGTTGCAGAGAGGTGTAAAAAGGGGCGTGGCCTCTGACCACCTCTCTGCAACGCAGGCCTGTGGCGCTTACTGGAAGTACCTGGTGGGCTAGTTGGGCCCCAGGGAACCTCAGGATTCAAGGTGTCCTAATACCTTAACTTAAATCGCGCCACAGGGCTCGTTTGCACAGTGGTGAAGGGAGGGGGCGGGGCCTCAGGTGACATGTGTGCAAACACACCCTGTGGCGCGTTTTAAGTTGGGGAATTAATTCCCCTTGAATCCTGAGGGACCCTGGGGGCCAACTAGCCCACCAGGTACCTCCAGTGCGCGCCACAGGGTTGCGTTGCAGAGAGGTGGTCCAGGCCACGCCCCTTTTTACACCTCTGTGCAACGCAGCTCTGTGGCGCTTACTGGAGGTACCTGGTGGGCTAGTTGGACCCCAGGGACCCTTAGGATTCAAGGGGACTTTAGCCCCCAACTTAAAATGGCCAGAGGGCGTGTTTGCACATATGTAACCTCAGGCCCCCTCCCTCCCTACACCAGTGTGCAAACGTGCCCCATGGTGCATTTTAAGAGGAAGTTTTAATCCCCCTGCCCTATTATGTACTAGGGCCTTACAGAGGAGGTCATGCTAATCACAGGGGTACCCCAACGCATTGTGTTCCCTAGTGTATGTAGGTGTTTTCACTGTATTCTAAGTGTCTTTTAGCATAGCACTGGCTCTAGGCCTGGTTAGTCAGAGTCAGTTACCACCAGTACCCGTCTGAAAAAGATGTGGGCACAGGATGATTTTGCAACAAGGCTTCTTTCTGCTCCTCTGTTGGTTCTTTCTGCACATGTCTTGCTTCTTCCTGGATTTTTCTTCGTCTTTGTGGACTTCTGTTTCTTTCGACATTTCTTTTGCTTCTTTCTGTGCGTTTTTTCTTCTTTCTTCACATGTCCTACTTCTGTAGGCATAGTTACAAACTAGCATTTGAAAAACCTTTGAAATTCACTGAAAAAACCATAGGTTTCAGGCACGTTATAGTTAGAAATTAGCATTTAAAAAACCTTTGAAATTCACTGAAAAAACCATAGGTTTCAGGCACGTTATAGTTAGAAATTAGCATTTAAAAACCTTACAAATTCACTGAAAAAACCATAGGTTTTAGGGACAGTTATAGTTAGTTGGACATTGCACTCGTACAAAACCCGTGAAATTCCCCCGTTATAGTTAGTTCAGCTAACTATAACTCGCGCCCCCGCAATGCACTGCTGATGACGTCACATATTACATCACTCATGACATGGTCAGTGACATCACTGATGACATCACTGATGACATCTCAAATGACATCACTGATGACATCATCCAGTGACTGTGTGTTTCTGTAAAGTTTAAATATGTTTATTGTCCCTAAAACCTATGGTTTTTTCAGTGAATATATATATATATATATATATATATATATATATATATATATAACTAGCTGTATAGATTGCTTACTAGGTATATTGGTGAGTGTAAAGGTTTGCAACTGTGTACAGAACTGACTCAGATGAACATTAATATATAAGTGCTGTGTGGGGGTGTGAGTGAATGTATAAGTGCCTCTGTTGCTGTCTGACTGGGTAGGTGAGTGCCTCTATGGTTTTGTAAATATGTATGCAAATTGCAGTTTGGGTGGAACATTGAATGTTGCAGTCGGAGGCTCCCGTCATTGCATCACAGCATTGATATTTGCCGATTTCCTGTACAATATAGTACATGAAAAAGTGACAAACCGCTAAAACTTTAAAAATAATAAGGAAAAGACCTTTGACTGTTTAGAATTACAACAGGATATATGTTGAAATGGTTAAAAACATGTAATTACTCTTGTGTATAGAATATAATGTACGAAAATGAATTGGTTGGGGTGAAAACTACATGTCCCAGAATTCCCTGTGAGGAAACAGGAAGTCACATGATGTTGATTTTGAAAGTATTAGTATGGTAGTAAAACACAAACGATCAACCGTGATCAAGGTCGAGGAGAGACCGAAACGCGTTGGTTGGAAGCGAGGATTTGCCCGTTAATATTGGATTGTGCATTAAAAAGACATTGTGAACGTCACTCGTGAGTGCGCTCCATTTCTTCTGGAAAGAGGGTTGGAAATATATGTAACGGCTTGGCTCCGCCGTGGAAGTTGCACCGCTAGAGATGCGCCAGGAATCCGGCGACTTTTGAGCCAAACTTGGAGGATTGTTATTAAGTCGGATTGGCGAACGCCGGTGAAACATTGTATCAAACGAAGAATCCCAGAAAGGAGAATACGCCCCTGAAGCCGGAGGGTAGAAAGGAAGCGTGTAAACCTGTTGTAAACAATGTTGTTCTTGATATTCGTGTATAATCCGATTACATCCATCGTAATCAACCTGAAAGACTCTTGCCACGGTATGTCTTGCAGATATCGCAGCATGTCGCTTGTGTCCTTTATGTATGAAGTTAAATTCAGGACAAATCATATACAATGAGCAAAGAACGTGTAACCTTCCTAGATACAGAAATTTACATAAATCATGGCAAAATTCAAACGACACTGCACCGGAAAAAAACTTCAACTAATGCTATATTGCATGCAAACAGCTTCCATCAGAACTCACTAATTCAGAGCATCCCCTACGGGGAATTCTTGAGGATTCGCAGAATATGCTCGGAAGACACGGAGTGGAACAAACATAGCAAAAGAACAGCTCAGAATTTCAAGCGGAGAGGATATTCCCCAAAAATAATTGAGAAAGGCCTAAAAAAATCAGAAGAAAAAAAGAGAGATGAAATAATTAAGGCAAAATCTCCTATCATTGAAGTGCCAAAAATCAGATTCATAACAACTTTTTCAAAAGAAGCAAAACAACTGACAAATATTCTAAAAAAGAATTGGAAAATATTAAAACTTGATCCAGTAGTGGGAGAAATTGTGGGAAAACACCCTAACATTACATACAAGAGAGCAAAAAATTTAAAGGACAAATTGGTGCAGAGTCATCTCTGGAAAGACCAAAACAAAAGTAAACAATGGTTACGAACTACTGGCTTCATCAAATGTCTAAATTGCAAGGCTTGTCAAATTGCAAAAAACATGAAGAAATTAACGGGAATAAACAAATAAATATGGCACATACGACAGTTGATCACTTGTAAAACCCAGTATGTTGTGTATATTGTTGAATGTCCGTGCTCCTTAAAGTACATAGGGAGCACGATCTGTGAATTGAAGAAGAGGATTCTTGAACATGTTAGAGCTACCATTAATAAGGACAGAAGTAATGCGATTGCAAAACACATGGAGCAAAAACATGATAGCAATTGGAAATCTTTGAAGTTTTATGGTGTAGAGACTGTAGAAAAGCATGCATGCGGTGGAAATCGTGAGAAAAATTGCGGCAATGTGAATCACATTGGATATTGTCATTAAGAACATACACCCCGTATGGGCTGAACCAGGACGAAGAGATGTATATACATTTGGAATAAATCAAGCTTGAACTATAAGCTTCCCTTATGATGTCAGTTTGGACAATTCATTTAAATGTGATCTCCCCATTATTATTGACATGGGAAAACTGAAATGCAGTGACACACAAAAAATTGTCAATTGATGGGGTGAACTATATGGTTGTTATAATTTTTCCCTCACCCCCTCTCCCCCGTTTTGGGTTGTTTTTGTTGAGAAACTTGAGGTTTCAAGGTGGAGTTTTAAAATGATTTTAGATAATGATATCACAATGAGAAATAAGGTCTAGTAAAGTAAATAGATATGGATTAGACAATAGAGATAAAATACAATGGAAAGGATTAGGAATTTCCAAAATAAAGTTCTTAAAGTGGTTTTAGTGGAAAAATGAAAAAATGCCCACCGGAGGGCAAAATAGTACATGAAAAAGTGACAAACCGCTAAAACTTTAAAAATAATAAGGAAAAGACCTTTGACTGTTTAGAATTACAACAGGATATATGTTGAAATGGTTAAAAACATGTAATTACTCTTGTGTATAGAATATAATGTACGAAAATGAATTGGTTGGGGTGAAAACTACATGTCCCAGAATTCCCTGTGAGGAAACAGGAAGTCACATGATGTTGATTTTGAAAGTATTAGTATGGTAGTAAAACACAAACGATCAACCGTGATCAAGGTCGAGGAGAGACCGAAACGCGTTGGTTGGAAGCGAGGATTTGCCCGTTAATATTGCATTGTGCATTAAAAAGACATTGTGAACGTCACTCGTGAGTGCGCTCCATTTCTTCTGGAAAGAGGGTTGAAATATATATATATATATATATATATATATATATATATATATATATATATATATATATATATATATATTATCTACTGGCGGTCGCCAGTAGATAGTTATAGTTACAACCTATTATCCATAGGAAATCCGCGACATTCTATTTGAAATAACTCTCTTGCCGGTTGACGTATCTTCGCGAACTTTTCAAACTTCGTGGGGCGCTCCGGTCCGCTCCTACCCTGAAAGTCTCGGGGTGATACGTCAAGTGGGGGCCGAGAAAAAGGGGGGTCCCAAAACGCGTTTCCCCATGCATTTTTCCATAGGAAACTTTAGACACGGCTACAGCCTGAACTGCTGAACGGAATTACACCAAATTTGGCAAAGAGGTAGTTCTTGGTTCAGAAAGAACCCTTTTTGTTAAATGGTGTAAATCCGTTCAGTAGTTGCTGAGAAAATGAAAAGTAAAAAGTTAGTGATATCTATGGGCACGGAGGATTCGCGCACCCTCAGCGCACCCTGCGCGCACCGTCCCGATCACGAGCTGCATTTTAATTGGCTGTCAACATTCCGATTCAGGAAATGTTGGCAGCCATTTTGTCCCTCGGTAGAACCGAGGGACAGAAACAAGTGCGCAAAGCGCACAAAGGGGGCAGGGTAGAAACACCCTGACCCCTAGGCTTGCTCAGGGGTCCCACAAGGACCCCCTGGGCAAAAAAAAATAATTAAAAAAAAAATCGGCAGGATGCGCTCAGGGTGCGCGAATCCTGCCGAGAAAATCGAAGCGCGGTCTTCCGCGCTCGATAGTAATTGGCCCCGGGTGGCCCAAGTCCCGGGGGCATGGTGGGGGATAATTTAATGTGTGGGGGCCTCAAGGGCCCCCCAAGCCCCGGGGACCGCCACCCCCCGGGGCTTTTTAAAAATGGTGCGGGAGGGCTCTGAGCCCTCCCGCAGCCCCGGGACCACCACCTCCCGGGGCTTTTTTAAAATTAATGACAACCTGTGTGGGGGCTCCAGCCCCCCACACACCCCGGGGACCGTCACCTCCCTGGGGCACTAAACATTTAAATATGGGGGTCCGTTACGGACTCCCAGAGCCCCGGGGACCACCACCTCCCCGGGGCTTTGAACTGAATTGGAGGGGGCCGCGCGGCCCCCTCCTGGAGCCCTTGATGGCCCTGGGGACCACCACCCCCAGGGCCGGCTCCTGCAGTGTCCCGGGTGCCTACCCCGGGACACTGTAGTTTGCTATGGCAGGACGGGAGCCTCGCGGCTCCCGTCCTGCCATAGCAAACTGCTTTGGATATTGGAAGAGAGAGCAGGGAAACCTGCTCTCTCTTCCAATATCCAAAGCACATTGCTTTCCACATGGGGAGCAGCATGTCAGCTGCTCCCCATGTGGAACAGCAATGCCGGCTCCCAAGGGACGTGGGGAGCCGGCGGGACTGTGGGGGGATTGGGGACCCCCCACAGTCCCCAACGGAGAGGGGCCAGCCCCGGGGATGGGGTCCCCGGGGCAAGTAGTGGCCCGGGAGGGGGCCACGCGGCCCCCTCCCCAAAAAAAGAAAAAAAAAAATTTTAAAAATAGAAAGGCCAGCCCCGGGGGATAGGGTCCCCGGGGCCTTAAAATGGCCAGAGGAGGGGGCCACGCTGCCCCCTCAAAATAATAAATAAAGAGGCCATGCCCCGGGGGATGGGGTCCCCGGGGCCAATACAGGCCAAGGGAAGGGGGGCCACGCGGCCCCTTCCCGTTTTTTTTTTTGGGTAATTAAAAAGGGGTAAGGCCCTGGGGGATGGGGTCCCCAGGGCCCAAAAACAGAAAAAGGAAGGGGGCCACACAGCCCCCTTCAGGCGACAAAAAAACAAAAAAACGATCAGGCCCGCAGGCTTCGCCCCCTTACTTCACCACTCTGCAAACGCGCCCCCTGGCGCGTTTGCAGAGGGGGAACAAATTCACCTTGAATACTGGGGGTCCCTGGGAGCCAACTAGCCCACCAGGATCCTCCAGTATGCGCCAGGGGCTGCCTTGCAGAGACGTGTAGAGAGGCCACACCCTTTTACACCTCTCTGCAACGCAGCTCTGTGGCACTTTTGGAGGTATATGGTGGGCTAGTTGGACTCCGGGGACCCTCAGGATTCAAGGGGACTTAATCCCCCAACTTAAAACGCGCCACGGGCGCGTTTGCACAGTGGTGAAGGGAGGGGCGGGGCTTCAGGTGACATGTGTGCAAACAGGCCCGTGGCGCGTTTTAAGATGGGGAATTAAATCCCTTCAATCCTGAGGGTCCTGGGGCCAACTAGCCCAACAGGTACATCCAGAATGCGCCACAGAGCTGCGTTGCAGAGAGGTGTAAAAGGGGTGTGGCCTCTCTACACGTCTCTGCAACGCAGCCCCTGGCGCATATTGGAGGTTCCTGGTGGTCTAGTTGGCCCCTAGGGACCCTCAGGATTCAAGGGGACTTAATCCCCCAACTTAAAACGCGCCACGGGGCGCGTTTGCAAAGATGTCACCTCAGGCCCCGCCCCTCCCTTCACCATTGTGCAAATATTCCTCTAAAATCAGCCGTAATACGAATTCCGATTTACTCACCTGTTATCAGGAGAGACCTCAGTGCTGCATCTTTCAGCCCAGTACTGGTCCTGAAAAGTAATTTTAACCGTACTTACCGGTAACTTGAATTTCCTTCATAGGCTAACATTGACTGGTTTCACTTGGAAATTCTTCTAAGTGTGGAGTTTTGGAACTTTAAAATATTCCTCTAAAATCAGCCGAAATACGAATTCCGATTTACTCACCTGTTATCAGGAGAGACCTCAGTGCTGCATCTTTCAGCCCAGTACTGATCCTGAAAAGTAATTTTAACCGTACTTACCGGTAACTTGAATTTCCTTCATAGGCTAACATTGACTGGTTTCACTTGGAAATTCTTCTAAGTGTGGAGTTTTGGAACTTTAAAATATTCCTCTAAAATCAGCCGAAATACGAATTCCGATTTACTCACCTGTTATCAGGAGAGACCTCAGTGCTGCATCTTTAAGCCCAGTACTGATCCTGAAAAGTAATTTTAACCGTACTTACCGGTAACTTGAATTTCCTTCATAGGCTAACATTGACTGGTTTCACTTGGAAATTCTTCTAAGTGTGGAGTTTTGGAACTTTAAAATATTCCTCTAAAATCAGCCGAAATACGAATTCCGATTTACTCACCTGTTATCAGGAGAGACTTCAGTGCTGCATCTTTAAGCCCAGTACTGATCCTGAAAAGTAATTTTAACCATACTTACCGGTAACTTGAATTTCCTTCATAGGCTAACATTGACTGGTTTCACTTGGAAATTCTTCTAAGTGTGGAGTTTTGGAACTTTAAAATATTCCTCTAAAATCAGCCGAAATCCGAATTCTGATTTACTCACCTGTTATCAGGAGAGACCTCAGTGCTGCATCTTTCAGCCCAGTACTGGTCCTGAAAAGTAATTTTAACCGTACTTACCAGTAACTTGAATTTCCTTCCATAGGCTAACATTGACTGGTTTCACTTGGAAATTCTTCTAAGTGTGGAGTTTTGGAACTTTAAAATATTCCTCTAAAATCAGCCGAAATACGAATTCCGATTTACTCACCTGTTATCAGGAGAGACCTCAGTGCTGCATGTTTCAGCCCAGTACTGATCCTCAAAAGAAATTTTAACCGTACTTACCGGTAACTTGAATTTCCTTCATAGGCTAACATTGACTGGTTTTCAGCAAAAAAGTTTCAAAGTGTTGATTTTCACAAACTACAAATATTCCTTAAAAATCGCCTGTATGACTTAAACGCATTCTTTCAACTGTTTACAGGAGATGCACCAGTGCTGGATCCAGGATCCAACACTGAGTAAGAAAAAGTAACGATAACAGTTTTTACCTGCTAAGTGAATTTCCTTCCATAGGATAACATTGGTGATTCTATGAGAAAAAGTTTCTAAGTGTCAACTTTTAAAATACAATAATATTCCTTAAAAATCACGACTGTAACCAAAACGCTTTTACTCAACTGTTTACAGGAGATGTACCAGGACTGAATCTAGGATCCAGTCCTGTGGTTAGAAAAGTAATCCATAAAGTAACTAATTGCATTTAACTAGAAATTCACATTGAGCTGAATGTTGCATTGTGTTTGAAAATGTGTTGCCCATTGCAACAACTGTAACTACTGTACTTAAAAGTCTATTGCCTATCTGCAAAGTATTTAAACTAAAGTAATTCATTAAGAGAAAGTATTTTTTGTAATGTAATGTATAATGTAATTACAATGTAATTTAAAAAATAAAATATGTAAAAAAAATTGTTTCTAAAAATGTACTAAATCAGTATGAAAAAAATTAATATAACAATTAATACATTTAAAAATTGTCATTTACAAAACCTTTGAAATTCACTAAAAAAACGTAGGTTTCAGGCACGTTATAGTTAGAAATTAGCATTTAAAAAACCTTTGAAATTCACTGAAAAAACCATAGGTTTCAGACACGTTATAGTTACAAATTAGCATTTAAAAACCTTTGAAATTCACTGAAAAAACCATAGGTTTTAGGGACAGTTATAGTTACTTGGACATTGCACTCGTACAAAACCCGTGAAATTCCCCGTTATAGTTAGTTCAGCTAACTATATCTCGCGCCCCGCAATGCACTGCTGATGACGTCACATATTACATCACTCATGACATGGTCAGTGACATCACTGATGACATCACTGATGACATCTCAAATGCCATCACTGATGACATCATCCACGTGATAATCTGATGCACCTCCTCACACCCTAATATAATCTTTGATACACCCACTCTAAATTACAGACTGCCATTCGCAAAACCATAGACACTCCAACACCAATAACCACATACCCACTCACTGATTCTTAGGTCTACACACACACATCCACTCACTCACCCGTACAGTCACTCATACTTACGGTCACTCAGTACAGGACTATCATATGCACTCTTACTCCTATATAGACACTCATACAACGCCACTCATCCATAGAGGTACTCACACACCTAGTCAGTCATGCAAATAATTAAACACACTGCCATTTACTCACCTATACAGTTATACACACACCAGCTCACTTACTCATACAAATAGTAGCACATTGTTACGCTCTTATACAATCACTGATACAAGCACACACTCATCCATACAGCCACTATCACAATCACTCACTCTCGCTTATAGCTATTTATATACTCCAACACACATATATACTGCCTTTCACATATGTAGTTACTCACACATGTACCACTGGGACATACATTCACTCACTAACACACTCTTACACACACACCCACCCATACAGTCTATCACAGATGCACTCTTGAAACCATCCACCCAGTGAATCACCCACTCACACATCTATGCACAGAGTCGCACACACCCCTCCCACACAAACACTCAGGCACCCATACAGATACTCACACAAGCATTCAATAACTCAAATAGACACTCATGTAGCTATTCACAAACACATGCAGCCACTTACACAGCAACAGACAGACGGATACAGACATTCACCCAGTTTAGTCACTAACCCATGCATTCAGTACGATACGTTAAATCACTCACTTATACAGTCAGTCACGCACCTACTAAATCATCCATACAGACACTTACACACCCACTCATTCTTCAATACGTCTTTTCCTATATATATTAAAAATATTTAAACTTTAGAGAAACACACAGTCACTGGATGATGTCATCAGTGATGTCATTTGAGATGTCATCAGTGATGTCATCAGTGATGTCACTGACCATGTCATGAGTGATGTAATATGTGACGTCATCAGCAGTGCATTGCGGAGCGCGAGTTATAGTTAGCTGAACTAACTATAACGGGGGAATTTCACGGGTTTTGTACGAGTGCAATGTCCAAGTAACTATAACTGTCCCTAAAACCTATGGTTTTTTCAGTGAATTTCAAAGGTTTTTTAAATGCTAATTTGTAACTATAACGTGTCTGAAACCTATGGTTTTTTCAGTGAATATATATATATATATATCCATCCACAAACATTGCCCTGAGGCAAGGACGCACTCGACAGCTGGATGCTAATCAAAAGCCTTTATTTCAGAAAACCGGTATTTCAGCTCCGATAGTTTTGTATCCTTACGCGTTTCAGAGCTCATGGGCTCCTACATCAGAGGATGACAGCAGCTCAAACTGAAGTGCTCAAATGGCGCCATTACTGCATGCAAGTTATTTATACTGCCCACGTGGGCCTCTCAGGTGAGTTCAAAGTTCAGGCATGCTGGAACCTGTAGTTTCCTACCTTGAGCAAACATTTTCCCCAGTGGGTTTCAGTTCGTTTTTCAGTGTCTTAGTCTTTTAAATGAAATGACTCAGTGGGCTCCGGAATAAAATCACAGTGTACCGGTTTTCTGAAATAAAGGCTTTTGATTAGCATCCAGCTGTCGAGTGCGTCCTTGCCTCAGGGCAATGTTTGTGGATGGATTTGTACACGGTAGCCTGGCCGTGAAGGACGCATCACCATGGATTTTGATATGGGGCCCAACAGGTTTGGAAGTTTCTGACCTTCAGGCGCAGCTGTGATTAAGACATGAACACTGTGATTTTATTCCGGAGCCCACTGAGGCATTTCATTTAAAAGACTAAGACACTGAAAAACGAACTGAAACCCACTGGGGAAAATGTTTGCTCAAGGTAGGAAACTACAGGTTCCAGCATGCCTGAACTTTGAACTCACCTGAGAGGCCCACGTGGGCAGTATAAATAACTTGCATGCAGTAATGGCGCCATTTGAGCACTTCAGTTTGAGCTGCTGTTATCCTCTGACGAAGGAGCCCATGAGCTCTGAAACGCGTAAGGATACAAAACTATCGGAGCTGAAATACCGGTTTTCTGAAATAAAGGCTTTTGATTAGCATCCAGTTGTCGAGTGCGTCCTTGCCTCAGGGCAATGTTTGTGGATGGATATATATATATATATATATATATATGTAACTAGCTGTATAGATTGCTTACTAGGTATATTGGTGAGTGTAAAGGTTTGCAACTGTGTACAGAACTGACTCAGATGAACATTAATATATAAGTGCTGTGTGGGGGTGTGAGTGAATGTATAAGTGCCTCTGTTGCTGTCTGACTGGGTAGGTGAGTGTCTCTATGGTTTTGTAAATATGTATGCAAATTGCAGTGTGGGTGGAACATTGAATGTTGCAGTCGGAGGCTCCCGTCATTGCATCACAGCATTAATATTTGCCGATTTCCTGACCCTGGGATTGTGGATTGCTCTCTGTGGGACCTTCCCTGTGAAGGCTACATACCTCTCCACATTGTGGATTGCGCTTATATTTGCCTATGTAAATACGACCTTGATTTACTACATCTGTTTGACCATGTGTATTAAACCCCGTCATGTCGCCCATCTGCCGCTATCATAGGTATTGTTAATTAAACATAAGATGACATGTATTCTTTGCACACCAATAAATGTAATCAGCATGTATTTTGAAGTCATGATGATCCTGCATTAATCACAGATCGAAAAGTCGTCGACCTTAAACACTCTGACCCTTCAAATATGTGTATATGACTTCTGGGTGCAGTAGTGTTCTCCTTGATGTAAATAAGTGACCCCTATTGTGGATACAACTGATGGTAATTTAATGTCTCATGCCTGTTTGTTTTCATATTTTTAACATCTGTTGAGGGTTACCCCAGTGGGGTTAATCTTCCCCCACATATATATGTTTGATTAAAAGTGTACTACATATCCATTTTGGATTACTCCTGGATGTTATTCTTGTCTCCAGAGCATTGATATCTATTCATTGACTGTAGGGACCTTTGTTCCTGAAAATACTTACTACACTTGGTCCCTATCAAATCTTGGGTTCCCTTGTATTTATTAACCAGGTTTTATATCTCTGTCACCAACTGGCTGTTACTCCGGCATACATAACTGTTGTATGGGCATGCCATTATATATCTAAATCTCTCTGTCACTCTCTCTCGCTGGCTACGTGAGTGACTCTGCTTTTCTAAATATACATATGTATAACTTGCAATAGGGGTGAAAAACTGCATATTTAACCGTGTCTAGGGATCTCAAAGTACAGATCTGAGTCAGTGACACTTTAAAGTGCATGTCTTACCATCTGTGCACATACAAGCCTGCTGTATGACTTACTAACACCCTACCTAAAGGGTATCTACAACAGAGCTGCCAAGTTTTAGATGTTCTTGTGTGATGTGCTGCTCCAGTCCAGATTCTTTCCTTTGATTCTTCTTTTAGAATGGAATAAAGAAGACCCAGAATTCAAAGCAAAACCTTGGTCTGGAGCAGCACTTCATGCATGGATGTGTGCAACTTTGTAGAGCTGCTAGTACATAGTTAACTGGAAGTTTAAAGCTTAGCAAACAGTTTTGTATGCCAACTACACCATACAGTAAAACAACACATGTACAACGTATAGTTCCAGGGCAAGACATTGTTAAGCAACTTCTAACACAGCTACTCTCACCCTCAGACACACGGTCACATACTCACACACTCAGAAAGAGTTACTCACCCATTAATGAATATATAAAAACACTCACACAAGCACTCAAAGATCCCCTGATAGAGTTACAACACCTTTGTATATACCATACTTACTTTTATCAACCTCACATGCACATATACCTTTTCAATCAATTTCTTTTTAAAGTTAAATCTAATTCACATACCGGAAAATTGAGTTTGTTGGTCAAATATTTTTATGTGCTCTTTTTAGATAGATTCAATTCTCTCAGAAAAGGTGAAAACTAAGCATAAGAATGGCACACCACTCTCATACAAAGCAACCATTAATGGCAACTTCTTCAACTTTGCACTCTCTGATACTGCTAAAGGCAGCAAATCAAAACATGCCTTTCTTATTTTACTTTTCTTACTACACTTCTCAATGGTTAGTGTGTGTTAACCTTTGCTTACATTTTGTGAAGAAGCCCAAAATAGTAGGTTATTTGCGCGTATTTGCGAATTTGTCACGACCCTCAGCATGCCCACCAGGTGTGAATACGTACAGGAGCCCAAAAACATGTTTAGCTTTGTACTCTTAATACTTTTCAACTACACTACATTTCAAATAAACTCCTAACTAGGAAAATAAACCCTCCTCTATAAATAATGTGTCTAAACCACTGTAAAAAGAATAGACTACACTCTGTTTAATACCCTTTCTCCTGCACTATCATAGCAGAGTTTCCATAGCAACCACCTTGAGAACACTCTTTACAATCAGTAGGTCAGAAGTTCACAACACATTCTAGTAGCAGCACATTATTCTTCAACTCAACTGCAGCAGGTGTGGTTGATTCTTTCCAATTATAAGCATATCCAAGATTCCATTACATTTCTTTATTTTAACTAGAGCCAAACACAGATGTACTTACTTTTTGTGAGTCATAACTTTGTGTTTTGGGTCAGAGTGGGTGCTAGAAAGAGAGGCAATGACAGGGACTTAGGTTTGCCTAATGTGGACATTACTTGGGTTGGCCAGAGAGGGTTAAAATGGCATCAATTGCTGCCTTTGGTTGAAAGCATTGCAGATTGCCAAATTCCAGACCTCATGATTGTGCACTGTGGTGGCAATGACTTCAGAACACTTACTGGGGTAGGACTGGAAATCCTAATGATGGATACCTTTGCTCAATTAATGGTACTTTTCCCTCAGACTCCCTCAGTGTTCTCAAACATATGCCAAAGGCAGAAATGGAAGTGGTCAAATGAGTTCTTTCCACAGATAGATAAAACCAGGTAACATGTCAGTAAAACTGTTTCTGCATTCCTCAGAAACCATAAAATGCGCTCTATATACAACAACAACTTGCGCTTTTTAAATTTTTTTCAACTTTTTAATGGGTTTTGATTAAACATGATATGACAGTGTACACTGTAAATTAATCACAGGATCTGTGCTTTATTAAGTGTATGTTACATTTAGCACATATGGGGCCTGATTCACAAAGGTGACTTTACACTTTTGAGTAAGTTTACTACTTTTCTGTATTCGCAAACTTCGTACAGAGTTTCACAACTCTGCATTTCCTATACTTATGTGTGCCGACTTTCCCGTACGTGGAGACTCAGTAATCAGGGTAGATAACTCTGCACACATAAGTGTAGCAAGTTACAAAACTCCGCACCGTGGGCCCGATTCACAGAACTAACTTACTACAAAATCCTAAACTTACTACCATTTTGGTATTCACAGAATGCACTTACTCATTTTGGTATTCACAGAATGAACTTACTCATTTTGGTATTCACAGAATGAACTTACTCATTTTGGTATTCACAGAATGAACTTACTCATTTTGGTATTCACAAAATGAACTTACTCATCCTAACTTTATGTCCGCACTCGGGCCAGAGTTTACGGCCCGGTGGAGGAGATTCCGGCCCAATGGTGGAATCTCCGCCTCCGGCCCGGAATCTCCGCCTCCGGCCCAGAATCTCCGCCTCCAGCCCGGAAACTCTGACTCCGGGCCGGAAATTCCGCCTCCGGCCCGGAAAAACCACATTTTGGCCATTTGAGCATTTCAAGTGCCTACCATCCCCCACCATGCTCCAACTGAAGTCAATTAAGACTAACTGCAAAACCAGCACCACATAAAAGCAGCACACATTCAAGGACCAGGTTTGGCCACAGAGAGTTCCTGTTTGCTTTGCTGTTCATCGCTACTGCAAAATGTACGCACTGAGGAGGAAGAAGAACTTCACAACTGAGGAGACCACCATGATTGTGGAGTTCATTGTGAGGCACCAAAAAAGCCTACATGGTCACCCACCTTACTGCACCAGTGGCACACAGAAGGCAGCTCTCTGGCAGCAGTTAGCCACTGCTGTCACAGCATTGGGGGAGGATGTGCGCACAGTCCGTGAAATAAAGAGGAAGTGGCAGGATGAAAAGAAGAGTGCGAAGGAGAAGTACTCCAGGATCGAGTTAAACAGAGTTCTCCCTGCCTCACAATCTGGACCCCGCCTCCGTCTCACACCACTAGAGGAGGATATCATCACTACAATCCACCCCAACATGCTCCATGGGCTGCCTGTGAGTGATGTCCGCAATGTGGCACCAGGCAAATGGGATGACAAGAACAAGTATACAAAATGTATGTCTGTGTCGCACTGCCATTGTGAGTAAGGAAGTTGTCCAAAGTTCATATACAAATATAGTCAGTCAGAGGCTCATGTGTTTCCCTCTGTATGTTGCACCACAAGTCCCAGAATCCTTTGTATTCGAAATGGCAAATCCCTTTCACACTATTAAATACAAAGGCCCAGTACTGATGCCGTATATACCTAACACTGTTAAGTAGCAATTGTCAAAGTGCCCCTTCCACTTATCCAGACATGGCTGGGTCAGTCAAGAACGTAAGGGGGTGGGGGTGCGGTGCGGAGGCAAATCAACAGACAAAGGAATAGAGAAAATAACTATAAAATTTCCGAAAAACAACTCACCTTGGGCCTGCCAGAATCACAAAACTGAAGGTGAGAGAATCCTTATTTCAAAATATTTCATTCCCATATCCCATTGTTTAATTCCCACCCTGCCACGCCATCACATCACCAACTGCCCACTGCTCCTACCTGCACCGGCCGTGGCAGTACTTCACAATACTGTTAGCATGCATAAGATATGAGGAAATGTCTGACAAGTTCCACATGTACATTTTCCATGTGTTGATTTTTCTCTCTTCTCACCCATTGACACATTCAGCCAGAGTACAGACAACCACAGTAGCAGAGGTCCCTGCATCTTCTAGGAGGAAACATCATCCAGAGCAACGCAGAGCACCCTCACTAACTGGTAAGTCAAACTTGTCAGGAGATGGTCAAAATGCACACATAGGCAGCAGACAACAGAGGGAGATACATAGGGGCCGATTCCGATTCGGGCCGGAAATCTCTCCGATCGAGCCGGACCCGGAGAGAATTCCGACCGAATCGGACCCTAGCAGTCCGACCGAATGAGTACGATGCGCACGCATGCTATCGGACTCGAGTCGGTCGGACTCCCATTGAAGTCAATGGGAGCCTGTCGTACAACGCGTACGCGGGCTCCCATTGACTCAATGGGTGCGAGGCAGACAAGGGCGCCCCCTACAGCGTGTACGCGTCCATGCGCATCGCGGCGTACATGCACAGGTAGGGGGGACCCATGGGTCCCACCTGTGTGCGACTCGCGCGCCTACGCATACAGGGGGGTCCGACGCGAACCCCCAAAGTCCGGCTCCGACAGCTTTTTCGAGCCGGACGGCGCGAGTCGAACGGACTGCTCGCGGCGCGCATCGTACTTACCCGGCCGGGAAATGTCTCCATAGCGCGGTGCGAGTCGTGTCCATGCGAGTCGGTCGGAGCGTGTTGAAGCCGCGTTCGAGTCGGTCGGCGATTTCGCGGGTGCTTGCATAGTTCTCGCTCGGCCGGACCCGCGTACGATTCGGTCGGGAAACAGGGCTCCGAATCGGATCCGGTGAATCCGAATCCGATTCGGAGCACTACCGGCCGAGATCGGAATCGGCCCCATAGTGTCTGCATCCCAAAGCAACTGGAGAGGAAAAACTAGCCTTACAACTATTGGAATTCTCAAAGGACATTTACCTTTACCAAACTATATCTGTGAATAGCAAAATACCAAATATAACATATCTAGGCACATCCTATCATTGTGTTTTCAGAACATTACATGTATTCCACCAACAGTTCCAGGCCTGGGAACTCGATCGTGGAATCGAGTGCCAGAGCAAGTCTAAATGTATCCACCTCTGGATTGTAATTATTTTTGTAGACTAAATCAAAAAATCCAATGAGAACAAATATGACAATGATGATCAAGAAGGGAGATTCAAATATCAGGTTTGAGAATGCATCCACTGTCCAATTTAGAATGTTTCTTTTCCATACATGAATTTGTCAAGTCCAACCAGCTGGTCATAGATGTCATAATTGTATGGTGTGTCTTTTGGTCCATTAACAAAACATGATAGTGGACCTTACTTCAGGAAGTGTTGTTGTGTCAATTTGATAGACGTTGTTACTAGGCAGTGGGGCCATAATAAGTTGAATGTGGGATCACTCATGATAATTTGTGGTAGACACTTCTGCAACGGTAGGGCCCACACTGCTTGTGCTCATCCTTTGTGCCTCAAATTGAGTGCATCACATGTGGCAGCCAAAATGTAAAGTTGCAAACACACTTTTGTAGGTCCAATGATGTCCTCCCAGAGTCCAAGACACACATTGACTTCTGCTACAAGGTTGGCTGTGACATCTGGTCGAGGACCACACAATGGGCAGGTGCGGGCCATGGTAAGTAAACCCAGGAACAATGAACCTGAATGCTCATGCTCATGAAATGTGCCTTTAATCTACGCTGTATGTAGTATGTGTTTCACATAACTGTTGTCCTGCATCACAATATGCCTCCATATGGCATTGAACCATATACCAGATCACACCATGGTGGCTAGTGCAAGGATGTCACAAAACATATGACAAGTGAGTGTAGAATGGACATAAAAATAGTATATAGTGTCACATTAAGTGTACTAGACACAACTGGATCGTAATTCAATGATATGAAAATTCCCTAGCAGAATTCCAAAGGACAAAACAATTTGAAATTGGTGTGGATGATGTTCGCACTGATGCCAGTTCTGTACGTTTGTGATGGATGTATGGGCTGCCAAGGTGAATCTTCAGGAAGTCACATTTCAAAATCCCTTGGCTGAAAGGCCCAAACCAAATCCAGTGTAGGCGTCAACCATTAAAGATTCACAACTTACCCACAATGTGGTATCCTAGTCAAATGTTGCACTCTATTTGCCTCCTCTTCTACTGTATCCACCTATATAAGTGAGTGTATGATATATGAGGTAAGGATGTCTGCTGTACAAGACATCATCCGTAGTCAGCTTAGTTCTACCATGATGTAGGAAATGGATAATGGGAACAGAGAACACTCCAAGGATGAACATAACAAATGTGTGATCTCTCAATCCAAAATGAGCTTTGTGACTCCATTGTTAGGGAAGCACAAATGACACACAAAAGGTACCTGACTATTGCACATCTCACATATGAACTCTGCAATGCAATGTTTGAACTGATGTGCAAATGTGAAACTGGTTAGCCTGTGGATGTACACTCCTTCCAACTTGTCAACAGACAACATCATACTCATGAGACATATTAGTCTTAACGGTGAAGGTCTAAGCAATGTAATGCGGTGGCGTCCTGATCATTTCTCCCCTTCCTTCCTATATCAGTAACCTTCTCATATACGTTTGTCTGTTGATGTGCCATCTCATTGATGTCAGTGTTGTGTGGAGGTACAGCAGCCAATTGCTGCATGTGAGCAGGGGCCCACATGTAAAGTCCATGAGGTAAACATGCTGCACATTGTCCAGGAATATCCTATCAATGGTCATTGAGAATGACATGTACATGTTAGTTCATAGCTACCATCTGGTGTACTGAAATATGGATATGTATGTCTCATCACAGCTGCTGACAGGATGAGACCAGTGCAGCGTAGAACACCATCCCGGGGAATGCATGACATCCTGGCTGCAGCAGTGAAACCCTCTCGCACATGTACATCAGGTAAATGTGGTGTGAAGTGTTTCCCTATCAAAACCATGACAAACATCAAAACCCCTTCTGCATAGAACCTGCAGTTGTTGTTGACAAAGTTTCATCCATATCATAAGTGTCACATGTGCCTGTTTGTAAATTTGTAATGCACATGATTGACATTGGTGTCACTTCCCCCTACAGCTGCTGGATCGGGGAACGCTTCGTCAACAGTACCTATGAGGAGCATGGTTCAGCAGGTGACATCAGGGGGCATTGCAGAAGGACACGAAGCTGTGGATGGAGCTGGTAAGTTTGCTTTATCAGTGTACATCTCCGTTTCACCCCTCAGTGCTATTGTGTGAGCTGTCACTTGTAGGGGTACCCAAACCCAGGTCACATGTGCGTCATCTGTTGATGCAAAGTACAGTAGAACCAACCCTTGTGTTGCACCACATCTCATACTAGGTCAATTACTTATCCTGTTGCAACCTCTGTCTTCCAGGTGATGATGACGATGAGGAGGATGGACCTTCCACCAGTGTTGGGCGGCGGGCAATCAGAGGTGAAAATCCACTGCTCCTCCAGGCAGTGATGTCAGCTGCAAGTACTGCGCAAGAGGAGGAGGAGGAGGAAGTACCTGGGGAGGATGAAGTATCGGACGATAGTGACTTTCTGTTCATCCCCTCAGAGGATGAAGAATCTGATGCCATGGACAGTAATTTTCCCACATCGCCCACATTTAGCAAGGCCTCACACCCTCTGCCCAGCAAAGTGTGTCAGCCTCCTCCAATGAAAAAGATTGCCTGTCCACAGCATAGAGATAACCAGCCACAGCTCACCCACACACCAACACAGACCTCACTCCCTCACAGCCCTCACATCCGGGACAGATATGGTGGTTCCCCTACACACTCCTCCCCGTACAGTGTATCCCAGGCATCATCTTCGCCATCTGAGGGAAGTACCAACCCTGTTGTGGTGCAGGTATCCCCTGGGCACCATTCTCCTGTCCACAGGCTTCCACATGCCAACCCCCCCCCCTGCTGTTGTACCTTGCGGTCTCATCCATGGCCGACCCCTGCAGAGAGGGCCTGCACATGGCCGTGGTGGCCAGTGGGAGCAGGACTTCTTCAAACAGCAGACAGATGTGAGGCAGGACATTCGTGCCATAGGGGCCACCCTGTCAGACATGTCTGAGGCCCTGCGCCAATTCCCTCAGGTGGTGGACAGACAGACCCATGTTTTGGATAGGTTGGATAGAACTTGGCAAGACATGTCCAAGAATATCAGAGACATGATATCTTTCGAAAGGGAAGAGAGTTTAAGACACCATGCCTTGGCCATGAAGATGATGGACGGCATGATGAAAGTGATCCAAAGTCTCCCTTCACGGTCAACGCAGGGAGGGGAGCTATCACATCTGCCTGCAGCACATCACACCCACACACCTGTACCACAAACTGCACAGGACCACAGCAAAGGTACACACCCACCACCGCCCCCCATCCAGGCACTCCCCCCACCTGCACATCCACCACCACCCCCTGACCAGGCACTACCACCACCTGCACAACATCCCCCTGTCCATGCACATACACCAAGTGTACAGACACAATCCACCCCTGCACATGAACTTCACCCTGTACAGGCACATGCACGAGACCAACCTGCACCTCGGCGTCAACCCAGACTTAATCCCTCACAGCGATCATCACCCCCGAAATCACAAGCACGATCCCCATTGATCACATCCCAGGAACTTTTTGACCAGTGTGAATATGTGTCACTGAAAAATAAATCTGTTCCCAAGTCAAAACTCTGTGGCGTATCATGTCCTGATAGGCTAATGATCACCAAGTTAGTTGGCGTAGAGATGAGAGGATGTATGTGTGTGTGTGACACATGTACAAGTGTAACCCCGTCATTGCAGCAAGCCGTCATGTGAGGAGCAGATGACTACCAAAATACAGGGGCATATTTTGTACAAGACATTCACAATGAAGCCAAACAAAATAGAGAAAGTATGAATCAAAATAAGTTTTTATGTAAAAAATATGTGGGGTTAGAAAAACAATAACAGTCCGTCTGGAAGGGAGAATGGAAAACAAATGATGTCCTTACTGCAGAAGGAGAAGGGAACTTGGATTGGGTGGGGCAACATCAATATAACACGTCAGGAAGCGTCAGGAAAACCAGTCTATTTACAAGGGGAAAAGTAAATCATTGTCCACAAAGAAAAATCTGTCCAAATGTTCAAGTGTCCTTCTGGTCATCCTCTAGGACCACAATGTCCAGATCCTCTGAGTCCCATGCGTGCTCCTGGCTGGCCGGTGCATGAACAGGCACCACATGGGGTCGGGACACACGAGGAGTAGGGGGGGAAGAGTGTGGGGCAACGGACAGGGGGAGACATTGACGGTGGTGTGGGAGGGATGTTGGGACACAACAGACGACATGGCTGTACTCAGGGAATTGAAACTGGCAGTGAGGGTGGCCAGAGCTCGTGCAATTTCCTCTCGCATCATGCGCACCTCTAGACACAATTGCAGCAAGATGCGAGAGGACATGTCTGGCTGACCCTCACATGCCCACATCAAGTCATCTGGTACAGCCACAGATGGAACAACACAGGGAGTGTTTTGGGTCGCACGTGGGGCGTGTGGTGCCTCAGGTTCGGAGCCAATGTCGGTGTCGACCTGGCAGCTACGATGAGGGGGACAGATTGCAGGGGTTGCAGCTGGAGGCCCCAATGGAATGGGAGGGGCTGATGGCAGGCCCAGGTTGCATAGTGGCCTGCCCCGGGGACACCTCGGCAATACTCATAGGTGAATGGTCCGTGGGAGAGTGGCTCTCCACCCCCCCCTGGCCAGAAGTGTCCAGTTCATCACCCCCCTTCAATGTCCTCAGCCTCCACCCGGTACGTAGCACCAGAGTTGTCATCCTGGTCAGTCCGGGTGGGCGCAATCCCCATGCCTCCTGATGTTGAGGGTTCCGCCTCATCGTCCTCTTCCTCAGTACTGGAAAGAGGTCGTAGCCACCGGCGCACCACAGATGTCCTGCTCCGAACCCGGTCCTCTTGGCCAGCAGAGTCCACTGAAATGTGAGACAAATCATTATGTAGTTGGTGTACACGTCAGGACAAGACACATATCAAGATGAGCCAAGGTCAGACTTTGTTCTCCTCTGATCACAATATAGAGTTGTCAGTGTTTATGAGCTTAAATTACGTGCATGTTCAATGTCATCTCCTGATTTGAGTCTGACATGGACATCTCACAAGATTATTGTTGGTTTGCACGTCTGTACTGCCAACCCTCAGCTATGGTATTCTTGTGACCTGTGTGTCCTGTCACTGCTACATGGGCAGGTTCCACAACCCAGTCCACAAAAGGAGATCAGAGAGAGTCCAGATGAAATTGGAAAGGGCCTGTGATATGGAGTGTCTGCACTTTCACGTCTGGACAAATGTTATCTGCTGTGTAGCATTGGATGGGACAACACAAAGGCCGAATGGGGGTAACACATCCATATAGGGTCTGGCCAATTAGGTTTGCTAAGTTGTGAGTCTAAGCTTTTGATATCCTCTCACAAAAGCTGACAATCCAGTGCCACATATTGGCTTGGAGGCTGAGCAGGTCGTGCTGTGCACTGGTGAACAGTAGTGGCTCGTTGTTACAGCTACCTGTACATGGAAAATGGCATACGAGCTACTGGGGGTAAGACGTGTGTCTGTGGACACACTTGGCAACATTTGAAACACCAATGAGTGTGGCATGGGTCTCAAAGTCTGTCTTGACTCCATGGCACATGATGATCTGTCTCAATCAGAACCCAAACTCTCCGAAAGCAATGTAAGTCACAGCATCCAATTCCCATTGGCCTCACATACACACACTGGACAGTGTCTGTACCATTCCTCATCCAATGCACACATCAGTTATGATTCCCTTGGTTCACTGTTAGTGGTGCTGGCAGTGCAAATTTCATTAGTAATGCAACTGTGTGTCTCAAATCCTCAGTTTTCATGATGGCACTACAACTCCCAGAATGCACTCTGCCCTGTACAGATAATGCGCAAAAGTGAGCTTTTTGCTTCATGATGACTGCTGCATAGACACAGAATAGGTGACTGGAGGCATGGGACACAGAATGGTACAGCTCTGTCTGCACTCGCATCATACTTCAAGACACATTTTGCCTATAATGCACTTACCAGGGCTCTGCTGCTCTTGCTCTTCAGCTGAGCATGGAGGGTCGGAAGAGCTGCACGCAGGACCCTCCTGTACAGTGGCGAGAGGCGAGGATGATGCACATGGTGCTGGGAAGACTGGCCCAGTAGCTCTTCAGTCTTGATCCGGGCCCAGCGTTTCAGGTCCTCCCAGTGCTTGTGGCATGCCCTAGCATTCCTGGTGTGAACGCCCAGTGTACTGCAGCGCTCACCAATTCTGGCCCATAATCTGGCACGCGCTGCATTGCTCAGCTGTTCCTCTGGCCCCCCATATAGCTCAGGATATTTCAGTATCACCCCCTCAGATAGGATGTCTAATTCCCTTTCACTGAAAGGGGGTGCTTTCTCTTCATAACCCTCAGCCATTTTTGGGGAAATAAGGTTGATGAGAGCAGCAGGATGACAGAGGATCTGCTCTGTGAGAGAGGATGACTCAGAATGAACACAAAATGGCTGTCAACAACTTCCTGTGATGTATTTCCTGTCTCCCACTTCCTGTATGTCATTTCCTGTATGAAATTATGGGTTCCGGTTACTTTTCGGAGTTTACGGCCTGAAAACGTACTTTCCGCATACTCAAAGTACTCTGCGCATGCGCGGAGTACTTTCCGCATGCGTAGAGTACTCTGCGCATGCGCAGAGTACGCTACGCATGCGCAGAGTACGCTACTGTGCCGGAATGTGCGAAATCGACCAGGAACCCATTATTTCATTCAAGAAGTGACAGACAGGTAGTGGGAGACAGGAAATACATCACAGGAAGTAGTTGTCAGCCATTTTGTGTTCATTCTGATTCATCCACAATCACAGAACAAATCCACTGCCATCCTGTTATTCTGTAGCAGAGAAACCTGAAATGACAGTGTAAGATTAATTCATAGACATGAAACAAAAGGGGGAACAGACCATGTTATGAGATTTGGGCTGGGACAAGGGGGGGGGCTGGCACAACATCACCCCCCAGTTTACTTTTTAACTGCATTGCATTATGGTACATGTAGTCCATATTTGGTGATCAACACAAGAGTTGGCTGTTGTATTACAGTGTATTAGGGGGTAGCAGTGCTGTGCATCCCAGACACATAGTGGCAGATTCAGCCACAACATCAACACTCACGTTGTGGGCTCAACATTATTGGTGTATGTAAATCATTTGGGGCCCAAAAATCAAAAATGCTATAGTTATGCACTTGTTAGATACAGACACCCATTGTCAAAAGGTACGGGAGGGTCTCTCAGAACATGTACATCTCATCCTCAGATTCAATAGAATCCTTGGGAAATCCACTACACTGATTGCTGACATTGGCACATGACCTGATGCACGGTCAATATTTTGACTCATGTCAAGAGTTGTGGTTGACATACAGTTAGTGTGGTTTGCAAAGTAGTCTCAGGATGGAGTTTTTGGACAGAGTCGTAAATATCAATTTTTCATCATTGACAACAGACAGCAAACCACATTTTGTCCATGACACAACAGGTTGCTCACGTGAAAAACGTGGCAACCAGCTGATCACGGACTTGCATACCCTGACCTCGGTTATGTGCAATGGCCCGGTTTCCCGGATTCAGAGCTAGCCGAGGTTCAAGAGGTATGTGTAAGCCATGCGTTAAAGCGATATTGTGCAAGACACAACAGGCCATAATGATCTTGCACACAACTTCAGGGGAGTACGTCAGCACACCCCCTGTATGGCTGAGACATCTGAAACGCGACTTCAACAGACCAAAAGTGCGCTATATGATGGCTCGAGTTCGTATGTGTGCCCTATTGTACCTACGCTGAGGTACAATGATTGGATGTCTGTAAGGTGTAAGGAGTTGAGGGGAGAGTGCATACCCAGCATCGCCTGAGGAGGGAAGATAGGGCAATAGGTTACATTTCCATCTAAAATTTGAACAGAACATGATCTTTACTCAGTACATGCAGTGTCTGTTGTGACCGTGTATGTCTCTTGGATATTCTTATTGTAGAATGGTTGTTGATATAAGGTGGCATTCATTCATTACTGGGCTTCTTGGCAGGCCCCTTGCGCCACCAGTGCGTCACTTCTCATATGTGAGAAAGTGACGTACCGGCAGCGCAAGGGGCTTGTAAATTAGCCCTTTCATAAGCACACATCACTCTTTTTTAGGGCTTGGTACTTACCCAGTAACCACATGTTGCCAAATTCTCCCGCAGCCATCCGCCGGGCAAGAGGTGACATGCGGAATACGAAGCTGTCTTGGGTACTGCCTGGAAACGCTGCATGCACATCTATGAATCTCCCACTGGCATCACAGACAGCCTGCACATTGATGGAATACCATCGGTGTCTGTTGCAGTGTATGTGTGCAATGCGGCGGGGTGGCTGAAGGGCCTCATGGGTACAGTCAATTGCACCCAGCACACGTGGGAAGCGGGAGATGGGAAAAAAATCCCTAGCTGCCCTTTGTCTGCTGGCCAGTGTATGGGGCATTCCTATGTGAAGGTGGGCTCTAGAATTGATGCAGCTCAGTACCTGATGCAAGCACAGCGACTGGCTAGCCTGGGAGATGCCCACGACATCACTGGTGACCCTTTGGAATGACCCCGTTGCAAAAAAATGGAGAGCACAAAGGACCTTCAGATAGGCTGGAATGGCATGGGAGCAGCAGGTAGCAGAGTCAAGTTCCTCCTCCCAATCACATACCATCTCCAAGATGACTTCTGGAGGGAAGCGGTATCTGGCCCTTACATCTTGGGTGGACATCCCAAATATGTTGATCCTCTGTCTGAAGATCCTCTCTCTTCTCCTCCTCAAGTCTTCTTGCCGCATGGCAAGGGGCAGAGCAACAAATACATTCAGCGACATGTTGAAAGTGTTTCTGTGTGTCTGCTCTGCTTTCATATGTGCTGCAGGGCTGGGATTGGCTGCAGTGTGTCAGCTGATGCATCATGGGGGATGGTAGGCACTTGGACAGGTGTTTAGCATTGAGGTAATGCTCAAACGGCCAAAATGCGGATATTCCGGCCCGGAAAAAGAGTTTCCGGGCCGGAGGCGGAGATTCCGCCATTGGGCCGGAATCTCCGCCACCGGGCCATAAACTCCGGCCCGAGTGCGGACATAAAGTTAGGATGAGTAAGTTCATTCTGTGAATACCAAAATGAGTAAGTTCATTCTGTGAATACCAAAATGAGTAAGTTCATTCTGTGAATACCAAAATGAGTAAGTGCATTCTGTGAATACAAAAATGGTAGTAAGTTTAGGATTTTGTAGTAAGTTAGTTCTGTGAATCGGGCCCCATAGTTTTAAAAAAAAAATGGTATTGGCATTTTATATAATAACAATACATTTTCATTCAGGTATGTCCCATCACCATACACAATCTTTATCTCCACGCTGCGGAGAAGCAAACTTCACATATCAGAAGCTTCTGTTCTCAGAGCCTCCTCTGAGACGTTTACAGCATAAGTTTTGCATATACCATTTTTCAACTATGTATAACAATAACGTTTAACTTATCCCCCGACCCCCTCACAAGGTCATGTTATGTCATATCGTCACCGAGAAAGAATCTATCCCATTTTTATGTACCTCTATGCTATTCTCAATTGCTGGAGAGACTCCGGTTTCCGCTATTGCAACTATCTCTTCCTGTCCTGACTGTATCAAGTCTGCCTCCCCTGCGGGGGGTCTTCCTTCTTAAGTATATCTGTTGTCATGTGATACCAGGCCCTCGCATCTTCTTCTAGCTTATTCTCCCGTCTGACTTTTTCCATTCGGATTAACTCCGCTGTGGCCCATTCATGCACGTCCCTAACCCATCTCTCGACTGTGGGGGGATCCGAGCTCAGCCACCTATTGCTATCTTCCTTTTTGCTAGTACTAGGCCTAATTGAACACATTTTCTACTGAGCTTTTTATTTTTGGGCGTGGGGAGAAGTCCCAGCACCACCACTTTAATAGTGGGTGGTATTATCCATCCAGTGGTGGTTTGTAGGCTGCCTATTATTTTCCCCCAGTTCAGGGCAGTCCCACACCATGTGTATAAAATGAGCGTCCATGTGTCTGCAACTAGGACAGTGATTTGTGCACTCCGGGTATATTTTATGTAGTACTCGCGGGGTCAAATATGCCTGATGTACGATATTGTAATGTATGAGTTTGAACTGTGTGTTAGAGCTTATCTCTTTGACCCCCTCATGCACTTTCTTCCATTCTGTCACTGTTAGGGGTTCGTCTATTGCATTGTCCCATTTTGTGTGAATTGGAAGGGGACCAGTGGGAAGGTCCTCACCAAGCGCTTTGTATATATCTGAGACCAGTCTACGTCCTCCCGCCAGGGTGGTTAACTTCTGCTATGATGGGTGGTTCCTGCGGAAATGCCGGACACAGTTCCGGGGCCACTGCGGAAACAACTTGCGCTTTGACATGGATGGTATCTATTGAAGTGATGGAGTTCAATTCACCTAGCAAGGCAACAGGGTGTTCCTCAACAACTTGAAAGACTGCATCCTGTTTTATATGTAATTATCACCTACACACAATAAACATGAAGGCTTTTCTCAGAGCCACCCTATTTCCCAAACACTGCTTTTTTTCTTTTAAAATCCCTTTTTCTTTGTTTGTTTTTTCAAATTCGTGAAAATGTTGTGAAACACAAAACAAAATCAGACATTCAATAGACACCAGCACATTTAAAATTCAAACTATATCAGTGAGTCTGAGCATCTGACTAGATGCATCAGTGTCTGAATAAGTGTGTGAGTGGTTACATAAGTCTGAATGGGTTTGTGACTGAGTGCATGAGTCTGAATGGGTCTGTAAGTTACTGCATGAGTATAAGAGTGTGTTTGTGAGTGACTCCATGAGTCCCTGAGTGGGTCTGTAAGTGGATGCATGAGTATCTGAGTAGGTCTGTGAGTGGGTACATGAGTCTCTGAGTGGGTCTGTGAGTGGGTGCATGAGTGTTTGAGTTGGTCTGTGAGTGGGTGCATGACCATCTGAGTGGGTCTGTGAGTGGGTACATGAGTGTCTGAGTGGGTCTATGAGTGGGTGTGTTTGTCTGAGTGGGTCTGAGTGGGTGCATGAGTGTCTGAGTGGGTCTATGAGTGGGTGTATGAGTGTCTGAGTGGATCTGTGAGTAGGTGCATGAGTGTCTGAGTGGGTTTGTGAGTTGGTGCATGAGTCTCTGAGTGGGTCTATGAGTGGGTGTGTGCACATCTGATCGGGTCTGTGATTGGGTGCGTGAGGCTCTGATTGGCCTGTGAGTGTGTGTTTGAGGTGGTCTGTGAGTGGGTGCGTAATGTCACTGAGTGGGAATGTGAGTGGGTGCATGAGTGTGTGAGGGGGCCAGTGAGTAGGTTCATGAGTCTCTGAGTGCATATGTGAGTGGGTCCATGAGTGTGTGAGTGGGTCTCAGTGCTTCGGTGAGTGGGTACATGAGTGGTGGATGCGTGAGTCTTTCAGTGGGTCTGTGAGTAGATACATGAGTGCCTGAGTTGGTCTGTGAGTGAGTGTGTGAGTGGGTGCAAGAGTGTCTGAGTGGGTCTGTTAGTAGATGCATGAGTGTCTGAGTAGGTCTATGAGTATGTGTGTGTCTCTTTCAGTGGGTCTGTGAGTGGGTGCATGAGTGTTGGAGTGGGTCTATGAGTGGGTGTATGAGTGTCAGAGGGGGGCTATGAGTGGGTGAGTGCACATCTGAGTGAGTCTGTGAGCGGGTACGTGTGTGTCTAAGTGGTTCTGTGAGAGGGTGTGTGAGTGTCTGAGTGGGTATTTGAGTTGCTGTATGAGACTCTGAGTGGGTCTGTGAGTGGGTGTAACAGTTTGAATGAGTAAATTCACTGTCTGACTGAGTATCAGAATTTTTTATTTTTATTTTGTCTGTGATATTCACAAATTTGTCGCAATGTTACACGAGGCGCTGAGGGTCACGACACATGCGCGAATATTGCATGTGGAAAAAAAATTCTGACCTTTACTTACAAGGGGTCCCACAAACTCCCATATATGCCACCAATGGGGTCAAGGTACCTCTACCCTGACCCCTTATACCACTTTACATTTTTACTTTCTCCCTCAGGGACCGTGTCCAGTTACTTAAAATGGCTTTGGCAACTTTCTGGTGAGGTTGGGGCCAGTCAATCACGACATTCCTGTTGAGGTTGCAAATTCACGAATTGTCGCAAAATAGTCGCAAATTAGTCGCAACCCTAGGTATGCAAGTTTGGATTTACTTTATTAGCTCGAAAACTACTGAACGGATTTACACCAACTAATGAAAGAGCCACTTTCTGGACCAAAAGCTACCTTTCTGTCAAATTTGGTGTAATTCCATCCAGCAGTTTGGGCTGTAGTCGTGTCTAAAATCTCTATCGAAATTAACATGGGAAACACCGTTTTTTTTACCCCCCCATTTGCTCGACCCCCGTTTGACGGATCACCCTGAAACTTTCCATGCACAACAAGATCCAACTTGACACTTTTGTTTAGAAACTTTTGTAATAATCTGCTTCATTTTATCATTGTCACGTTTTTTCAACCTGTTGTTGTCACCAATTCATTTAGATGCTATTCAAAGTCAATTTACTGATATCACATCAGCTTACCGTTTTCTGATTTCCCCCAAGTGGGTTAATTCTACCGCTCTTTGTAACCATCTGCAGTATTGCCTTTACCTTATTGAAAACCATTATAATTACAACAATGTATGAATTGATGAACATATAAATCACCCCAATACATGTGTACATATAAACCTCTTGTGTGGCTAAAACCTTTGTCTCTTACTTTTATTGCTGAATTTAAGTAAAATCACTTAGGGCCAGATGTACGACCCTACCAATTTGCGACTCGCAAATTGCGTTGTTTTGCGACTTGCAATTTGCGACTCGCAAATTGGAATGTACAACAGTGTCTCAGACACTGTTTGTGATTCCTAATGGGGTCACAAATTGCATGCCTCATTAATATTCATGAAGCAGGTGCAATTTGCGACCCCATTAGAAATGGCTAGCCCTCCCAGTGATGGTGGCCTCCTGGGGTCAGCAGACCGCCATGTCTGTGACTGCTTTTTTAAATAAAGCAGTTTTTTTGTTAAATGCAGCCCATTTTCCTTACAGGAAAATGGGATGCATTTAAAAAAGAAAAATGAAACATTTCTGTTTCATTTTTTAAGGGCAGGCAGTGCCTGCTCTTAAAAAATATTTTTGCATCCATTCACAAAGGGGAAGGTGTCCCCAGGGGACCCCTTCCCGTTTGCGAGTGGCTTACCACTTACTTGATGTAGGTGGTAAACTGCAAGTGTTTTGCAACCGCAAATGCAGTTGCAAAACAATGGTACATTCCATTGTGACTCGCGCTATTTTGCGAGACACCGACTTGCAAAGTAGCGTTTGTACATGACAGGACCCTTTTATGCAGTCGCAAACTGGCCGATTTCCCGTTTGTGACCGCAAAAAACAGTTGTACATCTGGCCCTTGAAGCCTAAAGGCTACGAAAGGAATGTTCCCATGTCTAATGGGGGACATGTTACAGGTCTATGTGGAGATCTTCTTCAATATTAAGACCCACTGGGAAGTTGGTGTCCATTTCAATTATCTATTGGGACTCAAGCCTCCCAAGTTGTTTTTCTCTGTCACCTTCTTGAATGTTTGGAGCAACTGCATAGAGGACATAATATATCAGACCTGCTGCTCGACCATCATGTACTTCTTCAAAATAACGGGCCACCGGATGAGCTCTATCACGGTTTTTATGGCCCGTAAATGCTGGAATATTCTCTTGTGTAGTGCTAAGATGGTACTACCTATGTGGGATAACCCACACGGGCATTGCAACAGATATACTGCGTACTCAGTTTTGCAAATGTAATTCCTTCTGATATACTTAGCCTGGGGTAATAGAGGTGATTTGAACTGGGTCATGTTTTTCCCATATTGGCATGCCTTGCATTTTGCACATTTGGTGAACCCCACTCACCTAATGAGACACGTTGTTTTGGCCAACCTCTGCCTTTCTGGGTTATTTTGAACTAAATCCTGTCTTATGGATGTTGCTCTTCTAAATGTGAGGCCCAGCTCATTTTTGACAAGATGCCAATATCTATGTAGGATGGAATGTATTGCAGTTTCCTTGTTGTTGTATATGGTAATGAGTCTGAAATGTGAGTCACTGTTTGTATGTTTACAGATGTTCCTCTGTTTGAACAAAATATGTTGCCTTGGTTTGGATTGGGCTTTCGAGACAGCCATCTCTATACACTCTTGTGGATAGCCCCTAGCTCGCAATCTGGCTAGTAGATCTCTGATGGCAATTTCCTCCTCCTTGGGTTCACTGTAATTTCAATGCACCCGCAAGATGGCGCTCATGTAATCTCCAGCCACACCGCCGCCCACGCCGCTAGGAGGAATCGGCCCTCGATTATGCCGCCTGGGGGATGCACACAGGCATACTCGGACTCGGAACGGAGGACGCTGTCAGACGCGGGTGGAGGACGCTGTTGGTGCTCTCCCGAGCTCTTAGTTACCGGCAATTTCAGGCGCTGGACGCGAACTCGATTGCCGTGTCGGAGAGCCCGCGATGTACTTTTGGCCGCATCCGCTTTTTTAACTCATTGCGCACTACTGGCTGCAACTCTGGTGGTTTCGGGCTGTGCAGCAACTCGATTGCAACATAACGCGAAGATGACCTCCCGTGGAGCGCGAGGCGCTAGAGTGAAAACTACGGCTGGTAACATCAATGCCCCCCTTAACATCACTCATGGAGGCGCAGAAGCAACTGCACAGGAGGCAGCCCCCAAAGGTAAAAGGGAGACGGGCACCATTAAGAAAAACACGGGGAGATCAGGAGGAGGTGGTACCCTTAAAGAGAGTGTAAATATACAACCCTCAGTCGCTCAACTGTTTTCAACTGCCAAACCCTCTGCACCTAAAAACCAAACTATAATTTCAGCAGGGGGGAAAGATGAGGCTACGGGTGGGGGCTCTCTAGCACAATTAGAAATACAAAACACGCAAGGGTCCCAAGGGGCTACCCTAGTGAGCAACCGGTGGACTTGGAGGGTGTAGAGCCGGTTACTAAACTTGGGAACTTTGAATCCTCCTCTCAAACTCTAGAGGGTAACCTAATGATCACCCCAGCCATAATATCAGGAGATCTGGATCATGACAACTCAGAGGGAGGGGCCACTGGCTCAACAAACCCTGAATTAGATATCAACTATTACCCAGCAACAGTACTCCCCCACTCTCCGGATTCTATTGGGGACCCCTTTTTCTCAGTCTCAGATGGTTCAAATTCAGAGGAGGAAGAAAATTCCTCCAGCTCTACTGATGGGGCATCCATGGACCTTAATGGTAAAACTCTCTCTAAAGAAACCAGGACAGTACTGCGGTCGAAATGGGGGCGTAGTAACGCTAAACGGCGCAGCCAACTTAAATGGGACTATTCCGACTCTCACACTGCTCTGTCCTTCGGGGAGGAACCAACCTTGAATCCTGATCAACCGAGAACCCCCGCACTTTCCATTGGTGACACCATCGTAGAACCCTCCCTGATAGACATATTAGCCTCCATCAAACAGTTTCAGGAGGAGGTTAGATCTGAAAACCTGCTTGCTAAGGGGGCAGCCAAGAAGCTACAGGGGGGCATGAGGAAGCTGAACAAAATTTGCTCAGACATAGGTGATCGGGATACCCAGATCGAAAGTCGCACTGAATGCTTGGAATCTGAAGTCACTGCCCTGAAAGAACTTGGTTCATCACAAAGCAGTCTTATGACGGACGTAATGTGGAAACTGGAAGATCAGAAGAACCGCCAGCGGCGGAATAATCTCCACCTCCTTGGGATCCCTGAAGGGGCAGAAGGGGATGACCCGCGACGCTATATTGTGAAGCTACTCCGGGGGGCCTTTTCAAATCATCCCGAATGGAACTGGGACCAAGAAGTTCAACGCGCCCAACGTTTCCCTCTTAATTTGAAAAACGCCGGGAGGGTAGTAATAACAGTGGAGAAAAACCTAGGGCTTTTCTTGTCTTTTTTGGCAATTTTTATTGAGACAGTTAGTCTACGACCAGGCCAGGCCTAACTCCTTAAAATGCTTTGACGGGGTGTCTTTTTTTGCAAAGCCCGATTTTTGCCACTCCACGGTGGAGCGGAGGTGGCGTCTTCGTCAGCTTTTTGCACCCTTCCAGCAGCTGGGAGCTCAAGTTTTCTTGATGAACCCGGCCAGGTTGAAAATCATTGTAAACGGGCTTACTCGCACTTTTACCTCAGAAATTAAAGCTCAAGAATACTTAGATGAGATAAAGTCTAGAAAATAATCACAAAAAAAAAATATATATATATATATAAAATAAAGGTATAGAACTTCAGGGATTTCTTAAAGGCTGTAGCCGAGATTTTTAGGCTTTTTGTATTAGCTAGGGGTATGCGCTGTTTCTATGGGCCAAAGCACCTGTTTTATCTAATTTTCAATGTTTCACATGGTGTGGGTGGGTGGCGGGGACCAATCGCGAGCTGTCATCACTCAGGGTCTCCCTGATTGCTCTAAGAAAGGGGGTGAGGGAGGGTGAGGGAGGGTGGGGGGAGGTGGGGAGACTGTATTTTTTTAGCCACGTAGATTTCTGTGTACAGATAAAAAGGGGAGAAAACGGTGGGAAAAAAAAGAGAAAAAGGCAAAAAGGGATTATGAAAATACTGAAAAAGAAACTAGAAGGCATATGTTTGGTCGAGGGGCTCAACTACAAAGATAGTCAAGGGTTATTGATGATTAATGCAGTTTGGCATAGGAAATTCAGATGCGTTGAGGAATTATTCAAGTTTAAAACATCTTTATGACCATGACATCTCATTTTAGATGTATTAGTGTTAATATCTGTGGCCTTAATGACTCCCGAAAGAGACAGAAGGTGGCTCATGGGCTGCGTCTGCTGGGGGCCGACATTGTCTGCCTCCAGGAAACGCATATTGAGGGCTCACAGTTACATCTTTTAAACACACTTGGATATAAATTAGTTGGGGGGACTTCTCAAGGGGCACGGGTGAAAGGAGTGGGGATTTTGGTACAATATAGATCATCACTACAACCTGTCCACACTAAGGTTGATCCACGAGGCAGATGGGTTTTGGCTGAATGCCGTTTATCTTCAGGGTTCTCATTCACTCTCTGTTCAGTTTATGGATGTACTGTTGACGATCCTGAAGTATTTTACTGGCTTAACAATGAATTAGTTCACTGGCCCCTTCCTGTGATTCTGAATGGAGATCTGAATATCAATATGCCCAGTGACTGGGGGGGGATTAATCAATGGAAATACACAGGCCGGAAACCTAAGGTATTTCAAGCCATCAGGAGCCTAATGGATACACACGGTCTTATTGATGTCTGGACCTCTCTGAAACCATCCCAGCCAGGCTATACTTACTACTCGGCCCCTCATCTTTCTCTAGCTAGGCTAGATTATTTCTTCGTTTCATGCTCTTTGATTGGCCAATGTGATATAGACATGGCACCCCGCTTTCTGTCGGATCACAATCCTTTAATTTTAAGCATAGCAGGGTTACTCTCTCACAAGGAAATGCCTTCCTGGAGCTTTGAGCGAGCACTTCTGAAAGATGAAGGGTATCAGATCTATATGAGAGGATGGATTGAGAAATTCCTAGCTGAAAATATTGGGTCTGCCCCTGTAATGATTGTCTGGGATACACTGAAAGCATGTGTCAGAGGGGAAACCCTACAATTTTCTGCAAGGAAAAACAAACAGGAAAAAAAAAAAAATTTGGAGCTCCAGGGCAAACTTGCAAAGGCTGAGAACAAATTAACTGAGGCGTTCCAAAAGGGGGATGACACGGCACTAGCACAATTAGAAGCGTTGGGCATTAGAGCCAAAATGGGCACGATCTTGGCCGAGAAAGCCGCGGCCAAGTGGGCCGCTTCAAGAGAAAAAATTTATGAATGTAGTGAGCTTATCGGCCATTAGTTGGCCATCAGACCAAGACAACAAGTAACCCATAATACAATACAGGCCATACAAATGCCCACCGGGGAAACTACGAGTGATCCCACTAAAATTCGATCAGCCTTTCACGAGTTTTATCAGAACTTATATTCTGAAAATGGTGTTGGAACGCAAGAACAGACGAGGGGAAAAATTGATAAATATTTAGATCTGGTTTCTTTAAAACAGCTGAGCTCCGAGGATCATGACATGTTAGAAGTATTCCCTGCATTAGAAGAAGTTACTATGGCTCTCTTCAAATTGCCAGATGGCAAAGCGGCTGGGCCTGATTGTATCCCCGTGGAATTTTATAAGCTTTTTTTTCCACAACTAAAAGATCTTTTTTTGACTATAAACAAGTTAATTTATAATGGTTCTTCTCCACCGGTGTCCTGGGCAACTGCGAAGATTGTCATCTTCCCTAAAAAAGATAAACCACCTCTACAAATGGGCTCTTATCGTCCAATCACTCTTATTAATGGGGATTCCAAAATTTATGCCAGGATCATATCGTCTAGACTATCCTCTATTATTTTTTTTTTTAAATTCTTTTTATTAAACAAAAGCAGCATCAACATGGCAGGGCACCATTGTATACATCGTACAGTAGGTTTCAGGATTGTTTAACAAAATTCAAATGAAAGTCTATGCATAGAATGACGACAATATTATGGCGATGAGGGATCTTCCCGAGGTTGGGCAACCGGAGGAGAACAAATACCACCCCTATACCCATTCCAGTCGTCCCAGATGCGATGCCATTTCCGGGGACACCCCCTAGACACGTACACTGTCTTTTCGCGAAACATGCACCAATCCATGTCTCTTTTCCAGGCTGACACGGTCGGTGTTGTTGTGGACCCCCACATTTGAGCAATATTTCAGCTTCGCAACCATCAACCCCAGGGTAACCCATGTGATGCGAGTGGTGTTGAGGTCTGTAGGTTCCCACACATTCAGGAGACACCTCTTGGCCTCCAGGGGAATCTCCAGTTCGAGGATCCCACTAAGGACATCATGTATTCTGCTCCAGTATCCCTGAATCAGCGGACACTCCCAGAGTATGTGCATGAGAGTGCCCACACGTCCACAGCCCCTCCTGCAGTTACTATCTGTCGCCCTACCCATTTTCAGTAACTGAGGCCCGGTCATATAAACGCGGTGCAGGATCTTAAGCTGAATCAAACGCAATCTAGCTGATATGGCGACCTCTCGTGGGGAAGCGACCGCCTCCACCCAATCCTCATCTTCCAGCATCAGCCCGTCTTTTCCCCACTTTTCTCGCAGCAGGCGTAAGGGGTCAGCGGAGTTATTGATCAACTTTTTGTATGTGAGGGAAATAGCCTTTGTGGACAAGTACCCATCTAAAATCCTGTCCTCCAGGGGGTAGACTCAGGAGGATCATCACCCTTGGGGAGACAAGTCTGCAGAGCGTGTCGGACCTGCAGGTACCGAAAATGCTCTGAGCCCGCCAGCTCGTGTTCTTGCTGTAGAGTAGCGAAAGGCTTAACCTCCCCTTTAACCCATAGATCGCCGATCCTGGAGATGCCTATGAGGTCCCACCTGTCAAAGCCCTTTGTTTTCCATAGGTTACCAAGAAGGTCTGAGTCCCATAGGGGGTGGCTAGTGTTGGTTTGCCTTCCCATCCCAGACTTCTTGTGGCTGCCTGCCAAATCTGCACCGAGTGCCTGGTCGGCCCTGTTAATTGAAGTTTCCCCTTTCGTGTGTACAAGGCCCTGGCATAGGTCCCCCCGGCAGCAGCCATCTGTCCAGCGCATAGCCAGGATCGTCAGGCCTCCTGTACTTCCCATGATTGATGGCAGCCAGGTGTGCCGCCCAATAATACCTTTTAAGATCTGGCAGCCCAATGCCCCCATCGTACCAAGCAAGATATAATTTGGGGAGTGCTATTCGCGGCCGGCCATTCCACAACATGCTTCTCAGCAAGCTCTCGATCTTTTTAAAATAGCTGGAGGGGACAATGTCCATCGTATTCTGTAACACATAGAGGAAGCGCGGCAAAGACATCATTTTGAATAGGGACGCCCTACCTAACATGGAGAGTGGGAGCGCCTTCCAACGCTCCGAGTCTTTCTGGAAGCGCTGCAGGGGCGGGAGGAGATTATGGGCGTACCTGCCAGCGGGGTCTGTCGTGATGTAGATGCCTAGATACTTGAATCCCGCGGTGGTGATCTGTACCGGACACCCTCTGGGGAGAGCAGGTGAAGGTCCATGGAGGACATACAAGATGGATTTACCCCAATTAATCGAGTATCCGGAGTACCTACCAAAGATCGCAAATATGTCCAGGACCACTGTAAGGGACGCCTTTGGGGAGGCCAGAAACAGGAGGATGTCATCTGCGTACAGAGAAATGCGGTCTTCCCACGACTCCGCCCACTTAAGTCCCCGCAGCACCGGATTCCTCCGAATCCAGGAGGCCAAAGGCTCCAGCGCCAGGGCAAACAGGAGCGGGGAGAGAGGACAGCCCTGCCGAGTCCCTCTACCAAGGCCGAAGACCCCCGACTTCTTGTTGTTCACCACTACTTGTGCTAAGGGGTTTGAGTACAAGAGCTGTACCCATTGGATAAACCGGGGACCAAACCCCATTTTCACCAGGACTGCGAATAGGTACGGCCACTCCATTGTGTCGAACGCCATTGAGGCATCCAAGGACACTATCACCGCCGCCTCCTGAATAGTGTCAACCCTCCCCAGCACTCCATGCACCCTGCGCAAGTTAAGGGCAGTATTGCGCTGTGGCATAAAGCCAGACTGGTCCGGATGAACCAGTCCGCTGATCACTTTGCCCAACCTGAGAGCGAGGAGTTTAGCTAAGATCTTTGGTTCGGCGTTCAATAAGGAGATTGGCCGATAGGAGGCACAATCCAATCTAGACTTGCCTTCCTTATGTATCGTCACCAGGGTCGCCAGTCGTTGGTCTCGTGGCAGTTCCCCCTTTTCCCTGCTTTCCTCAAACATCGCGCACATGTATGGGGCGATCATGTCAGGCCGAAGTTTGTACAATTCGATCGGCAACCCATTAGGCCCCGACGCTTTCCCCGACTTCAGACTCCTAATCGCTTGGGCGATCTCGTCCGCGGTAAGGACGCCCTCCAAGTAGTCTCTGTCAGTGTCCGACAATGTTGGGAGAGCGATATCCGCGAGGAGGGCTTGGGAGTCATGCTGTGTGTATGGTGCCTGCGAGGTATATGTCTCCTCGTAATGGGCTGCGAAGGCATCTGCGATCGCTTGGGGTTCAGTAATCGACTGTCCAGTTCCATCACGGAGCTCCGGCACCAGTCTACTAGCCAGTTCTTTTTTGTCCAGCCAGGCAATTAACTTTCCCGCCTTGTCTCCCTGGTCATAGATCCTACCCTGCGTCTCCCGTCCCATTACTTTGGCTTTATCAGTCACCAAGGCTTTGTAGTTGTCTCTCTTAAGTTGAAGGACATGAAGCCTGTCCTGGTTGGAGCCTCCCGTTGTCTCCTCTTCCAGACGAGAGATCTCGCCTTCCAGCTCAACCTCCTCCCTCACTTTTTCTTTCCGCGCCCCCGCAATTTGTGAAAGTGCATGCCCCCTCACCACTGTTTTGAACGCTTCCCACAGTGTCTGACTGGACTGTACCGAGCCCTTATTTTCCTGGAAGTAGTGATCTATCGAAGCGAGCAGTGCTTTACGTACCACCGGATTTCGGAGGTGCCAGGGATTAATGGGTGCAACACGTCCAACTCTGTGCTGACCAACGACCACTTGAGCCCAGAGGGGGGAGTGGTCTGAGACACCCCTCGCCATATGCCTAACCTCGGTGATGTATGTTAGCTGATCTGGAGGGACCAGTAGGTAGTCGATCCGCGACTGACTATTATGGGCACCAGAGTGAAAGGTGAATTGAGTGGTGTCAGGGTGACGTGCTCGCCATATATCTATGAGTCCTAAAGCTTCTAAAAAGTCAGGGAGCCAGCGATTTGAGGGACGGAGCTCACGTGGGGGCCAGCGGTCCAACGTGCCAGAAACTACAGAGTTTAGGTCACCCCCGACCACCAGAGAACCCGGCGGCATTGCCAAGAGGATAGAACCCAGGTCTCCGAATGTCTGCCCCTGAAGGCCCGGCGGCACGTACACCGACAAAAGCGTCAACGTGGAGCCCTCCCACTGTCCCGTGATGCCCGCATACCTCCCCCACTCGTCCACCCAGGAGGACTGCACTGTCATTGGGAAGGATTTCTTGACCAGGATGCCCGCTCCTCGCGATCCCCTAGTGAAACCCGCATGTACCACTAACTTGTATCCCCACCGGTCCAGGGCTCTACATGTATTCCCCACTAGGTGCGTTTCCTGGAGCAGCACTACATCAGGGGAATGCCGTCTAATACATTGCAACACCACACAGCGCTTCACCTTATCGCCAAGACCATTAACATTCCAACTCATCAATTTAAAACTTTTTTCCCAGTGCGTAGTCATAGAGATTCACGTATCACCAATCCTCGATAGTAACAAATCTTCAGTGCCCTGTTGCTGCAAAACAAACAAAAAAAACAACCAAACCCCCTCCCAACTTCCCCCCTCCCAACTTCCCCCCTCCCTGCTCCCCTGCACTCTGGGCTCAGAACTGCCCATTACTCACTTAATGCAGAGTGCCTGTCGCCCCAAAGCTATACTAAAAGAAGAAAATTGGGGGAAAATTTCCGCTCAGCTCCTCCCTCCCTCCCCGGTCACTTACAACAAAGTTGTCCCTGAGTGTAGTTTAGTCCAAATTAGGAAGGAAGTAGTGTTGACGAGGCTCTGAAACTGGTGTCTATCCCCCTTCCACCGTATGTGGCAGGAGGGCGAACAACAGATTATCCGTCCACGGAAGGGGAACGACAGCTTTCACAGTCACACAGCTCGGCCCGTGGGACAGTTCTCGCCAGCTAGTGTCCGTGGGAGTCCCGCTCCCCAGGGTCTCTCCAGTCATCCAGCCACTCCGCAGCCTCTTCCGGACCATCAAAGAATAGAACCTTCCCCCGGCCTCCACCCGGAGCCTCGCCGGGAATAACATCGCGTACTTCAGGCCCCTATCCCTCAGTCTCTTCTTGACTGCCAAAAACGATCTGCGCTGCTTCTGAACCACCTGGGTGAAGTCCGGGAAGAAGGTGATCACAGAGTTTTCCCATCTAAGCGGAGGCGCAACCCTGGCTGCCTGCAGTATGACATCCCTGTCGCGATAATTAAGGAGTCTGGCCAATATTGGGCGGGGGGTGCCCCCACCTTTGGGCGGCCCCCGGGCACTCTGTGGGCTCTCTCCACCACAAAGATATTTGACAGACCTTTCGGCTGGAGGTGTGTTGTGATGAGGTTCTCCACGAATAGGTCTGTAGCTTGGCCTTCCGCTTTTCCGGCACGCCTAAGATACGGACGTTGTTACGCCGTGAGCGCCCCTCAAAGTCATCCAGCTTCCCTTCGGCGAACTGGCGGAACGCCCGCAGCTCCTTAACTTCGATCTGCAGCTGGTTGGTGTCTTCCACTAGGCTCGTGGTTGTTATTTCGAGTTGCTTGACCTTTTCTCTGTTGGTAGCCAGGTCCGCCCTGATAAGCATCACCTCAGAGGATATGGTGTCCATTCTCTGCTCCAGGGAGGCCCGGATCCCACCAATGGCCTCCATAACGTCCTTCAATGTAGGCTCTGGGACTCCCCCTCTAGATCCCCGATTGGCTTGTCTCTAGACTGCTGCTGATCGGGTAGAGAACCCTTAGGGCAGGTATATCTGTCCAGTTTGTTGGTTTGGGTAGCTCCGGGCCCCCTGGAGGTCGACATAACTCAGGACGCCCCACGGCCACAGCGCCGGTCAGTCACTCCGGAACCCCTCCCCGGGTATCTCTGGGCCAGATGCGGCGCCGCCGAGGTTTCTTTGTTCACCCTCTGCTCCCCTCACTATGAAGCAGCATGGGTCGCTCCGCGTGTTCTGGGCGCTATTCTGTACCAAAATGGCGGTCCCGCCTTTAGGTGCTTGTTTCCTCCTGAATAGGCCCACTCAGGTGTCGCCCAGCCTGTTTTGGGCTCCGCGGGCAGCTAGACCCGCCGCGCCCGCCGCCCAACCGAACGTGGACACAGGATCACCAAGGGCCACTTCCAGCCTTCTGCGTTCTGGACTACTCAGTCACCCGGGCGTGCAGACAAGGGCCCCCGGCAGAGGGGCCGGCTCCCAATCAACCGGCACCAATCGATCGTAGGCCCAGGTCCAAGTCAGAGGGCAGCACCCCTCCACGATCTCTTCGACCACTCCGGATCCCCGGTTTCAAGGGGGCCCAGGAGGGGAGCACCCGGACAAGGCAGCGGCGCGCCAAGCCCACGCCGCCCACCGGCCCTCACCCCTACCTGGGTAGCGTCGCCACTCGAGGTCCCGGTCTCCGGCCCAGTGTTGGCCGCCGACGCACCTCGGTCATGTCCGGAGATACCTCGGCAATTGCGGCGCGTCTCTGGGCTCTTCGTGACCAGCAGAGCCTCCGCCAGCCGGATCCCGCCTCAGGTACCGGATATATGTACGGATAGATGCGGGAAGGAAGGGTTTGGTGCGGAGCTACGCTAGGCTGCGGCCATCATGCTTCGCCGCTAAGCCACGCCCCGACTATCCTCTATTATTAAACATCTAGTCTCTAAATGGCAGCACGGTTTTATTCCCGAGAGAGGCACTACTGACCACATCCGCCGAACTATCACCTTATTAGACGCTGCCCAGACTACAGGAGACCCGTTCGCGTTAATACTGCTGGACGCTGAGAAAGCATTTGATCGGGTCTCCTGGGAGTTCCTGTGGAGAGTTATGGGAAGGATGCATTTTGGGTTAAAGCTATACAAACAATAAAAGCCCTTTATTATAAACCTACAGCGTGTTTATCGATCAATGGGCAAGCAACTGAGAAGATAGTAATTTCACGAGGGACGAGAAAGGGCTGTCCCTGCTCCCCGTTACTTTTTGCTCTATACATTGATCCTTTAATAAGGCGGCTACAAAATAATTTAGATATTAGGGCTATCACTAGATTTGGCTTAGACACTAAAATGATGGCCTATGCAGACGATCTGGCCTTGGTTACCTCTGACCCGGAAAAGGCTATAGCTGCAATTGAATCAGAAGCTCAAGAGTTTGGAAAAATATCTGGATATGCTTTAAATAGAGATAAAACCCAGATTATAATTAATGAGAACATAAGATGGTCTGATAAAAGAGTCGTTACCAGCGCTAAATACCTGGGGGTAAGCATAGCTGCAGATTTAGACTCTATTGTTCCAGGAAATTTGATTCCTCTGGCTGTTGAAACTAAAAGAGCTTTGAATAGATTGAACAACTTGCAACTGACCATAGTAGGACGCTGCAATGTGCTAAAAATGATCTTTTTCCCAAAGCTACTTTATTTTTTAGAGCTATTCCTTTGGAGTTTAATAACACATTGTTGCTGAAATTTGAACGTCTCTACTCTCAATTCATCTGGGCATATTCACAACCCGGAAGAGCGTTTAGGTATCTATCTCTCCCACGGGACAGAGGGGCTGGGCACTCCCTAATATAAGATTATATTATTGGGCTACGGTTTTACAAAACTGTTCTATATTGCTACAAGAACAACTCTTGACTCCAACATTGCCGCTTCCGTCATCATTTGAATTGCTGCTCAGGCCTGAGGCTTGGGGATGTCTGTGGCGCCAAGTGGAGTATGGGTATTATAAGAAGGTGAGATTTAAGTCTTTGTTAGGCACATTTAAAGTTTTTTCCTCGGTGCGGAAACTTCTGAGCATAGGTAGGCTAAACTGCTATACACCAATTAATCATAACCCTTACCTACCCACTATTTTTGGGAGATCTTATTTTCAAAACTGGCTTACTTCCGGTATTCTTAAATTAGGGGCCTTCTTCTCAACGGAAGGTATTCTTCCCTTTGAGGCTCTCAAAACACAATATAATCTGAGCCCTAATGAGGCTTTTAAATATCTCGCAATTAAGGATTTCCTGTCCCGTAAGACCGGTGGGCCCTCTGGGTTTATCCCCAATGATCTAATTAATAAACTATGTGGATCCCCTGTCCCTCACATTGGATATATCTATTCTACCTTGAACAATCTTATGCCGGATGATTTAGCTAGAGTTTCTCTCAAATGGCAACAAAAATTGGATACTACCGACAGCGATTTTAATATGGCATTATGTGCCGCCCAGAGTGATTTTCTTTCAGCTAAACTCCAGGCGCAGTTTTTAAAATGGTGTTTTTCTCTATCTGACACTGAGTAGAATTGCAAAATGGGGGACAGGTCGAGGAACGCTATGCCCTAGGTGCGCGGAATCGGAAGCAGACTCTATACATATGTTTGCTTCTTGTGCTCTATTAGGGCCTTTAATCAAACAAATACAGGACTTCTTTAAGAAGATCTTAAAACAGGATATTTTATTAACACCTACAACCATCCTGTTGGGCATCCAGGACACTGTTGACAGAAAGAATGGAGGGGCTCTGGTATTCGTCGCTATGACAATATATAGGCTATGCATTACGTCAGCATGGATCGATCCAAACCCTCCATCATTCTCTCAATGGTTAACCCGCCTTATTGCGACATGTAACCTAGAGAAAGCCATATATTCCAAAAAGGTAGGCGGGCCAAAAGAAAGGGTTTAATAATCTGGGAACCCTTATCAAGGTGGCTGGCTCAAATCAATGGTTAAAGAAAAGGCTGGTATTGTATACTTTCTGCCAGAGAACGGCAAAGATTGTTTTAAGTCTAAAATAATCCGGAAGGCCGAGTTGTGTGATCTAATCTGCTTAATCTTGCACTAGAGCACATGTCACTTTAAATAGTTTTTATCTAGGACATTGCCCCTGACAATCAGGGACTTATATTTGACGCACTTTAAAGCATTTGCACTTTTATCGATATACCCTTACAAACACAAGAATGAACTCTAGCCATACGGGAAGAAACATTGTTTTATAAAATCATGTCTGATATTACGATGTATAGGAATTATTTTTCTACCTATTTTCCAATTTTTTATGTGGCTAATTTATTATTCTGATGTTTGAAGATACTAGGGGGTTAGGGGTGGTCAAGACGTTTAACACTGCTATGTTGTTTATTTGGTGTTTGTATTACTTTGAATTTAAAAAAAAAGGGAAAAAAAAAGTAATTTCAATGCACCCTTGGGGTTTCTCCATAAGGAATGCTTCTGATTAAATTCTCTGGATGAAAACTAGTTGGATTTAGCTGTGTGTTCCCTGCTGTTGGCTTGCTGAACAATTTTGTGTCAAACATGTTGCCTTTCACATAGACTGTAAGTTCCAAAAAACTGAACTCAGTTTTACTAATTGCACTTGAAAGTGCAATTTGAGATCATTGATTTCTATTAGATTCAAAAACTCCCTAGCACCGTCTTCCGTTCCGCTCTATACAATAAAGAGGTAATCGATGAATCAACACCAATGCACAACATGCTCATCCCAGATGTCTTGGTACACAGTGCAGATCACCTGCTCCTCCCACCATCCCAGATGTAAATTAGCATAACTGGGGGCAAAGCAGGTGCCCATTACTGTGCTGCATGTCTGGTAAAAAATTCCCCATTAAAGATAAAAAATGTTTTGTATTTTAAACATCTTTCTTCCATGGCGAGTAGCATCTGAGTAGGTTGCTAAAGATTGAGTGCCTTGCCCCTAAGAAATGCCTGACCACCCTCAAGCCACCTTCATGTTTTATGCTAGTGTACAGTGTGGAAACGTCTAATATGAGGCACATGAACTCACCCTCCCAAGGAAGATCGTAAATTCTGGGCAAAAATATCTCCTAAATCCTATATGTATGATGGGAGGCTTTTCACAAAGTCTCCCAAAAAGTGATCAATGTATTTAGATGTATTTTCAAAAGTAATGCCTGTGGCTGAAATAATAGGGCATTCCAGTGGGTTCTCCCTATCCTTGTGGACTTTCGGGCTCAAATACATTACTGGCGTGACTGGGTGTTCTGTTTTGAGTAACATATATTCCTCGTAGCAAAGTAGCCCCATGTCTCTCCATGACTGTAGCTCAGATTAAAACTTCATAAGTTTCCTTATCTAAGACTCATGCACATCCTGCAGAGACACATACAGCCGGGCATGTACATTCCCGATCACTCCCTGTTGGAGGATAGGTTGCTGATAGATCCCATCCCTGAAAAGGCGACTTCAACGATATATCGCAAACTCATAAACAATATACCAGACCCCTGTGTGGCCCTCCGGGCTGCCTGTATTGATGACTTAGGCAACATAGAAGATGAGGAATGCTAGAAGGACTGAAAAGCCCCAGGGAAATCGCAATTCACACTAGATTCCAGCTGGTACAGCTTAAGATATTACACCGCTCCTATTACCCCCGCACACTCCTACATAAATGGGGCAGGGCACAAACAGCGCTTTGTAACAGGGGTTGTCAGCGGGAGGGCTCCTTTTTTCATATCCTATGGGAATGCCCCAGGGTCACCCAGTTCTAGAAGAGTTACGACAATAATGTCCAAAGTGTCCAGAACGGAGGTCCTAATGGACGCCAGATGGCTCCTTCTGATGATCAAGGGTGAGACAGACCGACCCAGATATATTAGTATATGGCTGGCACTGGCGGCAGGTGTCGCAAAGCGAAATATCATCAGGTGCTGGGGCTTGCCCCAGCCCCCTTCAGTGACTGAGTGGGAGAAGGATCTTGATTGGTGCCAACAAGCAGAGGAGACAGTGTATAAAAGCAGGGGGTGTGTCAAGAAGTGGGAAAAGGTGTGGGCACCATGGCGCAAATACAGGACGACATAGTAGCAATCCGAGACCTACACCTATTCATCCAGTATGTGATGTACGATAACCTCTCTGCTTTCACCCATGGTCAGCTTCCAATGAAGACTCTTATTGTGATACTGTTCTTTGTATGTTCTAAACAACGGAATCGTTCTCACCTTTCCTATGAGGTACCAATGCCACGAATCAACCTGGTGATGTACATGCATGATTGTCTAAGAATGTACTGTCTAATGAGCTTGTTAAATAAAAAGAGTTTAAAATTCATCTGAAGCTTCACTATCGATTCTTTTGTTACCCTACTGTAGCAAGTTTTATTGTTGAGCTGTTTGTATGCCTCTACCATGTATTTATTTATTGCTCACAGAGCAATATTTCCACCCATATGAGAGTTCCTTACTACACAATTGGTCTCTGATTGCAATTTTTTAATCAAAGCATAGTACTCCCTTTGTCATTGATAATAACCATAATTTTTGTTACTGTTGGTATACAAGTTTTCAGTTCATTAATTACTAAGTCACTGAATATGTCAATTAAACCCTTTGTCATCATAGGTGTAAACCTTATTTTTGGCTAAAGTCTGTGGGGGCATCACCGAACACATCTACAGCTTGCTCAACCACTAACATTTCCTCAGTACATTGCTCCTGAATTCCCATAGTTTCATTTTCTAGTTCAGGAAGTTCCAGCATCAAATTCATGTCTTCAACTGACAAACTACTTTGATGATCTGCTGATGTACTGGCACCTGATGGTTTGATCTTTTTTGGTTGAGTAGTAAAAACTACTTTTTACTGCAGCCTAAATATGAAAAGTATTATGGGGGTTATTATGTTACATAATTCTCAATGTCTCTCATTATTTCATCACAAGGCTACAATAAATACTTGGTGAATTTCTGTGCACTATTATCACCATACTATCACATAATTGTGGTCATTCAAAATACAATTTCTGCCAACTAAATTACATAAAGTGCTTTGCATTGTTCATAAACAGCACACAATCAAGCCTGAGTGGGCACATGATTATGATCATTTGCTGACATTTTATGACCCCTGAATTAGATAAAGTGCATTGATATTGTGCATGTTTTACAAACAATCAAGCCCAAATGGGATATTGCCATTGTAGAAATTTTATCATGTTTAATTTTATGCCTAGAGGGGTTATCACTACTTTTTTGCATACTATGCATAATCAAAATTTAGCTAAATCAAAGTCAAAGAAAGAAGACATACCATTTTCAATATTAATTTCATATATCATAATTATAAAAAGAGACTTTCCTGAAAACCAGCATACCTATCACAAAACTATTGCATGCACAAATGATATAGCATCACAAACATGCATTCAATTCTATATCTGCGTAAAGCCCATTCGGTATCTTACAATCCAGGTTTAATATGTATTGCATCTTAAGTTGCTAAAGTGTTTTGACGTGATGGCCACCTCGCCTGGCAATTGGTACCGCATCAATTACAAAATACCTCATCTGCTCTACATCATGATTATGATGTGTCTCACAATGTCTGGCTACAGGGTATGTTCGGTCAATATTAGAGATTGCTCTCACGTGCAGCAGTATCCTCTTGTACACTTGCAATGTTGTGCTCCCTACGTATCATAGGTTGCAACCATGTCAACACTTATATGGAAAATATGTTTTGCAATTACAAGAGCCTCTGATTTTGATAGGATTCTCGTGAAAAGGAGATAAATATTCTGTAGTGTCCTCTCCAATTCTGCATGCTCTGAATCTGTAGAATTTCCTTAATCAATATTTTGGATTTAACCAGTTACCCTTCCTTCGGGAAGGAAAGGAGGTGGGGTAGTAGTCGCCATCAAAAAAGGGCTATCTTTCACTGCCATCTCTCCGCTAGAGATAACACTAGTAGACAACCTAGTTATCAAACTTGTCTCCCATAATAGCACTGTAGTCTGTGTACTCCTGTGTAGGCCACCCACCTCTATGCCGAACTTCCCTAAAGCATTTGCAAATTATATGGCATCTCTGATAGTGGACTATGATAAAGTTCTGATCATTGGTGACATTAACTACTGGGCTAATGAGGCGGATGGGGGAAAGAGCGCCAAGGAACTGACCAGTGCTCTTCAAAGTTTGAACCTCACTCAACACATCCAAGGACCCACACACATTAAAGGTCATACACTTGACCAAGCCTGGTACATTAACCTCAACCTGCAGAAATGAGTCATCCAACCCTGCATATGGTCTGACCACTACACAGTTAGTTTTACTATGTGTGATATCACTCTGCCCAATACTACGTCCCTTAAAAAGCGTTTATCCAGGAATTGGAATCGCGTCAACTTAGAATCCTTATGCGAGACCCTGAACCATAAATTGCCAGCAAGCCCGGACAATATAGATAAATTGGAGAAAACAATCACCAACTGGCAATTGAATGCTTTTAACATTCATGCTCCTCTACAGAGCCAAACCTCTCGCGTCAGGCGGCATGAAACATCCAAATGGTTCACTGCTCACCTAAAATCAGCCAAACTTAGAACACGACAGGCACAAGGAAATGGCAAAACACCTATTCGATAGAATCCAGAGAACATTACCACACAAATCTTATGGCCTACAAAAATGCCATCTTGGAGGCAAAAAAGACGTTTTCTCCAACAAAGTACTAAACTCTAACAACAAAACAAAAGACATCTTCAACACAGTAAGGGAGCTAGCCAACCCCGATCGTGTGACCCCCTCCATCCCTGCCACACAGAAGCTATGTAATGATCTGAATTCTTTTTCTCAGATAAAATTAAGAAAATTCAGGATTCTATAGACTCCAGCAATAGGGACGTGATTGAACCGCCTGGAATCACTAACACCCTCTCCATGGCTACTCTCTCAAGCCTGAGCAGTGAACAGTTCTTGGAACTTCTTAACAAAGTAAAATCATGGCTCCCCTAATGACATCTGTCCCCCTCACATACAAAAAGCCATATGCTCAGTATTTCCAGAGAATATCCTCTCCCTACTGAACCTATCCCTTAGCCAAGGGACGGTTCCACAAGCCTTCAAAGAAGCAGTGATCATCCCTCTACAGAAAAAACAAGGTGTCGACCCACAGAGGTTGGAGGCGATACCAAAGGGGATGATGAACGGAGCGCTTGAGCAAATCAAACACTCACCCCCAGTCAACTGATCTGGGTTTAATCCATCATCATTCTTTAGCTCACTCAACTACCCCAGTTCAGACATGGCCAAATACAAATCAGTCTGACCCTGTGCCTCATGGGAACAGTCCAGCCCGAACTGCCAAGCCATGTCTTCCCTGGACCGGAAACAAGCATCCTGGGAACGGTTTCGGGTTCATAACCCTCATCAGCGAGGCGATCTTGAATCCAGTGGCAAAGTGAGCAAGGGACCCACGTCTGGGCATACCCCGCCAACTTAGGGCGAACAAAGCGATACCAAAGGGGATGATGGACGGAGCGTTTGAGCAAATCAAACACTCACCCCCAGTCAACTGATCTGGGTTTAATCCATCATCATTCTTTAGCTCACTCCACTCCCCCAGTTCAGACATGGCCAAATGCAAATCAGTCTGACCCTGTGCCTCATGGGAACAGTCCAGCCCGAACTGCCAAGCCATGTCTTCCCTGGACCGGAAACAAGCATCCTGGGACCGGTTTCGGGTTCATAACCCTCATCAGCCAGGCTTTCTTGAATCCAGTGGCAAAGTGAGCAAGGGACCCACGTCTGGGCATACCCCGCCAACTTAGGTCGAACAAAGCGATACCAAAGGGGATGATAGACGGAGCGTTTGAGCAAATCAAACACTCACCCCCAGTCAAACCGGTCCTAGGATGCTTGTTTCCAGTCCAGGGAGGACCTGGCTTGGCAGTTCGGGCTGGACTGTTCCCATGAGGCACAGGGTCAAGACTGATTTGCATATGGCTGGGTTCAAACTGGAATGGCATGGTGAGCAAAAAAATGGATTTAGGCCCAGATCTCTGTACTGGGGTGAATGTATGACATTGTTCTGCATTCTGTCCATCTACTGTTGTTTTTGCATTTGTCACCCCGAGTGGGACGGGTATGCCCAGACGTGGGTCCCGTGCTCTCCATGCCACTGGAATCAAGCTATCCTGGCTGAAGGGGAGTGAAACCCCAAAACCGGTCCTAGGATGCTAGTTTCCAGTCCAGGGAGGACCTGGCTTGGCAGTTCAGGCTGGACTGTTCCCATGAGGCACAGGGTCAAGACTGATTTGCATATGGCTGGGTTCAAACTGGAATGGCATGGTGAGCAAAAAAACAACAACAAAAAACGATGGATTTAGGCCCAGATCTCTGTACTGGGGTGAATGTATGACATTGTTCTGCATTCTGTCCATCTACTGTTGTTTTTGCATGACCCACAGAGGTTGGACACCTATAGACCGATTTCACTTCTGCTACTCCTGGCCAAGGTATTAAAGACACATGTAGCAAAACTCTTCAGCACCTTCATAGAAGACACTAAATCTTTAGACCCACATCAGGCAGGTTTCCGCTCATTCCACTCTACTGAATCTGTCATTCTATCCGTCATGGATGATCTTAAAGAAAAAGCTGATGTTGACTGTACTCAAACCCTGATCCTCCTGGACCTGTTGGCGGCGTTCGACACGTCAATCATGACATCTTGATGGAACGCATTGCCGCAGCAGGTCTCAGAGGAGCTGCTCAAATTTGGTTTCAATCCTTCTTAGTAAATCGGAGACAATCAGTGTGGCTCTCGCCTTACAAATCCGACACATGCAACCTCAATTGTGGAGTTCCGCAGGGTTCATCACTGTTGCCGCACCTTTTCAACGTATATATCCGACCCCTCATAATCACGCTCCGTCAGATGGGTGCACAGATCTATAACTATGCTGACGACATGCAGCTGATTTTCTCCATAGATGATTCCATAAACTCCAAGGAGTTCCCTAGGAATACTATGTTGCTTATCAGGAACTGGATGAATAAAAATCAGCTAAAATTAAATTCAGATAAAACTGAAATCATTATCCCTAACAATAAACTTCAGCATTGGACCCCTACTCATTGGCCCGCAGAATTAGGACCGGCACCTGCCCCTAAGAACTCGGTTAAGAGCCTAGGCATTCATATTGACTCTGAGCTTACCATGAACTCGCAGATCAGGGCAGTTACTTCAGCCTGTTTCTTCCAACTTAGGAAACTGCGAAAAATCAGAAGGTTTTTCAGCAGGGAGGCCAGCATTCAAATCATCATTGTATTGATCCTATCCAAAGTTGACTATGCCAATGCAATCTACCTAGGCCTCCAGCGTAACCAGATACACCGTCTGCAGCTGATATAAAATCAGGCAGCAAGAATCATCTATCAACAAGGCAGACGCTGCCACGTTAAACCACTGCTGAAGGAGCTGCACTGGCTTCCAGTGGAGCAGCGTTCCATGTTTAAAACAGGTTGTATCCTGTTCAAAGCCATTCATGGTACTGGCCCTAAGTACATTTCCTCAAAAATTCACAGGTACTCCCCAACGCGCACATTAAGATCCATGCACAATAATCTACTGGTGGTACCGGGTTTCAGACGTAAACGCATGGGAGGATTGCGCTTCTCAATCCAGGGGCCCAAGTTCTGGAACGCCCTGCCCATGTCATTGAGAATAGAAACTGACCATCTGCGCTTCAGGTAAAAGCTGAAGACCTGGCTTTTCTCGCAAACTTACAGTTAGACTTGGCCTTCTCTTAGCGGTGTCTCCAAGGATGGAATAAGAAATTATATCAGCGCCAAGAAACCTGTTGGTGAACGTGCGCTCTACAAATTCTCAATAACATAACATAACATGACAATCTCAGGACTTCTTTCCACTAATGGCTCCTTCATTGGGTGTGCTCTCCTGTACTTAATCAATGGACTTTTTCAATCTAACTCCATCTCCTTCTTGCTTCGTTGGCCTGAAAAATGGATAGCATACCTATCTTTCTTGTTAGCAGCCCTGTGCTCCTGCTTCAGAAGCTCTTTACTGTACCGTCCGTGTGCAAATCTGATTTTCATGTCATCTTGATATTTGAGTGTGTCTAGGGTAGTACTACAATTTCTTTTGGCGTGGAGCATTTCCCTGAATGGAATACTCGCTTTTGTATGACATGGATGGTAGCTAGATGCATGCATTTTCATGTTTCCACAGTAGCTTTCTTGAATAATTTTGTCTCAATTCTGTTATCTTTGATAATGACCTCCAAATCCAGGAAACTGACACTAGTTTCGCTGATTTGACATGTGAAATGTAAACTCAAATTATTCACATTGATCTCTCTCGCAAACTTCTCAGCACTAGCAATAGACCCTCTCCACACCACGAATAAATTGTTAATAAACTTTAACCAAATAACAACATGCTGGTCCTAAGCCCATTTGTGGTCATTGAGGAGCACATTTTCCTCCCACCAGCCAACAATGTAAGCATGCTTAGCTGGAATCAAAATAGGTGCCCATCGTCGTGCCACACAGCTGGTGAAATAACTTGCTATTAAACAAGAAAGGATTGCTCTCCAAGCATCACCTTGTCATAGGCAATATCATCTGTGTGTGCCTGTATAACTTCAAAGGTCACTCTGTAGATAATGTTCCACTGCCCTTAGACCATCGTTATGACAAAATGACAAATGCTTGTAAATAATGTTGTCATATCAAGCGAAATAAGAATATATTTATCTTCAATAGGCATATCATATGTCAGTTTTAAAAAATCACTTGTATCTTTCACATAAGATGGTAAGTTCCTGACATACTGTTGAAGAAATTGATCTACATACTTCGATGTGTTTTCCAAGAGACTCCCCAGAGCTGATATTATCGGTCTTCCCAGTGACTCTGTTGGATTCTTATGAACCTTCGGTATTAGGTACATTGTGGGAATCTTGGGATGATCATTTTGTAAACACATTGATTCATCTTAGTTATTCAATCCATTGTTTCAGAACTCAACCATATATTTTTCTTTTATCAATGTTAGATCACTCCGATTATATCTGGCATAACAGTCTGAATTATCCAACAGGTTATATGCTTCCTTTTTGGTACATGTCAATTTGCCAAATTACTGTATTCTTTCCTTTATCAGAGTTTTTTATAACAACTTGGTCACTTGATTGCAGCTTTTTTAGCAAAGTTCGATATTCTATGTCTGCAGCATGTTTTGCAGACCTACGTTTGTTGGCTGCTTTGTAAATGTGTTTGACCCCTTCACCTATTATATCATTAAACACATCCACCGCATCGTGTGGAGTTACCATTAGAAAAGTGGATGGCGGCTTGAATGGGGTCCCTGCTTCACCCCATAACTCCAAATTGCTCTCTGTTATTACGTCTTGCTCAGTTGATGGGTTCTCTAATTCCCACGCATTCATTCTCCAATTCCTTTAAATCTTTTATGAGGGAAAGGTCCGATATTGTCAAGGGATACTGCTCATGACTGCCAGCTACTGCGAATATGACTCGTTACAACGCGAGTCATTACATCGCGTGCCATTACAACGCAGTCGTTACAACGACCGCGTTGTTACCACGCAAAGCAATTACTACGCAAGTCATTACATCGACTTGCAGTAGTAAACACGCGTAGCTGGGAGAGAAGAATGCCCCCATAGCCACCCCACGTAGTTGCTGATGTAATACCTTGTTGAACAAACAGAAATTGTTCATTAAACACATTTCGATCATTTTCAACAACATAGCATTATGTCAAAAAAATTGAATGTTTCTTTTGGCTAGAAAATACTTTACAGCGTTTAAACCGTCAGTATGGTGTATACTGGTGTAAAGAGAACAAATGTCCATCACTATAAAATAATAGTCATCATTCCAGGTAACTTCTTGTAGTTTTGTGAGGGGATAAACGAGGGAGATTTTCCACATACTCGTGTAGATAAAAGTCCACATACTTGGACATGGCTTCAAAGAGACTTCTCTGGGCGGAAATGATTGGTCTTCCAGGTATTGGAGTCACTTTTTTGTGAATCTTTGGAATAAAATATAGGGTCGGGGTTATGGGATAATCATTTCTGAGAAACTCATGTTCATGTTTGCTTAACAGCCCATCTCTTTTTCCACTGCGCTAACTCCTTGAATACTCGATCTCTAATAGATTTTAGTTCCTGAAATGAGGCTTTTCTATAGCACAACTGGTCATTCAAATGTCGTTCTGCTTCTTTCACATATGCATCCCGAGGCCAAAGAACAATGTTCCCTCCCTTGTCTGCTTTATTGACAATTATATTTCCATTTATAAATATATATATTATCTACTGGCGGTCGCCAGTAGATAGTTATAGTTAGGACCATGTTTCTATAGGAAAAGCGTTTTTTGATTTGCTTATAACTTTGGCGTCGTTTGACGAATGTTTACAAAATGTTCCAAAAAACTTCTCTTTTCAGATCAGCTCCTATGTTGAAAGTTTGGGGGTGATTCGTCAAGGGGGGCTGAGAAAAAAGGGGGTCCCAAAACGTGTTTACTCCATGCAATTTCCATAGGAAACTTTAGACAAGGCTACAGGTCAAACTGCTGAACGGAATTACGTCAAATTTGGCAGGGAGAAAGGTCTTGGTCCAGAAAGCACGCTTTTCTTTAAATGGGGTAAGTCCGTTCAGTAGTTTTAGAGAAATATCAAAATTTACAGATATCGATATTTGAGAATTCTGACATCTGATTGGCTGAGGCCTTGTGAGCACGAGCGTGCAGCTCATTGGCTGCGAACTGTTGAAACTAGGAAGTGTTGGCAGCCATTTTGTGACTGAGTTGAAAGGCGTAGGGTGAAAAATAAGAGAATAATTGTTTAAGAGGATATAGTAGGAACACTGTGGTCTTAGTTTAAGCAGTCTGTACGGTGCAGAGGCAGGGAGTTTGAATGTTGCGTAGGCCGTGGAAATCACGTCCGCAGAACAACGGTGCGTGGTATTGCGGCAAGGTTGCGTAGGCTCTGGAAATCCCGTCAGAAAAGCAATGCGCTGTATTGCGGCAAGCAGTGTGTAGGGTGCACACACAGGTAGTGTGAATGTTGCGTAGGCTGTGGAAATCACGTCCGCAAAACAACGATGCACGGTATTGCGGCAATGTTCAGTAGGCTGTGAAAATCATATCGGGAAAATAACAATGCGCCGTATTGCAGCCTTCCTTTACCTTCCTTTAATATAATGCGCAGTAATGTTTACTTATAATGCGGTGTTCACTTTTATCACGGACAGTGAACAAAATTAACGTTTAATTGGCTGAGGTGTTCCAACAACGAGCTCAATGTTCATTGGCTGCGAACCATTAAAAGTAAAAGTGTTGCCAGCCATTCCCTCCCCCTGCGCGGAGTAGCAAGGACATCTGATTGGCTCACATGTTCCAAGCAGGACCTTCCAGAGGTTAATGTTCATTGGCTGCGAACCATTGAAAGTAGAAGTGTTGCCAGCCATTTCCTCCCCGTCCGTGGACTAGCAGGGACATCTGATTGGTTGACGTGTTCCAAGCAGGACGTTCCCAAGCTTAATGTTCATTGGCTGTAAACCATTGAAAGTAGAAGTGTTGCCAGCCATTCTCTCCCCCTCCGCGGAGCATCAGGGACATCTGATTGGGTAATGTGTTCCAAGCAGGACCTTCCCAAGCTTAATGTTCATTGGCTGTGAAGCATTAAAAGTAGAAGTGTTGGCAGCGATTCCGTCCCCTCTGCGGAACACCATGGACATTTTATTGGCTAAAGTGTTCCGAGTACAAGTTTGCTCATTATTGGCTGGGAACGTTTGGCTGTTGTGAAGCGTTTTGTGACGCACTTCAATGGAGTATGGGAAAACAAAGTAGTAGCGGGGAGGGTAGGAACACTATTAATTCTGTAAAGTGGTCACAAGGTGGTGAACAGGGTTTGTGAAGGTAAAAATTGTTTTTTATATATTTTAAGGGCCATTTATATAATTGGCGTGGGGTGTACAAATCACGGCGGGAAAATAACAGAGTGTGTTGCGGTCTTCTTTTTATTAAGTTTGCGGGTGGGATACTTCCCAGTAGCACTATTTACTTAGAATGTGGTGTTTACTTTCCGGACGGGGAGGTGTGGTTGCGCAGCAAAAATTTCAGTCTAGGTTTCAAACAGTTTTTATTAAGCAATTATAAATAAACTTTCTTCGAAAACTGAAGCTGTATATATCAAAGAGGTGACAAATAAAAACGCAATTCATAAAATATCCCTTAAGCGTGGCCACACCCTCCCTTTTTTTCTGCTATAGTTTGTAAAAGTGTTGCCCCATATTCTTGATAATATAAGAGGGCATGAGTTACTTTTAGATAAAGTAGAAAAGAAGTGCTACAAGAAACATTCCCGCACTACATCATCTCAGGTCACAAGAACAATAACAAGTAAAAAACTGTTAAACACAAATGACTTTATATTACATAGAAATGTACGCATCATCATTTCTTACAATTTCTATTCTGTAGAACTCTAGAAAGTTCAGTCGTAGTGCTTAGAGGTCGCTCACTGCTCCGCTAACAGAACACGGACTCCTTTAAGAACATATAGGATAGTAGTAATATATACACTACTATTCCTATCAATTCTATAGGGAGAACGAGAATAGGAACCACAACAGAGAAAAAGAGAAATACCAAAAATTCATTCAAAAATGTAGGGTTTATCAAAGGCATTCAGTAAGAAAGTGTCTATGCAAACAATCTTTTTTTAAACGGCAATTTCAAAAAATATTCTCACTGTAAAAATCTCTGATCAAGTAAATTATAAAGGTCAGTAAGCTGTATTTCAGATGGTTTACTCCTGGCGGCGACAAATCTCCAATTCCTGTTGTGTGAAAATATGACACTCTACTACAATATTACGAGTGACACTGATGGCACACAAAAAGGAAAAGGAAAATAAAGTCATGAACACAAAACAAGATCAATAACAAAATACTTTCCAGAAGTGAATATGTTCAGAGCTTCTTTTATCCGGGACTTCGAAATCTTTGAACTTTGCGCCGACGGGTCATAAACTCCTCTGAGATCATAATGACTGTGAATATTACAATATACATACTCACACTATATGATCCCAAGGGGGAAACAGAGTAAGAAGCAGAAGCTGCTGACGTTACATATAAATCTTTAGTCTTCGCGCCGACGGGTCATAAACTCCTCTGAGATCACAATGACTGTTAATATTTTAATATACATATTTACAGTATATGATCCCAAGGGGGAAACAGAGTAAGAACCAGAAGCTGCTGACGTTACATATAAATCTTTCGTCTTCGCGCCGACGGGTCACAAACTCCTCTGAGATCATAATGTGTGGTTATTATAATATACATACTCACACTATATGATCTCAAGGGGAAATAGACTACAAACTAGAAGCTGCTGATGTTACATATAAATCTTTAGTCTTCGCGCCGACGGGTCACCAATACCTCTGAGGTCAAGTACAGTGTCAATATTATAATATACAAAGTCACACTATATAATCTCAAAGGAGCCAGAAAAGGAACAATGTTTGCTGTATTCTGTCTGTTTCTGAAAACAAGCTGCTGACGTTACATATAAATGGCAAAAACAACCAATAACACTTTTTTCTAAATACAAATGTTTAAATATTGACAAATAGCTACGTATTATAAATATCTACTATGCCATAATCATACAACTTACAACTCTGGAATATGTTTTGTTGCCGCAAAACAAGAATCCGACGCTAGAAAAGGGAGCGTGCATCACAGAATGGACACGTGTAAATAACTCGCATAAACGAAACTAATCAAACAACGGGTGTGGTTTATATACTTTTTGGATATTGAGTAGTCTATGGAAGGAAGATGCGGCTCCGCCCATTTAGATGTCACGTTTTACAGTTGACACGTGCTCACATTTTCACTGTTTAACTTGTGCACGTGTTGGGAAAAGTTACAAACTGTGAAGCGGTAAAGGTTTCGATTTCGATCCTAACACGTATAAGGTCCTTAATATGTACATACGTTGGAGAGCTTAAAAACTGTTACCCGGCAAACCGTGTCATTTCCATTCTCATGACTACAAACATCTATTAATTGCCGTAATTCTAAATAGAAGACATAAAAAAAAATATTGTTCAGAATAGAAAAAAAAAATACGTGCTAATATTTCTCATCACTATGGTTTTAAATTTAAAAAATGCCAGCATTTGTAAAGCGTACAGCTTCCCCTGGAAAGGTGTGCTGGCGCTCGGGGGCGTTGGGAAGATTAAGCAAGGTGTTGCCCACAGTGACATAGTGGTGGGCTAACGTGCCGCTGGAGCCGGGAATCGAACTGTGAACGCTGTTGTTCGAAGTCAGGTATCATAGCTGCTGCGTCACACATTTTCCACACTTAAATGTTAATTAGTGCTAATTAAGTTTTAAACATTGTTAAATTATAACTTATAACAGACTACTGTTACAGTTAGTTTTTCACTACAAAAAGTATGCACGTCTTTTTAAAATTTACTTAAAAACAATATAGGTTTCAGGGACATTGTAGTTAGAAATTAGCATTTATAAAACCTTTGAAATTCACAGAAAAAACCATAGGTTTTACAGACGTTATAGTTAGAAATTAGCATTTAAAAAACTTTAGAAATTCAGTGAAAAAAACCATAGGTTTTAGGGACGTTATAGTTAGTTGGACATTTCACTCATATAAAACCAGAGAAATTCCACCGTTATAGTTAGTTCAGCTAATTCTAACTCGCGTACCCGCAATGCACTGCTCATGACGTCACATATTAGATCATTCATGACATGGTCAGTGACATCACTTATGACATCACTGATGACATCTCAAATGACATCACTGATGACATCACTGATGACATCATCCCGTGACTGTGTGTTTCTGTAATTTTTAAATATGTTTTCTATATATTCCTAGGTGTATTGAAGAATGAGTGGGTGTATAAGTGTCTGGATAGAGGATTTAGTAGGAGGGTGACTGGCTGTATAAGTGAGTGATTAAATGTGTCTTACTGAATACATGGGTTGGTGACTAAACTGTGTGAATGTCTGTATCAGTCTGTCTGTTGTTGTGCAAGCTGCTGCATGGGTTGGTCAGTAGCTATATGAGTGTCTATATAGGTTATTGATTGGTTGTTTGAGTATTTTTTGGGGGAGATTGAGTGTGTGTGTGGGTGGGTCTGAGGTGTGTGACTCTGTGCATAGATGTGTGAGTGGTTGATTCACTGGGTGTATGGTTCAACAGTGCATGTGGAAACACGTGTATGGGTGCGTGAGTGTGTGTATCGGTGTGTTGGTGAGTGAATGGATGTCTCAGTGGTACATGTCCAAGTAACTACATATGTAAAAGGCAGTGTGTGTGAGAGTTGAAGTATATAAAGGACTCTACATGAGAGTTGATGATTTTGAGACTGGCTGTATAGATGAGTCTGTACTTGTATCAATGATTATATAATAGAGTAAGTATGCGTTAGTATCTGTATGAATAAGTGAGGTGGTGTGTGTATAATTATATAGGTGAGTAAATGGGACTGTGATAGATTCTTTGCATGACTAAGTAGGTGTGTGAGTAACTGCATGGATGAGTGGCGGTGTGTGATTGTCTGTATAGGTGTATGAGTGCATATGATAGTGTTGTATTTATGAGTGACTGCATGTATGAATGATTGTATGGATGAATGAGTAGATGTGTGTGTAGACCTAGCAATCAGTGAGTGCGTATGTAGTAACTGGTATTGGTGTGTTAACGATTTTGAAAATGGTTGTCTGTATTTTACAGTGGGTGTATTAAAGGTTATATTAGAGTGTGAGGAGATGCATCAGTTTTTCACGTGGATGATGTCATCAGTGATGTCATTTGAGATGTCATCAGTGATGTCATCAGTGATGTCACTGACCATGTCATGAATGATGTAATATGTGACGTCATGAGCAGTGCATTGCGGGTGCGCGAGTTATAGTTAGCTGAACTAACTATAACGGTGGAATTTCTCTGGTTTATATGAGTAAAATGTCCAACTTACTCTAACGTCCCTAAAACCTATGGTTTTTTTCACTGAATTTCTAAAGTTTTTTAAATGCTAATTTCTAACTATAACGTCTGTAAAACCTATGGTTTTTTCTGTGAACATATATATATCTATATTACCTACTGGCGGTCGCCAGTAGGTAGTTATAGTTAGGACCTATTTTCCATAGGAAATTCACAACATTCTATTTCCAATAACTTTGGCGCCGGTTGATGAATCTTCGTGAAATTTCAAAACTCGTGGGGCGCTCAGGTCCGCTCCTATCCTGAAAGTCTCGGGTGATTCATCAAGTGGGGGCCGAGAAAAAAGGGGGGTCTCAAAACGTGTTTTCCCCATGCAATTTTCCATAGGAACCTTTAGTCGCAGCTACAGCCCGAACTGCTGAACGGAATTACACCAAATTTGGCAAAAAGGTAGCCCTTGGTTCAGAGTCGTGCCTTTTGGTTAAATGGTATAAATCCGTTCAGTAGTTCCTGAGAAATCTGAAAAAGAAAACACATATATATCTGGGCGGAGCCTAACCACACATGTCATCGTGAGATCTGATTGGCTGTCAGCACTTCATCCTGGAATTGCTGGCAGCCATCTTGGGACCAATATAAATGATAGTACCCCATTGAAATGCATTGTAGTGAATCGAAGATTTTGAGGGTTACCAAAAGGAGAACTATAAAGGGTGATAACAGACTTTAGTTACATTAGAATTCATTTGTTGATGGTACCATACTAATTTCAGGAATTGTGGTGTGTTCTAAGGTGATTTTACCCTGTGAAAAACCTTCTGCTGGGATATCATGAATCATGTTTGAGAGAAAACTATTTTCACATGCTTGTCCCATACAGTTTTGGAAGGTGCTCCAGAAGCTAAAATGAGAGCATATTTTCTGTAAATTCACATTATCTTTCTCAGTCATGTGAGAATGAAGTCTGACATTCTCAGTAAAACATGTACATCCAACAAGGGCAGAGACTGTCAGTTGATTCCTTTGTGTTCTACTTCAGCTTCCCAGAGTGTTCTAAAGAACAACTAGAGTGCTAACAGCCTTAATTATGACAAAAGTATGGCACACCTGAAGCCATCTTGATTGGAATAAACTGGTAACACTTAAAACATTTAATTTAAAAAGGAACAAAATGATGGGGTTCATTTTGTCATAGAAATTATGGTTAGTGCTGTAGAAAGAAAAATTAGGACATGTTTCAAGTGTGATCTCAAATATCTTCCTGTTATATTTCAACAGGAGCAGCCTGTCAGTTGATGCCTTTGTGTTCTACTGCAGCTTCCCAGAGTGTTCTGAAGAACAACTAGAGCGCTAACAGTCTTACTTATGACAAAATTATGGCACACCTGAAGCCATCTTGATTGGAATAAACTGGTAACTCTTAAAACATTTAATTTAAAAAGGAACAAAATGAGGGGGTTCATTTTGTCATAGAAATTATGGTTAGTGCTGTAGAAAGAAAAATTAGGACATGTTATAAGTGAGATCTCAAATATCTTCCTGTTATATTTCAACAGGAGCAGCCTGTCAGTTGATGCCTTTGTGTTCTACTGCAGCTTCCCAGAGTGTTCTAAAGAACAACTAGAGAGCTAACAGTCTTACTTATGACAAAAGTATGGCACACCTGAAGCCATCTTGATTGGAATAAACTGGTAACACTTAAAACATTTAATTTAAAAAGGAACAAAATGAGGGGGTTCATTTTGCAATAGAAATTATGGTTAGTGCTGTAGAAAGAAAAATTAGGACATGTTTTAAGTGAGATCTCAAATATCTTCCTGTTATATTTCAACAGGAGCAGCCTGTCAGTTGATGCCTTTGTGTTCTACTGCAGCTTCCCAGAGTGTTCTAAAGAACAACTAGAGCGCTAACAGTCTTACTTATGACAAAAGTATGGCACACCTGAAGCCATCTTGATTGGAATAAACTGGTAACACTTAAAACATTTAATTTAAAAAGGAACAAAATGAGGGGGTTCATTTTGCCATAGAAATTATGGTTAGTGCTGTAGAAAGAAAAATTAGGACATGTTTTAAGTGAGATCTCAAATATCTTCCTGTTATATTTCAACAGGAGCAGCCTGTCAGTTGATGCCTTTGTGTTCTACTGCAGCTTCCCAGAGTGTTCTAAAGAACAACGAGAGTGCTAACAGCCTTACTTATGACAAAAGTATGGCACACCTGAAGCCATCTTGATTGGAATAAACTGGTAACACTTAAAACATTTAATTTAAAAAGGAACAAAATGAGGGGGTTCATTTTGTCATAGAAATTATGGTTAGTGCTGTAGAAAGAAAAATTAGGACATGTTTTAAGTGAGATCTCAAATATCTTCCTGTTATATTTCAACAGGAGCAGCCTGTCAGTTGATGCCTTTGTGTTCTACTGCAGCTTCCCAGAGTGTTCTAAAGAACAACTAGAGCGCTAACAGTCTTACTTATGACAAAAGTATGGCACACCTGAAGCCATCTTGATTGGAATAAACTGGTAACACTTAAAACATTTAATTTAAAAAGGAACAAAATGAGGGGGTTCATTTTGCCATAGAAATTATGGTTAGTCCTGCAGAAAGAAAATTTAGGGCATGTTTTAAGTGAGATCTCAAATCCTCTTCTATTTCATTAGAAAATTCTGACATGCAGACTGAAACAATCACTTTCAATACCAGCAGTAGACTTCCAGTTAACTCCCTGGTGAACAGTAGCTTTACTACAGTGATCTAATGAACAACTAGAGTGCTAACATTCTGAATTTATGGCAAATGTGTGACACATCTGAATGCCTTCTTGATGGAATCAAAGTAAAAAACTGAAAGCATTTCCTACTGAGGAGACTGCAGTAAATGACGAAATTAGGAAACTTCATAACAAATAAGTCTCCCAAGATGGCCACCAGAGAAAAAAGAGCCCAAATGTAGCACAAATATCACCCAGATGTAGCCCACATATAGCCCAATGACAGAAGTGTGCAAAACACTTTTTATTTTTAGTTTTTCTGCAGTTTTATATAGTGCAAACTGGTCAGGTATTGGAGCGTTACATCTTACTTGGACCCCTTATTGCGTATTTTGCACTGAAGTACATGAGATTGATCTTGCGAAACATTGAACTTTACGATTCTGTTAACCTGAAGTTGCTCTGAACCGGGCTTTGTAACACCCGTTTTTACCTACTGGTTTTAATTAATTCTCACTGTATTGTATTAGGAAAGAGGATTTACTGTTTTTATGTACACTTTTATGATCTATGTTTCTAAATCAGATCAAATAAAGTTTAATGAATTCTATGGCAGGACGGAGGCGAGGATTATGCATATCTTTCCTCACTTTATTTGCATAGCAGTTCAAAGAAAACGTAACACAACAATCATTAAACAAAAGACTACACAACCCATGAACCATTAGGGGGGTAGTCTCCAAGGCAACTATAGTCCAATCATATCACAGTCCATAGTATATAAAATCGTGACGTCCCTTCCGCTTCCTCTTTCTTCACTGCTCGTCAGTTAAGTGCATTCTTTACATTCTTGGCTTAATCTGACGTTGTTGCTGTTTGTATAGCGGTTTCTTGTGCACGTTATTAGCATTATTGCCTTGGTATTGTTTCATATTCCCTGTGCAGCAAGCTCTTGCCCTAGCGCGTTCTCCCCCTCGCAGTTTCTCCCGCTGTGTGCTCTGCGCGCGGTGAGATCCTGTCAGGCGCGTCTGGTCCGAGCGAGGCAGCTCCGTCGAGCGCTCCCGCTGGTCTTTACGCGCGTTTGGGAATCCGGTCACTCCTTTAGTGTCCGCTTGATTCCCGACCAACCCTCGCCTAATTTTGACACCGCTACGCAGTGATTTCCCCACACTGCCACGTTAGTGGTGGTAATTGGTATTGCGCCTTAGTCTATTCTTATAACAGCTTCAGGGAAAGCCCAGCTGTTGGAGCACCGGCGAGGGGGCTGTCTTAAGGATTTTAAGGGCATTTGTTCTGTGCTCACACCCTCTGCTATCATGTCTTCTCCAGAAGACCATTTTTACTCCTCCTACCAGGAAGTGGAGGAGGAATGGCCCCCAACTTCTCCCTCCAGCAGTGGACCAAGCCCTCTCTCTGGCTATTTCTAGGGCGCTGGCTTCTCTTAGGGATCAGGTTGATAAGCTGGCGAAAAGCATCCCTGGGGTGTTCAGTGACCCAGATCTGGTGGTGGCGGGTCCAAGTAGCTCCCAGATGGGGAATAAAAGGGCCGTTAAGCATAACGCGGGGCACTTGGAAGGATTTGATAAACTTACGGAGACCTTCCTCAAGAGTGCGCGAACGCTAAAACATGCACCCTGCCGGGAGGAGGAGGGGCCCGGAGAAAATTGCGACACTGTCACCACTATTGTAGACCCCGACGGCGGGTTTCCCTTAGAGGGAGAGGGTGTATCGGAGGACGATTTCTCCTCCGATGAGGATAAGGACTCGGGGCGTCCCTGGCATCCAGAGTCCCACTCCTCTCAGTCCCCGGTTGGGGACGGGGTCCACTCGGACATGTTCGAGCCTACCCAAATTTACCATCCTAGGTCGGCAGAGTGGACACCTGACGCCAAAGTGGCAGAGTATGTGGTGGGGAAAATCCATCAACACCTTGAAAGGGAGGTCAGGAATAGGATGAGGGGAGAATGCCCCAGGCCCTCACTGAAGGGGAAGGGGGCACACATGCCTGAAATTGATGAGAAACTATGTACCTTTTTCTCCAAGTATATGAGGGATCCCAAGAAAGGAATCGATAGGTCTTGGACGTGGTAGGGCCCTTGACCCAAATTATTCAATTGACGGAGCGTTCCAAAGAGTCAGGATCCCCTTTGTCCACGGATATTGTGGCTGGTTGGGCGCACTACCCTAAACCCTAAAACACTACCCCCTCCACTACCCAAACACCACTGCACTACCCTAAACCCTAAAACACTACCCCCAGCACGACACCCTACACTACCCAAACATAACTGCACTACCCTAAACCCTAAAACACTACCACCAGCACGACTCCCTACACTACCCAAACACCACTGCACTACCCTAAACCCTAAAACACTACCCCCAGCACGACTCCCTACACTACCCAAACACCACTGCACTACACTAAACCCTAAATATACCCCCAGCATGACCTCCCACACTACACAAACACCACTGCACTACCCTAAACCCTAAAACACTACCCCCAGCACGATCCCCTACACTACCCAAACACCACTGCACTACCCTAAACCCTAAAACACTAACCCCAGCATGACCCCCTACACTACCCAAACACCACTGCACTACCCTATACCCTAAAACACGACCCCCTACACTACACAAACATGACTGCACTACCCTAAACCCTAAAACACTACCCACAGCATGACCCCTTCACTACACAAACACCACTGCACTGCCCTAAACCCTAAAACACTACCCCAGCACTACCCCTACACTACCCAAACACCACTGCACTAACATACACCCTAAAACACTACCCCCAGCACAACCCCCTACACTACCCAAACACCACTGCACTACCCTAAACCATAAAACACTACCCCCAGCATGACCCCCTACACTACACAAACACCACTGCACTACCCTAAACCCTAAAACACTATCACCAGCATGACCCCCTACACTACTCAAACACCACTGCACTACCCTAAACCCTAAAACACTAGCCCAGCACGACCCCCTACACTACCCATACACCACTGCACTACCCTAAACCCTAAAACACTACCCCCAGCACGACCCCCTACACTACTGCACTACCCTAAACCCTAAAACACTACCCCCAGCACGACCCCCTACACTACCCAAACACCACTGCACTACCCTAAACCCTAAAACACTACCCCCAGCATGACCCCCTACACCACCCAAACACCACTGCACTACCCTAAACCCTAGAAAAGAAACCCCCACCCCATGCCCAATCCCCCTTACCTCTCACTCCTCATGGTTCCTCTCTCCTCGTGGTTCCTGCTTCACGTCATCTCTGAGGGGCGGTGCACGTCGTTGTGAGGAAACGGAACAGCCTCTGTTTCCTTACAACGACATGGATCATCTACATGTTTTTTAGAACGCATGGTCATTTACCATACATACCTTTACAACAAAATTCGTTGTAAAGGCATGCGTGGTAAATGACCATGCGTTCTAAAAAAATGCGTAGTAATGACTTCGTGATGTACAACGCATGCGTGGTAATGCATGCGTTGTAATGGTATCGCAAAGTAAAAAAGTCGTTGTAACGGCTGTTTACCGATCGAAGCTGGCCCCTGTTCTTCAGTGAGACGTTTATTTGATTAATTAGGAGGAAGGAATGTGTTTTTTTTACCGAAAAGTGCATTCCCGGCTGTTGTATTGTGAAAGTGTCTGTGTGGCCTGGTTTCACTTCCGGTGAGAGAGTGGAAGAGTCTGTTTGGATCTAAAGGAGTTCTGTTGTTGGACGGGGCCGGCGCGACATGTCCTCAGAAAACATAGCTAATGGAAAGCGTCCTCCCTGAAGTGTGGAGCAGTGCCATGAGAGGTCAACGAGTGTGCGTCCCACCGCGTGACCCATGTGCCGCCTCCAGGGTACGGGAGGCAGAAGCGGCATCGCAGGTCCTCTTGAAGACCGTTGTAGCACTAATTCTACATTTTGGTACTAGGGCATTTTAACTTCGTTGTTCCTGCCAGATACAAAGAGAAGATCCTGTGTTATTCAGTGCCCTCGTTACCTTTTTTGTGGGTTGTGGTGCTTGTCACTTCGCTGCCCCGCCGGTGCACACGACTGGGCACCCCACCTCGTGTGCCATCTGCAGGGCCTCTGCCCTCGGATCACTGGTTTCGGTTTCTGGAGTGGCAACATAAACAGTTGCTCCCAAAGGACTAGCCTGAACACTTAGGTGAATATCCCCTGCACCAGCATTCCACAGAAATTCTTTCCTAGCTCTCCCACGTCAACAAGCCCGGCTCCGCTCGCGACACCGTATGACGTCATCGGAGCCATAAGAGGACCTCGTCGGCGTGCTGACGTCAGTTCCACCCATTTTTTCCATGCCACCGAGGCAAACAGGGGACCGAGACATTTCCACATGTATACATAGTGTAATAAATATATATATATTCACTGAAAAAACCATAGGTTTCAGGCACGTTATAGTTAGAAATTAGCATTTAAAAAACCTTAGAAATTCACTGAAAAAACCATAGATTTCAGGCACGTTATAGTTAGAAATTAGCATTTAAAAAACCTTAGAAATTCACTGAAAAAACCATAGGTTTCAGGGGCGTTATAGTTAGTTGGACATTTCACTCGTACAAAACCATAGAAATTCCCCCGTTATAGTTAGTTCAGCTAACTATAACTCGCGCGCCCGCAATGCACTGCTGATGACGTCACAAAAATACATCACTCATGACATGGTCAGTGAAATCACTCATCACATCACTGATGACATCTCAAATGACATCACTGATGACATCACTGATGACATCATCCAGTGAATGTGTGTTTTTCTGAAAATTAAATATGTTTTATATATGTATATCTCAAGGTCGATGGAAGAATAAATGGGTATATAAGTGTCTAAATGGATGATTTTTTTTGTAAAATTGATTGTATAACTGACTAAGTGTATCTTAGTGAATACATGGGTTAGTGAGTAATGTTTAAATATGAAAATATCTGTATCAGTCTCTCACTTTGTGTATAAGTGGCTGCATGGGTTGGTGAGTAGCTACATGAGTGTCTATTATGGGTTATTAGTTGGTTTTTGAGTATCAGTATGAGTGTCTGTATGGTTCGGTGGGGGTATTACTTAGTGCATAGATGCATGAATGAGTGACTCACTGTTTGTATGTGTTGAAGACAGCATGTGTGCAGGACTGTATAGGTGGATGAGTATGTGTATGGGTGTGTTAGTGAGTGAATGACTGTCTCAATAGTGTCTTTATGAGTAACTACATATGTTTTAAACTAGTATATATGAGTATTGGTGTATATAAGTGAGTATATGTGAGAGTGAGAGATCGGAAGAGTTCCTGTACAAATAAGTAGGTGTTTCTATAAGTGATTGTTTAAGAGAGTAAGTATGTGTAAGTTTCTGTAGAAGTAAGTGTGGTACTGTGTGTATAACTGTATATGCAAGTACATGGATGTTTGATACTTTGTTTGCATGTGTGACTATGTGTGTGAGTAACTCTATGGATGAGTGGCGGTGTGTAACAGGATGTATAGGTGTATGAGTACATATGATGAGTGAGTACATGTATGAATGACTGTATAGGGACTGTTGGTGAATGAGTGGATGTGTGTGTAGATCTTGGAATTACTCAATAGGTGTGTTGTAACTGGTATTGGTATGTCCATTGTTTTGAAAATGTTAGTTTGTATTTTTGAGTGTGTGTATCAAAGGTTATATTAGGGTGAGAGGAGGTCTACCACTCTATCACAAGGATGATGTCATCAGTGATGTCATCAGTGATGTCATTTGAGATGTCATCAGTGATGTCATCAGTGATGTCACTGACCATGTCATGAGTGATGTAATATGTGACGTCATCAGCAGTGCATTGCGAGCGCGCGAGTTATAGTTAGCTGAACTAACTATAACAGGGGAATTTCTATGGTTTTGTACGAGTGAAATGTCCAACTAACTATAACGCCCCTGAAACCTATGGTTTTTTCAGTGAATATATATATATATATCTATATTATCTACTGGCGGTCGCCAGTAGATAGTTATAGTTACAACCTATTATCCATAGGAAATCCGCGACATTCTATTTGAGATAACTCTCTTGCCGGTTGACGTATCTTCGCGAAATTTTCAAACTTTGTGGCCCGCTCCGGTCCGCTCCTACCCTGAAAGTCTCGGGGGATTCGTCAAGCGGGGCCGAGAAAAAGGGGGTCCCAAAACGCGTTTTCCCCATGCATTTTCCATAGGAAACTTTAGACACGGCTACAGCCCGAACTGCTGAACGGAATTACACCAAATTTGGCAAACAGGTAGTTCTTGGTTCAGAAAGAACCCTTTTTGTTAAATGGTGTAAATCCGTTCAGTAGTTGCTGAGAAAATGAAAAGTAAAAAGTTAGTGATATCTATGGCCGAGTAGGGTCCGCGTACCCTGAGCGCACCCTGCGCGCACCGTCCCGATCACGAGCTGCATGTTAATTGGCTGTCAACATTCCGATTCAGGAAATGTTGGTAGCCATTTTGTCCCTCGGTAGAACCGAGGGACAGAAACAAGTGCGCAAAGCGCACAAAGGGGGCAGGGTAGAAACACCCTGACCCCCTAGGCTTGCTCAGGGGTCCCACAAGGACCCCTGGGCAAAAAAAAAAACATTTTATTTAAAAATCAGCAGGATGCGCTCAGGGTGCGCGAATCCTGCCAAAAAAAAATCGAAGCGCGGTCTCCCGCGCTTGATGAGCACTGGCCCCCGGGTGGCCCAAGTCCCGGGGGCATGGTGGGGGGGATAATTTAAAGTGTGGGGGCCTCAAAGGGCCCTCAAGCCCGGGGACCGCCACCCCCGGGGCTTTTTAAAAAATGGTGCGGGAGGGCTCTGAGCCCTCCCGCAGCCCCGGGGACCACCACCTCCCGGGCTTTTTATAATTAATTACAAAACCTGTGTGGGGGGCTCCAGCCCCCCACACGCCCCGGGACCGCCACCTTCCCGGGCACTAAACATTTAAATATGGGGTCCGTAACGGACCTCCAGAGCCCCGGGGACCACCACCTCCCGGGGCTTTGAACTGAATGGGAGGGGGCCGCGCGGCCCCCTCCTGGAGACCCTTGATGGCCCTGGGGACCACCACCCCCCAGGGCCGGCTCCTGCAGTGTCCCGAGGTGCCTACCCCCAGGACACTGTAGTTTGCTATGGCAGGACGGAGCCTCGCGGCTCCCGTCCTGCCATAGCAAACTGCTTTGGATATTGGAAGAGAGAGCAGGAAACCTGCTCTCTCTTCCAATATCCAAAGCACATTGCTTTTCTCATGGGGAGCTGCATCTTAGCAGCTCCCCATGTGGAAAAGCAATGCCGGCTCCCAAGGGACGTGGGGAGCCGGCGGGACTGTGGGGGGATTGGGGACCCCCCCACAGTCCCCAACGGAGAGGGCCAGCCCCAGGGGATGGGGTCCCCGGGGCAAGTAGTGGCCCAGGAGGGGGGCCACGCGGCCCCCCTCCCCAAATTTTTTTTTTAAAAAAACGGAATGTCCGGCCCCGGGGATGGGGTCCCCGGGGCCTTAAATGGCCAGAGGAGGGGGCCACGCAGCCCCCTCCAAAGAATATAAATAAAAACGAGGCCATGCCCCGGGGATGGGGTCCCGGGGCCAATACAGGCCCAGGGAAGGGGGGCCACGCGGCCCCTTCCCGTTTTTTTTAAAATTAAAAATTAAAAAAAGGGTAAGGCCCTGGGGGATGGGGTCCCCAGGGCATAAAAACAGGAAAAAGGAAGGGGGCCACACAGCCCCCTTCAGGGGACAAAAAAACGATCGGGCCCGCAGGCCCCGCCCCTTCCTTCACCACTCTGCAAACGCGCCCCTGGCGCGTTTGCAGAGGGGGAACGACCCCCTTGAATACTGGGGGTCCCTGGGGCCAACTAGCCCACCAGGAACCTCCAGTATGCGCCAGGGGCTGCGTTGCAGAGAGGTGTAGAGAGGCCACACCCCTTTTACACCTCTCTGCAACGCAGCTCTGTGGCGCTTTTGGAGGTATATGGTGGGCTAGTTGGACTCCGGGGACCCTCAGGATTCAAGGGGACTTAATCCCCCAACTTAAAACGCGCCACGGGTGCGGTTGCACAGTGGTGAAGGGAGGGGGCGGGGCTTCAGGTGACATGTGTGCAAACAGGCCCCGTGGCGCGTTTTAAGATGGGGAATTAAATCCCCTTCAATGCAGAGGGTCCCTGGGGCCAACTAGCCCAACAGGTACATCCAGAAAGCGCCACAGAGCTGCGTTGCAGAGAGGTGTAAAAGGGGTGTGGCCTCTCTACACGTCTCTGCAACGCAGCCCCTGGCGCATATTGGAGGTTCCTGGTGGGCTAGTTGGCCCCTAGGGACCCTCAGGATTCAAGGGGACTTAATCCCCAACTTAAAACGCGCCACGGGGCGCGTTTGCACAGATGTCACCTCAGGCCCCGCCCCTCCCTTCACCATTGTGCAAATATTCTTCTAAAATCATCCGAAATACGAATTCCGATTTACTCACCTGTTATCAGGAGAGACCTCAGTGCTGTATCTTTCAGCCCAGTACTGGTCCTGAAAAGTAATTTTAACCGTACTTACCAGTAACTTGAATTTTCTTCCATAGGCTGACATTGACTGGTTTCACTTGGAAATTCTTCTAAGTGTGGAGTTTTGGAACTTTAAAATATTCCTCTAAAATCAGCCGAAATACGAATTCCGATTTACTCACCTGTTATCAGGAGAGACCTCAGTGCTGCATCTTTCAGCCCAGTACTGGTCCTGAAAAGTAATTTTAACCGTACTTACCGGTAACTTGAATTTCCTTCATAGGCTAACATTGACTGGTTTCACTTGGAAATTCTTCTAAGTGTGGAGTTTTGGAACTTTAAAATATTCCTCTAAAATCAGCCGAAATACGAATTCCGATTTACTCACCTGTTATCAGGAGAGACCTCAGTGCTGCATCTTTTAGCCCAGTACTAATCCTGAAAAGTAATTTTAACCGTACTTACCAGTAACTTGAATTTCCTTCCATAGGATATCATTGCCTGCTTTTTGTTGAAAAAGTTTCTAAGTGTTGATTTTTGGAACATACAAATATTCCTCTAAAAACAGCCGAAATACGAATCCCGATTTACTCACCTGTTATAAGGAGAGACCTCAGTGCTGTATCTTTCAGCCCAGTACTGGTCCTGAAAAGTAATTTTAACCGTACTTACCAGTAACTTGAATTTCCTTCCATAGGCTAACATTGACTGGTTTCACTTGGAAATTCTTCTAAGTGTGGAGTTTTGGAACTTTAAAATATTCCTCTAAAATCAGCCGAAATACGAATTCCGATTTACTCACCTGTTATCAGGAGAGACCTCAGTGCTGCATCTTTCAGCCCAGTACTGATCCTCTAAAGTAATTTTAACCGTACTTACCAGTAACTTGAATTTCCTTCCATAGGATATCATTGCCTGCTTTTTGCAGAAAAAGTTTCTAAGTGTTGATTTTTGAAACATACAAATATTCCTCTAAAATGAGCCGAAATCAGAATTCTGATTTACTCACCTGTTATCAGGAGAGAGCACAGTGCTGCATCTTTCAGCCCAGTACTGGTCCTGAAAAGTAATTTTAACCGTACTTACCGGTAACTTGAATTTCCTTCATAGGCTAACATTGACTGGTTTCACTTGGAAATTCTTCTAAGTGTGGAGTTTTGGAACTTTATAATATTCCTCTAAAATCAACCAAAGTACGAATTCCAATTTACTCACCTGTTATCAGGAGAGAACCCAGTGCTGCATCTTTTAGCCCAGCACTGACCCTGAAAAGTAATTTTAACTGTACTTACCAGTAACTTATATTTTCTTCCATAGGAATCCATTGTCTACTTTTCAGCAGAAAAGTTTCAAAGTGTCGATTTTCACAAACTACAAATATTCCTAAAAAATCGCCTGTATGACTTAAACGCATTCTTTCAACTGTTTACAGGAGATGCACCAGTGCTGGATCCAGGATCCAACACTGAGTAAGAAAAAGTAACGATAACAGTTTTTACCTGCTAAGTGAATTTCCTTCCATAGGATAACATTGGTGATTCTATGAGAAAAAGTTTCTAAGTGTCAACTTTTAAAATACAATAATATTCCTTAAAAATCACGACTGTAACCAAAACGCTTTTACTCAACTGTTTACAGGAGATGTGCCAGGACTGAATCTAGGATCCAGTCCTGTGGTTAGACAAGTAATCCATAAAGTAACTAATTGCATTTAACTAGAAATTCACATTGAGCTGAATGTTGCATTGTGTTTGAAAATGTGTTGCCCATTGCAACAACTGTAACTACTGTACTTAAAAGTCTATTGCCTATGTGCAAAGTATTTAAACTAAAGTAATTCATTCTGAGAAAGTATTTTTGTAATGTAATGTATAATGTAATTACAATGTAATTTAAAAAATAAAATATGTAAAAAAAATTGTTTCTAAAAATGTAGTAAATCAGTATTAAAAAAATGTATATAACAATTAATATTTTTAAAAATTGTCATTTACAAAACCTTTGAAATTCACTAAAAACCGTAGGTTTCAGACATGTTATAGTTACAAATTAGCATTTAAAAACCTTTGAAATTCAATGAAAAAACCATAGGTTTCAGGGACGTTATAGTTACAAATTAGCATTTAAAAACCTTTGAAATTCACTGAAAAAACGATAGGTTTTAGGGACAGTTATAGTTAGTTGGACATTGCACTCGTACAAAACCCATGAAATTACCCCGTTATAGTTAGTCCAGCTAACTATAACTCGCGCCCGCAATGCACTGCTGATGACGTCACTTATTACATCACTCATGACATGGTCAGTGACATCACTGATGACATCACTGATGACATCTCAAATGACATCACTGATGACATCATCCACATGATAATCTGATGCACCTCCTCACACCCTAATATAACCTTTGATACACCCACTCTAAATTACAGACTGCCATTCGCAAAACCATAGACACTCCAACACCAATAACTACATACCCACTCACTGATTCTTAGGTCTACACACACACATACACTCACTCACCCGTACAGTCACTCATACTTACGGTCACTCAGTACAGGACTATCATATGCACTCTTACTCCTATATAGACACTCAAACACCGCCACTCATCCATAGAGGTACTCACACACCTAGTCAGTCATGCAAATAATTAAACACACTGCCATTTACTCACCTATACAGTTATACACACACCAGCTCACTTAATCATACAAATACTAGCACATTGTTACGCTCTTATACAATCACTGATACAAGCACACACTCATCCATACAGCCACTATCACAATCACTCACTCTCGCTTATAGCTATTTATATACTCCAACACAGATATATACTGCCTTTCACATATGTAGTTACTCACACATGTACCACTGGGACATACATTCACTCACTAACACACTCTTACACACACTTACCCACCCATACAGTCTATCACAGATGCACTCTTGAAACCATCCACCCATTGAATCACCCACTCACACATCTATGCACAGAGTTGCACACACCCCTCCCACACAAACACTCAGGCACCCATACAGATACTCAGACAAGCATTCAATAACTCATATAGACACTCATGTAGCTATTCACAAACACATGCAGCCACTTACACAGCAACAGACAGACGGATACAGACATTCACCCAGTTTAGTCACTAACCCATGCATTCAGTAAGATACGTTAAATCACTCACTTATACAGTCAGTCACGCACCTACTAAATCATCCATACAGACACTTACACACCCACTCATTCTTCAATACGTCTTTTCCTATATATATTAAAAATATTTAAACTTTACAGAAACACACAGTCACTGGATGATGTCATCAGTGATGTCATTTGAGATGTCATCAGTGATGTCATCAGTGATGTCACTGACCATGTCATGAGTGATGTAATAAGTGACGTCATCAGCAGTGCATTGCAGGGCGCGAGTTATAGTTAGCTGGACTAACTATAACGGGGTAATTTCATGGGTTTTGTACGAGTGCAATGTCCAACTAACTATAACTGTCCCTAAAACCTATGGTTTTTTCAGTGAATATATATATATATATATATATATATATATATATATATATATATATTATCTACTGGCGGTCGCCAGTAGATAGTTATAGTTTGGACCCATTTTCCATAGGAAATCCGTAACATTCTATTCCCAATAACTTTGGCGCCGGTTGACGAATCTTCGTGAAATTTTCTAAACTTATGGCCCGCTCCGGTCCGCCCCTATCTTGAAAGTTTCGGGGTGATTCGTCAACTGGGGGCTGAGAAAAAAGGGGGGTCCCAAAACGTGTTTTCCCCATGCAATTTTCCATAGGAACCTTTAGTCGCAGCTACAGCCCGAACTGCTGAACGGAATTACACCAAATTTGGCAAAAAGGTAGCCCTTGGTTCAGTGTTGTGCCTTTTGGTTAAATGGTGTAAATCCGTTCAGTAGATCCTGAGAAAATCAAAAGTAAAATCACATATATATCTATGGCCGCGGTGGATCCGCGCACCCTGAGCGCACCCTGCACGCACCCTCCTGATCACGAGCTGCATGCTAATTGGCTGTCAACTGCCTGTCAACACTCCAAATCAGGAAGTGTTGGCAGCCATTTTGTGCCTAGGTAGAACCGAGGCACAAGAAATCCTTGAAAAAAGTGTGCAAAACGCAAAAAGGGGGCAGGGTAGAAACACCCTGACCCCCTAGGCCTGCTTAGGGTGTCCCACAAGGACCCCCTGGGCCCAATTATTATTTTTTTAAATGGAAAGATGCGCACAGGGTGCGCGGATCCTGCCAATAATAAAAAAAAAACGAAGCGCGGGCTTTCGCGCTTTGTTGGTAATTAGCCCCCGGGGGGCCAAGTCCCGGGGGCAATATTATTATGTGAATGGGGGGCCCGGAGGCTTCAATATTCATGGGTGGGGGGGCTCAAAGGCCCCCCCAAGCCCCAGGGACCGCCACCCCCGGGGCTTCTTTAGAATATATGCGGAGGGGCTCATGGCCCCCCCGCAGCCCCGGGGACCGCCACCCCCCGGGGCTTTAAAAAAAAAAAAACCTGTGTGGGGGGGGGGCTTGAGCCCCCCCACACGCCCCGGGGACCGCCACCTCCCCGGGGCACTAAGTATTCTAATTAGGGTGTCCGTGATGGAACCCAAGCCCCGGGGACCAACAGCCCCCGGGGCTTTGTAAGTGGTGGGAGGGGGGCCACGCGGCCCCCCTCCTCAAGCCTGTCATGGCCCTGGGGACCGCTACCCCCCAGGGCCGGCTCCTGCAGTGTCCCGGGGTGCCCTGCTGTTTGCTATGGCTCCCGCCCTGTTATAGCAAACTTGGTTTGGATTTTGAAAGAGAGAGCAGGGAAACCTGCTCTCTCTTTCAAAATGCAAACCAGATTGCTTTTCCACACGGGGAGCTGCATGTTAGCAGTTCCCCATGTGGAAAAGCAATGCCGGCTCCCGAAGGATGCGGTGAGCCGGCTGGGACCGTGGGGGCATTGGGGCTCCCCCACGGTCCCCAACGTTGTATATAGGCCCCGGGGGATGGGGTCCCCGGGAGAATAAAAATTAGTGGTAGGTGCTAATTTTTTTTTTACGGTAAAATTAGGAGTCGCGCATCCAGCGCGGCGCTCAGCGCGGCCCCCTGGCGTGCATGCATTGGGTGCGCGACTCCTAGCGCGTTGGGTGCACGATTCCCAAAAAATATTGGGAAAAAACAGTAAAGTAAATAATATAAATATATTAAAAAAAATATATACAACAAATAAAAAACATTAGTTACAATATTTTAAAAACATTTTTTTCCATTTAAATTAAAAATATATAATGTAATTAAAAAATAAAATATGTAAAAATAAATAGTTAAAAAAATGTAGAAAATCAGTATCAAAATAGTAAATATAAGATTTATTATATTTAAAAATTGGCATTTAAAAAACCTTTGAAATTCACTGAAAAAACCATAGGTTTCAGACATGTTATAGTTAGGAATTAGCATTTAAAAAACCTTTGAAATTTACTGAAAAAACCATAGGTTTTAGGGACAGTTATAGTTAGTTGGACATTTCACTCGTACAAAACCCGTGAAATTCCCCCGTTATAGTTAGTTCAGCTAATTATAACTGGCGCTCCCGCAATGCACTGCTGATGACGTCACATATTACATCACTCATGACATGGTCAGTGACATCACTGATGACATCACTGATGACATCTCAAATGACATCACTGATGACATCATCCAGTGACTGTGTGTTTCTGTAAAGTTTAAATATGTTTAATATATATAGGGAAAGGCGTATTGAAGAATGAGTGGGTGTATAAGTGTCTGAATGGATGATTTAGTAGGTGCGTGACTGACTCTATAAGTAAGTGATTAAACGTATCTTACTGAATGCATGGGTTAGTGACTAAACTGTGTGAATGTCTGTATCCGTCTGTCTGTTGGTGTGTAAGCGGCTGCATGGGTTTGTGAATAGCTACATGAGTGTCTACATGGGTTATTGATTGGTTGTCTGAGTATCTGTATGGGTGCCTGAGTGTTTGTGTGGGTGGGCTGTGTGTGACTCTGTGCATAGATGTGTGAGTGGGTGATTCACTGGGTGCATGGTTTCAAGAGTGCATCTGTGATGGACTGTATGGGTGGGTGAGTGTGTGTATGGGTGTGTTAGTGAGTGAATGTATATCTCAGTGGTACATGTGTGAGTAACTACATATGTGAAAGGCAGTATATATGTGTGTTGGAGTATATAAATGGCTATAAGTGAGAGTGTGTGATTGTGAGAGTGGCTGTATGGATGAGTGTGTACTTGTATCAGTGATTGTATAAGAGCGTAAGAATGTGCTAGTATTTGTATGAGTAAGTGAGCTGGTGTGTGTATAACTGTATAGGTGAGTAAATGGCAGTGTGATTAATTATTTGCATGACTGACTAGGTGTGTGAGTACCTCTATGGATGAGTGGCGGTGTGTGAGTGTCTATGTAGGTGTATGAGTGCATATGATAGTCCTGTACTGAGTGACCGTAAGTATGAGTGACTGTACGGGTGAGTGAGTGGATGTGTGTGTAGACCTAAGAATCAGTGAGTGGGTATGTAGTTATTGGTGTTGGAGTGTCTATGGTTTTGAGAATGGCAGTCTGTAATTTAGAGTTGGTGTATCAAAGGTTATATTAGGGTGTGAGAAGATGCATCAAATTATCACAAGGATGATGTCATCAGTGATGTCATTTGAGATGTCATCAGTGATGTCATCAGTGATGTCACTGACCATGTCATGAGTGATGTAATATGTGACGTCATCAGCAGTGCATTGCGGAGGCGCGTGTTATAGTTAGCTGAACTAACTATAACGGGGGAATTTCACGGGTTTTGTACGAGTGAAATGTCCAACTAACTATAACTGTCCCTAAAACCTATGGTTTTTTCAGTGAATATATATATATATATAGATATATATATATATAGATATATATCGTACACACTGGCGGTTGCCAGTAGGTAATTATAATTAGGACCATGTTTCCATGAGTATAGCATATTTTGTTTTGCTAATATCTTTGGCGTTATTGATGAATCTTCACAAACTAATTTTCCACTCACCTCAGCTGCTGTCTGGAAAGTTTTGGACTGATTTGTAAGGCACGGCCGAGAAAATGGGGGGGTACCAAAACGCGTCTTCCTCATGCAATTTCCCATAGGGATTTTGAACTAGACCACAGCCCGAATCGCTGAACGGAATTACCCCAAATTTGGCATAAAGCTAGATCTTGGGCCAGAAACCGTGCCTTTTGTAATTTGGTGTGAATCTGTTCAGTAGTTTGGGAGTTATGAAGACACAGATCCACCACGGAGGTTCAGCGGATCCACGCTCCAACAGCAATGCTGTGATTGGCCATCCACAACCTGAAAGTAAAGTTGCTGTTGCCATTTTCTGTATCGGGACTCAGTCCCAGGGAGCAAAAATAAGAGATAAAATTGAATGAAGGATCAGGGTGGAGGCACCCTGACCCCATGGGTCTGATAGAGGGGTCGGTGAGGGACCCCTCACTGGCAAGAAATTGCTCCAAAATATTTTTTTAACACACACAAAGATACATGGATCCCAGCAGCACTCAGCGTGCCCCCGTGTTAATCCACGACAGACCCAAGGATCCATATCCCAATTAAAAAAAATATACACCCATAAGAACAGGCAGCCCAGTTACATTAGGGAATAATTATAAAACAGCTTCCTCAAACCCACTTAGACACTCTCTCACATCCCCACACTCCACTCATACACCCACCCAGAGACCCACACAGACACTCACACACCTGCTCACACACCCATACAGCCACTCACAAACCCACTGCAATATAGCCCGCAGACCGTTTATTTGCCCAAGGATCCGCTGCGGATCCATGGAGCTGAGTGAGAAATTAGAAAAAGGGATTTAAAAACAAAAAACTGTGTTTGGGAAAATGGTTGACCCTGAGAAGAGCCTTTGTGTTTATGGTGTGTAGATGATAACTACACATGAAACAGGATGCAGTTTTTTAAGTTGTTGAAGAACACCCTGTTGCCTGTGTCTGTTAAATTGACTCTTTCTTTTTTATATATTCCGTCCATGTCGAAGTGTAAGTAATTGAAAATGAGGCTGTTATTGCAATGTATGAGGTGGAGATTGCAATGGAGCAAACAAGACAGGAAACAATGAATTTGGAAGATTTAGTTGCACAGCTAAAAGATGAGGAAATGCAAATATATATGGAGGTGAAAGCTACAGTTGAGCAAGGGTTGCTTCATGACAAGGAAGAGTGTGCATTTTCAACACTTAAACCTATACTGTTGTACGCCAGTGGTCAAGCTAGCACTGGCAAAAGTTTCTTAATATAAGATCTTACTGCTTTTCTACAAAAGACTACAGAGTGCAATTCATCCTGTGTGGTTACAGCACCTACTGGATTAGCTGCACACAATGTCAAAGCTGTTACTTTGCATCGACTTTTGATGCTGCCTGTGGAACGTGATAACAAACTGGAATATCAAAAGTTGTCTGGTGATTCCTTCTTTTTTCGTAGTTCTTCTTCTTCTTCTCTCGCCTCTTCCTCCTGCTGCCTCTGACATCCTGATGCCATTTTCAAAACTGCTTTGGAAAAAACACCAAAAAAAGAAGAAGTTCCAACTGGCTGGAGAGGTGTGAAAACTAAAGAGATGCACCCAAAGAAGAAGGAATGGGAAGAAACTTCCTGTAAAAGAGGTTGGCAAGCGTTCCAACCAATCAAATGTATTTGTTGCTCTGTCACATGGGATTCACGGATCCGTTGCATCGGTGCTGTGTCATCACTCCGAATAGGAAAATATGTATCAAAACAGCCTTGAAAGGTATATTTACTTATTGGAATATGTTTTTATGCTATTTTACTAAATCCCTTACCTCAAACATCAATTTAATAGTGTCCATGTATGTTTTTAAGTGTTATTAGAAATCATGCCAGATCTACAGTTCCCCATCGGAGCCCTGAACCGGAAGGATGCATGGGTTTCAAAACCATAATTTTTATTTTTAAAAGAATTAAAGTTATGTAACTCAATATTTTTATATTTTTTTTATCTAAAACATATCTAGATTAAAATCACCTTAAAAATCTGAGGTTAAAGTAATTTTATAGATAGGTGTGTTTCATTACTCTATGTTTTTTTTTTTAAAGTACAAATTCAGTCAAAAAAACAAAGTTTACAGGCACATTATAGTTAGGAAATACCATTCAAAAACCGTAGAAATTCACTGGAAACAAAGCCAAAGGTTACAAGGACATTATAGTTAGGAAATAGAATTACAAAACCTTAAAAATGTACTAAAAAAAGAAAAGGTTACATGGACATTATAGTTAGGCTCAGATTTTGCACACACAATTCATAGACATTCAGCAGTTACCCGAGCTAACTATAACTTAAGCCCCCAATGCACTGCTTATGACCTCACATATCACTCATGACATAGTGATATCACTGATGACATCACTGATAACATCTAAAATGACATCACTGATGAGATCATCCAATGAGTATGTTTTGTAAAAGTGTGTATTTATTTTGTTATGTTCGCGAATCTATTGCAAAATGCAGATGATATAGCGATAGTCACGTCGGATCCAGCTATGACTCTGGTAGAGACAGAACAATTAGCATCAATATATGGGAGGAGTGCAGGCTATAAGTTAAACCTGGCCAAGACACAGGTTATATGTACAGATCAAGCACTTTTTAATGATCCTAGAGTTACGAAGGAGGCAACGTACCTGGGGGTGTGTCTAAATGCATGCCTAGAAACGATGGTTCTGTCCAACTGGGACCCCATGCTACGTAAGATTAAAAAGGAATTAGACAGAATGGAAGGCCTACACTTATCAATGTTGAGAAGATGTAACGTCCTAAAAATTAATATTTTGCCAAGGGTCCTATATTTTTTAGGGCGGTTCCATTAGAAATTGCAGGGAAACAGATCCAGAAATTACGATCTATATGTAGCAGTTTTCTGTGGGCCCAGGGCAAACCTCGCCGAGCTATGAAATTTATGACCCTTCCACGATCACGAGGGGGCTAGGCAGTCCCCAATTTCCAGTTCTATTACTGGGCATGTCTGCTACAACGTATGGGAATCTTATTAGTTGGGGAAGGCGAGGACAGTACAGATGAAATCCCGCATATTTTTCAGATATTATTGGGCTTCAAAGCAGAGAGGAATTTTTTTAAGATTCTTGAGCCCAGCTATTATAAAAAGACCCGATTCAAGGTTGTCCAGGCTGCCCATAAGGCTTGGCTTCAGATTAGGAGATATCTGCAGATTGGTAGGGTCAATTTTTATACTCCCACTGATGCTCCAACACTACTTCCCTCTATTTTTTCTGATGTTATTATGGACAGATGGAGACGTAAGGGCATTCAGACTCTAGGAGACCTAGTAGACAGTAGTGGTGTCAGGGCATACTCTTCGTTAATGTCTAAGTATGATCTTCCTAAAGCTGATTTTTTAAATACCTGCAGATTCGTGATTATCTGCTAAAAAGAGGGAATACTCCATGCCTGGCACAGAAAAATAACTTGCTAGAAGTAGTGAGGGGTCGGGGAAGGATTGGTAACTTATATCAAACACTTACCGCAATACAAAATGATGATCTAGAGGCACAAAATGCTAAATGGAACACCAGGCTATCCCTTGGAGGAAATGTCTTCCAAGAGTCTATCACATTAGCCGATAAACTTTTAATCTCCTCCAGCCTTAAAACACAACAATATAAGACCATGTTCAATTTATATTATACTCCTGTAAAAATTGCACGTTGGGGTGGATTAAATGAATCTAAATGTACTCGGTGTGGGATGGATCAGGCAGATATAGTCCATATGTTTTCAACATGTCCAGAATTGAAACAATTAATTAATATGATGCAGACCTTTTTGACGGAAGTTACAGGGGCACAGATTGTGATAACCCCTACAGTTATGTTGTTGGGAGTTTTAGAAGATGGCATGCCAGCACAGGAAATGTATGCATTTAGGTATTTAATTTATATCGCTGTTGCAGTGGCTAGATTATGATTAGCTTCATTGTGGCGGCAGAAAGAACCCCTTACCTTTGAAATGTGGAGAGGAAGGTTATATGCTATATGCAAACTGGAAACTAGTCTATATGCTATTAAAGGGCTACAGAAACGGAGACTGGGCATCAAGATTTGGGGGGCTCTTATAGAGCATCGAACACCAATGATAGATTAAAGATGATCTCCGGGACGCTGGTTTGTGATACTTCTAACATATCTACTCCCCCTGTGAAACAAGCTATATGTACTTATTTTCACGAGAGATTGGAGGAAGCATCCGACCTTTAGGTTTTAATTACTTTGATATTGATATTTATATGTTTGGATTGATCAAACTCGCCTATGTTTTACTTTCTTGCATTTTTTGTTTATGTATTTGTTTTTTGCAAATGGCTATTGGCTAAATAAAAAAATTTAAAAAAAAATGTCACAATACATTCTTTCCGATATCGCAAACATTCACAAAACTGGCGTGTTTTTAAAAACATTTAAAACATATATACACTTTATAAAATTATTGTTTGAGGTCAGTGGTTTGCTAATATGACATAAAAACTTACTTATAATGAGCAAATGTTTATATTAAAAAGACTGTTTCATTACATTTGCCAAAATCACGATTACGTCGACATTTACAAATTCCACGTGACTACTGAATAAAGGGACTTGATTGGATAAAACACTTTTCATACCTCTAGAAAGGAAGACCCCACCCAGTTTCAATTTCTTTTATCTCTGATTGCTGAAATTAGAGGATATCTTTCTTACAACTCCAGTTTTGGTATTGAAAATACTCTATTTGGCTCATTTTTGTTTTCATTTAAAATGGCATCAGAGCAAATGAAGACCAGTATCCGGGGGAGAGAGATGTCAGTTCATTGGAGGAGGAATGACCACCCAAGAAACAGTCTATTGCCTGGAATTTTTTTACCATCCCCTCAGGACAAATAAAGGTTGTAGCGAAGCACATCAAGTGCAACGTCTGTGACAGGATCCTCTCCAGAAGTACATCTAAGAAATATTCTTGTGGCATCACAAGTATGTTGAAACATTTAAAAATGTAATCTAAACAACAAAAGAGTGTATCCCTTGAACAAGAGAGCAGAAAAAAGGGGAATCAGAATTTGATTCTTTAAAACAAACAAAGGAACAGGGTGTATGGTTACGACCTGCTGTCAAAGAGGGAATCCAACCTTGTTTCGGAGGATTCCACATGTATACACTGGGTGAAAGCTCATCACACCATGAGTCTCGGGAGGGGGGTGGTGGCTAGTAGGCACACCGCCAGCAAAGCCAAGCACCCGCTTGGTACCTGTACAACCCTCTGATCACCGGACCCCGTCGATAGGAACCGCCTATCGACGGGGTCGTAACCATACACCCTGTTCCTTTGTTTTCACATCTGACTCACGGTTGGGTGAGCCTTAGCGCGCTCATACCACCGGGGTCTACGCACCTTGGTAATGACGAATGCCCAGCTATTTGCTTGACAGTGGCAGAAACATGTTGACCATTCACTAGTAGTGAGATTTAGCTGATTATACTACTTCAGCTTTTCATCACTTACTTTGTTTTTACCCGTGCCTGGTTGGCCGGCGAATAAAGTTATTGGTTACAACCAAGGCATTTTTTAACATTCACTTTTCACTATCACGTCACAACAAACTTTTACCAGCTCCGCAGTAATTCTGGCGTCGAAGCACACCTGGGAGGTATTCGACCTTCCGGGTGGGGCCCTATGATGAAGAATGTCACCAACCAGGTTGGTGAGTGAGGGCTTTTAAAGAATCAAATTCTGATTCCCCTTTTTTCTGCTCTCTTGTTCAAGGGATACACTCTTTTGTTGTTTAGATTACTGACTTCGGGGGGCTAAGAGTGTTTTATACCCGCTCCTTTCCCTCTCTCTCTTGTTGTTCAAATGACATTTAAAAATGTATCATTCAACACGCTTGGCAAGGGAGGAGAGTCAGCGTCACGCATCTGACCCAACAATATCATCTGCAACGCCAATTGCTCCTAGGGACACCCTTCTACCTGTGGTCCAGCAACAACTCCCTGAAAGAGCACACAGTTGGAACATTTTGAACTGACTGTAAGAAAGTTTTAACTGTTGGAGAACAGTCTGTTGCTGCAGTTTTAGAGGCAGTGAGAAACCATAAGTGTTTATTTATTTTATTTTATAATTACACTTATTTCTCTGGTTTTTAGGGTTTTTTAAAGTTTATTTTTACCTGTTGCCATTTTAACTGAAAAAAACTCCCCAAAAAATAACAAAATGCTAAAAAACACAAAAAAGTTCAGAAAAGTAAAAAAACAAAGGTTCTCGTTAGAACCACCTTTCTTGGTTTTAAAAACTATATCTGTCTAAGTGAGTGAATGAGTGAGTGAGTTCCTGTGCGAGTGGCAGAGTGAGTGAGTGGTTATCTGGGTGTAACTGGGTGTGTCAGTGACTGTATGAATGAGTGAGTGAATGTGTGAGGGGCTGTATTGGTGAGTGAGTGTGAGTGGCTATATGGGTGAGTGAGTGGGTGTGTGAATGGCTGTATGGGTGAGTGAGTGCCTGTGTCAGTGGCTCTATAGGCGAGTGAGTGGCTGTGTCAGTGGCTGTATGAGTGAGTGAGTGGGTGTGAGTGACTGTATGGGTGATTGAGTGGCTGTATGAGTGTGTGGGTGTGAGTGACTGTATGGGTGAGTAAGTGGGTATGTGATTGGCTGTATCAGTGAGTGGGTGTGTGAGTAGATGTATGGGTGAATGACTGGGTGTGTTAGTGATTATATGAGTGAGTGAGAGGGTGTGTGTGTGGCTGTATGGGTGAGTGATTGCTAGTGAGTGGCTGTATGGGTGAGTGAGTGCTAGTGTAAGTGGCTGTATGGGAGAGTAAATATCTGTGTGAGTGTCTGTGTGAGTGACTGTATGGGTAAGTGAGTGATCGTGTGAGAGGCTGTATGGGTGAGTGAGTAGGTATGTGAGTGGCTGTATGGGTAAGTGGGTGTGTGAGTGACTGTGTCAATAAGTGAGTGTGCATGTGTTAATAGCTGTATGGGTGAGTGAGTGGGTGTGTCAATGACTTTATGGATAAGTGAGTGCAAGTTTGAGTGGCTATATGGGTGTATTAGTGTGTGTGTTAGTAGCTGTATGGGTGAGTGAGTGTTTGTGTTAATAGCTGTATGGGTGAGTGAGTGGGTGTGTGAGCAAGTGGCTGTGCTAGTGGGTGTATGAGTGAGTGAGTGTATGGATGAGTGGCTGTATGAGTGAGTGAGTGGGTATGTGAGTGGATATCTCAGTGGTTATATGGGTAAGCTACTGGGTGTGTCAGTGACTGTATGGGTGAGTGATTGGGTGTGTGAATGGCTGTATGGATGTGTTAGTGAATATGTGAGTAACTGTACAGGTGAGTGAGTGGGTGTGTCAGTGGCTATATGGGTGAGTGAGTGGTTGTATGAGTGCATGTCCCGGTATGTGGCTGGGTGTGTTAATGACTGTATTGATGTGTGTCTGGATGTCTCAGTAGCTGTATCACTATCTACCTCAGTGTGTACCTTGAGAATGTAAGTTTGTCCAAGAACACAGTCAGAAATAATTAGTAAAGTGCATTACTCCAGTAGATGGTGTCATTCATCTGTATAAAAAGAAGAAAAACATAATAATAAGTTAATATTACTCAATACACTTCTACTTTTTCAATGCATAAATACATATTACAAAAGAAAATAGACATTTCCTATGCTGTAATGGTATCTTATATTACTTTAAAGCATTTCATTTTCCCAGTTTTACTGTTCTCAGCTTCCATACTTGTACACTGTAAATAATGTACCATGTAAAGATTCATCCTTGAACAGTGGGGAAATAACAATCATGTAGATTGTAGAAAGACACCCCAGAACTGCACAGTATGTCACTACAAATCAGTGACACTATGCATTGCACTCACTATATTTATTCAATTAATTGATTTACCTATAATTATTGAACTAATCTAAACAAACATATGTTAAAAATAACTTTTTTATTATTAAAAGTGACTTAGTACTACTAAAGGATATAAAGGACACTAGAACATGAAAACCCTTATAAAGACTTCACCCCGGTAGGCCGAAAGATGGGATAAATACTGACGAACCATGAGGAACAAATACACTCTGCCAATTTTTAAACATTAATCCTCCTTAGAACTTTGGTTGAAGAAACATAAGATAAGAATTTGGTAGCTTAAAAGGCAGTTTTTGTTTAAATTTAAGGTTGCTGTCATTACATTCCATCTATCCCGTATTACTTTTTAAATAGACAGTATAGTGTCCAGATGTTACACTAACTCCTTTGTGAAAGATGATAGCCATAGTAGTATAAGTTCATCCAGAAATAGATATTTGTCCAGGCTTGAAGCTCATAATCTCTCTTTCCGATCTACTTCCATCTGCTCTGCATCATTATAGCATTAAAATAAGATACTTTCCACTTCTTCTCACATGTAATTTTGACAGACCATCTGATCAACAATTTGGACAGGTATTGTTTTGGTTAGCTTTATTGAACAACCTGTCAAAAGGCACAGGGCCATATTATCAAGAACGGGCGATAACATTATCGCCGCTTTAGCGGCAGGAAACTGCTGCTAAAGCGGCGATAAGGGGCTTGATAATGTGCCCTACAGAATTCCCATTAGAGGCCTAGGTTTGATGTCCTTCACACCAGAACCTGGGCTTCTGTTGGAATTCTATAGGGCATATTATCAAGCCCCTTATCACCGCTTTAGCGGCAGTTTCCTGCTGCTAAAGCGGCGATAATGTTATCACCCGTTCTTGATAATATGGTCCACAGTTTTGCAATCCGGTAGTGTTAAGTAAAGAAATCGCTCTGAATCTATTTGTGTACTTGACGTGAAGAGCAATCTTTACACTCATGGTTCCATGACTATCTGAGTCTAAATAAGTTATCAATGGTAATTTCTTCTTTTTCTAATACTCCAAGGATGATCATTATAAATTCCTGTTCATCTTGTTGAGTGTTCTAAGTAAATTGTACTGATCCACTAAATATATCTACCAGATCTTGAATGCCTGAAGCACAATGTATTACAGTTCTATCACTATATAAATGTTGCAGCAAGCCATACAGCCCAGAACATAATCTCTTATGTGGTTTCTATTCAAGTGCATTTACTAGATGAAGTAATTGAAAGAATACATTGCAAGCAGCATTTGCATGGCAGTTGACACCAGAAGGGTTTGACAAATGGTAATCTAGAATATCTCCCTCATTGTCAACTTTTTTGTTCCTGACAGCTTCCTTGTTCTCCTTCTTTTTCTTCTTTTCAACAACATCAGTACAATCCTTTGTAAGCTTTCATTTTGGACAGATTATCTGTTTTTCATAAATAGGATACTGTCCTAAATGAGAAGCATACTACACTTCTTAACCGATTGTATTGGATCAGAACTTACTTTGCTGTCATCAAAACCAACCAAATACAAACTGGACAATGTTATAACTCATGCTAATGCTAAATATGCTATACCTCCTTTAAATACAGTGCTACTAATATTAAGAAAAGCGATGTCTACACTTTAACCTTACGATTTATGGATAGTCACACATATGCTAGAGAAACAGGAAACTGCTGCCATAAAACATACAAGTCTTTTACAAGCAAAAACATGCAATGCACCTTCCAATCTGCTTTACACCATCAATCTGATCAAATTTTCTTTGTAAATATTCAACCTCATTCCTATTTGGAAAATTCATGAAATCGATCACTTTACCCGTAGCACCATTTACTAATCCTTCCTCTACATCTAAATGTCTATGCAAAACTACTCTACAATTCTTGCAAACACTTAAACATTTCTACATACAGACTTTTCCAATGCATCCAATGAATCCAGTTTTGCTTGTAGCTTTTCATTTATGAGTACGGTCACACCCTGCTATTCCATTTTGTCTATTGCAGTTAGTTGCAAAATCTCTTCTTTCTCAAATCTTAGTATTTTTTAATTAAAACAGGAGCAATCTTTAAGTGTAGGCATTAGGCAGACAACCATTTTTTCTTCCTGACTAAAATTAAACATTAGCTCCTCTGCTGTCTAGGTTGTAGGAAACAGTTTCCTAACAAGTCAGCTTTCTAACTGATGCTTTCACCCTTTTGTGAGAACTCCTACTCTAATATCCTTGAGACGTTTTCCATTCAATGTCAGATGCTTGCCGCATATTCTTAAGTAGTTCTTTGTTTTGGAAGTTTAACCAAATGCTTACGTTTCCAATACTTTCCAATCAATTTCAAGGTTCATCATGGAGAAGTGTCCTGAACACAGGCTGTCCTTTCACGGGGTAAGTTGTAGATCTAGAGCTTACCTTAGGAGTGATTTATGTTTAGTAAAAGCAAAGCTTAAGTATTTGCAGGTCGTTATAAATGGCAATTTAGCATAGCAGTGTAAACTGCACACATAGGCTCTTATGTAGAAGGCCTAACACATACTTGAAGGACTAAGGGCCAGATTTACGAACATATTTTGCTGTCGCAAACGGGAAATCGGCCCGTTTGCGACTGCAAAATTGGTCTGCCCCATGTACAAACCCTATTTTGCGAGTCAGTAACCTATTACGCACTCGCAAAATAGGGTTTGCGACTCGCTATTAGGAAGGGGCATGCCAAGGGCGTCCCTTCCTAATAGCGAGTCTCACTTAAATGTATGATTGTTTTGCAACCGCAATTGCGGTTGCAAAACACTCATAGTTTACCACCTACTTCAAGTAGGTTTTAAGCCACTCGCAAATTGGAAGGTGTCCCCAGGGGACCCCTTCCCCTTTGTGACTGTGTGAAAAAAAAAATTAAGAGCAGGCAGTGGTCCCACAGACCACTGCCTACTCGTAAAAAATGAAACAGAAACGTTTCATTTTTCTTTTTTAAATGCATCCTGTTTTCCTTTGAGGAAAACAGGCTGCATTTAAAAAAAAAAAACAGCTTTATTTAAAAAGCAACCGCAAACAAGAGAGGAAGTGAAGAGGTTTGGTGAGCTGTGGACTCAGCCTCCTCTATAAATTGCGCAAAAACGAAGAAAGTCCAAACTTCATTCATAGAAAATGCTGTCCTTCCAGAATCGGTTCTAAAGTGAGTGTTAGAAGACAATAAGTTTTCCTAGAAGTATATAGGAAAACAAAATCTTTTTTTTAAATAACCCTCACCCACAAATAGGTCCCTTGGTGGAATGCTTCATCATCGGGTTCTTCCCGCCCCGCTGCGGGATGGGGCGTGCTGCGACCGACGAAGACATGGGAGCACTTGTAAGTGAGGTGATTCTATGTGTTGGTGTGAGAGTGGAAGGGTTCGAGGCAATATAGTGAATTAAAAAATACCTGGCAGCGTGGAAACTAAACTTTAATACTCCCTGTAGCTGGTATTAGTAAAAGGGGGAGAGGAGGAATGTATGCTATAATGGGCTCTTTCCTCCCTGGTCTGTATGTTTCAAAGCCTTCCCCTCGGCTTTTCTTCAGGACCAAAGTGGTTGATCCCTAAACCACTCTACAAGAAACCTATGTGGTCTGCCTGATCAATGTCAAAGTCTAGCATGCATATTGTAAAACATGCAATCATACAATATTGGTATATTCCTGTAAATTAATCTGGAAGGATAGAATAAAACATGATTATCATAGAGATATATGCTCTTGAAAAACCACATCACCAAACTTATGGAAGGTCAATTAGTGATATATTTTCCCTTTTGCACGACTACTCCTAGTTCATTCACGTGGGTGCTGTGCTGCCCTTTGTCATGACGAACAAGACAGTACAAGACAAGTAACAAAAAACACACTCTATATGAGTTGTCATCTGTGGTAATTGTTTCCGTGTGTGGTGATCTCGTGGTGTCACCGTTTTTTTAACACAAGAGGGACATCATATGACTGTCTGTCTATAGAGACATGTGAGATAAATAAGAAAAACACAAAGCGATAACGTACACTTTTTGGTGCTAAACTAAAGCACCATGAGCTTAAACATGGGAGGGGAGGAGCGCTTGTAGTCAAACAATCGTCAAAGCTGCTCTCTTATCCAAGCAATGCCTACCCGTGGCCCTGATGAACGAGGGTTAGTTGTGGAGAGTCCGTTTAAGTATCCGGTAGCTTCCGCGTTGTGCGCATGTGTGTGTGTATGCGCTGGAATGCTAACCGCACAAGATGGCTGCCCTTTACTGGAATGACTGGCTCTAAGTAGTTGTGGTGACTTCCGCGTATGCCGCGCATGAGCGCCAGGGAACTAGAACACTAACAATAACAAAATGGCCACCACGCTGTGGCATTACTTCCTGGATAGTGTTTATCATTGCGGGTGTGAGTGCGTGGTTGCGCTCTACTCGATGATGAAGCATGCCACCAAGGGACCTTTTGGTGGGTGAGGGCTATTTTTAAAAAACATTTTGTTTTCCTATACCCTTTTAGGAAAACTTATTGTCTTCTAATACTCACTTTTGAACCGATTCTGGAAGGAAAGCATTATTTAGAAAGCAGTCAGACATGGTAGTGTGCTGACCCCAGCAGGCCACCATCCCTGGGAGTGATAGCCATTCTTAATGGGGTCGCAAATTGCACGTGTCTCATGAATATTAATGAGGCAGGCAATTTGTGACCCCATTAGGAATCGCAAACAGTGTCTGAGACACTGTTGTAAATTCATACTTGCAAGTAGCAAATTGCAAGTCGCAAAGCGACGCAATTTGTAATTCGCAAATTGATAGGGTCGTACATCTGGCCCAAATTCTCTGGGAAGCACAATCAGTACTACAATTCCAGTAGTACTATTTAACTTACAAACCCTTGGCACAGATAGTACATTGAACTACAGACTTACAAATAAATTAGATATACCATTTGGGGATAACTGTTTGAAATCATATTTAGGGGTCAAGACAATTCACTTTATGACTATGTCCCACTAATAAACTTTTCAGTCTCCTAATTCTAACTGACTGTTTTGGTATTCAACTAGATTTTGTAATAAAGGTTTCATTGTCCAAATGGATGTATAACTGACCATATATATATCTATATATATATCTATATTCCATATGGGGAATTTGTAAGGATGAAAAGGAATTGCTCCAAAGAAAAAGATGTGGAAGAGAAAATTGCGGAAACAACAGCAAGATTAAAATCTAGAGGCTACAAAGAAACAACACTGCGGAGAGGTAGACAAAAAATTTGAAAGAAATCACGAACAGAAACCCTGATTACGAAAAAAGAAAAACAAGCAGGAAGTTTGAAAGAACAGGAAGCACCTAGGTGTATCAATACATATAGCAAAGAAAGTGGAATCATCATCAATAAGATTAAAAAATACTGGCATTCAATTGCAAATGACCCAGATATTGGTGCACTTTTAGGATCAAGACCATTGGTAACTTACAGGAGAACAAAATCAATAAAAGATTTGATTGTAAAGAGCCACTTCCAGGAAGAGATACCAACAAATTGGCTCCAAGAACAACAACTAGGCTTTGTGAAATGTAATACTTGCAAAGCGTGCAAAATTGGAGAGAATCGGAAAAATGTAAAGGACTTTGAAGGAAAAACAATAGAGATCAATCAAAAAATCACTTGCACCACCAAATTTGTTATATACGTCATCAAGTGCAAATGTGGCATGCAATATGTCGGAAGTACGATCTGCATGTTGAAAAAGAGGATACTTGAGCATGTAAGAACGGTAAAGCATGTAAGAGCGGTAAAAAATAAAGACACATCATAAGCCACGGCGAAACACATGATAGCATGCCAAAACGGTGATTGGAAATCAATGAGTTTCTTTGGCATCCATACAAAATTGAATAACGAGCGAGGTGGAGACAGAATCCGGAAACTTTGTCAGATGGAGTCAAGATATATAATTAGATTAAGAACATAGACCCCGCTTGGGATTAACATCGACGAAGAACTGTATGTACATTTAGAATAAAAATGTTGGCACAATGGAATATCTGACAGCTGTAAAAGCAAGGACTGAAACAAACTTGTATAAAATGAAGGCATAAGGAAGAAACATAGAACTACCTCTTTGACTTACAATGGACACTGTGGGCACTAATCCCAACAACAAAAGAGAAAAAGAACAAAACAAAGAAAAAAAAACATATATCAATGGAGTTATAAAATAACATGGGACAATTTTGAGGTTGAAGCTAGAAGGACATTGGTAAAACATACTCATGGACATAAAAGAAAGATGCTGTAAAAAGTATACTCACTGTGAGCAAAAATGATGATCAAAATATTAAATTTGTAATTGTGGTCAAAAACTCCATATAATCCTGTAATAATATATACCATGAACAGTCTAAAAGCAGCATGTAAATATTGTAATATATGAATTAACGAAAACGAGCACTACATCATCCACAATGCCGCATTGTAGGCTAATGTGGATTGTATAAATTGTGCTGGAAGAGAGTCTCACCTACCGTGACTAAGGCCTAGGAGGGCTGAAACGCATTGGTGGAATCGATATAGAAATAAAATTCTGACAAATCAGAGTTCTCAGAGTGCAGCATATCCTTGTATGTAAAATATATATATATATATATATTCACTGAAAAAACCATAGGTTTTAGGGACAGTTATAGTTAGTTGGACATTGCACTCGTACAAAACCCGTGAAATTCCCCCGTTATAGTTAGTCCAGCTAACTATAACTCGCGCCCACGCAATGCACTGCTGATGACGTCACATATTACATCACTCATGACATGGTCAGTGACATCACTGATGACATCACTGATGACATCTCAAATGACATCACTGATGACATCACTGATGACATCATCCAGTGACTGTGTGTTTCTGTAAAGTTTATATATTTTTAATATATATAGGAAAGAGACGTATTGAAGAATGAGTGGGTGTGTAAGTGTCTGTATGGATGATTTAGTAGGTGCGTGACTGACTCTATAAGTGAGTGATTTAACGTATCTTACTGAATGCATGGGTTAGTGACTAAACTGGGTGAATGTCTGTATCCGTCTGTCTGTTGCTGTGTAATTGGCTGCATGTGTTTGTGAATAGCTACATGAGTGTCTATATGAGTTATTGAATGCTTGTCTGAGTATCTGTATGGGTGCCTGAGTGTTTGTGTGGGAGGGGTGTGTGCAACTCTGTGCATAGATGTGTGAGTGGGTGATTCACTGGGTGGATGGTTTCAAGAGTGCAACTGTGATAGACTGTATGGGTGGGTAAGTGTGTGTAAGAGTGTGTTAGTGAGTGAATGTATGTCCCAGTGGTACATGTGTGAGTAACTACATATGTGAAAGGCAGTATATATGTGTGTTGGAGTATATAAATAGCTATAAGCGAGAGTGAGTGATTGTGATAGTGGCTGTATGGATGAGTGTGTGCTTGTGTCAGTGATTGTATAAGAGCGTAAGAATGTGCTACTATTTGTATGAGTAAGTGAGCTGGTGTGTGTATAACTGTATAGGTGAGTAAATGGTAGTGTGTTTAATTATTTGCATGACTGACTAGGTGTGTGAGTACCTCTATGGATGAGTGGCGGTGTTTGAGTGTCTATATAGGAGTATGAGTGCATATGATAGTCCTGTACTGAGTGACCGTAAGTATGAGTGACTGTACGGGTGAGTGAGTGGATGTGTGCGTAGACCTAAGAATCAGTGAGTGGGTATGTAGTTATTGGTGTTGGAGTGTCTATGGTTTTGCGAATGTCAGTCTGTAATTTAGAGTGGGTGTATCAAAGGTTATATTAGGGTGTGAGGAGGTGCATCAGATTATCACGTGGATGATGTCATCAGTGATGTCATTTGAGATGTCATCAGTGATGTCATCAGTGATGTCACTGACCATGTCATGAGTGATGTAATATGTGACGTCATCAGCAGTGCATTGCGGGGCGCGAGTTATAGTTAGCTGGACTAACTATAACGGGGGAATTTCACGGGTTTTGTACGAGTGCAATGTCCAACTAACTATAACTGTCCCTAAAACCTATGGTTTTTTCAGTGAATTTCAAAGGTTTTTTAAATGCTAATTTGTAACTATAACGTCCCTGAAACCTATGGTTTTTTCAGTGAATTTCAAAGGTTTTTTAAATGCTAATTTGTAACTATAACATGTCTGAAACCTACAGTTTTTTCAGTGAATTTCAAAGGTTTTGTAAATGACAATTTTTAAATGTATTAATTGTTATGTAAATTTTTTTCATACTGATTTCCAAATTTTTTAGAATTTTTTTTTTTACATATTTTATTTTTTAAATTACATTGTAATTACATTATACATTACATTACAAAAAATACTTTCTCAGAATGAATTACTTTAGTTTAATTACTTTGCACATAGGCAATAGACTTTTAAGTACAGTAGTTACAGTTGTTGCAATGGGCAACACATTTTCAAACACAATGCAACATTCAGCTCAATGTGAATTTCTAGTTAAATGCAATTAGTTACTTTATGGATTACTTTTCTAACCACATTACTGGATCCTAGATTCAGTCCTGGGACATCTCCTGTAAACAGTTGAGTAAAAGCGTTTTGGTTACAGTCGTGATTTTTAAGGAATATTATTGTACTTTAAAAGTTCACACTTAGAAACTTTTTCTCATAGAATCACCAATGTTATCCTATGGAAGGAAATTCACTTAGAAGTTAAAAACTGTTATCGTTACTTTTTCTTACTCAGTGTTGGATCCTGGATCCAGCACTGGTGCATCTCCTGTAAACAGTTGAAAGAATGCGTTTAAGTCATACAGGCGATTTTTAGGAATATTTGTAGTTTGTGAAAATCGACACTTTGAAACTTTTCTGCTGAAAACCAGACAATGGATTCCTATGGAAGGAAATTCAAGTTACTGGTAAGTACGGTTAAAATTACTTTTGAGGATCAGTACTGGGCTGAAAGATGCAGCACTGAGGTCTCTCCTGATAACAGGTGAGTAAATCGGAATTCGTATTTCGGCTGATTTTAGAGGAATATTTTAAAGTTCCAAAACTCCACACTTAGAAGAATTTCCAAGTGAAACCAGTCAATGTTAGCCTATGGAAGGAAATTCAAGTTACTGGTAAGTACGGTTAAAATTACTTTTCAGGACCAGTACTGGGCTGAAAGATGCAGCACTGAGGTCTCTCCTGATAACAGGTGAGTAAATCAGAATTCGGATTTCGGCTGATTTTAGAGGAATATTTGTATGTTTCAAAAATCAACACTTAGAAACTTTTTCAGCAAAAAGCAGGCAATGATATCCTATGGAAGGAAATTCAAGTTACTGGTAAGTACGGTTAAAATTACTTTTGAGGATCAGTACTGGGCTAAAAGATGCAGCAATGGGTTCTCTCCTGATAACAGGTGAGTAAATCGGAATTCGTATTTCGGCTGATTTTAGAGGAATATTTTAAAGTTCCAAAACTCCACACTTAGAAGAATTTCCAAGTGAAACCAGTCAATGTTAGCCTATGAAGGAAATTCAAGTTACCGGTAAGTACGGTTAAAATTACTTTTCAGGATCAGTACTGGGCTGAAAGATGCAGCACTGAGGTCTCTCCTGATAACAGGTGAGTAAATCGGAATTCGTATTTCAGGCTGATTTTAGAGGAATATTTTAAAGTTCCAAAACTCCACACTTAGAAGAATTTCCAAGTGAAACCAGTCAATGTTAGCCTATGGAAGGAAATTCAAGTTACTGGTAAGTACGGTTAAAATTACTTTTCAGGACCAGTACTGGGCTGAAAGATGCAGCACTGAGGTCTCTCCTGATAACAGGTGAGTAAATCAGAATTCGGATTTCGGCTGATTTTAGAGGAATATTTGTATGTTTCAAAAATCAACACTTAGAAACTTTTTCAGCAAAAAGCAGGCAATGATATCCTATGGAAGGAAATTCAAGTTACTGGTAAGTACGGTTAAAATTACTTTTGAGGATCAGTACTGGGCTGAAAGATGCAGCACTGAGGTCTCTCCTGATAACAGGTGAGTAAATCGGAATTCGTATTTCGGCTGATTTTAGAGGAATATTTTAAAGTTCCAAAACTCCACACTTAGAAGAATTTCCAAGTGAAACCAGTCAATGTTAGCCTATGAAGGAAATTCAAGTTACCGGTAAGTACGGTTAAAATTACTTTTCAGGACCAGTACTGGGCTGAAAGATGCAGCACTGAGGTCTCTCCTGATAACAGGTGAGTAAATCGGAATTCGTATTTCGGCTGATTTTAGAGGAATATTTTAAAGTTCCAAAACTCCACACTTATAAGAATTTCCAAGTGAAACCAGTCAATGTTAGCCTATGAAGGAAATTCAAGTTACCGGTAAGTACGGTTAAAATTACTTTTCAGGACCAGTACTGGGCTGAAAGATGCAGCACTGAGGTCTCTCCTGATAACAGGTGAGTAAATCGGAATTCGTATTTCGGCTGATTTTGGAGGAATATTTTAAAGTTCCAAAACTCCACACTTAGAAGAATTTCCAAGTGAAACCAATCAATGTTAGCCTATGAAGGAAATTCAAGTTACCGGTAAGTACGGTTAAAATTACTTTTGAGGATCAGTACTGGGCTGAAAGATGCAGCACTGAGGTCTCTCCTGATAACAGGTGAGTAAATCGGAATTCGTATTTCGGCTGATTTTAGAGGAATATTTTAAAGTTCCAAAACTCCACACTTAGAAGAATTTCCAAGTGAAACCAGTCAATGTTAGCCTATGGAAGGAAATTCAAGTTACTGGTAAGTACGGTTAAAATTACTTTTCAGGACCAGTACTGGGCTGAAAGATGCAGCACTGAGGTCTCTCCTGATAACAGGTGAGTAAATCAGAATTCGGATTTCGGCTGATTTTAGAGGAATATTTGTATGTTTAAAAAATCAACACTTAGAAACTTTTTCAGCAAAAAGCAGGCAATGATATCCTATGGAAGGAAATTCAAGTTACTGGTAAGTACGGTTAAAATTACTTTTGAGGATCAGTACTGGGCTGAAAGATGCAGCACTGAGGTCTCTCCTGATAACAGGTGAGTACATCGGAATTCGTATTTCGGCTGATTTTAGAGGAATATTTTAAAGTTCCAAAACTCCACACTTAGAAGAATTTCCAAGTGAAACCAGTCAATGTTAGCCTATGGAAGGAAATTCAAGTTACTGGTAAGTACGGTTAAAATTACTTTTCAGGATTAGTACTGGGCTGAAAGATGCAGCACTGAGGTCTCTCCTGATAACAGGTGAGTAAATCAGAATTCGTATTTCGGCTGATTTTAGAGGAATATTTGCACAATGGTGAAGGGAGGGGGCGGGGCCTGAGGTGACATCTGTGCAAACGCGCCCCGTGGCGTGTTTTAAGTTGGGGGATTAAGTCCCCTTGAATCATGAGGGTCCCTACGGGCCAACTAGCCCACCAGGAACCTCCAGTATGCGCCAGGGGGCTGCGTTGCAGAGACATTTACAGAGGCCCCACCCCTTTTTACACCTCTCTGCAACGCAGCTCTGTGGCGCTTTCTGGACGTGTAGAGAGAAAAATCCTTTGGACTGGATTACTAGTGACAGTAGAACTGGGAGTTTTAACCCTGACAATATCATACAACACACACTCAAATACTATCACTACAGATATACCTTTGGGAAAACTGATCATACATCTGAAAAACAATCTAAACAATATACCACATATTTGGAAAAATATCAAAATCTTTTATTAAAAAATCTCATAGATCATAAAAAACCACAGCAGCATAGATCATAAAATTACAGTGCACAACATATCTAAATGAGCTTACACAAACTCCTAATTATAATTCATACACATATGCATCAAAGAACACATTTTTTAAAAAAGGCTTAAAAAGACATATGAGAGTACATAGAAATAGACAAAAATAATATGTCATTGAAAATCCAACCATCCGTGATTACACAATTTCTAGGGCTGGAGCCCGGTATATCTCACTTCATTAAATACTCAAAGGCCCAGACCGTGACACAGATTAAGTTGTATTCAAAGGGGCGTACCTGTTGGGCTAGTTGGCCCCCAGGGACCCTCAGGATTGAAGAGGATTTAATTCCCCATCTTAAAACGCGCCACGGGGCCTGTTTGCACACATGTCACCTGAAGCCCCGCCCCTCCCTTCACCACTGTGCAAACGCGCCCCGTGGCGCGTTTTAAGTCGGGGATTAACTCCCCTTGAATCCTGAGGGTCCCTGGGGTGCAACTAGCCCACCATATACCTCCAAAAGCGCCATAGAGCTGCGTTGCAGAGAGGTGTAAAAGGGGCGTGGCCTCTGTACACCTCTCTGCAACGCAGCGCCCTGGCGCATACTGGAGGTTCCTGGTGGGCTAGTTGGCCCCCAGGGACCCCCAGTATTCAAGGGGTCGTTCCCCCTCTGCAAACGCGCCAGGGCGCGTTTGCAGAGTGGTGAAGGAAGGGGCGGGGCGTACGGGCCCGATCGTTTTTTGTTTTTTTGGGGTTTTTTTCCCCCTGAAGGGGGGGCTGTGTGGCCCCCCTTCCTTTTTCCTATTTTTAGGCCCTGGGGACCCCATCCCCCAGGGCCTTTCCCCTTTTTTTTAAATTAAAATAAAAATAAAAAAACGGGAAGGGGGCCGCGTGGCCCCCCTTCCCTGGGCCTGTATTGGCCCCGGGGACCCCATCCCCCGGGGCATGGCCTTTTTTTTTTTTATTTGTTGGGGGGCTGGGTGGCCCCCCTCCTCAGGCCATTTAAGGCCCCGGGGACCCCATCCCCCAAAGCCGGCCTTGCACTTTTTTTTTTTTTTTTAAATTTTTGTTACTTTGGGGAGGGGGGCTGCGTGGCCCCCCTCCGTGGCCTCTTATGGCCCCGGGGACCCCATCCCCCAGGGCCTGGCCTCTCGTTGGGGACTGTGGGGGGGTCCCCAAACCCCCCACAGTCCCGCCGGCTCCCGTGTCCTACGGGAGCCGGCATTGCTTTACACATGGGGAGCAGCTAACATGCTGTTCCCCATGTGGAAAGCAATCAGCTTGGATATTGGAAGAGAGAGCAGGTTTCCTGCTCTCTCTTCCAATATCCAAAGCAAGTTTGCAATGACAGGACGGGAGCCGCGAGGCTCTCGTCCTGTCATTGCAAACAGCAGTGTCCCGGGGTAGGCACCCCGGGACACTGCAGGAGCCGGCCCTGGGGGTGGTGGTCCCCAGGGCCATCAAGGGCTCCAGGAGGAGGGCCGCGCGGCCCCCTCCCTACATTTTGAAAGCCCCGGGAGGTGGTGGTCCCCGGGGCTCTGAGAGTCCAAAACCCATTTTAATTTTTCTTAGTGCCCCGGGAGGTGGTGGTCCCCGGGCGTGTGGGGGCTGGAGCCCCCCACACAGGTTTTTTAAATAAAAAGAAGCCCCGGGGAGGTGGCGGTCCCGGGGCTGCGGGAGGGCTCAGAGCCCTCCCGCACCATCTACATAAAGCCCGGGGGTGGTGGTCCCCGGGGCTTGGGGGCCTTAGAGGCCCCCACACATAAAATTAACCCCCCAGCATGCCTCCGGGACTTGGCCCACCCGGAGGCCAGTAGCTATCGAGCGCGGAGACCGCGCTTCGATTTTTTTTTTGGCAGGGTTCGCGCTCCCTGAGCGCATCCTGCCGATTTTTTAAAAAAATAAAAAAAAATTTGCCCAGGGGTCCTTGTGGGACCCCCTGAGCAGACCTAGGGGTCAGGGTGTTTCTACCCTGCCCCCTTTGTGCGCTTTGCGCACTTGTTTCGAGGACAAAATGGCTGCCAACACTTCCTGGTTTGGAGTGTTGACAGCCAATTAACATAAAGCTCGTGCTCGGGAGGATCCGCGGCCCTAGATATCACTATCTTTTTACTTTTGATTTTCTCAGCAACTACTGAACGGATTTACACCATTTAACAAAAAGGGTTCTTTCTGAACCAAGAACTACCTCTTTGCCAAATTTGGTGTAATTCCGTTCAGCAGTCCAGGCTGTAGCCGTGTCTAAAGTTTCCTATGGAAAATTGCATGGGAAAACGCGTTTTGGGACCCCCTTTTTCTCGGCCCCCGCTTGACGAATCCCCCGAGACTTTCAGGGTAGGAGCGGACCGGAGCGGGCCATAAAGTTTGAAAATTTTGCGAAGATAAGTCAACCGGCAAGAGAGTTATTTCAAATAGAATGTCGCGGATTTCCTATGGATAATAGGTTGTAACTATAACTATCTACTGGCGACCTCCAGTAGATAATATATATATATATTATCTACTGGCGGTCGCCAGTAGATAGTTATAGTTAGGACCTATTATCCATAGGAAATCCACGACATTCTATTTGAAATAACGTTAGCGCCGGTTGACGAATCTTCGTGAAAGTTTCCAACTTGTTGGGGCGCTCCGCTCCTACCCTGAAAGTCTCGGGTTGATTCGTCAGCGGGGCCGAGAAAAAGGGGTCCCAAAACGCGTTTTCCCATTCATTTTTCCATAGGAACCTTTAGTCGCAGCTACAGCCCGAACTGCTGAACAGAATTACACCAAATTTGGCAAAGAGGTAGCCCTTGGTTCAGACTGGTGCCTTTGGCTTAAATGGTGTAAATCCGTTCAGTAGTTCCTGAGAAATTCACAAGTAAAGTCACATATATATCTATGGCCGAGTAGGGTCCGCGTACCCTCCCGATCACGAGCTGCATGCTAATTGGCTGTCAGCTGGCTGTCAACATTCCGATTCAGGAAGTGTTGGCAGCCATTTTGTCCCTCGGTAGAACCGAGGGACAGAAACAAGTGCGCAAGCGCACAAAGGGGCAGGGTAGAAACACCCTAACCCCTAGGCCTGCTCAGGGGTCCCACAAGGACTCCCGCGCTTCGATGTTAATTTGCCCCCGGGTGGGCCAAGTCCCGGGGGCATGGTGGGGGGGGTTTAAATTTATGTATGGGGGGCCTCTAAGGGCCCCAAGCCGGGACCACCACCCCCGGGGCTTAACACAAAATGGTGCGGGAGGGCTCTTTGCCCTCCCGCTGCCCCGGGGACCGCCACCTCCCCGGGCTTCTGTTTTAATTATTTTTAACCTATGTGGGGGGCTCCAGCCCCCACATGCCCGAGGACCGCCACCTCCCGGGGCACTAAAAATTAAAAATGGGGGTCCGTTTTGGACCCCCGAAGCCCCGGGGACCACCACCTCCCGGGGCTTTGAAAATGTGGGGAGGGGGCCGCGCGGCCCCCTCCTGGAAGCCAGTGATGGCCCTGGGGACCGCCACCCCCAGGGCCGGCTCCTGCAGTGTCCCGGAGTGCCTACCCCGGGACACTGCTGTTTGCAATGACAGGACGGGAGCCTCGCGGCTCCCGTCCTGTCATTGCAAACTTGCTTTGGATATTGGACGAGAGAGCAGGAGACCTGCTCTCGCTCAATATCCAAAGCTGATTGCTTTCCACATGGGGAGCAGCATGTTAGCTGCTCCCCATGTGGAAAAGCAATGCCGGCTCGCGCAGGAGGCGGGGAGCCGGCGGGACTGTGGGGGTTTGGGGACCCCCACAGTCCCCAACGAGAGGCCAGGCCCCGGGGATGGGGTCCCCGGGGCCATAAGTGGCCAGGGAGGGGGCCACGCAGTCCCCCTCCACAAATTTAATTTTTTTTTTAAAAGTGCAAGGCCGGCCCCGGGGATGGGGTCCCCGGGGCCTTAAATGGCCTGAGGAGGGGGCCACGCAGCCCCCTCCAAATAAAAAATCGAGGCCATGCCCCGGGGGATGGGGTCCCCGGGGCCAATACAGGCCCAGTAAAGGGGGCCACGCGGCCCCCTTCCCGTTTTTTTTTTTAATTTAAAAAAAGAAATAAAATGCTCAGGTCCCGGGGGATGGGGTCCCCGGGGCCAAAAGTGGGCAAGGGAAGGGGGCCACGCAGCCCCCTCCCATTAAATTTTTTTTTTTTTTTAAACGACTGGCATCGTGCCGGAGGCCCCGCCCCCCTCCCTGCAGTACTCTGCAAACGCGCCCCCTGGCGCGTTTGCAGAGGAGACGAATTCCCCTTGAATACTGGGGGTCCCTGGGGGCCAACTAGCCCACCAGGAACCTCCAGTATGCGCCAGGGGCTGCGTTGCAGAGACGTGTACAGAGGCCACGCCCCTTTTTACACCTCTCTGCAACGCAGCTCTGTGGTGCTTTTTGGAGGTATATGGTGGGCTAGTTGGACTCCAGGGACCCTCAGGATTCAAGGGGACTTAATCCCCCAACTTAAAACGCGCCACGGGCGCGTTTGCACAGTGGTGAAGGGAGGGGGCGGGGCTTCAGGTGACATGTGTGCAAACAGGCCCCGTGGCGCGTTTTAAGATGGGGAATAAATTCCTTTTCAATCCTGAGGGTCCCTAGGGCCAACTAGCCCACCAGGTACCTCCAGTATGCGCCACGGAGCTGCGTTGCAGAGTGTTGTAAAGGGGCGTGGCCTCTGAACACCTCTCTGCAACGCAGCCCCTGGCGCATACTGGAGGTACCTGGTGGGCTAGTTCGCCCCTAGGGACCCTCGGGATTGAGGAGGAATTAATTGTCCAACTTAAAACGCGCCACAGGGCTTGTTTGCAGACATGTCACCTTAGGCCCCACCCCTTCCTTCACCATTGTGCAAATATTCCTCTAAAATCAGCCGAACTACGAATTCCGATTTACTCACCTGTTATCAGGAGAGACCTCAGTGCTGCATCTTTGAGCCCAGTACTGATCCTGAAAAGTAATTCTAACCGTACTTACCAGTAACTTGAATTTCCTTCCATAGGATATCATTGCCTGCTTTTTGCTGAAAAAGTTTCTAAGTGTCGATTTTTGAAACATACAAATATTCCTCTAAAATCAGCCGAAATACGAATTTCGATTTACTCACCTGTTATCAGGAGAGACCTCATTGCTGCATCTTTCAGCCCAGTACTGGTCCTGAAAAGTAATTTTAACCGTACTTACCAGTAACTTGAATTTCCTTCCATAGGCTAACATTGACTGGTTTCACTTGGAAATTCTTCTAAGTGTGGAGTTTTGGAACTTTATAATATTCCTCTAAAATCAGCCGAAATACGAATTCCGATTTACTCACCTGTTATCAGGAGAGACCTCAGTGCTGCATCTTTCAGCCCAGTACTGATCCTGAAAAGTAATTTTAACCGTACTTACCAGTAACTTGAATTTCCTCCCATAGGATATCATTGCCTGCTTTTTGCTGAAAAAGTTTCTAAGTGTCGATTTTTGAAACATACAAATATTCCTCTAAAATCAGACAAAATATGAATTCCGATTTACTCACCTGTTATCAGGAGAGAACCCAGTGCTGCATCTTTTAGCCCAGCACTGACCCTGAAAAAGTAATTCTAACCGTACTTAACAGTAACTTGAATTTCCTTCCATAGGCTAACATTGACTGGTTTCACTTGGAAATTCTTCTAAGTGTGGAGTTTTGGAACTTTATAATATTCCTCTAAAATCAGCCGAAATACGAATTCCGATTTACTCACCTGTTATCAGGAGAGACCTCAGTGCTGCATCTTTCAGCCCAGTACTGATCCTGAAAAGCAATTTTAACCGTACTTACCAGTAACTTGAATTTCCTTCCACAGGCTAACATTGACTGGTTTCACTTGGAAACTCTTCTAAGTGTGGAGTTTTGGAACTTTATAATATTCCTCTAAAATCAGCCGAAATACGAATTCCGATTTACTCACCTGTTATCAGGAGAGACCTCAGTGCTGCATCTTTCAGCCCAGTACTGATCCTGAAAAGTAATTTTAACCGTACTTACCAGTAACTTGAATTTCCTCCCATAGGATATCATTGCCTGCTTTTTGCTGAAAAAGTTTCTAAGTGTCGATTTTTGAAACATACAAATATTCCTCTAAAATCAGACAAAATACGAATTCCGATTTACTCACCTGTTATCAGGAGAGAACCCAGTGCTGCATCTTTTAGCCCAGCACTGACCCTGAAAAGTAATTCTAACCGTACTTAACAGTAACTTGTATTTCCTTCCATAGGAATCCATTGTCTGGTTTTCAGCAGAAAAGTTTCAAAGTGTCAATTTTCATAAACTACAAATATTCCTTAAAAATCGCCTGTATGACTTAAACGCATTCTTTCAACTGTTTACAGGAGATGCACCAGTGCTGGATCCAGGATCCACCACTGAGTAAGAAAAAGTAACGATAACACTACTTACCTGCTAAGTGAATTTCCGGCCATAGGATAACATTGGTGATTCTATGTGAAAAAGTTTCTAAGTGTCAACTTTTAAAATACAATAATATTCCTTAAAAATCAGTACTGTAACCAAAACGCTTTTACTCAACTGTTTACAGGAGATGTCCCAGGACTGAATCTAGGATCCAGTCCTGTGGTTAGAAAAGTAATCCATAAAGTAACTAATTGCATTTAACTAGAAATTCACATTGAGCTCAATGTTGCATTGTGTTTGAAATTGTGTTGCCCATTGCAACAACTGTAACTACTGTACTTAAAAGTCTATTGCCTATTTGCAAAGTATTTAAACTAAAGTAATTCATTCTGAGAAAGTATATTTTGTAATGTAATGTATAATGTAATTACAATGTAATTTAAAAAATAAAATATCTAAAAATAAATAGTTGAAAAAAATGTTGTAAATCAGTATCCAAAAAATAAATATAACAATTAATACAATTAAAAAATTGTCATTTACAAAACCTTTGAAATTCACTGAAAAAAACCATAGGTTTCAGGCACGTTATAGTTAGAAATTAGCATTTAAAAAACCTTACAAATTCACTGAAAAAACCATAGGTTTCAGGCACGTTATAGTTAGAAATTAGCATTTAAAAAACCTTTGAAATTCACTGAAAAAACCATAGGTTTTAGGTACAGTTATAGTTAGTTGGACATTGCACTCGTACAAAACCCGTGAAATTCCCCCGTTATAGTTAGTTCAGCTAACTATAACTCGCGCCTCGCAATTCACTGCTGATGACGTCACATATTACATCACTCATGACATGGTCAGTGACATCACTGATGACATCACTGATGACATCTCAAATGACATCACTGATGACATCATCCATGTGATAATTTCATGCATCTTCTCACACCCTAATATAACTTTTGATACACCCACTCTTATTTACAGACTGCCATTCGCAAAACCATACACACTCCAATACCAATAACTATATACCCACTCACTGATTCTTAGGTCTACACACACACATCTACTCACTCACCCGTGCAGTCACTCATACTTACAGTCACTCAGTACAGGACTATCATATGCACTCATACACCTATATAAACACTCACACACCGCCACTCATCCATAGAGGTACTCACACACCTAGTCAGTCATGCAAAAAATTAATCACACACCCATTTACTCACCTATAGAGTTATACACACACCAGCTCACTTAGTCATACAAATACTAGCACATTCTTACGCTCTTATACAATAACTGATACAAGCACACACGCATCCATACAGCCACTCTCACAATCACACACTCTCACTTATAGCCTTTTAAATACTCTAACACACATATATACTGCCTTTTATATATGTAGTTACTCGCACATGTACCACTGAGATATACATTCACTCACTAACACACCCATACACACACTCACCCACCCAAGCAGTCCATCACAGACGCACTCTTCAAATCATGCACCCAGTGAATCACCCACTCACACATCTATGTACAGAGTCGCACACACCCCACCCACACAAACACTCAGGCACCCATACAGATACTCAGACAACAAATCAATAACTCATGTAGTCACTCATGTAGTTATTCACAAACCCATGCAGCCACTTACACAGCAACAGACAGACGGATACAGACATTCACCCAGTTTAGTCATTAACCCATGCATTCAGTAAGATACGTTTAATCACTCACTTATACAGTTAGTCACGCACCTACTAAATCATCCATACAGACACTTATACACCCACTCATTCTTCAATACGCCTTTCCCTATATACATTAAAAATATTTAAACTTTACAGAAACACAGTCACTAGATGATGTCATCAGTGATGTCATTTGAGATGTCATCAGTGATGTCATCAGTGATGTCACTGACCATGTCATGAGTGATGTAATATGTGACGTCATCAGCAGTGAATTGCGGGGCGCGAGTTATAGTTAGCTGAACTAACTATAACGGGGAATTTCACGGGTTTTGTACGAGTGCAATGTCCAACTAACTATAACTGTCCCTAAAACCTATGGTTTTTTCAGTGAATATATATATATATATATATATATATATATATATATATATATATATATATATATATTACCTACTGGCGTAGTTATAGTTAGGACCTAGTTTCCATAGCAAAAGCATTTTTTGACTTGCCTATCACTTTGGCCTAGTTTGACCAATCTTCATGAAAGTTTCCCAAAAAAGTGTCAAGGTAGGTTCTGGTTGTCATGAAAAGCTTGGGGGTAATCCGTGCAATAGGGACTGAGATTTTGGGGTGAGAAATAAGGGTGCATTTGTAATGTTAATTCCCATAGGAACCTTTAGCCACACCTACAGCCCAAACCGCTGACCGGACTTACACCAAATTTGGCAGGGAGGTAGATGTTGGTTCAAGGAACTGCCTTTTGCCTATTTGGTGTAAATCCATTCAGTAGTTTTTGCAAAATGTAAGCCAAAACTTATAATGATATCTCTGGTCACGGATATTTTGCCACGGTTTCGTGAGTAATCGCGAATGCACACGCCAACGGTAATGCTCTGATTGGCTGGATGGAACCTGAACAGAAAGTTGCGGCTGCCACTTTTTTTCCTCTGAAACAGTTCCTGGGGCTAAAAATTTCTGAAAAAAGGTAACATAAGGGGTTAGAGTATTTGTACTCTGACCCCATGTTTGAGAAATGGAGGTGTTAGTGACACAAGTTATGTGTCCAAATAGTTTTTTTTAATTTAGCTAGATATTAGCGACATCACCGCAACTGGCAGCACGGGCCCCGTGTACTATCATGGGGACGTCGTGACTACCGATGTCGTTGTGAAGATTGGTGGGAATATAAAAAAACATATCAGTGAATAATTAATACGCATTGTTATAGAGATATTTAGATTCTGATAAAAGTATTTATAGAATTTTTTATATAGTGAGATATCTACTGTGATGGTTAGAATTAATTATATAGTTAAAATTTTTGAATGTGGTGGTGGCTATTGAATTGCTGGTTTTGCTTTTTGCTTTCGCGACATAACCCCGGGGATCACGATGCCCAACGTCATCACAATCTCCGGCCTCACCGCGAAAACAAAAAATAGGTTTTAGAGATGGTTGTTCTAGAAATTTCAAAAATATGAGTTTAAACATGCTTTGAAAGAAGTATATATAGTAATATGTATAGTACAATGTTCAGAGTGGATTTTTTTTAACATATTATTTTTGGATGTGTTGGTGGGCATTGAATGTCTGCTTTTGTTTTCCATTTCTGCGACGTGTTTCCGTGGGATTGCAATTATTGACGCCATCGCGATCTCCAGCGTCACTACGAAAACAGATAATAGGTTTTAGAGATGGTTTTTATAGAAACTCTCTGGAAAAACATGAATTTAGAGAATAGTGTAAGAAATCCCTAGTGTGTAAAATACTGTAGTATGTGTGGATATATGTATTTCAGACTTTAAAGAAAAGGCATGATCGTTGCGGTTAACGACAGCCGCAACGGCAGCCCCCCATATATCTCAAAAGGTTTCCTCGGAAGATCATCTTTGTAATCATACCATTCAGTTGCCCCCAGCGGTCACCCCCTACATTCTTATAATGGCAGACATCCCTCCTCTAAGAAGAATGTGCTGGAAAACTACGATCAACTTAAGAACAAAGTAATTCATTGGTTGGCGACTAGGGTAAATGCACACCAGCCTCTATTCCCGACCCTGGCAGAAGAGATTATTATGGTGGGTTGTAATGGTCTGTCTAGGGGGATGTTTTTGGGTGACTGTATAACAGTTAATTTTAATAATGTCATGCGAGCTGGCTTTATTTTACGCACATTGGGGGGAAAAGGTGCCTCAACAGACCGAATATCAGTACTCCCCCTGGGTTTCTTCTAGCCACCATATATCTCTGGGGTACCTGGTAGGGGAGGCCTGTCCTCGAACCAGAAAAGGCCGCGTGATGGATTGGCCAGTCTTCTATGTCACAGTAGCACTGCAACTACACAACTTAGTAACCGTTTTTCACCTTTGAGCCAGCTGGAAGATCCTGATTAACTGTACCTAGCCCCTAATTTTGAGGATCCGGGTATGGTGCCTGAGATCTATAGCCTTGGGACTCTTAAAGTTCTCAGTTGGAACATTGCTGGGGTTCGGAGCAAGCTAACAGATGCCGGATGGCTGAGCATGATGACAAACTTTGACATTATTTGTTTGCAGGAAACCTGGGATGTTAAGGGTTGTTTACATTTGGATGGTTTTACCTCATACATAGTACCAGCGACCCATTCACCCAGCGGGCGTGCTAGTGGTGGCCTGTAAACTTGGGCCTCAACTGTAAAGTAGCTGTTTTGAAACCTAACTCGAAGACTGTTTTGGGCACCCTTTTATCTTTCACTAATAAGTGTAGATTGCTCAATTTTTATAATGCAGCCACATCTAAGAATGAACTGGATACCGTTACTAGCCTTAAAGCATTTATAGAAGACTTTTATCAATCTGAACCTCCATTCACTGTGATCATGTTAGCCCGGGATCTTAATTTGCATCCATGTTATTCATGTCTCAAGAATAATGACTCAGACCTTAACTACTTAACTATTGACCAGGTGCATTTTAAGCAGCACCCCCGTTAATAGTTTAATTACTGAACTCAACCTGATCAATTTAATGGATCCTAATCAGGGGAACTCAGTCGGGAGAATACCCATGTTTAAGGGGGAGGTCATAGTTCTATAATAGATTATATTTTCGTTTCTTTCTGCTTATCTTTAGTTCTCTTAGAATTTAAAGTAATAAGGCACAATATAAGTGATCATAATCCCCTGACGGCTGCTTTCTTATGGGACAAAAAATGACTGATCATGGACGAAGGGTGCGGTGGGCCTCTATTGTCTCCTCAGATTTTGTTTATAATTTGGTTTCCACCTGCCGAGCTGATTTCCATTCCTGTCTTTCAGAGGAAGAGTCTGAGCAGGGTATTATGAAGTCTTTTTTAAATATCTGTACATTTATTAAAACAGCGCTTTGTGAAGTAGGTGTGCCCTCTTCGACCTACGACCCATGAAGTAAGATGGTTCGATAAAAGGTGCTCTAAAGCTCATAAGGATCTATGGAATCTCCTGCATGATACACCCCGGTGCCAAGAGAAGCTTAAAAGAGCTAGGGCTGCCTATAGATTGGCCTGTAAGCATCGCAAGGCCCAGCTTAAAGAGGAGGCATGGGAGAATCTATTGATCGCTGGTCAGCAGCATGTTAGTGCTGCTTTCTGGAGATTAGTAAATTGTCCTCTTTTTAGCAGCGACCACCTTTCTAATCAGGCATGTACTATTACACCTCAAGCTTGGGTTGATCATTTTAAGGCCATCTGTAGCCCGGAGGAAGTGGTTAGCGAATTAAAGGACATGAGGGATGATCATTTAATTGTTTTTCAGCTGTCTGAGGTCACTGCAGCCATCTCTCGACTTCAACCAAATAAAGACCCCGGGCCCGATGGGGTACCAGGGGATCCTTTTTAAATCCAATATAGACCTTTGGGCCCCCTTATTAACGTTGCATTTAAATTCAGAAGCCAATGGCCCCCTCCCATTAACCTGGTCCCAATCAATACTAGTCCCTGTTTTTAAAAAGGGCAATAGATCAGACCCTGCCTGCTTCACGCCCAAACCTCTGATTGATTCAGAGGTGAAAATTATTGGTCGGATTCTGTTAGATCATCTTTCATCTTGGACTGTGGAGCAAGGCATTTTATCTGACCTTCAATACGGGTTCAGGCCAGAACGGGGTACCAATGAGCAAAATTTGAACCTCTACTTATTGATTTGTACGTATACCAAGGTCAAGAAGGAGCAATACATTTGGCCTTCATGGACCTTAGCTCTGCCTTCAACAGAGTTAATCGATCCAAATTATGGACCGTGATGGCTCAGATGGGAGTAGGACCAGAACTAAATACCTTTTTGTATGATCTACATAAGGACATCTCAGCTAGTGTAAGATATGGGCCCACACACAGCACTTTAAATTGCAGCGTGGGGTTCGTCAGGGTTGTATTTTAGCACCTTTTTTATTTATTTTATATTTTGATCAATTAGAACAAGCACTGACTGACCCATGTTTGGATGTTCCCAAAGTGGGAGTCCATTCAATTCTGGCTCTGCTTTATGCAGATGATACAGTATTTATTGCCCGGACTGCCAAGGGATTACAATGACTTCTTATCCTTTTTATTGATTTTATGAACAGCCTTGACCTCTCCAATAACTTCTCAAAATCAGATATGATGAAGTTTGGCCTATACGAATATGAAAACCATGAAATTCATAGTAGATGGACTACATATCAGCCAGGTAGATGAGTTTAGATATCTATGGGTTCAGCTGGATCCTGGCCTTAATCGGCATCCACTTATGACTCATAATGTGATGTCTTTTAATAGAGCTATGTTCAGCATAGGTGACTTTGCAAGCCGGCTTGGGCGCACCCACATAAAATCTGTCCTGGAAATTTTCAAGGCTAAGTGCGTCCCAATTGCCAGTTATGGCAGTCACCCCAATTAAATAGCGGAAGATAAGTTCCTTTAGGGGCTTTTTGGGAGTCCCACAAAGTGTACCCTATGAAATTGTACACGAAGAATTGGGATTAGGTTATATCATTGACCAGCTTCGACTCTGTCCTTTAAAACTCTGGCTTTCAATTTGGACAAAGGAGAAACTTTGTCTCAATAGATTAATTATACAAGACTGTTTGAACATGGACATGCCCTCCTTAATCCCGTGGTGGCTTATATCTCCCATAACATGATATCCTTAGAGATGCCCGATTTATATGCCAATCCTAGAAGCATAGTTAGATCTGATCACAAATGGGTTGCAGAAGCGTTTAGGGACAAGATGGCAGCGGATCTTGAGGACACTGCATTATCGAAACTCTAGGTGCGATACATAATATTAGTAAAAACCACGAGCGATCTGGAACCCTACTTGTCCTGGAACTTGTCCCACCACCAGCGACGCTTATTGATATATTTCAGGTTCAACCTATTCCCACGATTAGTTCCTTTTAAGCATGTTTGTTATAAGGACTCGAAGTTGCCCCATTGTGATTGTGAAAATGTTTTGGTTAATGATACATTACATATCGTCATGATCTGTGGAAAATTTTATACTTTACCACACAAGTTTTTATGACCACTTTTAAAGCCAATGAATTTTACCCAAGTTAGGCCTGCATTATTGCATTTACAGTTTTTAAAATACACCCACAGTATGTTTTTTTCTTTTACGTTATCTTACTGGGGTCTTAAAGCAAGCGTAAAATTATGCTGATGTTAATCTTTGTGCTCTGTTTTAAATTGATTTGTCTTTTATGATTTTTTTTTTAATCGAATAAAGAAATTGATGATGATGGTAAAGTGCACTCCATCATTGCCATAAATTCTATGCATGTGTAAACATAGATTGTTGTAAGAGATACAGCCCATGCGATGGTCTCTGAGGAATGCAGAAACAGTTTTATTAACATGTTTCCTGGCTTTGTTAATCTGTGGACAGAATTGATTTGACTGCTTCCATTTCTGTCTTTGGCATATAGTAGAGTACACTAAGACAGTGTGAGGAAAAAGCAAGATCAGTTCTGCAAAGGTATTCTTCATTAGGATTTTCAGCCCTACCCCAGTCAGTGTGTCTAGGTTGTTGCCACCACAGTGCACGATCATGAGGTCAGTGACTGGTAAATGCACAGTGAATGCGACAATGTTTTGCCGACTCAAAAAATTATTTAAATTAAAACTAGTTATTAATGTACTTTCTGATAAACACATACCAAATCAAAAATACAAGTGGTATATGATATAAATATAATATACAATATACAATTATAGAAAGAAAATAAGAAAATCCTAAAGGCTCACTTAAAAAAAGGACGTTACAATTAAGAAATACAATTTTAAAAAGCCTTAGAAATTTACTGAAAAAACAAAGGTTACAGGGACGTTATAGTTAGGAATTAGCATTTAAAAAAACCTTCGAAATTCACTGAAAAAAACAAAGGTTACAGGGCCGTTATAGTTAGGAAATAGATTTTTTTTTTTAAATTAGAAATTCGCTGAAAGAAACCAAAGATTACATTGACATTATAGTTAGGCTAACATTTCACTCACACTACTTATGACCTCACTTATTACATCACTCATGACATGGTCAGTGACATCACTGATGACATCTCTGATGACATCTCAAATGACATAACTGATGACATCACTGATGACATCATCCACAGAATCACTGACTCACCCACTCGCATCCCAATATAACCTTTCCTACACCTACTCCAACTTCCACACTATGATTCTCAAAAGCATTGACACACCGATAGCAGAACTTACACACCAACTCACTGATTCAGAAGTCTATACACACATCCACTCAGTCACCATGTACAACTACTCATACACCAACTCACTTACTAATACAGCCACAGATATATCCACTCATACACCCATAAAGACACTCACATACTGTCAGTCACCAATAGAGCAACTCACACACCTACTCGCTCACCCATAGAGTCAATCACACAGCCACCTACTCACTTATAAAGTTATACACACACACTCACTTATGCATACAGATAATAACTGTACACCTACTCACCCAGCTATAGTCACTGACACAAGCACACACTCACACATACAACCACTCTCACAATCATTCAATCACACATACAGTCACTCATATACTCCAACACTCACCTTTACTGCCTTTCACATATGCAGTTACTCACCCATATACCACTGGTATATCCATTTACTAACCGACACAGCCATACACACACTCAGTCACCTATAAAGCCCCTCACATATGCACTTACTAACCAATACAGTGACTGACTCACCTACTCACTCATCCATCCAGGCAGTCACATGCCCCTTCACCCACCCACAAAGACACTTAGACACCCATACAGATACTCAGACAACCAATCAATCACCTGTGCAGCAACTCATATACTCACTCACCAAGCCAAACAGCCCTTAGACACCAACTGACAGACTGATACAGACATTCACACAACCTAGTCACTCACCCATATATTCACTGAGATATTTAATCACTCACTTTTACAGTCAGTTATACACCCACTAAATCATCTATACAGGCACTCATACACCCACTGATTCACCTTGATATATATATATATATATATATATATTTAACACTCATAAACATTTTAAAAACACTCACACTCACTGGATGATGTCATCAGTGATGTCATCAGTAATGTCATTTGAGATGTCATCAGTGATGTCTTGAGTGTTGTCACTGACCATGTCATGAGTGATGTAATATGTGAGGTCACAAGCAGGGCATTAAAGGGGTGTGAGTTATAATTAGTTCAGCTAACTATAACTGCTGAATTTCTATGGTTTTGTACGAGTGAAATGTGAGGCTTACTATAATGTCCCTGTAACCTTTGAATTTCTAAGTTTTTTAAATTCTATTTCCTAACTATAACGGCCCTGTAACCTTTGTTTTTTTGAGTGAATGTATATATATATATATATATATATATATATATCCTCCAATTGTGGCTTTGCTGGCGTGCATCCTGAGCGCCGGTGGTGCAAGTAAGAGGCGAAAACCACACATGCCTCTATAGATACAAAAGACACCAATCTCAGTTCAGAGAAAGCTCGCACTCGAATTCAAGAGTATATCCATTTATTCACTGGCAGCACATGTTGTTAGGAACTCGTTTCGGCTGTCCTTGCAGCCTTTGTCAACCTTACAGTGTATCATTCTCTCATGCATTTAAATATGCTTCATAGGTGATTACTAATTACATCAACATAGAAGAGTTACTACGATCTCCATGTTGTTCCCACTTTTAAAAGACATCAAATTGTCATTTAGCTCCTGTGTTAAAATGTGAAAGAAACCATTTATATTGAGCTCAGCAGTTGAAATAAACAAAAATGTCCACGTGTGCGCTGCTTTTTGCATTTAAAAACATCATCCTTATTTACATAACTGTTCGTAACGGTGCTGGCAGATATTTCGACTTTTCCAATTCCTTGATGTGCACATTTCCGAGTGAAATACTCATTAGCGTACAAATGTCTAGGGGTCAGGCCCTGGGGGATGGGGTCCCCAGGGCCACAAAAAAGGAAAAATAAGGGGGGCCACAGAGCCCCACTTCTGAAGAAAAAAAAAGCCGGCATCGCTGCCGGAGGCCCCGCCCCCTCCCTGCAGCACTCTGCAAATGCGCCCCCTGGCGCGTTGTAAGATGGGGAACTAATTCCCCTTGAATACTGAGGGTCCAAGGAGGCCAAGTAGCCCACCAGGTACCTCCAGTATGCGCCAGGGAGCTGCGTTGCAGATAGGTGTTCCAAGGCAACGCCCCTTTTTACTCCACTCTGCAACGCAGCTCTGTGGCGCTTACTGGAGGTATCTGGTGGGCTAGTTGGCCCCCAGGGACCCTCAGCATTGAAGGGGAATTAATTCCCCAACTTAAAACGCACCAGGGGGCGCGTTTGCACGTTGGTGAAGGGAGGGGGCTGGGCCTGATGTAACAAGTGTGCAAACATGCCCTGTGGTGCGTTGTAAGTTGGGGGATTAAGTCCCCTTGAATCCTGAGGGTCCCTGGGGTCCAACTAGCCCACCAGGTACCTCCAGTAAGCGCCACACAGCTGCGTTGCAGAGAGGTGTAAAAAGGGGCGTGGCCTCAGACCACCTCTCTGCAATGCAGCTCTGTGGCGCTTACTGGAGGTAGCTGGTGGGCTAGTTGGCGCACAGGGACCCTCAGGATTCAAGGAGACTTAATCACCCAACTTAAAACGCGCCACAGGGCGCGTTTGCACACTTGTCACATCAGGCCCCGCCCCCCTCACTGCACCACAGTGCAAATGCGCCCTGTGGCGCATTTTAAGTTGGGGGATTAATTCCCCTTCAATCCTGAGGGTCCCTGGGGGCCAACTAGTCCACCAGGTACCTCTTGTAAACACCACAGGGCTGCGTTAGTTATATTAGATGGTGAGGAGGTGCATCAGATTTTCACATGGATGATGTCATCAGTGATGTCATCAGTGATGTCATCAGTGATGTCATCAGTGATGTCACTGACCATGTCATGAATGATGTCATATGTGACGTCATGAGCAGTGCATTGCGGGTGCGCGAGTTATAGTTAGCTGAACTAACTATAACGGTGGAATTTCTTTGGTTTTGTAAGAGTGAAATGTCCAGCTAACTATAACGTCCCTGAAACCTATGGTTTTTTCAGTGAATTTCTAAGGTTTTTTAAATGCTATTTTCTAACTATAACGTGCCTGAAACCAATGGTTTTTTCAGTGAATATATATATATATTATCTACTGGCGGTCGCCAGTAGATAGTTATAGTTAGGACCTATTATCCATAGGAAATCCGCGACATTCTATTTGAAATAACGTTGGCGCCGGTTGACGAATCTTCGCGAAAGTTTCCAACTTGTTGGGGCGCTCCGCTCCGCTCCTACCCTGAAAGTCTCGGGTTGATTCGTCAAGCGGGGGCCGAGAAAAAAGGGGGGTCCCAAAACACGTTTTCCCCATTCATTTTTCCATAGGAACCTTTAGTCGCAGCTACAGCCCGAACTGCTGAACGGAATTACACCAAATTTGGCAAAGAGGTAGCCCTTGGTTCAGTGTCATGCCTTTTGCTTAAATGGTGTAAATCCGTTCAGTAGTTCCTGAGAAAATCAAAAGTAAAGTCACATATATATCTATGGGCGCGTAGGGTCCGCGTACCCTCCCGATCACGAGCTGTATGCTAATTGGCTGTCAAGTGGCTGTCAACACTCCAGATCAGGAAGTGTTGGCAGCCATTTTGTCCCTCGGTAGAACCGAGGGACAGAAACAAGTGCGCAAAGCGCAAAAGGGAGCAGGGTAGAAACACCCTGACCCCTAGGTCTGCTCAGGGGTCCCACAAGGACCCCCTGGGCAGAAAAAAGCATTTTTTTTTTTAAATCGGCGGGATGCGCTTAGGGTGCGCGGATCCCGCCGAGAAAAAAAAAAGAAACAAGTGCGCAAAATGCACAAAGGGGGCAGGGTAGAAACACCCTGACCCCCTAGGTCTGCTCAGGGGGTCCCACAAGGACCCCCTGGGCAGAAAAAAGCATTTTTTCAACAACAAAAAATCGGCGGGATGCGCTTAGGGTGCGCGAATCCCGCCGAAAAAAAAAAAAAAACAAAGCGCGGTCTCCCGCGCTTCGTTGTTAATTGGCCCCCGGGTGGGCCAAGTCCCGGGGGCATGGGGGGGTATTTATAATATGTGGGGGCCTCTAAGGCCCCCCCAAGCCCCGGGGACCGCCACCCCCCGGGGCTTTAAAAATAAATGGTACGGGAGGGCTCTCGGCCCTCCCGCAGCCCCGGGGACCGCCACCTCACCGGGGCTTCTTTATTAATTTTTTATAAATTTACCTGTGTGGGGGGGCTCGAGCCCCCCACACTCCCGAGGACCGCCACCTCCCCGGGGCACTAAAAATGTCAATATGGGGGTCCATTACGGACCCCCAGAGCCCCGGGGACCACCACCTCCCCGGGGCTTTGTCAATGGAGGGAGGGGGCCGCGCGGCCCCCTCCTGGAGCCTGTAATGGCCCTGGGGACCATCACCCCCAGGGCCGGCTCCTGCAGTGTCCCGGGGTGCCTACCCCCGGGACACTGTAGTTTGCTATGACAGGACGGGAGCCTCGCGGCTCCCGTCCTGTCATAGCAAACTGCTTTGGATATTAAGCGAGAGCAGGAAACCTGCTCTCGCTCCAATATCCAAAGCAAGTTGCTTTCCACACGGGGAGCTGCATGTTAGCAGCTCCCCATGTGGAAAAGCAATGCCGGCTCCAAGGGACGCGGGGAGCCGGCGGGACTGTGGGGGGATTGGGGACCCCCCCACAGTCCCCAACGAAGAAGGCCAGCCCCGGGGGATGGGGTCCCCGGGGCAAGTAGTGGCCCCCCTCCCCAAAAATAATAATAAAAAAAATAAAATAAAGGACTGCCCCGGGGGATGGGGTCCCCAGGGCAAAAGGAGGCCTGAGGAGGGGGGCCACGCAGCCCCCTCCTTAAAAATGTATTTAAAAGTGTGGCCATGCCCCGGGGAATGGGGTCCCCGGGGCCGGATTCGGCCATGGGAGGGGGCCACGCGGCCCCCTTCCCGTTTAATAAAAAAAAAAAAGGGATAAGGCCCTGGGGGATGGGGTCCCCAGGGCCCAAAAATAGGAAAAAATAAGACACAGCCCCCCTTGGGGAAAAAAAACAAAAAAAAAAACGATCGGGCCGCAGGCCCCGCCCCCTTCCTTTACCACTCTGCAAACGCGCCCCCTGGCGCGTTTGCAGATGGGGAACGAATTCCCCTTCAATACTGGGGGTCCCTAGGGGCCAACTAGCCCACCAGGAACCTCCAGTATGCGCCAGGGGGCTGCGTTGCAGAGAGGTGTACAGAGGCCACGCCCCTTTTTACACCTCTCTGCAACGCAGCTCTGTGGCGCTTTTTGGAGGTACATGGTGAGCTAGTTGGCCCCAGGGACCCTCAGTATTCAAGGGGACTTAATCCCCCAACTTAAAACGCGCCACGGGGCGCGTTTGCACAGTGGTGAAGGGAGGGGGCGGGGCTTCAGGTGACATGTGTGCAAACAGGCCCCGTGGCGCGTTTTAAGATGGGGAATTAAATCCCCTTCAATCCTGAGGGTCCCTGGGGGCCAACTAGCCCACCAGGTACCTCCAGTAAGCGCCACGGAGCTGCGTTGCAGAGTGTTGTAAAAAGGGGCATGGCCTCTGAACACCTCTCTGCAACGCAGCTGTCTGGGGCATACTAGAGGTATCTGGTGGGCTAGTTGGCCCCTAGAGACCCTCGGGATTGAGAAGGAATTAATTCTCCAACTTATAACGCGCCACTGGGTGTGTTTGCAGACATGTCACCTCAGGCCCCACCCCCTTCCTTCACCATTGTGCAAATATTCCTCTAAAATCAGCCGAACTATGAATTCCGATTTACTCACCTGTTATCAGGAGAGACCTCAGTGCTGCATCTTTCAGCCCAGTACTGATCCTGAAAAGTAATTTTAACCGTACTTACCAGTAACTTGAATTTCCTTCCATAGGATATCATTGCCTGCTTTTTGCTGAAAAAGTTTCTAAGTGTCGATTTTTGAAACATACAAATATTCCTCTAAAATCAGCCGAAATACGAATTCCGATTTACTCACCTGTTATCAGGAGAGACCTCAGTGCTGCATCTTTCAGCCCAGTACTGATCCTGAAAAGTAATTCTAACCGTACTTACCAGTAACTTGAATTTCCTTCCATAGGCTAACATTGACTGGTTTCACTTGGAAATTCTTCTAAGTGTGCAGTTTTGGAACTTTATAATATTCCTCTAAAATCAGCCGAAATACGAATTCCGATTTACTCACCTGTTATCAGGAGAGACCTCAGTGCTGCATCTTTCAGCCCAGTACTCATCCTGAAAAGTAATTTTAACCGTACTTACCAGCAACTTGAATTTCCTTCCATAGGCTAACATTGACTGGTTTCACTTGGAAATTCTTCTAAGTGTGGAGTTTTGGAACTTTATAATATTCCTCTAAAATCAACTGAACTACGAATTCCGATTTACTCACCTGTTATCAGGAGATAACCCAGTGCTGCATCTTTTAGCCCAGCACTGACCCTGAAAAGTAATTCTAACCGTACTTACCAGTAACTTATATTTCCTTCCATAGGAATCCATTGTCTGGGTTTCAGCAGAAAAGTTTCAGTGTCGATTTTCACAAACTACAAATATTCCTTAAAAATCGCCTGTATGACTTAAACGCATTCTTTCAACTGTTTACAGGAGATGCACCAGTGCTGGATCCAGGATCCAACACTGAGTAAGAAAAAGTAACGATAACACTACTTACCTGCTAAGTGAATTTCCTCCCATAGGATAACATTGGTGATTCTATGTGAAAAAGTTTCTAAGTGTCAACTTTTAAAATACAATAATATTCCTTAAAAATCACTACTGTAACCAAAACGCTTTTACTCAACTGTTTATAGGAGATGTCCCAGGACTGAATCTAGGATCCAGTCCTGTGGTTAGAAAAGTAATCCATAAAGTAACTAATTGCATTTAACTAGAAATTCACATTGAGCTCAATGTTGCATTGTGTTTGAAATTGTGTTGCCCATTGCAACAACTGTAACTACTGTACTTAAAAGTCTATTGCCTATTTGCAAAGTATTTAAACTAAAGTAATTCATTCAGAGAAAGTATATTTTGTAATGTAATGTATAATGTAATTACAATGTAATTTAAAAAATAAAATATGTAAAAATAAATAGTTTAAAAAAATGTAGTAAATCAGTATCCAAAAAATAAATATAACAATTAATACATTTAAAAATTGTCATTTACAAAACCTTTGAAATTCACTGAAAAAAAACATAGGTTTCAGACATGTTATAGTTAGGAATTAGCATTTAAAAAACCTTTGAAATTCACTGAAAAAACCATAGGTTTTAGGGACAGTTATAGTTAGAAATTAGCATTTAAAAAACCTTTGAAATTCACTGAAAAAACCATAGGTTTCAGACACGTTATAGTTAGAAATGAGCATTTAAAAAACCTTTGAAATTCACTGAAAAAACCATAGGTTTTAGGGACAGTTATAGTTAGTTGGACATTGCACTCGTACAAAACCCGTGAAATTCCCCGTTATAGTTAGTTCAGCTAACTATAACTCGCGCCCCACAATGCACTGCTGATGATGTCACATATTACATCACTCATGACATGGTCAGTGACATCACTGATGACATCACTGATGACACCTCAAATGACATCACTGATGACATCATCCACGTGATAATCTGATGCACCTCCTCACACCCTAATATAACCTTTGATACACCCACTCTAAATAACAGACTGCAATTCGCAAAACCATAGACACTCCAACACCAATAACTACATACCCACTCACTGATTTTTAGGTCTACACACACATCCACTAACTCACCCGTACAGTCACTCAAACTTACGGTCACTCAGTACAGGACTATCATATGCACTCATACTCCTATATAGACACTCACACACCGCCACTCATCCATAGAGGTACTCACACACCTAGTCAGTCATGCAAATAATTATTCACACTGCCATTTACTCACCTATACAGTCATACACACACCAGCTCACTTACTCATACAAATACTAGCACATTTTTACGCTCTTATACAATCACTGATACAAGCACACACTCGTCCATACAGCCACTCTCACAATCACACACTCTCACTTATAGCCATTTATATACTCCAACACACATATATACTGCCTTTCACATATGTAGTTACTCACACATGTACCACTGGGACATACATTCAGTCACTAACACACTCTTACACACACTTACCCACGCATACAGTCTATCACAGATGCACTCTTGAAACCATCCACCCAGTGAATCACCCACTCACACATCTATGCACAGAGTCGCACACACCCCACCCACACAAACACTCAGGCACCCAGACAGATACTCAGACAACCAATCAATAACTCATATAGACACTCATGTAGCTATTCACAAACCCATGCAGCCACTTACACAGCAACAGACAGACAGATTCAGACATTCACCCAGTTTAGTCACTAACCCATGCATTCAGTAAGATACGTTTAATCACTCACTTATACAGTCAGTCACGTACCTACTAAATCCTCCATACAGACACTTATACACCCACTCATTCCTCAATACAGCTTGGCATATATATAAAACAAAATTAAACTTTACAGAAACACACAGTCACTGGATGATGTCATCAGTGATGTCATCAGTGATGTCATTTGAGATGTCATCAGTGATGTCACTGACCATGTCATAAGTGATGTAATATGTGACATCATCAGCAGTGCATTGCGGGGGCGCGAGTTATAGTTAGCTGAACTAACTATAACGGGGGAATTTCACGGGTTTTGTACGAGTGCAATGTCCAACTAACTATAACTGTCCCTAAAACCTATGGTTTTTTCAGTGAATTTCAAAGGTTTTTTAAATGCTCATTTCTAACTATAACGTGTCTGAAACCTATGGTTTTTTCAGTGAATATATATATATATATATATATATATATATATATATATACATATATATATATATATGCCGTGCTGTTTTCTGCATTTCACCCAACTGCTTCTCCCTCATGGGTTCGATGCCGGGCAAAACGGGCGCAGGACCCATATATAAATAATGAAGATACTCGCGCTGCCTCACAAGAAGACGCCCGCACTCCTGGATGTTTTTCAGCAATAAAGTTAATTAGGCTGATGCGTTTCAACCTCCTGAGTCTTTGTCAAAGCCACAACACCACAATTCCAAAAGTGCCCTATTTTCTTTAGAAAACAATCACAATCAAACATCGACATAGTTAAAAGACTTGTGGAGGTTCTGTCACTCATGTCTTATTACAGTTTGGAAGACAGATTTGTCAATTCATAAACGGCAAAAATTATATCTAAGCAAAATGTATCGGGGTATTTTCAGAAAATGATTCTTTATTCATCAATGCAATACATGTTGCACCAGATAAAACCACCAGTGTGTATATCTGACATTCTGTTGACTCTGTCCTATTTCCAGCAGCACATGGGATTTGATACCAATTTGTCCATATAACAAAAATATCTAAATGACAAAAAGTATATATACATGTACATTTACCTGGAAAGTGCCATGTTCCTGTTATATGTGTCTAAAAACTCCCTAATAACTGATTTGTACAATGAAATAACTCTCTTGAACTACTTTCACACGTGCAGTCTACTTCAAATGCCTTGTCAAGTTACCCAGTGTCATGGTTCTCCTACGCAAATAAGACTGTTATGGTTCTCCTGCGCAAAACAATCAAAGACTTCCTAGAGAAGATACACAACTGCACAGTCAGAGGATTCATTGTTTGGGCAGCATAGCATTTCAATGACAATACTGTTCAAATCATGCTGTGGTATTCAGAACATTAGACACCAGCCATAAATATAGGGTATCTTGTTTCTATGCATCGACTAAATAAAGGTGAAGAACACTTCATACGTATATATCAGGAGCCGTAGATCAGGACTAAGTGACAATGAAGAACATTGCATGTGTAAATATCGGGAACCGCTAAACAGGATGCAATGTTCGGCATGAATCAATGTTTCTTTCATATCTGACCATGTCATTTCTTAGTTTCAGGCCATTCCGTGAGAGAAGACGTCAGCCGCCACAATGCTATAAAAACAGCCACGCCCTCTTTTCGTACACAGATTATTCACGGTGAAGCAGAGACATAGGTTCCGATTTCTTGCTGGTGTATGGCGTGTTCGGCGTTCCGAGAGAGTGTTCCGGCATTTCAGGGCAGGAAGCATCCAGGATCTTCGTTGCAATTCACTAATCCCTCGAGGTTTGCCTGTAAACCATTGTTTTATGTTTTCAGCGGTGCAGGTAGGGCAGTAATTTTACAAACGATTGATACAAGGTAACAATGATATAGCCATGGGAAAACTTGTGTACAGAGATGACAGTTGCTAATCGTGTCTCTTAACTCACTATCAGGATATTATTGAGAACTGATCATTTAAGTCCTGAGACTTTGGTGAATATGAGAACATTGAATTATGTGACATTCTTGAAGTGAACCTTTGGAGCATTTTTGAACATATTGTGAATTGGAAGTTGTTTTAATCAGAACTTTGTTGAAAAGTATTGAGAACATTTATAATTCTCCTCAAAAATATCATTGATTTGCATACTCTACAAGAACACTAATAGAGAACTTTATTTGTGGAATCACGTATTTTCTTTTGCAGGTAATTTGAGAGTAAGACAGTCCTTATTATTTTTATCTGTTTAGTAAAAGATAATTCATAGGTATAAGTCTGACCTTGTTACTCTTTATTTTAGGTCTCGCTGCCCGCAGTACCCTCCCTAATTTCCCTTCCCCTCATCTGTCCATTCTGATACTCTGTGCATATAATATCAGACTCAGAGCTGCCAGAAGGTGGGCCTCTTGAGGGTACTGCTCCTGAGAAATATTGTGGATCGTGACAGAGAATAATCCGCCCACGAATTGCGTTCCTCCCGGGCAGTACCGCCAAGATGGCAACAATGGATGATTTGTGTAGAATGATTAGTGACATGCAAAAAGAGTTGGTTGATTGCATGAGTGCATGGGTACTGTCTGGGTGATTGAAGTAGTGCATGGGTACTGCCTCAGTGATTGAAGAAGTGCATGGGTAATGTCTGGGTGATTGCATAAGTGCATGGTTAGTGCCTGGGTGATTGCAGGAGTGCATAGATAGTGTCTGTGTGATTGCATCGATGTAGGGGTAATGTGTGCATGATTGGAGGAGTGCATGAGTGCTGCCTGACTGATTGAAGATGTGCATGGGTAATGCCTGAGTGATTGCATGACTGCAGGGGTACTGTCTGAGTGATTGAAAGAGTGCATGGGTAGTGCCTGTGTGATTGCATGAGTGCAGGGTTAATGTGTGGGTGATTGAAGAAGTGGATGGGTAAAGCCTAGGTGCATGGAAGAGTGCATTGAGAGTGAATGGGTGCATGTAGGACTGCAGGGGTAGTTCCTGGATCATTGGAGGAGTACATGAGTAGTACCAGGGTGATTGCATTAGCGCAGGAGTAGTGCCTGGATGACTGGAAGACTGCATGGGTAGTGCTTAGATGATTGCATGAGTGTAGCATATGTGCCTAAGCGCATGTATAACTGCATGGGCACTGCCTGAGTGATTGTAGGAGTGCATGGGTAATGCCTGGGTGACTGCATGAATGCAGAGGTTATGTCTGGGTGATTGGAGGAGTGCATGGGTAATGCCTGGGTACATGGAAGAGTGCATGGGTAGTGCCTGACTGCATGTACAACTGCTTGAGTAGTTCATGGGTGATTGGAGGACTGCATAAGTAGTAACAGGGTGATTGCATGAGTGCAGGACTACTGCGTGGATGACTGGAAGACTGCAAGGGTAGTGCTTGGTTGATTGTATGAGTGTTGCAGAAGTGTCTGGGTGATTGAAGGAGTGCATGGGTAATGCCTAGGTGCATGGAATAGTGAATGTGTAGTGCCTGGCTGCATGTAGGACTGCCTGGGTAGTTTCTGTGTGATTGGAAGAGTTCATAACAAGTACCTGGTTAATTGCATGAGTGTACAGGCAGTGTCTGGATGATTGGAAGACTGCATGGGTAGTGGTTGAGTGATTGCATAAGTGCAGTAGAAGTGCGTAAGTGCATTTATGAGTGCATGGGAAGTGCGTGAGTGATTGCATGAGTGCATGGGTAGTGTCTAGGTGATTGGAGGAGTGCATAGGTACTGCCTGAGTGATTCAAAAAGTGCATGGGGAGTGTCTGGGTAATTGCATAAGTACAGGGCTAATGTCTGGGTGATTGGAGGACTGCATGGGCACTGGCTCAGTGATTGAAGGAGTGTATGACTATTGCCTGGGTGATTGTATGAATGCAGGGGTAATGTCTGGGTGAATGGAGGACTGCATGGGTCCTGTCTGAGTGATTAGACAACTGCATAGGTAGTTCCTCTGCAATTTTATAAGTGCATGAGTAGTGGTTGGCAATTGGAGGAATGTATAGATAGTGCCCGGATAAGTGGAGGAGTACAAGGGTAGTGCCTGGGTTATTCCTTGACTGCAATGGTATTGCTTGTGTGATTGCATGTGTGTATCGGTACTGGCTGGGTGATTGGAGGACTGCATGCGTACTGCCTGGATTATTGCATGAGTACATGGGTAGTGCCTAGATGATTGGAGGAGTGCAAGGATTGTGCCTGGGTTATTACATGAGTGCATGGATAGTGCCTACCTGATGGAATGACTGCAGGGGTAGTGTCTGGGTGATTGGAATACTGAATAGGTAGTGCCTGGATGATTGGAAGACTGTATGGGTAGTGTTTGGATGGTTGCATGAGTGTAGTAGGAGTGCCTGAGTGCATGTATGACTGCATGAACACTGCCAGAGTGATTGTAGGAGTGCATGGGTAATGCCTGGGTGATTGCATGAATGCAGGAGTAATGCCTCGGTGATTGCATGAATGCCAGAGTAATGTCTGGGTGATTTGAGCAGTGCATGGAAGAGTGCATGGGTACTGCCTGTGTGATTGCATGAGTGCATAGGTAGTGTCTGGATGATTTTATAAATGCATAGGTACTGTCTGAGTGATTGAACGAGTGCATGGGTAATGCCTCAGACATTTTATGAGTGCAGGGGTAATGTCAGGGTTATTGGAAGAGTGCATCTGTAACGCGTAAGTGATTGCATGACTACAGGAGTAATGTGTGGGGGATTACAGGAATGCATAGTTAATACTTTGTTAATTGCATGAGTGTAGGAGTAATGTCTTCCTGATTGCAAGAGTGTAGAGATAGGGCCTGGTGATTTGAGGAATGCATAGGTAGTGCCTGAGTGATTTTAAAACTTGAAGGGTTCTGGCTGGGTGATTGCAAGAGTACAGGAGCAGTACCTGGGTGATTGGAGAACTGTATAAAAAGAGCTTGAGTGATTTTATAAGTGTATGTGTATTGCCTGAATGAATAGAGCATTGTATAGATACAGCCTGAATGATTGAAAGAGTGCAAGGGTAGCGTGTGGGTGATTGTATGAGTGCAGGAATTATGTTTAGGGTATGGAGAAGTGTATAGGTACTACCTGGGTTATTGGAAAAGTGTATGGATAATGTCTACCTGATTGTATAACTGTATAGATAATACCTGGGTGATTGGAAGAGTACATAGGTAGTGTCTGGGTGATCTTATAACTGTATGGATACAGGCTAGGTGAAATACATGGATAGTGCATCAATGATGGCAGCAGTGTGTGAATAGTGCCTAATTGTATACATCTATGTACGGGTAGTGTTTGATAAAATGGATGAGTGCAATAAAAGTAATTGTAAACATTACTTCATAATATTATGCTTATTACATTATTTCATCTTACCTTCTTTATTAAAGTAGATACCAAACTCAGTGAAAGTATTTTACAGTATGTTTGTTTAAAACTGAATTTAAAATCTTTTGAAATGGTCGTGTAGTTCCTATATATCCTATACAGGACCTGCGCGTTCGGATAACATAAACTGTGGGTTTGGTGGCAGACTGGTTCAGAGCACCCTCACCGGCTACGTTAGCCTGTTTGCGATAGCTAGCTCACAGTGCCACTAGAATCTCCTCTTATCGGGGAGAGAATAGTTTCTGGCAACCTCAGAACATGACAACCCTGATCCCTCAGGATCGTGGAAACAATATACTACTTTTCGCTCAGTCACTCATGCTCACTTAGTTTGTCTCAGAGATACACAGAATAAACAGGCTGGGCGTTTCAATAAGGATTTATTGAACAGTTGTTATTCTAGTGTAGAATATATGAGCTGCAACAACCATTAGACAGTAGCAGAGATATATGATTAGCAATACTACAAAAGTAAAGGGATGGTATAGTTCTACCATCTTGCAGAAATCATGAATAGATACATGTACATAAAACACATGATAAAAAGTGCAACCTAAAAATGCGTACTCCTACGATGTCTCCCTAACTAGATGTACCTAAATGTACCTAGCATCTGTGTAGGTGTGATGCCAAGAATCCCTCTAGGATCTAGTCCACCCCATTACCTGAGAGTTAGAGAATGTGGGACCCCATCCTGGTATCGAGTTGGACACCCCGCGAGGGATGTTAGACCACTGCTAGCTGGAGCGTCTGCATGCAGGAACCTCAGCGTCCCTGGTCAGTGTATCAGCCGGGAAGTCACAGTCTCCTCTGTCTTTCTAAGCAAGACATGATGTATATATACCCACAGGTCTCCCCAGCGGTCCTACCTTGCTTAGTTACTGTGTCAGCCTAAAGGATGATGTCGGGCCTGAACTTTAACATAGATATTATACAGGAGATGTTCGTCCTACTGTGAGTCCTGCTGTGCTTCCAAGAAGCCTCATGCATAATGTATGAGTATCGAACCAGGGAAAAACCAGCGTTCTGAATGCAGTGTCGTATCTCAGTAAAAGGTCAGTGCCTAAGAACCTTTATGTATGTAATGTAGGGATGAATATAGGTGAAAGGTTGTGATGTTTACCTACGCCTATATAAGGTACCTATATGGAATATAACAAAACTTTAGTATTACCTTCTGGAAAAAAAAAAGTGTTATTGCATATAATATTATAGTTTTAAGAACACAACATGATTTTAGAATTACATAAAATATTCAGTTTCCCTCTTTTGCTTTTTTCAGATTCTATTGAATTTCACCATACACAGTGATTTCAATGTAGATCATCATATTACAGCGGGGAAAAAAATACAATCAGTGAGATTGTAAAAAAAAAAAAAAATCTGCGTTTAAAAAATTTACAACAAATTCAACTATCTGTTTACCTATCTACAGTTTCTAAATTACATTCTTCAAGTACATTAAATGATCTAGTTCTCTGAAATACATTTTCTAAAATATAGTCTCTCATTTACATCGCGTATGATATAAAGATCAAATATATAAACTACTTGTTTCAAACACAATTTTTCAAACGCAATAAGAATTAGTACAAACAATAATCCAAACAGTAATTCTTCACATTTTCCCAATAGGCCGAAAAATGTTTCTAAATCTATTTGCATTCAAAATATCCAAAATAAACTCGTTAATTCGTGTTCACATCTTCCCAATAGGCCAAATGATGTTTTCAAAACTTTGGCATCAAAAATATCAGATATGAATTTGGTAATTCATAAGGCAACCGACAGTTGAATTCCAAATGGGCATCATTACAATGTGTTCATCCTTTATTGCACTTTAAATACGCAGTATAGTGTCCAGATGTTGTAGTAGGTCCTTCATGGAAAATAATAGCCACTGCTTTAAAAGTTCTTCCTGAAATTGATACTTGACTTGCCACAACATTTTTAATTTTGGTTTCTACTTTTCTTCCATCTGCTCTACAACGTTGCAGCATTAAAATGACATATTGTCCAAATCTTTCTATAAATAATGTTGACAACATTTCTGATTTACAATGAGAACATTTCATATCTTGATTAGCTGTTTTTATTAATTTGTTAAAAGACACTGATTTGCAATCTGGTATTGTCAAATATATGAATCGTTCAGTGTCTATTTCAGTGGTAGAAGAAAATGAGCACTCTTCATATTTATGATTCCATCTGTAACTTAGTCCAAACAAATTTTCAATTTCAATCCCTTCTTCTTCCAATACGGCAAGCATAAACATAAGAAACTCTTGTGCATCTTGTTGTATATTAAGTGTAAATTGTGAAGAACCAGTACATATATCCAAAAGATGCCGAATGCCAGAAGCAGTATGGATTTTAGTTCTATCACTTATCAACTTTTGAAACATATGATGTAATAAAGAACACAATCTTTTTCTCGATTTTCCATAACTTTACGATAAAGATCTTCTAGATAAAAGACAACATTTAGAATTACATAAGCATAGCAGTTGATACCTGAACTATTTTCTAACTGGTATCCTACAATATCATCAACAGAGTCCATTTTCATTTTCTTGGCAGCTTCATGCTTCTCTTGAATTGTTTTCTTTTTTTCAATCTCACTAGAATGTTTGTCATATTTCCGTTTTGGAAGTAGTATATGTTTTTCATATATGGGATATTCACCTAAGTTAGGAGCATAAACTCTTCTTAACCAATTATACTCTTTTACACAGTTTACATCAGCACTAACCTTTTTCTCATCAACATCAATCATATACAAACCAGATAATGTTCTTACTCGAGACAATGCAACATATGCCATGCCCTCTTTAAACACTGTACTTCCAATATTTACCAAAGCATTGTCAACACTTAAACCTTGAGATTTATGAATGGTCACTGCATATGATAAAGAAAGAGGAAACTGTTTTCTACGAACATACAAGTCTTTTACAAGCAAAAAACGAACAGCACAACGTCCAATCTGTTTTACCTCGTCAATCTGATCAAATTTAATCTTCAAAAATTCAATTCCATCTCTGTTCTGATAATTAACAAAATCAACAACTTTTCCCGTTGCTCCCTTTACCCAACCTTTTTGTACATCCAAATTACGCAGTGAAATTACCCGACAGTTTTCACATACATATAAAGTCTTTTCCAAACCAGCAGTCTTAGATATAGACTTTTCCAAAGAATCCAATTTTGATTTTAATTTTTCTGAGATAATAATAGTAACTCCTTTGTGTTCTATTTTATCAATAGCTTCCATTTTCATTATTTGTTGTTTTTCCAGCTTCAAAAGTTCTTCATTGAATGCAGAACACTCTTGCAGTGTTGGCATTAGGCAAACTATAGACTCCTTTTCTCCAATTTTTTTGTACATTATTTCAGGTGCAATATTTTCATTTGGAAACAAGTTTGTTAGTAGCCGACTTTGTAAAGCTTCTTTACCATGTTTTGTCAAAACACCAATTCTTATATCTTGAAGAATGTTTCCATAATGTTCATCACTTGCTTGTCACATATTCTTAATAAGTTCTTTATATTCAAAATGAGACCAAATGTTTACATTTCCAATACTTCCCAAAGATTTCCTAGTGTCTTCATGGACAAGTGTTTTAAAAACTGGTTGTACTTTCACAGGAGTAAGTTGTAATAGATCACCGAATACAATTACGTTTTCCTCGAAATAAAACTTCATAATCTGTTTTTAAAATCTGTTGCATTCTTAAATGTACAAATGCAAGCATTAAGTTTGAGACCATGCTCACCTCATCAATGATCAGAAGTTTCATTTTCTTTAGTGCTCTTGAGATTTTATAACAAGCTTCTCCAGATAGCTTGTGATATTCCAACTTATTTTCATGTTCAACTGGTAGCATGAGTAATCGATGTAATGTAATCCCTTTAATATTATGTGCTGCTAACCCAGTTGGAGCGCTTACAACACAAGATAAATGTGATTCAGTGGGTTTGTGTAGATAACTGGTCAAAACTTTAATTAAGAAACTTTTTCCTGTTCGAGCTTGCCCACTGATATACATTCGAATAGGCTTAAATGATGTGCATTGGCATTTTTTTCATGCAGTAAACCATGCTCTATCTGTTGTGTAACTTGCTGATATATTTCTTTTTGTTCAATATTTAGTTGTTCTTCCAAGTTTCCCAACTCAATAATATCCTATTGTGCTTGTTGCTGCCGTTTCTACTTCATTCATAGCGATTGCTGCTTCATTTTCAAGAATTGGTTGTCCTGGTGGATCTTGACTTAGTGGAGCAAAACTTTGACTATCTTGAGAACTATCTCTAGCGATTTTAGCTGCAATACTAGTTTCTTGTTTAATCTCTTCATTCAACATTTGTAGATAATTTGGAAAAACTGTGCATTCAATGCTATCTTTACATGCATTAAAAGAATATTCATAGCAGTCAAAATCTCCACGTAATTCCATTTCACTACGCCAAGGCTTGAACAGTTGCAGAAGTGCTAAATAGAAAAATTCCCTTTTATCTGAAGTATCACAACTGAGTTTCCTGTGATTAATAAGATTTCCTTTGGTATGTTTTACCAAACATCCATCACATCCAATTACGGCATATTTTTCTTCATTTATATTTTCTGTAACAATTCTCTTAAAGCTGTAATATTGCAGTACTTCATAGAGGCATATGTTTTCCAGATGTGGACTTCTTTTAGGATAGTACGTATCCAACATATTCGTTTAAACAATATCTGTACTGTACGATTCATTCAATGCTAAATATTCAATTTCTTGTACAGATTTCAATACTTGATTTCGTGTTGCAGCAAGACCTAGACTTACCCAAATGATTCCTCTTGACTTTGAATATAAACTTGCAGAGGTCAACAGATCCGAACATTCGTATGATCCAATCTCTCGATGGGAAAGCATCTTCAAACTAAAGCTGTACAATTTGTTACTAAGAGTCTTCTCTTGTGAAATTTCTTCCCACATTTCTTTCAACTCTGTCTTTTCAGATTTGGTTATATATGATGTAACATAGCGAGTAACAGCAATCGAATTATCTGCAACATACTGGATATCCATATTTGCACTCCACATCGTCAAAGTCACCGGATTGTAGTCATTAATATACATTGAATCTTCACTTCTTTTTATGTTCTAAGTATTCTTCAGAGATTTCCGAGTTATAGTATGACTCACTGCTGACATGAAACTGTTCACTCCTCCTTTGGAAATTACTGGACGTGGGAATACAAAACGACATTTTGTATAAAAATTTTCCTTTGACTTGTATTTCCGTCGACAATATTTCCCACATCGATGACTTTGAAACAGTAAAACTTGTTGTCTTAAGCTATTTTCTCCTCCTGTTTTTGGAATAGCACAGGTAACATAGTCTTCAATGAAAGACAAAACAGTTTCATCAGAATCGGTTCCAAATTTAGGTGCATCCTTGATCCATATTAGCATGTGTATATGAGGAGCACCTCTGGCTTGGTACTCCTTTCTCCAAAAGAAATCAATACCTTCTCCAAGAGGTGGATTATTTTTATTGCAGACAAAAGACATCATAGCTTGAAACCTATGATTAAAATATCTGCACACATTTACAGGATCCAAGGAACACAGTTCTCCAGCTGTCTTCAATTCAATGTTTTTAATATTTGAATTTGCTTCTCATAGAAATTCAAGTAAATCGTCCCATGCGTATTCAGCACAGCTAAGCGTAACAAACCACGTAGGGGTTCCTAAGTTCCTTAACATACATTTAAGTTCTCCATGACGACGATACCAATACTCATTGGTACCACGTTGACATGCCATCAAATTAATTAACTGAGATTCTAAATGATCGTCTCTTTGTTGAACTTTGTCCAAAAATTCCTTTGCAGAAAGATGTGTAAGATGAACTCTTGTTTTTAATATGTGGTTCACTGCATATGAAAGTCCAGACAAGTCACTTTCAAATAGAAGATGAAATAAATATGGAACACGCTGTCGAAATCTTGGATCCTCTGAATACAATCTTGTTGAACGGTATTCTGAAGCTGGAATCTGTACTGGTCGTTCATCATATCGTCCACCTTGTCCAGTGGGGAAGAGCTGTGGAAAACAACGGGCTTCTAAACTTCTTTCTCAAACACTCATGGGAGTTTCCTTCGCTTTCTTCATTTAGAATAATTCAAAAGTATTTCCAATCACTTCTTTTGAATGTAAAGGATGTATACTATAATGTTCATAAATTTCTTCACTCTTGGAGTTGTCCACTTTTTCGATTTGTCCAGTTGAAATTTCTCTATCATCTCCTAAAGATATTTCTTGTTCTTCCAGATATACATTTTTATAATAAATATTGTTTTCTATGAGATATAACGTAGCCTTTTGAATTTTGGCGACATCTACTAACTCTTTGTTGGTACACCATTAACTAGAATAACTACAGGTTCAGGTTCCTCTCTCTCACCAACAGTTTCAATATTTTTCTTAAAATCTAAAGGTAAATACACAACTCTTCCTTTTAATCCTCTTTGTAAATCTGTGGGAGGCAGCTTACCTGTTTTAGGCTCCATACGAACTATAGCCTGAAACGGGTGCACAGATTCCCTCATTCCCTCAGTACTCCTGCAATCACAGATTGAATAAGAATAGACTCATATGTATTTAAATCCACCAGTTCCGGAGAAATAGCTACCAACTCTAGGTTATTATGTACAGCTCTAGCTGGCATTTTGTTCTCTTCTAATTTGCTATGACAATATTTACAAATACGTTGATCACTACCCAACTCAAAATGACCTTCCACCAACAAATAAGCACCAAATTGCTCCCACTTATCATTGTTTTCCTTTTCACTTTTTAAATACACATCAACATTCCTAGTTTGACTTCTATAGTGAGTACGTCGACAACAAATACAAACATAGGGGGTCATTAGCATGGTGTGGGTAGGCCTAGTGTCCACAACAGGAAATGGCTCAAAATGCAAGGTGGACGTACTACATTTTCACAATGAAAAATTACCCTTTTTTTGCAAAGTGCCTAGCTGTAGTTTTTGAACCCTAGCTCTGCGGGCACTTAGGGAAACCCAGCAAACCTATACATTTTTGAAAACTAGACACCCAGGGGAATTCAGGATGGGGTGACTTGACTGGCTCTCACCAGGTTCTGTTACCCAGATTCCCTTGCAAACCTAAAAAAGTGGTAAAGAAAACACATTTTCCTCACTTTTCTGTGGTGAAAAGTTCTGGAATCTGCGTGGATCCACAAAATTCCACCCACCCCGCGTTCCCCAAGGTCTTCCAAAAACAATGGTACCTCACTTGTGTGGGTAGGCCTAGTGCCCGCGACAGGAAGCAGCGCAAAACGCAACGTGGACGCACCACATTTTCACAGTGAAAAATGACCCTTCTTTTGCAATGTGCCAAGCTGTAGTTTTTGAACCCTAGCTCTGCCGGCACCTAGGGAAACCTAGCAAACCTATACATTTTTGGAAACTAGACACCCAGGGGAATCCAGGATGGGGTGACTTGACTGCCTCCCACCAGGTTCTGTTACCCAGAATCCCTTGCAAACCTAAACAATTGTCCAAAAAAAACACATTTTCCCCACATTTCTGTGGTGGAAAGTTCTGGAATCTGCGTGGATCCACAAATTTCCACACACCCCGCGTTCCCCAAAGTCTTACGAGAAAAATGGTACCTCACTTGTGTGGGTCGGCCTAGTGCCTGCGACAGGGAACGGCGCAAAACGCAACGTGGTCACACCTCAATTTCGCAGTGAAAAATTACCCTTTTTGGGCAAAGTGCCTAGCTGTAGTTTTTGAACCCTAGCTCTGCCGGCACCTAGGGAAACCTAGCAAACCTATACATTTTTGAAAACTATACACCCAGGGGAATACAGGATGGGGTGACTTGACTGCCTCCCACCAGGTTCTGTTACCCAGAATCCCTTGCAAACCTAAAAAATTGTCCAAAAAAACACATTTTCCCCACATTTCTGTGGTGGAAAGTTCTGGAATCTGCGTGGATCCACAAATTTCCATGCACCCCGTGTTCCCCAAAGTCTTATGAGAAAAATGGTAACTCACTTGTGTGGGTCGGCCTAGTGCCTGCGACAGGAAACGGCGCAAAACGCAACGTGGTCACACCTCAATTTTGCAGTGAAAAATGACCCTTTTTGGGCAAAGTGCCTAGCTGTAGTTTTTTAACCCTACCTCTGCCGGCACCTAGGGAAACCTAGCAAACCTATACATTTTTGAAAACTAGACACCCAGCGGAATCCAGGATGGGGTGACTTGACTGCCTCCCACCAGGTTCTGTTACCCAGAATCCCTTGCAAACATGAAAAATTGTCCAAAAAAACACATTTTCCCCACATTTCTGTGGTGGAAAGTTCTGGAATCTACGTGGATCCACAAATTTCCACCCACCCCGTGTTCCCCAAAGCCTTATGAGAAAAATGGTACCTCACTTGTGTGGGTAGGCCTAGTGCCCGCGACAGGAAATGGCGCAAAACGCACGTGGTCACACCTCAATTTCGCAGTGAAAAATGACCCTTTTTTTGCAAAGTGCCTAGCTGTAGTTTTTGAACTCTACCTCTGCCGGCACCTAGGGAACCTAGCAAACCTATACATTTTTGAAAACTAGACACCCAGGGGAATCCAGGATGGGGTGACTTGACTGCCTCCCACCAGGTTCTGTTACCCAGAATCCCTTGCAAACCTAAAACATTGTCAAAAAAAACACATTTTCCCCACATTTCTGTGGTGGAAAGTTCTGGAATCTGCGTGGATCCACAAATTTCCGCCCACCCCGCATTCCCCAAAGTCTTACGAGAAAAATGGGACCTCACTTGTATGGGTCGGCCTAGTGCCCGCGACAGGAAATGGCGCAAAACGCAACGTGGTCACACCTCACTCTCGCAGTGAAAATGACCCTTTTTGGCAAAGTGCCTAGCTGTAGTTTTTGAACCCTACCTCTGCCGGCACCTAGGGAAACCTAGCAAACCTATACATTTTTGAAAACCAGACACCCAGGGGAATCCAGGATGGGGTGACTTGACTGCCTCCCACCAGGTTCTGTTACCCAGAATCCCTTGCAAACCTAAAAAATTGTCCAAAAAAACACATTTTCCCCAAATTTCTGTGGTGGAAAGTTCTAGAATCTGCGTGGATCCACAAATTTCCACCCACCCCGCGTTCCCCAAAGTCTTACGAGAAAATGGTACCTCACTTGTGTGGGTCGGCCTAGTGCCTGCGACAGGAAACGGCGCAAAACACAACTTGGTCACACCTCAATTTCGCAGTGAAAAATGACCCTTTTTTGGCAAAGTGCCTAGCTGTAGTTTTTGAACCCTACCTCTGCCGGCACCTAAGGAAACCTAGCAAACCTATACATTTTTGAAAACTAGACACCCAGGGGAATCCAGGATGGGGTGATTTGACTGCCTCCCACCAGGTTCTGTTACCCAGAATCCCTTGCAAACCTAAAAAATTGTCCAAAAAAACACATTTTCCCCAAATTTCTGTGGTGGAAAGTTCTGGAATCTGCGTGGATCCACAAATTTCCGCCCACCCTGCATTCCCCAAAGTCTTACGAGAAAAATGGTAGCTCACTTGTGTGGGTCGGCCTAGTGCCCGCGACAGGAAATGGCGCAAAACGCAACGTGGTCACACCTCAATTTCGCAGTGAAAAATTACCCTTTTTTGGCAAAGTGCCTAGCTGTAGTTTTTGAACCCTACCTCTGCCGGCACCTAGGGAAACCTAGCAAACCTATACATTTTTGAAAACCAGACACCCAGGGGAATCCAGGATGGGGTGACTTGACTTCCTCCCATCAGGTTCTGTTAACCAGAATCCCTTGCAAACCTAAAAAATTGTCAAAAAAAACACATTTTCCCCACATTTCTGTAGTGGAAAGTTCTGGAATCTGCGTGGATCCACAAATTTCCGCCCACCCCGCGTTCCCCAAAGTCTTACGAGAAAAATGGTACCTCACTTGTGTGGGTCGGCCTAGTGCCTGCTTTTTGGCAAAGTGCCTAGCTGTAGTTTTTGAACCCTACCTCTGCCGGCACCTAGGGAAACCTAGCAAACCTATACATTTTTGAAAACCAGATACCCAGGGGAATCCAGGATGGGGTGACTTGACTGCCTCCCACCAGGTTCTGTTACCCAGAATCCCTTGCAAACCTAAAACATTGTCAAAAAAAACACATTTTCCCCACATTTCTGTGGTGGAAAGTTCTGGAATCTGCGTGGATCCACATATTTCCGCCCACCCCGCGTTCCCCAAAGTCTTACGAGAAAAATGATACCTCACTTGTGTGGGTCGGCCTAGTGCCTGCGACAGGAAATGGCGCAAAACGCAACGTGGTCACACCTCAATTTCGCAGTGAAAAATGACCCTTTTGCAAAGTGCCTAGCTGTAGTTTTTAACCCTACCTCTGCCGGCACCTAGGGAAACATAGCAAACCTATACATTTTTAAAAACTAGACACCCAGGGGAATCCAGGATGGGGTGACTTGACTGCCTCCCACCAGGTTCTGTTACCCAGAATCCCTTGCAAACCTAAAAATTGTCAAAAAAAACACATTTTCCCCACATTTCTGTGGTGGAAAGTTCTGGAATCTGCGTGTATCCACAAATTTCCACCCACCCCGCATTCCCCAAAGTCTTACGAGAAAAATGGTACCTCACTTGTGTGGGTCGGCCTAGTGCCCGCGACAGGAAATGGTGCAAAACACAACGTGGTCACACCTCAATTTCACAGTGAAAAATGACCCTTTTTTTGCAAAGTGCCTAGCTTTAGTTTTTGAACCCTACCTCTGCCGGCACCTAGGGAAACCTAGCAAACCTATACATTTTTGAAAACCAGACACCCAGGGGAATCCAGGATGGGGTGACTTGACTGCCTCCCACCGGGTTCTGTTACCCAGAATCCCTTGCAAACCTAAAAATTGTCAAAAAACACATTTTCCCCACATTTCTGTGGTGGAAAGTTCTGGAATCTGCGTGGATCCACAAATTTCCGCCCACCCCGCATTCCCCAAAGTCTTACGAGAAAAATGGTACCTCACTTGTGTGGGTCGGCACAGTGCCCGCGACAGGAAATGGTGCAAAACGCAACGTGGTCACACACTCAATTTCGCAGTGAAAATGACCCTTTTGGCAAAGTGCCTAGCTGTAGTTTGTGAACCCTAGTTCTGTTGGCACCTAGGAAACCTACCAAACCCACACATTTCTGAAAAGAAGACACCTGGGGCTTCCAGGGAGGTATGGCTTGCGTGGATCTCCCAACGTTTCCTTACCCAGAATCCCCTGCAAACCTCAATTTTAGCTGAAAAAATCACTTTTTCACACATTTTTGTGTGGGAAAGTGTGGCATCACTGGCCTCACACAAATTTGCTACCACCCAGCGTATCTCAGGTCTCCTGATAAAATGGTGCTCACTTGTGTGGAAGGCCCAGTACCCGCGACAGGCAAGGGCCCAAGCGTAGTGAGGCGACATCAAAATTGCCTATCTCAAAACCACCTGGTTTTGCAAGGAGTCACCTGGGCTTTGGCCCCGTGCTCGGCGGCCATCTAGGGAAACCCACCAAACCCACACATTTCTGAAAAGTAGACACCCGGGGACTTCCAGGGAGGTATGGCTTGCATGGATCCCCAAACATTTCTTACCCAGAATCCCTGCAAACCTCAATTTTAGCTGAAAGAAATCACTTTTTCACACATTTGTGTGTGGAGTGTGGCATCACCGGCTGACACAAATTTCCTACCACCCAGCGTCCCCCAGGTCTCCCGATAAAAATGGTGCCTCACTCGGGTGGGAGGCCCAAGTACCTGCGACAGGCAAGGGCCCACAACGTATTGAGGCGACCTCAAAATGGCCTTTCACAAACGCACCTGGTTTTGCAAGGGGTCCCATGACGTTTTGGCCTGAGGCTCAGCGGCCACCTAGGAAACCTACCAAACCCACACATTTCTGAAAAGTTGACACCGGGGACTTCCAGGGAGGTATGGCTTGCATGGATCCTCCAACGCTTTCATCCAGAATCCCTGCAAACCTCAACTTTAGCTGAAAAAATCACTTTTTCACACATTTTGTGTGGGAAGTGTGGCATCACTCAGGCTGACATAAATTCCTACCACCCAGCGTCCCCCAGGTCTCCCGATAAAAATGGTGCCTCACTTGTGTGGGAGGCCCAAGTACCGCGACAGGCAAGGGCCCAAAGCGTAGTGAGGCTGACATCAGACTGCCTATCTCAAAACCACCTGGTTTTGCAAGGAGTCACCTGGGTTTTGGCTCATGCTCGGCGGCCATCTAGAGAATCCTACCAAACCCACACATTTCTGAAAAGTAGACACCCGGGGCTTCCAGGAGGTATGTCTTGCGTGGATCCCCAACGTTTCCTTACCCAGAATCCCTGCAAACCTCAATTTTAGCTGAAAAAAATCACTTTTTCCACACATTTGTGTGTGGAAAGTGTGGCATCACTGGCCTCACACAAATTTTCTCTACCCAGCGTTCCCAGGTCTCTCGATAAAATGGTGCCTCACTTGTGTGGGAGGCCTAAGTACCTGCGACAGGCAAGGGCCCAAAACATTTTTTGATATGCAATGTTGATGTTGCCTCAAAACGTTTTGTGTCCTTGCATGTCACGGGTACTTGGGCCTCCCACACAAGTGAAGCACCATTTTTATCGGGAGACCTGGGGGAACGCTGGGTGGTAGGAAATTTGTGTGATGCCACACTTTCCCACACAAAAATGTGTGAAAAAAGTGATTTTTTTCAGCTAAATTTGAGGTTTGCAGGGGATTCTGGTAAGAAACGTTGGGGGATCCACGCAGCCATACCTCCCTGGAATTCCCGGGTGTCTAGTTTTCAGAAATGTGTGGTTTGGTAGGTTTCCCAGATGGCCACCGAGCACGGGCCAAAACCCAGGTGCCCCCCTTGCAAAACAAGGTGGTTTTGAGATAGGCAATTTTGATGTCGCCTCACTACGTTTTGGGCCCTTGCCTGTCGCGTGTACTTGGGCCTCCCACACATGTGAGGCACCATTTTTATCGGGAGACCTGGGGGAACGCTGGGTGGTAGGAAATTTGTGTGAGGCCAGTGATGCCACACTTTCCCACACAAAAATGTGTGAAAAAAGTGATTTTATCAGCTAAATTTGAGGTTTGCAGGGGATTCTGGGTAAGGAAACGTTGGGGGATCCACGCAAGCCATACCTCCCTCGAATTCCCCGGGTGTCTAGTTTTCAGAAATGTGTGGGTTTGGTAGGTTTCCCTAGATGGCCGCCGAGCACGGGGCCAAAAACCCAGGTGACCCCCCTTGCAAAACCAGGTGGTTATGAGATAGGCAATTTTGATGTCGCCTCACTACGTTTTGGGCCCTTGCCTGTCGCGGGTACTTGGGCCTCGCACACATGTGAAGCACCATTTTTATCGGGAGACCTGGGGGAACGCTGGGTGGTAGGAAATTTGTGTGAGGCCAGTGATGCCACACTTTCCCACACAAAAATGTGTGAAAAAAGTGATTTTTTCAGCTAAATTTGAGGTTTGCAGGGGATTCTGGTAGGACACGTTGGGGGATCCACGCAAGCCATACCTCCCTGGAATCCCCGGGTGTCTAGTTTTCAGAAATGTGTGGGTTTGATAGGTTTCCCTAGGTGGCTGCCAAGCACCGGGCCAAAAACCCAGGGGACCCCCCTTGCAAAACCAGGTCGTTTTGAGATAGGCAATTTTGAAGTCGCCTCACTACGTTTTGGGCCCTTGCCTGTCGCGGGTACTTGGGCCTCCCACACGAGTGAGGCACCATTTTTATCGGGAGACCTGGGGAACACTGGGTGGTAGGAAATTTGTGTCAGCCCTGTGGTGCCACAACTTTCCAACACAAAAATGTGTGAAAAAAGTGATTTTTTCAGCAAAATTTCAGATTTGCAGGGGTTTCTGGGTAAGAAAATGTTGGGGGATCCACAAAATCCATACCTCCGTGGAATCCCCAGGTGTCTACTTTTCAGAAATGTGTGGGTTTGGTAGGTTTCCTAGGTGGCCGCCGAGCCCCGGGCCAAAAAGTCATGGGATCCCCCTTGCAAAACCAGGTTGTTTTGTGATAGGCAATTTTGATGTCGCCTCACTATGTTTCGGGCCCTTGCCTGTCGCGGGTACTTGGGCCTCCTACCCGAGTGAGGCACCATTTTTATTGGGAGACCTGGGGGAATGCTGGGTGGGAGGAAATATGTGGATCCACGCAGATTCCAGAACTTTCCCACACCGAAATTTGAGAAAAAATGAATTTTTTTTTCGGCGTAATTTGCGGTTTGCAGGTGATTCTGGGTAGGAGAATGTTGGGGGACCCACGCAAGCCATACCTCGCTGGACTCCCCCAGGTGTCTAGTTTCCAGAAATGTGTGGGTTTGGTAAGTTTCCCTAGATGGCCGCCGAGCCTCGGGCCAAAAACTCATGGGACCCCCTCGCAAAACCAGGTTGGTTTGTGATAGGTAATTTTGATGTCGCCTCAATAGGTTTTGGGCCCTTGCCTGTCGCAAGTCCTTGACCTACCCACGAGAGTGAGGTACCATTTTTATCAGGAGACCTGGGGAACGCTGGGGGGGGAGGACATTTGTGGATCCACGCATATTCCAGAACTATTGGGATACTTGGAGAAATACTGGGGGGTTGGAAATGTGTTGTTACTTTCTGCAGTGTGAAAATTTGAGCACAATAATGCAAGGACAATGTGACAGTCACATTTTGAGGTTTGCAGGACATTGTGGGTAAGATAACTTGTTGGGATCCATAAGAGAGACATCACCATGTACTCCCATGGGTGTTTAGTTTACGAAAAAATATACAGTTGGTAGGTTTTTCTTAGATGAAATGTACACCTTGGCAGAGAGACATTGTTAGAAATGGGATCTCTGGTTGGCTAAGGCTTGCGCCAAAGCCAGGCAGAGACCACCACTCTAGTCAGGGCGAGGGAGTTACACGCCGACGATAACCCCTGCTCACCCCCTTGGTAGCTTGGCATGAGCAGTCAGGCTTATCCCGGAGGCAATGTGTAAAGCGTTTGCGCAGCACACTCACACAGCAGCAACACACTAGGCACACCACAAAAGGAACTCCACACAAGGTTATATAAAAAATAGCCTTTGTATTATCATAAATACCTTAGAAACATAATCACATAATATACAGTGTGCCAACTGGCACTAGGCAATATTCACAGGGGAATTATATACAGGACCAGGCCAATCGGGCCACGGTCAGAACCATCAGATCAGGTAAATAAATGCAAATAATAAATGTAGCGCACAACCAGTAATTACTGGTACAGGTAGGAACTTAGCACGAGATCCTGTAACATACAAGATGGGACACCTACATCACATTAGGCGTAAATCACATGAGGCAATAGGCCTCGTAAGCATAAACACAGTGTGCCCCAATCGGGGCACAACGCACTGACACTGGCCCCAGGCCAACTGGCCTCTCACCGGGGCTCAAATGCCCTATGTCCCCAGAGTCAGGGCGCTGCCTAGGCAGCAGGAGTCAAGGGTGCGCAACTGCGCAAGCCTAAACGTGGCAGCTGCCCACTACTTGCTGGGCAGCTGTGAAAATGAACACGGGCACCGGCGTGCCCCCTGAGCCCCTCTCTGGGACTCGCAATTTAAAAATGAAACTGTCCCCCACGGTTGCAGCTGCCTGCTCTCTTGCAGGGCAGCTGAGAATCAGGCAACCAGAAAAGAAGCACTGCCACTCGGCGCGCCGGGGAAGCCCCACCTGGGACCCCTAAATTACTGCTGCCCAGCGTTGCAGCTGCCCACTATCAGGTGGGGCAGCTGGGAAAAGAAACGGGGGCACCGACTAGCACCAACAAGGCGCACGGTGGAGTCCCGCTCGGGGACTCTGAAGTTAAGCAACAATGCCCAAACCGTTGCAGCGACCCGCAACTGCGGTGCTGCTGTGTAGCACCAAAAGAGCACTGGCACTTCTGGGACCACCCTTGGCCCCACTCACCGGGATTCCTCTATACTCCTTGAGTCGGGACAGCAACTCCGCTCTTCTTGCTGGCTTCAGCCCCACTCACCGGGCTTCTCCTGACACGGGGGCCGTCTTCTGAACTTCTCCCTCGCTGGGGAACTCCTCTCGGTTCCCGGCAATCTCCGTGGCCTTCCTCTGCTCACAGGAGGCGGGGTAGGCTCCCGCCCTCCTTCCAGCACTTCCGCTCTGGCCTTGCTTCCTCCGGCCGGTACCGCGGGGCTCTCCCACGCTCACGGGAGCCCTGCACGGACTTCCGGCAACCAGCGGTAGGCCCCGCCCACAACCAGGCAAGGCCGCCTGGCTTCCGGGTCGCTCCCGGAGCGGCGGCCTCTCTTCAGTGTGGCAAAGTGCGGGGTGGGCTCCCGCTTCGAAGGTATCACTGCGGGGTGGGCTCCCGTAAAAAGACACCAAAATGCGGGGTAGGCACCCGCTTTTTAAAAATGCATGAGAGCGGGGTGGGCTCCCGCTCCGATCGGTAAAAATGCGGGGTGGGCACCCGCTGTTCAAAACGTGCGCATAAGCGGGGTGGGCACCCGCCAGTAAGCACCAAATGCTGTCTCCCAGCAGCTCGGGGGGAATCCTTACGCCGGGATTCCCTCTAGATCATCACGCAGCACAGCGCTGCAGAGCCAAACAGTAATGCTCCTCTTTTCCCAACAGTAAAGGCAAAGCGCTCACAAGGCGCTAGAGTCCAAAGTCCAGGGCAAAGTTCAGGAGGCACAAGGCTGGGCCCAGGCAGGCCAGCACACAGGGCCCTCCAGCAGGGAGGCAGTCCCTCGTGGCGGTTCCTCCTGGAGCCCAGCAGCAGCAGGCCCCCCCCTCAAGTCAGGAACAGAACAGAACAGAACATTTTCATGGGGTCACAGCCCCTTCTTTTATACACATGTCCCCTTTGTCTGTAGTGGCACTGGGCTGGGGAAACCAGATGCAACTGGTTTGGGGGAGCTTTGGAGCACTTTGTTTTGCTCAGCTCCTCTCTCCTTTCACAGGACAGGCTAGGGACATCAGACGCACCACAGGGGGTGGAGCCAGCATTGTGGAGGGAAGGCACAGCCCTATTCAGGTCCCAGGTGCAACTCCTCCCTCCCATCTAGATGCAGATCTCCCTATTCACCACTGCGCTGACTCACCCTGCCCCTCCTGGAGCCACACACACCTCCCAGCACCTGTCACTCACAAAGCCAGACATGCAATTCACATCAGGCAGGCAGACACAGAGCACACATAAATGCCAACTTCTAAAAGTGGCACTTCTCCACTAGTCACAATAAATCTGCGCACACCATTGCACAGCATTTATTCTCACGAGTTCGCACATACTAAACTCGCCCCTGCACTCCTCTCACACCAGGAATTACCATGGACACTCATATCCCCCATGCATTCCTATGGGTGGGCAGGCCAATCTCACCACACGCACTCAGCGTGTGCCCGCACTTTACACTGGGACACAGTGCTAAAGTGCGCAGAGGCCTAAAACCACCAACACTACACAGGGAAAAGGCTAGGAGACAGGCAAAAAGTTTAGGGGTGAACCTGCCAAAAAGGGTCAAGTCCAACAGACATAAAAGACAAAGATTACTGCACAGCCATCTATTCCTCAAGCACACACACACACTGGTTGGATTTGGCACGAGGGTGAGTGATGGTTCAGTATATAAAATTTTATCAACAAGAGATTTCACAAAAATGAAATGCACTGTCAATAATTGAAAAGACAAAAAACTGAACCATTGACTCACAGCTCGTGAGCTGTAAAGCCACGACAAGGCACCAACCGCTTTACAGGCCATTCACACACCTTTCATTCATGATACACACAACACCATTCACACCACCAGGCACAAAACCAACACATTACACCATTCACAAAAAGGGACAAGGTACACCCTGCTTGAGAAAGACAGAAAAGACAAATATTTCCGAACAACCACCTATTCTTCAAGCACACAGACATACTGGTTGGATTTGGCACGAGGGTGAGTGATGGTTCAGTATATACAGTTGTATTAACCAGAGATTTCACAAAAATGAAATGCACTGTTAATAATTCAAAGGACGAGAAACTGAACCATTGACTCACAGCTCGTGAGCTGTAAAGCCATGACAAGGCACCAACCGCTTTACAGGCCATTCATACACCTTTCATGCGTGTGACACATACAAAACCATTCACACCGCCAGCCACGGGCCCAGCACATTACAACACTCACACCAGCAGACAGCGCCATTCAAGGGCCCATCACTTTCACACGCCCACATTCCTGACACAGCAACCACACCAGCTCATGGATTGCGTGGAGTGGTTTAGCTAGCAGTGTGTGTAGTGACCAGTAGCAAATCACTACTCACACACCGCCAGCCAAGCGCCCGTCCACGCACACCGCCAGCCAAGCGCCAGTCCACACACACCGCCAGCCAAGCGCCAGTCCACACACACCGCCAGCCAAGCGCCAGTCCAAGCACACCGCCAGCCAAGCGCCAGTCCAAGCACACCGCCAGCCAAGCGTCAGTCCAAGCACACCGCCAGCCAAGCGCCAGTCCAAGCACACCGCCAGCCAAGCGCCAGTCCAAACACACCGCCAGCCAAGCGCCAGTCAACACACACCGCCAGCCAAGCGCCAATCCACACACACCGCCAGCCAAGCGCCAGTCCACACACACCGCCAGCCAAGCGCCAGTCCACACACACTGCCAGCCAAGCACCAGTCCACACACCCCGCCAGCCAAGCACCAGTCCACACACACCGCCAGCCAAGCGCCAATCCAGGCACACCGCCAGCCAAGCGCCAATCCACGACACCGCCAGCCAAGCCCCAGTCCACGCACACGTCATAATTTTTTTTTAAACAAGAAAGAAAACACAAACCAATTGCAACTAAATACAAAACTATAACTACAAAAACAACAGCAGTAACTAAAGACATAATTCTATTGCCAAACGTTAAACTGAAAAACTATATAAAACCATACAGACCAGGCAGTACACTATTAGACTCACGGTTGCTCCCAAAAACTCTTTTGAGTGTGATACAATCTGAAACATGTGAGCACACACAGCCCAGGATTAGAAGGACAATCGGCACAGTGCATTCGACTCTCCTTCCGCACACCTCTTCGCATGCAGACTCTACATCTCTTACAGGGATTGGTTTTTTTGGGCATGGGAGGAATTAAATCAGGAAAGTGGCGCTCTTTCAATCTAGCCACATCCTCCACCACTCCTACTCTAGGAACACTTGCCTGTTCCACAACAACAAGGCTGCCTATCACAGACTCCTGAAACTGAACAAAAGTCATCTTTGATGCAGGAGAACACTCCTTGTACACAACAAAAGCATTGAAAGTTGCTAAATTGAAGAGATGGATGGCCAACTTCTTATACCAAATGTAAGCCTTACGAATAGCAGTGTACGGTTCCAACCTCTGATCTACTCTATCGACACCACCCATGTGCTTATTGTAGTTTAAAATGCACACAGGTTTGCGCACTTCACCAAGCTGACCCAAAACAGTCACAGGTGAAGTACTCTCATCATGAATGGTAGTCAGCATGTACACATCCCTCCTGTCCACAAATTTCACAGCTAGCAGTTCCTCACTACGCAAGGCACTGTACTGTCCCCTCTGAAGCTTTTTGCAAACAAGCTCTTTTGGGTAACCTTTACGGTTAGAGCGGATTGTGCCACAAGCAAAAGTGTCCACTTTGAACAATTCCTTGAACAATTGCACAGCAGTGTAGAAGTTATCAAGGTACAAATGGTGGCCTCTGTTAAACAGTCCTCTAGCAAGATCCCACACAATCTTCTCTGAAACTCCAAAAGTGGACGGACAACCAGGGGGGTCAATAGTGGAATCCCAACAAGTGTACACCCGGAAATTAAAGACATATCCTGTCCTACTCTCAATCAATCAATCAATCACAGAATTTGTAGAGCGCACTACTTACCCGCGAGGGTCTCAAGGCGCTGGGGAGAAAAAAGGGGGAGGGTGCTGCTATTGGTCGAACAACCAGGTCTTGAGTAGCCTCCTGAAGGTCAGCAGGTCTTGGGTCTGTCGTAGGCTTAGTGGAAGGGTGTTCCAGGTCTTGGCGGCGAGGTGGGAGAAGGATCTGCCGCCGGTGGTAGTTCTTCGAATGCGAGGGACGGTGGCGAGGGAGAGGTCGGCGGAGCGGAGCTGGTGGTTGGGGACGTAGAAGAGGAGTCGTCTGTTGAGGTAGGCTGGGCCAGTCTTGTGGATTGCCTTGTGTGCGTGGATGAGGAGTTTGAAGGAGATTCTCCTGTCTCAGACAACATATACAGCTTAATTCCATAACGTGCCCTCTTGCTAGGAATGTACTGCCTAAAAACCAAACGGCCCTTGAACAGGACCAAAGACTCATCAACAGATATTTCTTTGCCTGGAGTATAGATCTCTGAAAATCGTTCTACAAAGTGATCAAGAACAGGCCGAATCTTAAAAAGACGGTCACCGTAAGGGTGATCTCGTGGCAACGCCAAAGCATTATCAACAAAATGCAGCATCCGAAGCAAAAGTAAATACCGATCATGACTCATAATTGCAGGAAATATGGCCGTTGCCATCAAGGGACTGGTAGACCAATATGAAGCCAGGGACGGCTTCCTTATCAAGCCCATCAAAAAGTCAAACCCAAAAACTTCTTCATCTCATCCAGATTTGTGGGAGTCCACCAGGTAGCTCTAGAGCGGGGCCTAAGTCTGGCACTGTTGTCCCTCAAAAACTGTTCAGCATACAAATTAGTCTGCTCAACAATCTCACCCAAAAAGACATCATCCATGAACAACTGAAAAAACTGTATAGGCAAAAAAATTTCACAATCCACTCTACACCCTGCATCACCACTAAAGGCAGGCAGCACTGGCTGCACCATGTTTGGATCAACCCAGAGTCCAGCACTTCCAGTAGGAAGCCTAGCAGCCTCAGGCTGCAATCCAGAAGCCTCTTGCACCATCGGCACAGCAGTGTCCTCCTCTAAAACAGGCACTTCATCCGCACTGAGAGTAGCTTCATCCGCACTGAGAGTATCTTCATCATCCGATGATTCCATGTGGAGAGAAAACTCACTGCCTGAATCTTCCCTCCCTCCTCTCCCTCAGACGCACTGTCAGTCTCATAATCCTGCTCAGAGGATGATTCAAGAAGCATACCAACCACCTGCTGAGCAGTCATTCTACGGCTAGCCATAATGCTTACTAATAAAGGTAACTTGTCAAACAAGTCAACAACAACAAACCCTTTGTAAAAAAAGAAATGATCAAAATGTAGCTTTATCACAAAGACCTATGTACTCCAACACTATACCACTCACTTGCCAGAAGCAGCTAGACTCACCACCACCTACTCTGCACAGACACTGTAAGGATCAAGAATATCCCACTAAAAAGAAAAGGAAAAGAAAATTACACATAAGACAATGCTAAACACATCGCAAAGAATTTCATGCTCAAACCACTAACTAAATATGCTGCCATTATGACACCACTAACAAAAAAATTCATTCATGCATGACAATAATACTCATTTGGAGTAAATACAACAAAAATGTTTTTCTTACCAAACAAATGAAAATACGCAAAACTGCAGAACACCCACTGCAGAAACCGCAAACAGGAATCAAAAGCTTTACACCAGAATAAAAAGGAGAAAAAAACCCATTACAATCACATATGCAAATAATGCACCAGTCCACACACAATCCACCAGCCAGGCTAAGGGGTAGGTGGGCCTAAGAGTATAAATAAAATATTCACCCCCGTAAAAGGGAGCAACCCTTGCCCAAGAGGCCACTCCCCAACACCAAAATTTAAAAACCCTGGTGTCTAGTGGCTTCTGCCCCCTTGGGAGCAGATGGGCCTAAAAACATACTGCTGATCTGCCACCCGAAGAGGGCAGAAATGGCCACAATCATCCTCCCATAAAGGGGCCGCTCCCCAACATCAAAAAATCCTTGGTGGTCTAAAGGCCATACAAAAACAAAAATCAGCCGATCCGCCCCCAGGGGGCAGAAACGGCCAAATTAATGCTCCCCAAAGGATTAGATGATGTGGAGGGAGGGGCGGGGGAGGCAGGGGAAGGGCTTCCCTTGCCTTCCCAGATGGGGGCACCTTAATTACTTTCCTACAAATTACCAGAGTGCAGCTTCAAATCAAACCCAGGGTATAGAAAAGGTGGTGACTTGAGAGCTGCAAATTACCATTTGGCACCTCATACTTTTGTTACCTCTATACCCTTTTGCAAAAGATGATTCTTCTCCAATATTAATGCTTCTGATCTGGAAGGAATCGTACATAAAGTGTGAATGCCTTTGAAGTGAATCAGCCTGAAGGGGTCTATCTAGTTACTAGAAATAAAGCTCTGCATTGCTTTTGAAACAGTTAAAACCTGCAAGCTGCTGTGAGAAGTGAGGTAACCACTAGTCTTCCTCATGGCATCCTGGTGAACACACTTCAAATCCATTGCTCTACTTGTTCTTCAGAACCAAATTGGAACTTAAAGCAGTACGCTTTCCATCTGGCTTCAACCTCTTCTCTGCTGCACATCAGTTTTCTAAGGGTTATACAGTACACATGCGCACACTATATAGCTGCCAAGGTTTCAGATTGCTATGTGTGACATTTTCATAATTTCAATGTAATCATGAGTGACATTTCAACAACTATGAGTGACACTTTCGCGTAGGCAAAATCACGCAATGAGGAAGAGGGAAACATAAATATTAGAAATTACACCCATTTGAGCAACGAGAAACTCTAAGATCTTGAAACTGGTGCAAAGCAACTGATCTTTGCAAAATGCATTGTAACCCTCTGCGCTACTTTTTGGTGAGTCAAAACTGCTACTAGACAAGTAACTCTCCAGCAGGAGCTTTTACACCCATAAGTTATGTGTAAGCACAGCACCCTCCCTCAGCTCAGCAGGAGCGGCTGAAACACAAGTAACTAGAGGATCTTTGTGGCAAAAGCATTAACCCGCTGAGCTATCTACATAAAGTACAGTTCGGTGATGTAAAATTACACCTTCTTTGTTGCAGGCATGTTAACCCTCTGCACAGGCAGGAGCATTTCGCTCTGCACCTGCAGTGTGTTATAGAAAGATCAGAGCTGGCCAGATGTAATCTGAAACCAGTTCTGCTCAGTGAAGGTACACCGTGTCTTTCCATAAAGATCATGCAATGGGACTCCCTGCTTTACACGGCCTGCAATTTCCATCGAAGATTTATGGCTTCCCTTCCCTCCTCCTGAAAGATTCAAGCCCATACAAAATAAAACCGTGCGCAAGGCAATTTAGATAGTGTGTTTTAGCTTTCAGTAATGAATTAAATTAGACTCTGCACAGTTTAGCTGTTATGTCTGAAATCACGCCGCACCTAAAACAATTACACCCATTATGCAAAAGCCATAGCTCTGCCCCAGCAACACAGCCATCAGCCACAATTCAAATCATTTTTGAATTCCCAAATCAGAGAGCAATTTTGCCTGCCAACCAAAAGAATGCATGCTTCCGATCTAACACACTTTCCAAGAAAAGGCCCTTTCATATGTTTCCCAGCTCTGCTGCAATAATTAGCCGTCAGCTGTAAAGCCTTTGGAACCACAAAGCGGTAAGTTTCAGGGGAAATTGTAAAATCGGCGCTCAATGCTGCACAAACAATTAGCCATTAATTAACCACATTTCCAGTGAACGCTGCTCGTTTTTTCATGAAAGGGGTTTGCTCTGCACTGAGCATCAGCGCCTTTTACCATCGCGCATAGAGAAACTGATGGGTATTAAAAAACAAAAAAACAAGCATTTTAGCTGCACGATCGCGCCCCATGCGCGATCGTGCAGCAAAAATGCTTGAAAGACATCGGAGGAAAGGAAAACACTTTCCTTTCCTCCGATGCCTTTTAAAATCCCCCCACCCTCCCCGAAGACAAACTCACCACTTGTTCGCTGGACGCACTGGAAGCAAATGGCTTCCAGCGCGTCCGGCTTCATGTAATGACGCCAGCGCGCGAGGCGCGCTGACGTCAATACATGATGTGGTGGGGGCGGGGGGTGAAGCAGAAGGGCTTCCCTTTGATTGCAGGTGGGGGCAGCTTTAGGGGCGGCCCACGGGGAGCACCAACGCTTCCCCGTGGGTGGGTGCTAGGACGGCCGGGAGCCGTCCGGCGCACACGCCCACCGTGTCGTCGGACAGCTCCCGGCCGTCCGACGCATGGAAAGGGTTAAATGAATGCATAACTCCATGCGTAGTGCTTGGGTGATTGGATGACTCCAAACGTAGTCAGTAGGTAATTACAGCAGAAGATGGACAGTGACTGGCTAATTCCATGAGTGCACACATAAACATTGAGTGCATGGATAACTGTATAAATAGCACCTGTAGGCATAGATGAGTCACTGAGTAGTACCTACGTGAATAGATGAGTGCAACAGTAGTGTCTGGGTGATTCTATGGGGTCGAATACGATGGCGGGCGGATCGCAACCGCCGTGCTGGCGGTGGCTACCGCCGGCCTGGCGGGTGCTGTTTTGCCTACCACGGTCGCGAATCCCCGACCGCCATATTACGATGGGCAGACATAGGCCAAATCCCTACCACCGCAGTGTTTTTAGTTCCGCCAGTAGTTTGGTTCCGCGACGAAGGCGGACGTAGTCAATAGTGGGAGACCGCCGTGTGGAATGACGTGTAGACCGCCGCCCAAATCACAATGTCTCAAATAGGCAATCGGACTGCAACGGAGAAACCACCCATTGAAACACGGCGGAAGCAATACTGCGGAGGAAAACGGGAATCACACACAACTCCACGCGTTCGCTACCGCTATGGATCCTGCTCTACAAGCCCTACCACTGCTGTTCCTGAACCGCGATCAACAAAGACGCCGTCGCCGTCGACAACACCGCAGGTACGTCAATGCCACACCTCCGCATCGGGGTCATCCATCAACAACATCATCACCGCATCCTCCCGGTTACGTCACCGCAGCGGTGAAGACGCGGGAAAAGTTCTGCACAATCCAGTAGGCAGGTCCAGCGGCACGCATGGGCAGTCACAGGGACGTGTAAGGATTGTGTTGGCCCTGGGCCAAATGTATATTGTGTGCCTGTGTTGGTAGCAGCTGTCATTACCTGATACCATCACAGCTCCTACCATCCCACCCTGTTCAACATCAAAATGTGTGCCCATCTGATATTCAGGGATAGTGATGTATGTGAACAAGTTCATTGGTGTATTGTGGCAAAACAACACCTGCATAGTAATGCCAAATAGGTGCTTGTGGTGTTAAACCCCTTCCTGCCACTGCCAAGATGACTATTAGGGGCAAACCCCACCTGCAAAGTAATGCCACAAAGGTGCTTGTGGTGTTAAACCCCCTTCCTGCCACTGCCAAGATGAGTATTAGGGGACAAACCCCACCTGCAAAGTAATGCCAAAAGGTGCTTGTGGTGTTAAACCCCCTTTCTGCCACTGCCAAGATGAGTATTAGGGGCAAACCCCACCTGCAAAGTAATGCCAAAAGGTGCTTGTGGTGTTAAACCCCTTCCTGCCACTGCCAAGATGAGAATTAGGGGAAAACCCCACCTGCAAAGTAATGGCAAAAAGGTGCTTGTGGTGTTAAACCCCTTCCTGCCACTGCCAAGATGAGTATTAGGGGCAAACCCCACCTGCAAAGTAATGCCAAAAGGTGCTTGTGGTGTTAAACCCCTTCCTGCCACTGCCAAGATGAGTATTAGGGGCAAACCCCACCTGCAAAGTAATGCCAAAAAGGTGCTTGTGGTGTTAAACCCCCTTCCTGCCACTGCCAAGATGAGTATTAGGGGGCAAACCCCACCTGGAACATACATGTGTGTAGTTGGCATGTACAGGGCCACATACACCTCAACACCACTGACAAGGACAGGCCAAGCACACTGTGTGACCACTCAACTGCACACATCCAAATATACCCATGTGAGTACGAAGACAGGCCTACACAAGATTAACACACACACACTGCTGTTCACACATCCAAACACATTACACAGACATCACCAACCTTGGACACCTCGCAAGTTAGACTGTGTGTAGAATTCACCTCTGTTGTGGTATAGCCCCCTAACATGACATGTGTACAATCATACTAAAATCAACATCGAATGATGATTGCAAGAGTACATCAACACCCACAAACATCATTGCACCCCCAAACCTCAGAGTCAAGCAGACCAAAAGTGTGTGTTACGTTTACCAAACAATGACAAAGTGAATGAAGTAAATGGCAATGTGGAAGTGCCATACAGAGCATGTGGCACATTTATCCATACCCACACATTAAAATGTTTAATTAAGCAAGGGCAGTAACAAACTATACGACAGGAGTAACAGTGTTTATTGCAAAATATCCTGATAGGCACAAAAATTCAAACAAATAAAAGGCCATTGGCCAGTCCACAGTTCAAACAATGCACATGTGTGCATGAAAATGTTCACAGTGAATGTGTAACACCGTACACTGCCATGTGAATGACCAAAGCACCGGGGATATCAAAGCTCAGTCCAGGCACCGCTGTGGGAGAGATGGGTATGGGAGGGGGTCTATGCCTCAGACTTGCCTGTCAGTTGGACTGGGAGGTGGCTGATTGCCGTGGCCACTGGCGGAACTGGACCTGGGAGAGAGAGGATCATCAGAGTCAGCAGTGGCTGTGGCAGGCGTAGGGCTGCTTGGACCGGGTGGCATGGTGGCACGTGGAGGCGGAGAGATGCTGCCAAGAGACACAGAGGCAGTAGTGGCTGTGGCAGGTGTAGGCCTGCTTGTACCAGGTGGCACGGTGGCACGTGGAGGTGGAGAGATGCTGCCATGAGACACAGAGGCAGTAGTGGCTGTGGCATTTGTAGGCCTGCTCGTACTGGGTGGCATGGTGGCACGTGGAGGCGGAGAGATGCTGCAGTGAGACACAGAGGCAGTAGTGGCTCTGGCAGGTGTAGGGCCGCTCGGACCGGGTGGCATGGTGGCACGTGGAGGCGGAGAGATGCTGCCGTGAGACACAGTGGGTGAGGGTGAATGTTGAGGGCTGCCTCTACACTTCTTGGGTATCCGATATTGCAGAAGTGTCTTGGGAGTAGTGGGAAGTGTGGCTGGCACAACAGAGGCCCTCTCCACCAAAGGTGTGACAGGTGCAGGTGGCCCTCCTTGTGGGGATTTGCTGGATATGGACTTAGCCTTGCTTTTTGCTTGCCTTTTGCCCTCCATCCCCTGTAGTGCTGGTGAACCACTCACATTGCTCTCCTGACCATGCTTCACAGGGGTGTGGGTGGGAGTAGAGGTCCTGGGTGAAGCAGTCTTAGGGAGCTTTGTGGGCTTTCCCTTCAGCTGCACCAGCACCACAGCAGGCATGCCAACTGTTTGTCTGCCACTTGGAGCAGTTGTGTGGATGGGAGGCTCTTGTGATGGGTGCAATCTTGTGGACCGTGAGCTAGAGGCCTGCTTCTTTGCCTGATGCCCCTGAGTGTCATGTGAAGGGCTTTTTTCTTTGCGTCCCTGTGTGCCTGTGTTACTTTTTTGGGATGGTGTCTGTGGTCTGGCATGCTTGGAGCGCTACTGTCGTGTGCTGGGTGTCGACGACACAGGCCTGAGGGCTCAGTTGTGTGGTCACTCTCCTCAGGGGTTGCCACTGGCAGGGTGGTTGTTGAAGGCATTGGGGCTGGACTTGGATGCTGTGATAGCTGAATGGCTGCCATCACGGTGGAGGACAAACCTTGGACAGTCCTGTGTAGCCCACCCACGTCCGAATGAATGCCCTCCATAAATGCCAGTACCTGTCCCAACTTCTTGTCCTGATCCTGGAAAGCATTTAGGAGAGCTGTATGACCCACACACAGCTGGTGCAAGAGTTCTACCGCCTCAACACTGAGGGCAGCAGGGGAGACAGGGGAAGCGGTGCCTGGGGTGAAGGCGACTCTACCCTTAACAGCCCTGCGAGCACGGACAGCACTAGTGGTAGTAGCCGGGATGGTGGGCACTGGCCGATGTGTTGTGGAGGAAGAGGCAGCATTGTCACTCCCTGTGACCACCATTGTCGCAGACTCCCCACTGGAGTCAGATGATGTTGAGGTTGGGCTTTCTGCACACAAGTCCTCAAGGACACTCCTGTCCCCCTCCGAGGCGCTGGTCACCTCAGTGTCAGTGATCTCATGGCTATCATGCGTGCCACATGCTTCAGCACTGGTGTCCGTCTCATGGCCTTCCGTGCACTCGGTAGATGCTGCAATGGACAGAGACATAGGTTCAGTACAGTGCCATACACACAAACATCAAATGCAAGCACAGCACTAAACTAGATAATGACAACCCCAAGTTGCACAACACCCTGTGCAGTCTGCATGTGCAACAATCATGCTAAACACAGAAGATGCATGGAAATATGCATTGTTTACATCAATGAGCCATGTGAGGTTCACACAGGCAAATAGCAGGTCCCTGCCTCCTTGTAATCCAACATAAACATCTCTGCAAGCATACCCACGTGCCTGTATGTGAGAGAGGCATACATCTCAGCATGTTGCCTCAGTCACATATGGAGTCACTGTAAGGGGACAACACAGATACAGATTCAAATTTGTACTTTAGAATGTCCATGAGCTACTGATGTCTAACAAGTTGAGCAATTCATCACGCAGACTGTTGCACGTTGGTGTCAGATGTGTAGTTCACACCATTTACAAGTCCTGCAGTGCACACATCGTTAAATGCACACTGACATGATGCACACTGCTGTACACTGCCTGGTGATGTCCATGACACCCAGAATGCAGAAGATGTCATAAGGCCACATCTCACCATGCAATGTCAAGGGCCATTGTATGAAACACATGATAAAGTCCATCTTGGGAAAATACATGACACCTGCACTCAACACTTAGGCCACTGAGAAGTATTTCCTCAAAATTTTCACAGCAGCAAGATCAGCAATGGCTCCCGGTCGCCATTCATGCAGTCACTCACACCCAAAGTCAGCCTACGCAGAATACTCACCACTAACTCCCTGCTGATGGTCCCTCAAACATTCATACAGCTCTGGCTGTGTCACAGACAAGATGCGGGACATTAGTGGAGTCATGGTTCGGCGCGCCAACCTGCCACTGCGAGGGAGCAGCCCCACCGCCATCTCTGCCACGGTCCTGCTCAGACGGGAGATGTCGTCCCACCTCTTGTGGCAGTGTGTGTGCCGTCTGTTGGATACACCCAGAGTCCGCACCTTCCGTGCAATGTTGTTCCATGTGGCCTTACGCTGGTGGACCTTCAGCTGCAGGCATGGGAGACAAGAAAAGGAAGTATCAGAGACCCTGTGGCATTCACACTGTGTGTCAGTACAGGAGAACATAAATGCATGGCACACAATTCGCTACATCTTCATCAGAGGCCATACAGCATGACACATAGTACATGTTCATTACAATACTACATATAAATGAATGCATGTATGACGCGGCACACAGTACATGGCCATCTCATACACATGCACAATGGCAGCACAGACAGCTCTGTGCAGAAGGCCCTCATCTGTGATGCAGTATGTGAGTGAGCATGACATGCAATACAGTGCTAATGAAGTGTAGTGGCAGACTCACTGTGCCCACCACTACACACCCCTCGATGCCCTTGGCCTGTGAATGGCTCAATGCATTTTTCAGGAAACATATTGGGACATAATCTGAATTATCACGCCCCTCTCACAATGTTAAGTCCTCTATTGTGCAATTCTCAGGACTATGATGGCTCAGTGAGTATTAGGTGTGTGGACTAAACACATGTTTGACTCAGTCCAGTTAGGCATGGCTCAGAGTAACATTGGACAGTGTCAGTGCAGGCCAGAGGAACTCACACTGCGGTTCAACATGGTCCCTCAGATAAATCACATGGATGTACAGCATGAGAGGGTGAAAAGTGCCAACACATGCGAGACTGAACACATGTTCAAATCAATGTAAGGATTACATCTACTACTTACATTGATGTGAAGTGTCATAGTTGCATTAACATCAAGTGGGTTCCACTCATGCATTGGACTATTGTGCATGATGCTCACATCAACATAGTGCACTTAAGAAATATACAACACACATAAGTTATTGCTCCATTCCAATATACATTTCAACAGTTACATATGAGGTTGTGAAGTGAGTGGACAGTTACATAACATGGCACAGTAAAAATTAGTCCGACTTGTACTGTTTCAAAACACCATCGTATCTGTGTGGCTGTTTAAACAATGCATGTCTCCCCCTACCTTCAATCAACTTATGTAGGTGTGGAAATATGCCTACAGACACTATTGACATGAAGTTAGCATGCATGGCAGTGTAACACACATTTACATCACCTAGTCTCAGACCAACATGTTCATTAAGTTTGTGCAAGAATGGCTGTAGGAGTGTCCATTTTCTACACATAATCAAATGCAATTTCCACAGAACATGTATGGTGCATGCCATGGTAACTATTAGGATGCCTGTACATCGACTTGCACTCACAGGCACATACTACTGCACAGCAACATCATGGTATCATTTTGATCAGTCTCACACTTGGAATCAGGAACACTTACCAGTACATCTGGTGCACCAAAAAGCCTCCCATACTGTGCAAGGACCTCGTCCACCAGAAGCTCCAGCTCCTCTGTAGTGAAGGGACAGGCCCTGACATTCTCTGTTCTCGCCATCACTGGGTCCAGGATACAGAAAAATAGGCAGTTGTAGAGGAATGGCAGTCAGCAGTGTCTGAATGCATCTGAAATGTGTGGCTTTCCAACAGAGATTTATAGGCCCCTGGGGTGGTATCAGTGGCAGTCAGCTACTGCAATTGGTCCACCTGGCTGGCATCTTTCAAGTTTGGCCAATGAGTGGCCCCGCGGTGGCGGTGCATGCCTACGGCGGTTTTCAAAGTAGCATTCCACTACCGCGATCGCGGGTCCCATTGTCTGCAATGGCATTGGTGGTGTCACACCGCGGAGGCCAGGCGGTCACTACTGCTATGCTGCATCTTTCAAGTGTGGCCAATGAGCGGCCCCGCGGTGGCGGTGAACGCCTACCGCGGTTTTCAAAGTAGCATTTCACTACCGCGATCGCGGGTCCCATTGTCTGCAATGGCATTGGTGGTGTCACACAGCGGAGGCCAGGCGGTCACTACCGCTATGCTGCATCTTTCAAGTGTGGCCAATGAGCGGCCACACGGTGGTGGTGCACGCCTACCGCGGTTTTCAAAGTAGAATTTCACTACCGCGGGTCCCATTGTCTGCAATGGTATTGGTGGTGTCACACCGCGGAGGCCAGGCGGTCGCTACCGCTATGCTGCATCTTTCAAGTGTGGCCAATGAGCGACCCCACGGTGGCAGTGCACACCTACCGCGGTTTTCAAAGTAGCATTTCACTACCGCGATCGCGGGTCCCATTGTCTGCAATGGCATTGGTGGTGTCACACCACGGAGGCCAGGCGGTCGCTACCGCTATGCTGCATCTTTCAAATGTGGCCAATGAGCGGCCCCATGGTGGCGGTGCACGCCTACAGCGGTTTTCAAAGTAGCATTTCACTACCGCAATCGCGGGTCCCATTGTCTGCAATGGCATTGGTGGTGTCACACCGCGGAGGCCAGGCGGTCGCTACCGCTATGCTGCATCTTTCAAGTGTGGCCAATGAGCGGCACCGCGGTGGCGGTGCATGTCTACCGCGGTTATGGACACATTATGCACTAGCAATGGCAATGGTCAAATTTAACAATTGAACACCATGCCTCCATAGTGTCTTACTCCACTTGTTTTGTACAATGAATGCTAGTGTGACTTTCAACTCACTGATGCCTACACATGCCATGTCTGTGGAAAATGTGACATGCATTGCCATGCACTTACTCACGTCACCTATGACATGTGTGTGGATGTACATCTATTGGTTGTATGATGTTGTCTCATCTTTGAAATCAACTCAATGTGTGAGATGGCAAATCAAACAACAGTAATGATTGCCTGACCACATAATGGTGGTATTTTACTGTGCCCATAGCTGATTTAAGTAGGATATGTGATCAGCTTACACACACTGTGCACATTGTGATGATAACTAGTGGTCTGTGCAACTTAAGCAAGAAGGTGTGGCAGGTAAAGCAGCTTCATATGTGTCAGCAGTGTTGCTGTCTCATACATCTGCTGTGTCACCTACTCCTAGGCCTGGGGACACCAGATGTATTGGTGTACCATTCACAACCTCTGATTATGTTTTTGGGGTAGTCAGTATGTACAACATGTCCACTTGTAACAACACATGTGGTGAAGGTGTCTCTGCTTCTGAGTTGTGGATTAAGCAATTGTTGGAGTACATTCATTGTTTCTGCTGCGTGAGTCAAGATGTGAGAAGTCGGACACATCTCATTGTGTAATTTGAATAACATTAGTCCTCTTCCATTTCATGTAGGCGGCGACCAAATGTGCACCAGCCTTTCACAGTCCTGGCGGACATGGAGGATGTGGACATCATCCGGAAATTTCATCTGGATCGCGTTACACTGCAAGAGCTGTGTGCTCAGTTGGAGCCCCATCTGAGGCCTCAACGAACATATCCAACTGCCCTATCCCCAACAATGAAGATCATGGCAGCGCTGCATTTTTTGCTACGGGCTCTTTCCAATACACGGTGGCCAGCGCCGGTGGGATGTCGCAAGCCACATTCAGCATGGTGCTCTGGGATGTGGTGTCCGCAATGATGCTATACAAGGACCAATACATACGATTCCCAAATACAGCAGATGTGCCTGCTGTGAAGGCTGGTTTTTATGCCCTTGGCCACATTCCTCATGTAGTTGGTTCCATTGATGGCACACACATTGCCCTTGTCCCACCACAGGCACGTGAGCAGGTGTATAGGAACAGGAAGCACTACCATTCCATAAATGTGCAGGTGGTATGCCAAGCTGATATGATCATCAGCCATGTTTGTGCGCGATTTGCTGGCTCCGCCCATGACTCCTACATCCTGCGGAACAGCATTGTACCCCGGCTGATGGAAAATCTACATCCAGAGCGTGCATGGCTTGTAGGTGAGTACACTGAGTCAAGTAGTGTGCTGTGTGTGACATGCTGTTCTCGACAACTGTTTGTATCACAACATTTCTCTGTGTATGTCACACCTAGGTGACTCAGCATATCCCAACAGGCCGTGGTTGCTGAGCCCACTGCTGAATCCAAGTACCCCGGGTGAAGTCAGCTACAACGAAGTGTGGTGGAGCGTACTTTTGGCCTCCTGAAGTCCCGATTCTGGTGCCTGGACAAGAGCGGAGGTGCACTGTTGTATTCCCCACGAAAGGTGTGCCGGATAGCTGTAGCATGCTGCATGATACACAACCTTGCCTTGCGCAAAGCTGTTCCGCTGATCATGGATGACGATGAGCACCAGATGCCCCCTCCTGCACACCCACACACTTCCAGTGTGGACGATAGTGGTGAAGAGGAAGGTGTTGACCTGCGTCAACAGCTCATTGCCAACTACTTCCCTTGAATGTAAGTGACTTTGTAGAACAGTGACATTGTGTGTTTACTTGGATGTTAGTATCAAGGCATAGAGGATTTTAACTGCTGGCTGTCATTGTGTGTGTGATAAGGGCTGATGTGTGTGGCACAGGGTATTTGTATCCAGGTACATCATGTGTATGTTGAGGTTGTTGATCATTGCTATGTGTGCTTGTTTTTGTACCTTGATGCCTAGTGTTGTGTTTCAGCTGTCATGGCATCACCTGTTAAGTAAATGTCATTCTATTGTGTCTTTCTAGGTTCATTCACCCTCTCAATGCCTCCTCTCCTTCAGAGCAGTTGGAACATTGAAATCTGAATTGTCATTGTACATACTGGAATAAACATGTGGCTCACACAGACATGGGTATGTGAAGAGTGTTTATTTCAAATTAGTTTTGGTGCAAGTGAAGGGAATATGTACATAAATGTGAACAGTGAATAAATGAGTTGTCAGTCATGGTAGATGAGACAAATGGTGTAGTCACCACAAAGCTGAAGTCACACAGTCCAACAGACTCAGGCCATCAACATGGCAATGTGGCCAAGGATAGTCAACATAGTCAATGCAAAGGGGTACAACAAGATACCATCATGGCTGGCTCTGTGAGTGGCGTTGGTATGGTGGCCTGCCACCAAATCCTCCCCTGTGGATTCTCGGACGGCCCCTGGTGCGTTTGGGGGGGGGGGGCACCTGCTGCAGGGTCAGTGGTGTCTGAGGACTCACTCTCCTCCTGCACATCCCTCTCTGTGGCTGCAGCTGGAATGGTGGGCTGCACAGCAGGCAATCCACTGGAGGGGGGTTGAGCTGCACTTGGGGCTGGGAGTCTGTCCCTCAGAACACACACTAGCTGGCCAACAAGGTCGACAAGTTGGCCCATCCGTGTGTCCATGGACTGCTGCAGCAGGCGGATCTCATGCATGTCTTCAGCAAGCTGGCCCATAACTCCATGGTTCTCTTGGTAGGCACCAAGGACTCTTTCAATGGTGGCCAGGGACTCAGGGTCATTGTCCTCCTGTGTCTCTGCCCCAGTTGTACTCCCACCTGCCCTCCTGACACGGACCTGTGGCGTAGTCCCCCGATGCACTGGCACACTCTCCCTGGCATGCTGTGATTGTGTGGTGGTGTTGGTAACCACCGTGGCAGTGCGTGTGTCGCAGGCAGCAGTGGTGATGGTGGTGGTGGAGGCCACACAGGTCGTAGTGGCAGGGGGCAGCACAGTTGTTCTTGCCGTGGTGGTGGTGGTGGAGGCCACACAGGTCGTAGTGGCAGGGGGCAGCACAGTTGTTCTTGCCGTGGTGGTGGTGGTGGAGGCCACACAGCTCGTAGTGGATGGGGGCAGCACAGTTGTTCTTGCCGTGGTGGTGGTAGTGGTGGTGGGGACAATGAGGGCTTGAGACATGTTAGTCCCTGCCACACCAGAGGGGCCAGCTTGAGAATCCTCGTCCGAGAATGTTGGGGAATCTGCATCCGAGAGTCCACGTTCCAGGGGGAGACTGGCTCCGCATGTTGGTGTCATCCTCTGCAGTTAGTTGTTGATCTCCTGTTGAACAGAGGTCATATGGTAATTGAGTTGCACGCAACAAGCTTGATGTTAGACAATTGTTTGAGACATTTGATACAACATACACTTTACAATGCAATGACTTTGTATGCCTACTATATACTGTGCACCATGACATGACGTTGAGGTACATACCTTAGTAGTTCATGGTGTCCGTTGTGAACTGAAACTTGGTGCAGTGTACAGATAGTGTAACTACACGGACATGTCCTCATCTGCCTAATTGCGTGACATCAACTTTCTGTTGTGCGTCTTTTCATTTAGCTGTTCATGTTACCTATTTCAACAGAGCTAGAAGGAACCATTGTCATGTTATACATAGCTTTGGAATCACATGTACTTACCTTTATTTTCATGTGGACCATGCATGTTTGGTGTTGAGATGGGCATTCATGCTCAGACACCATGGCACTTCCACATTGCATTCTCTGCTGTGCATGATTGTGGGATGCATTTGTTTCACTTGTGACTTGGTGAGTATGAGTTCAGAATATGTGACAGTTACGTGCACTTAGATGTCTGCACACTGGATGTGGCATTTCAAACTATGCCAAGTTGGCTGACATGTTAGTGCTGATGTGGTTATGTGGCTACATGCATTTAGAAAAGGATGGCGGTGTGCATGCAGTCACTACCTACGTGTAAGTTTTGGGAGAGCAATGCGATAGCTGCCCCATGCTTGTGGGTGTGGGGAATGCTCCATCCTGCTGAGCTGTGGGACAAGGGGGCCTGTTGGGAGTTGTAGTGCAGACTTCCCCACCACAAAGACCCTCCCTGTTGAGATGGCTACCTACCTATAAGGTTACACATTGGAGGGAAATGGCTGGCCCATGCTTGTGGGTGTGGGGAATGCTCCATCCTGCTCAGCTGTGGGACAAGGGGGCCTGTTGGGAGTTGTAGTGCAGACTTCCCAGCCACAAAGACCCCTCCCTGTTGAGATGGCTACCTACCTGTAAGGTTACACATTGGAGAGAAATGGCTGGCCCATGCTTGTGGGTGTGGGGAATGCTCCATCCTGCTCAGCTGTGGGACAAGGGGGCCTGTTGGGAGTTGTAGTGCAGACTTCCCAGCCACAAAGACCCCTCCCTGTTGAGATGGCTACCTACCTGTAAGGTTACACATTGGAGGGAAATGGCTAGCCCATGCTTGTAGGTGTGGGGAATGCTCCATCCTGCTGAGCTGTGGGACAAGGGGGCCTGTTGGGAGTTGTAGTGCAGACTTCCCAGCCACAAAGACCCCTCCCTGTTGAGATGGCTACCTACCTGTAAGGTTACACATTGGAGGGAAATTGCTGGCCCATGCTTGTGGGTGTGGGGAATGCTCCATCCTGCTCAGCTGTGGGACAAGGGGGCCTGTTGGGAGTTGTAGTGCTGGCTGCCTGTACATGTGCCCCCATGTAAATATTGTTATGTACCTTTGTGATGAATGAGAGGGAGTTATTGTGGGATCTGTGAGACATGTTTGGGGGTAGTGTGGTGGACATGAGTACATTTGGGCCTAGGATGTGTTGCTTTTTAGTTGTGCAAGCTACTACATAGCAGTGTTATGGCAGACTTTTGTTGGTACTTACCAGCCTCCATTCCCCCCTCAATTCCAGTGCAACTCTCTGGGTGCGGTATGCCAAGCACCTTCTCCTCCCATGCGTTGAATGTTCTTGGTGGAATGGGAGGGCCACTGCCAGTCCGGTTTGCTAGCTCACGGTTCTTGCTGTTCTTCTCCTTGACCTTGCTCTTGAGGTCAGTCCACCTCTTCCTGATCTCCTTTCTGTTGCGTGGAACTTGCCCTACAGCATTGACTCTGTCAACTATCCTTTGCCACATTTGATTTTGCCTGGCTGATGGGGTCTGTTGGACCCTGCTTCCTAAAATATATGGCTCAACTCTTATAATCTCATCCACCAGGACTGACAACTCACCATCAGTGAATTTGGGCATCTTCTGTGCCATGATGTGTGATGTGCTGAGTGGTTAAGAGTGCAGGTGTGAAGGTGGTGGTGGTGGTCGTGATGTGTGTGGTGTGTGTGTGTTTGTGATGGTGTGATGTGTGCAGGGTTGCCTATCCTTTGTGTGATATTGTTGGGCCCTTCAGTTCTGGAGTTGTGCAAGGAATTGTGGTCATGCAGGGGCTGGTTTTATGCTCTGCTATGTGGGTGGGTCCAAACTGAGTATTCATGTCAGGTGTGTTGTCTGTGTTGAGCTGGGATTTGTAGTTTTTATTTGCCTGGGGCATGTGTCAATGGGGTGTGTTAGCTGTTTTTATTGGCTGAGCCAGATACACAGCCACATTTGGTAGTTTTGTTGTGTAGTTGCTTTCGACCGCCATTACTATTTCCGCGCGAACACCGCGGTTGGACTGCAATGGTCATTCCTCCAGCTCTCCCATTCATCATTGCTGACAATCACGGCAGTCGGAAACTAGCGGTCGTACCGCAGGCACCGCGGTAAGATCATAATTGCACTCGTGGACATTCCGCTTGTGTATCGGCGGTTTGTGAGCTTTCCGCAGTGAATCCGACCGCCGTGGAGGGGATTTCGCCTTTTCCGCACGTGCCCGGTGCTGTTTCTTGGAATCCGACCGTGGCGGTCGGATTTTTCCGGCAGTGCATCGTAATGTGATTGGCGGTGGTGCCGCAGGCCATGCGGGCGGTCTTTTCCCATTGCCACGGCGGGCGGAATGATTTTCCGACCGCCATCGTAATCGGCCCCTATGACTGCAAGGGTAATACCTGGTTTATTAAATGAGTGCATAGGTACAGCCTGCATGATTGCATGACTTCAGGAATAGTACATAACTAGTGCCTGCATGATTCCATGACTGCAAAGGTAATATCTGGGGGATTTATGGAGTACAGAGGAAGTGAGTGCAATGGTAATATCTTGGGTGATTGTATCACTCCAAAGGTAGTCGCTGGGTAATTGCAGGAGAAGATGGATAGTGACTGGCTAATTACATGAGTGCACACATAAAGGTTCAGGGCATGGATAAGTGTATAAATAGCACCTGAAGGCATAGATGTCTCACTAAGAAGTGCCTAGCTGAATAGATGAGTGCAACAGTAGGGCCTTGGTGATTCAACTACTGCAAGGCTAGTGCCTGCGTTATTACATGAGTGCATAGGTACAACCTGCATGATTGCAAGACTGCAGGGATAGTACATAACTAGTGCCTGGGTTATTGCATAACTTCATGGGGAATATTTGGGGGATTACTAGAGTACATAGGAAGTGAGTGGGTGACTTTATAGGTCCATGAGTAGTCCCTGGGTGATTACAGAAGTACTAAGGTAGTGCCTGAGTGATTACAAGAGTGCAAATGTAGTGCCTGAGTGATTTTATAAGTGCATGAGTACTGGCTGAGTGATTACATAACTACAAGAGTAGTGCGTGTGTGATTGAAAGACTGCAAGGATAGTGCCTGGGTGGTTAAAGCACTGTATAGCTAATGCATTGGTGATTGCATGAGTACAGGAGTAACGTCTGGGGGATTAAAGGAGTACATAGGTAACGCCTGGGTAATTGCATGACTACAGGGGTAATATCTGCAGATTTACATAACTACATAGGAAGTGACTGGGTGATTTTATAAATGCATGTGTACTTCTTGGGTGAATACAGGACTACCGAGGTAGTGCCTGAGTGAATAAATAAGTGCAAAGGTAGTGCGTGGGTGATTTCATAACAGCATGACTACTGGCTGAGTGATTACATAAGTACAAGCGTAGTGCCTCCATGACTGAAGGACTGCAACAGTAGTGCCTGGGTGATTATATAAGTGCATTAGTAGTGACTACATGATTCAAACAGTGCATGGATAATACCTAGGTGATTGCATGAGTGCAAGAGTAATGCCTGAGTGATTACAGCAATGCATATGTAGTGACTGGATCATTTCAAGACTGCATGGCAACTACTTGGGTGTTTTTATAACTGCATAAGTGTTGGGCCTAGCCAAATATAAAGCAGCAGACTATTACATAACTCAACTAGAAGTCTCTTCATATTGTTAAAAGCATGCATACATATGTCCCTACCTTTTCAAATCATGATATCTAAAAGAAATATATATACAATGTTTTTGGAATATACTGAAACCTAGTAACTAACACATATAATAGATCTGCCTGAGTGATTGCATAACTTCATGGGTAGTGCTTGGGTGATTATATGAGTGCAAAGGTAGTCACTGGGTAATTGCAGGAGAAGATGGATAGTGACTGGCTAATTGCATGAGTGCACACATAGAGTTTGAGTGCATGGATAAGTGTATAAATTGCACCTGAAGGCATAGAGGACTCATGGAGTAGTGCCTAGGTGAATAAATGAGTGCAACAGTATGGCCTTTGTGATTCTACGACTGCAAGGCTAGTGCCTGGGTTATTACATAAGTGCATAGGTACAACCTGCATGATTGCAAGACTGCAGGGATAGTACATAACTACTGCCTGAGTTATTGCATGACTCATTTCGGCATTCACAGAAGTTAGTAGTCCTAAAGTTAGGACTACTAACTTCTGTGAATACCGAAAATGAGTAAGTTCATTCTGTGAATACCAAAATGAGTGAGTGTATTCTGTGAATACCTAAAAGTACTAACTTTACGTTTACGTTTACGTTTACGTTTTTGACGTAAGTTAGTTCTGTGAATCAGGCCCAGGAAGTGCCTGGGTGATTTTATAAGTGCTTGTGTACTGCCTGGGTGATTGGAACAGTACTACAGTAGTGCCTGAATGATTGGAGAAGTGCAACATCCTGAGTAGTAGCAGAATACAGCTTCACTATTCTAGTACTAATCGAGTATACAGCATAGCTAACAGGAAAGCAACACTTCACTTATCTTTCATGAAAGTCTCCCCATATTTCCAAAACCATGTATTCATATGTCTGTACCTTTTGCTAGCAGCATCATATATAAAAGTAATACACACATAAATATATACCTGTGTTTTATACATCTATCATCTTCACACACATAACACATAGCGTAATATATGTGCAAGTAGACACATATCTCAGTCACAACACCATCCACAGCTCACAACTTCACAGACTACACTTCAATTTTCAAACAGACACTGACAATTATGTGGTATATATGAAATATAACTTTCCTCACATCATACAAATTACTCTAATAAATAACATCCCTACAAACATCTCAAACCTCACTTTCACACTGCTGCTTCACCATTCTACAACTACTTATAATGTTACACCTACCCAAATACAAAGCAGGAACCCTTTACATATCTTTACTAAAACTCTTACCATATTCCTAAAAGCATACATAAATATGTCATAACACTATCCAAACATTAAAAATTCACAGAACAAGCTTCCAATTTCAATCAAACACCAAAAATTATGCGGCATATTTCAACTGTACCTCTCTAGAAACTTAAAAAAAAGAAGCCTAATAAATAATACCTTATGTCAGCATCTTTTAAACTACACTTTTGTGCTGTATCTTCACCATTCTACTACTACTCACAGTCATGAGCCTACCACATAAAAAACAACAACACCTCTTTATTATACATCATGCACCTTCAAATGTATAAGACATGTGAAAATACATATACAAGTAGAGACATACTTGAGACAGAACTCCATGCACACCTTAAAACTTGACAGACTCCACCTCCAAATTTAAAACAACAGCTAAAATTATGCGGTATACTACAAATGTACATATCCACACACTAATACAAACTACCATAATCACTAATCCATGTTATGTTATGTTAAAAGTTCTTGTATAGCGCACGTACACCATGCGGTTTCATGGCGCTGGAAGGCAGAAAGAAGGTTGCAGAAAACTGAGGTTAGGTGTTAAATGATTGAACAAACAAACGGGTTTTAAGCATTTTTCTGAACTGTGCATAGGAAGGAGTCAGTCTAATCTCCGCGGGGAGAGAGTTCCAAAACTGTGGGCCTAGGACAGCAAATCTAAGGCCTCCAAGCTTTTTACGTTTAAAAGAGGGAATGGTCAATCCATCTTCCAATATACACATATTACTATACAAAATCTATTTCAAACAGCATTTAAGTACAAGAAAACAAACTACAATACACAGCTCTACCTTTAATAATATATTTCAAATATCACAGTTCATCAATAATTATTATTGATTAAAAATAAACCTAATACATAGTACACCTCACAAATGTATTACTCACCTTTCAAATTGATTTGTAGAATTTCAAATATCACAAACTCATAAAAGATTTTTTTATGCATACAATCAATGTAATGCACCACTCTCAGCAAGGTAAAACCAGTAAAAGCAAAGTTTCCCTCTCTTTCTCCACACAAATACATGTAAGTAACAAATCACATTGCTTCCTACATTATTTCAAATTGTAAAACACATTTCTATTGGTTCGACATATATACCCTTACCAACTGACTTCTAAAAGTGCCCAAACTGCTTCTGGAATTTTTTGGAGTCACGATTCCACCGTGCATCAACGCGATGGAGCCGCGAATCCATACGGGAGTTCAAAAATATATCACAAATAAAAATAAGAACACACCACTTCTAAAGATAGTACTGACTTGGGAAATCTTCCTTTAATAAGATATCACCTACATATAAATTACAATTTCACATTTTAAGTCCACAGTTAAGTTTCAACCCTTCCCCCATTCTGCTTAATGCCAGTTTCCATAGTAACAGTAAATGCAACATTCAACTGAACTGACAGGTCACAAGTTCACTATATTTTGAAGTTCAGCACACAATGTTGCAAATGCAAACAGCAGGTGTGGTTGACAATTCCGAAATATCACCTTATCCTATCTACTGTACCTTTCAAACATTTTTTATTAACCAAAAATAAACTGCTTTTTAAAAAAAGTAACATGCACCCTATTTTTCAATGTACAATGTTCTTAAACAGCCAATCAATTCTCTACTTTTTAAAAAACAGCATCTTGACCACCATTTTAGATACCTCTCATTCTACCAATTGACTACCTCAAATGCAGACATCTTTTCATTACTTCCAGACATCCCTTCAAGATGCTATGGATTGTTGGGCACAGCTATGTTTTCTGGTGCAAAAGGTATGCTGAACGCAGAGGTATTGACAAGGACCTAGCTTTGTAAAATGTGGATATTAAATGGATTGCACAGAGAGGATTAAAGTGGCACCAATTGATGCCTTTGGTTAAAACCTTTTTGCAACTCCAACCCCCTGACCTCATGATTGTGCACTGTGGTGGCAATGACCTAGGCACATTGACTGGGGTAGGTCTGGAAATGCTAATGGAGGACACCTTTGCACAATTGATGTTGCTTTTACCTCAAACTGTCTTTGTATACTCTAATATATGCCAAAGATAGAAATGGAAGTGGTCAAATCAATTCTGTCCACAGATTGAGAAAGCTAGAAAGAATGTCAATAAAGCTGTTTCTGCTTACCTCAGAGACCATAGGATGGGCTCCATATATAACAACAATCTACGTTTTGATATGGATGACATCTACAGAAGTGATGGAGTACACTTCACAGATCAAGGAAACAGAGTCTTTCTCAACAACCTAAAGCTGTGCATCTGCACTTACATGTAACTACAACAAACTCAAAATGAAAACAAGGGCTCTTTTAGAGCCACCCTATAACATAATACTGAATTTAATTTTTTTTACACATACATATTTTTTTTAATTTTTGTGGATTCGCGCACCCGACGCGAATCTGCAAAAGCATGAATTCAATGTACTACAACACAACACACCTTTCTAGTTTAACTATTAATTTTTAATTTTATATATTTTGAACAACTCTATCAATTTTAATCTTGTCATTAACTTCAATCACAGTACCTCTTTAAAACAACTTCACAAATACAACACTACTTTCTAAATTATATACTACTTAATTATTTATTTAAGATGATTTCGTGAATCCAACGCGACGTTACACTGGCGGCGGCGCTGAGAGCCGCGTTGGAGTCGCGACTCCAAACTTGAAAGAAAAAAAAACGCCCGACTTCCATTATTCGGAATTCGCCCCGGGGACCCCATCCCCTGAGGCCTGCCAACATATTAAAAAATAAGGATGGGGACCGCATGGCCCCCCTCCTCAGGCCATTAATGGCCCCGGGGACCCCATCCCCGGGGCCTGCCACTATTTTTTTAGGTTTAAAAAAGAGGGGGGCCTCGTGGTTCCCCTCCTCAGGCCAATATTGGCCCCGGGGACCCCATCCCCTGGGGCACGGCCACTCTTTTTTTTTTAAATAAAGGGAGAGGGCTGTGCGGCTCCCCTCCCGGGCCACTTCTGGGCCCCATCCCCCATTCCCCGGGGCCGGCCCTTAGCGTTGGGGACCTTGGGGGGAGCCCCAATACCCCCACGGTCCCTGCCGGCTCCCCGCCTCCTGTGGGAGCCGGCATTGCTTTGGGCAAGGGGAGCTGCTAACATGCAGCTCCCCTTGTCCAAAAGCACTTCTGCTTTGCTTCGTTGAAGTGAGAGCAGGTTTCCTGCTCTCGCTTCAATGAAGCAAGCAGTGTTTGCTATGGCAGGGCGGGAGCCGTGCTCCCACCCTGCCATAGCAAACAGCAATGTCCCAGGGCTGGGCACCCCAGGACATTGCAGGAGCCGGCCCTGGGGGGCCGCGGTCCCCAGGGCCATCTAGGGCTCCAGGAGGTGGGCCGCGTGGCCCCCTCCCTACATTTCAACAGCCCCGGGGAGGTGGTGGTTCCTGGGGCATGTGGGGGGGCTCGAGCCACCCACACACATTTTTTTTTTTTTTTAAATCAGAGCCCCGGGGAGGTGGCGGTCCCTGGGGCTGCGGGGTCCCAGTGGGCCCCCACTGTATAATTCCACATTGCCCCCAGGACCTGGCCCACCCAGGGGCTTAACAATAACAAAGCGTGGGAGCCCGCGCTTCGGGTTTTTTTGTTTTCTCAGCCGGATTCGCGCACCCAGCGTGAATTCAGACAATTTTGTTTTGTTTTTTTAATGCTTTTTTTGGACCTGGGGATCTTTGTGGGACCTCCTGAGCAGGCCTAGGGGGTCAGGGTGATTCTACCCTGCCCCCTTTTCTTGTTTTTCATCTTTTTTTTCTGTTTTCTTGTGACTCGGTTACCGAGTCACAAGATGGCTGCCAACACATTCTGCTTTGGAGTGTTGGCAGCCAATCAGAAGTCAGCTCGTGCTCGGGAGGGTTCGCGAATCCTCCTCGGTGCTCAGATATCGATATTTTTATTTCTTGAATTTATTTGTAACTACTGAACGGATTTACACCATTTAAAAAAAAGGTTGCTTTCTGAACCAAGAGCTACCTTTTTGCCAAATTTGGTGTAAATCCGTTCAGCAGTTCGGGCTGTAGCCTGTTCCAAAATTTCCTATGGAAATTAACATGGAGAAAACACGTTTTGGCACCCCTTTTCTCTCGGCCCCCCTCTTGACGAATCACCCCCAAACTTTCAAGACAGGAGCTGACCGGAGCGGGCCATTATTTTTTAAAATTTCGCGAAGATTCATCAACCGGCGCCAAAGATATTGGCAAATCAAAAAACTCTTTTCCTATGGATAATAGGTCCTAACTATAACTACCTACTGGTGACCACCAGTAGGTAATATATATATATATATATATATTCACTGAAAAAACCATAGGTTTTAGGGAAAGTTATAGTTAGTTGGACATTGCACTCGTACAAAACCCGTGAAATTCCCCCGTTATAGTTAGTTCAGCTAACTATAACTCGCGCCCCCGCAATGCACTGCTGATGACGTCACATATTACATCACTCATGACATGGTCAGTGACATCACTGATGACATCACTGATGACATCATCCAGTGATTGTGTGTTTCTGTAAAGTTTAAATATGTTTAATATATATAGGGAAAGGCGTATTCAAGAAAGAGTGGGTGTATAAGCGTCTGAATGGATGATTTAGTAGGTGCGTGACTGAGTCTATAAGTGAGTGATTAAACGTATCTTACTGGATGCATGGGTGAGTGACTAAACTGTGTGAATGTCTGTATCCGTCTGTCTGTTGTTGTGTAAGCAGCTGCATGGGTTTCTGACTAGCTAAATGAGTGTCTATATGGGTTATGGATTGGTTCTCTGAGTATCTGTATGGGTGCCTCAGTGTTTGTGTGGGTGGGGTGTGTGTGACTCTGTGCATAGATGTGTGAGTGGGTGATTCACTGGGTGCATGGTTTCAAGAGTGCGTCTGTGATGGACTGTATGGGTGGGTGAGTGTGTGTATGGGTGTGTTAGTGATTGAATGTATATCTCAGTGGTACATGTGTGAGTAACTACATATGTGAAAGGCAGTATATATGTGTGTTGGAGTATATAAATGACTATAAGTGAGAGTGTGTGATTGTGAGAGTGGCTATATGGATGAGTGTGTGCTTGCATCAGTGATTGCATAGGAGCGTAAGAATGTGCTAGTATTTTTATGAGTAAGTGAGCTAGTGTGTATAACTGTATAGGTGAGTAAATGGGAGTGTGATTAATTATTAGCATGACTGACTAGGTGTGTGAGTACCTCTATGGATGAGTTGCGTTGTGTGAGTGTTTATATAGGTGTATGAGTGCATATGATAGTCCTGTACTGAGTGACTGTAAGTATGAGTGACTGTACGGGTGAGTGAGTAGATGTGTGTGTGTAGACCTAAGAATCAGTGAGTGGGTATGTACTTATTGGTATTGGAGTGTGTATGGTTTTGAGAATGGCAGTCTGTAATTTAGAGTGGGTGTATCAAAAGTTATATTAGGGTGTGAGAAGATGCATTAAATTCTCACATGGATGATGTCATCAGTGATGTCATCAGTGATGTCATTTGAGATGTCATCAGTGATGTCACTGACCATGTCATGAGTGATGTAATATGTGACGTCATCAGCAGTGCATTGTGAGGCGCGAGTTATAGTTAGCTGAACTAACTATAACGGGGAATTTCACGGGTTTTGTACGAGTGCAATGTCCAACTAACTATAACTTTCCCTAAAACCTATGGTTTTTTCAGTGAATTTCAAAGGTTTTTTAAATGCTAAACCCTAACTATAACAGGCCTGAAACCTATGGTTTTTTCAGTGAATTTCAAAGGTTTTTAAAATGCTAATTCCTAACTATAACAAGCCTGAAACCTATGGTTTTTTCAGTGAATTTCAAAGGTTTTTAAATGCTAATTCCTAACTATAACATGTCTGAAACCTATAGTTTTTTTCAGTGAATTTCAAAAGTTTTGTAAATGACAATTTTTAAATGTATTAATTGTTATATTTATTTTTTTGATACTAATTTACTACATTTTTTTAAACTATTTATTTTTAGATGTTTTATTTTTTAAATTACATTGTAATTACATTATACATTACATTACAAAATATACTTTCTCAGAATGAATTACTTTAGTTTAAATACTTTGCAAATAGGCAATAGACTTTTAAGTACAGTAGTTACAGTTGTTGCACTGGGCAATACAATTTCAAACACAATGCAACATTGAGCTCAATGTGAATTTCTAGCTAAATGCAATTAGTTACTTTATGGATTACTTTTCTAACCACAGGACTGGATCCTAGATTCAGTCCTGGGACATCTCCTGTAAACAGTTGAGTAAAAGCGTTTTGGTTACAGTAGTGATTTTTAAGGAATATTATTGTATTTTAAAAGTTGACACTTAGAAACTTTTTCACATAGAATCACCAATGTTATCCTATGGGAGGAAATTCACTTAGCAGGTAAGTAGTGTTATCGTTACTTTTTCTTACTCAGTGGTGGATCCTGGATCCAGCACTGGTGCATCTCCTGTAAACAGTTGAAAGAATGCGTTTAAGTCATACAGGCAATTTTTAAAGAATATTTGTAGTTTGTGAAAATCAACACTTTGAAACTTTTCTGCTGAAAACCAGACAATGGATTCCTACGGAAGGAAATATAAGTTACTGGTAAATACGGTTAAAATTACTTTTCAGGATCAGTACTGGGCTGAAAGATGCAGCACTGAGGTCTCTCCTGATAACAGGTGAGTAAATCGGAATTCGTATTTCGGCTGATTTTAGAGGAATATTATAAAGTTCCAAAACGCCACACTTAGAAGAATTTCCAAGTGAAACCAGTCAATGATATCCTATGGAAGGAAATTCAAGTTACTGGTAAGTACGGTTAAAATTACTTTTCAGGATCAGTACTGGGCTGAAAGATGTAGCACTGAGGTCTCTCCTGATAACAGGTGAGTAAATCGGAATTCGTAGTTCGGCTGATTTTAGAGGAATATTATAAAGTTCCAAAACTCCACACTTAGAAGAATTTCCAAGTGAAACCAGTCAATGATATCCTATGGAAGGAAATTCAAGTTACTGGTAAGTACGGTTAAAATTACTTTTCAGGATCAGTACTGGGCTGAAAGATGCAGCACTGAGGTCTCTCCTGATAACAGGTGAGTAAATCGGAATTCGTATTTCTGCTGATATTAGAGGAATATTATAAAGTTCCAAAACTCCACACTTAGAAGAATTTCCAAGTGAAACCAGTCAATGATATCCTATGGAAGGAAATTCAAGTTACTGGTAAGTACGGTTAAAATTACTTTTCAGGATCAGTACTGGGCTGAAAGATGCAGGACTGAGGTCTCTCCTGATAACAGGTGAGTAAATCGGAATTCGTAGTTCGGCTGATTTTAGAGGAATATTTGCACAATGGTGAAGGGAGGGGGCGGGGCCTGAGGTGACATCTGTGCAAACGTGCTCCGTGGCGCGTTTTAAGTTGGGGGATTAAGTCCCCTTGAATCATGAGGGTCCCTGGGGTCCAACTAGCCCACCCTGTACCTCCAGTATGCGCCAGGGAGCTGCGTTGCAGAGAGGTGTTCAGAGGCCACGCCCTTTTGCGCCTCTCTGCAACGCAGCTCTGTGGCGCTTCTGAACGTACCTGGTGGGCTAGTTCGCCCCAGGGACCCTCAGGATTGAAGGGAATTCATTCCCCATCTTAAAATGCGCCACGGGGCCTGTTTGCACACATGTCAACTGAAGCCCCGCCCCCTCCCTTCACCACTGTGCAAACGTGCCCTGTGGCGCGTTTTAAGTTGGAGGATTAAGTCCCCTTGAATACTGAGGGTCCCTGGAGTCCAACTAGCCCACCATGTACCTCCAAAAAGTGCCACAGAGCTGCGTTGCAGAGAGGTGTAAAAAGGGGCGTGGCCTCTGTACACCTCTCTGCAACGCAGCCCCTGGCGCATACCGGAGGTTCCTGGTGGGCTAGTTGGCCCCAGGGACCCCCAGTATTCAAGGGGAATTACTTCCCTTCTTAAAACGCGCCAGGGGGTGCGTTTGCAGACTGCTGCAGGGAGGGGGCGGGCCTCGGCACGATGCCGGTCTTTTTTTTTTTTCTGCCCAGGGGTCCTTGTGGGACCCCCTGAGCAGACCTAGGGGTCAGGGTGTTTCTACCCTGCCCCCTTTGTGCGTTTTGCGCACTTGTTTCTCGTGTTTTTTTTTTTAATCAGTGAGATCCGCGCACCCTAAGCGCATCCCGCCGATTTTGAAAAAAAAATGCTTTTTTCTGCCCAGGGGGTCCTTGTGGGACTTCCTGAGCAGACCTAGGGGGTCAGGGTGTTTCTACCCTGCCCCCTTTGTGCGTTTTGCGCACTTGTTTCATGTGCTTTTTTTTTTTTAATGGGCGGGATCCGCGCACCCTAAGCGCATCCTGCAGATTTAAAAAAAAATGCTTTTTCTGCCCAGGGGTCCTTGTGGGACCCCCTGAGCAGGCCTAGGGGTCAGGTGTTTCTACCCTGCCCCCTTTGTGCGTTTTGCGCACTTGTTTTTGTGCCTCGGTTCTACCGAGGACAAAATGGCTGCCAACACTTCCTGGTTTGGAGTGTTGACAGCCAGCTGACAGCCAATTAGCATGCAGCTCGTGGATCGGGACGGTGCGCGCAGGGTGCGCTGTGTGTACGCGGACCCTACTCGGCCATAGATATATATGTGACTTTACTTTTGATTTTCTCAGGAACTACTGAACGGATTTACACCATTTAAGCAAAAGGCACCAGTCTGAACCAAGGGCTACCTCTTTGCCAAATTTGGTGTAATTCCGTTCAGCAGTTCGGGCTGTAGCTGCGACTAAAGGTTCCAATGGAAAAATGAATGGGGAAAACGCGTTTTGGGACCCCCTTTTTCTCGGCCCCCGCTTGACGAATCAACCCGAGACTTTCAGGGTAGGAGCGGAGCGCCCAACAAGTTGGAAACTTTCGCGAAGATTCGTCAACCGGCGCCAACGTTATTTCAAATAGAATGTCGCGGATTTCCTATGGATAATAGGTCCTAACTATAACTATCTACTGGCGACCGCCAGTAGATAATATGTATGTGTATATATATATATATACATATATATATATATATATATTTATATATATTCACTGAAAAAACCATAGGTTTCAGGCACGTTATAGTTAGAAATTAGCATTTAAAAACCTTAGAAATTCACTGAAAAAACCATAGGTTTCAGGTACGTTATAGTTAGTTGCACATTTCACTCATACAAAACCATAGAAATTCCACTGTTATAGTTAGTTCAGCTAACTATAACTCGCGCCCACAATGCACTGCTGATGACGTCACATATTACATCATTCATGACATGGTCAGTGACATCACTGATGACATCACTGATGACATCTCAAATGACATCACTGATGACATCACCCAGTGAATGTGATTTTCTTTCAAATTTAAATATGTATTATATATATACCATGCTGTATTGAAGAATGAATGGATATATAAGTGTCTGCATGGAGGATTTAGTAGGTGTGTGACTGTTTAAGTGAATGATTAAATGTATCTTACTGAATACATGGGTTAGTGTCTAAAGTGTGTGAATGTCTGTATCACTCTGTCTGTTGTTGTGTAAGCTGCTGCATCGGTTGGTCAGTAGCTACATGAATGTCTATATGGGTTATTTATTAGTTGCCTGCGTATTTGTATAGGAGACTGAGTGTGTGTGTGGTTGGGTGGGGGGTGTGTGACTGTGCATAGATGTGTGAGTGGCTGATTGACAGGGTGTATGAGTTTAAGAGTGCATGTGGAAACAGTTGTATGAGTGGGTAAGTGTGTGTATGGGCGTCTTGGTGAGTGAATTGATGTCTCAGTGCACATGTCCAGCTAAGTACATATATAAAAGGCAGTGTATGTGAGAGTTGGTGTATAGAAATGACTATACGTGAGAGTCAGTGATTGTGAGAGTGGCTGCATGTATGAGTGTATACTTGTATTAGTGATTATATAAGAGACTAAGTATGCGTATTATCTGTATGAATAAATGAGGTGGTGTGTGTATAACTCTGTAGGTGAGTAAATGGAACTGTAATTGATTCTTTGCATGAGTGACTAGGATGAGTACATTTTTTTTTTTTTTTTTAACATAATTTTATTGATTTTATAGCATAAGACAAAGTACAGGAGACCACTATCAGTGGCAATAGTCGCCGCGCAGCACACCTTGCCTCAGCGAGAGGCAAGTCAACACGTTCATATACCGTGTATCCATGCCATTACACAAAACTTTAAAAAGAAACAATGCAGTGATCAGCACATAATGTAAACAATGCAATATAAGCACAGAGTACATGATAATATCATATAATGCAGGTAGCGGGTGCGGCATGAACAAGGAGAAACTGCACATTGTCGCCTCAGATCTAATCTACATTACACAAAAAATATAAAAATAACTAACGCCCCCCCACCCCCCTGTTCTCTGGTTCATCATTACTGAGTAATAACACAGACTCCTATTGGACTATCCCCCGTGCGCAGAACACGTATGATACATAATAGTACATGAGGACGTTAAAGGACAACCTAGCCGGATACTGAAAGGACTGTCACATATTAGTACACTATATTCATCAAGCTGACAGTGGTCACAAACATTACAGGCAAGTATTTCAGGGGGGCCCGGGAGTAATGGGAGTGTTGGAAGTAATGGGGTGGGTCGCAGCTATAGGTGACGCCGGGGGCGTAAAAGAATCAGTAGCTCTGAATACTTCCAGCATTTGATCCCATTCTAATGAAATAGGACTTTTACGCAAGCCTCGGGATTCCTCCTGCCTGAGTATGGTACTTTCAGCTGCACCCCAGCGTAGCAATTCCGTGTGCCAGTACAGTGGCGCAGGAGGGAGGCAGATTTCCACCGCAACGTGACTGCTCGCTTAGCAACAAGTAGCGCCAAGTCAGCAAACTTCAACTGTACTTTGTGTCTCTTGGGGCGTCCATGAAGACCCAACAGACAGGCTTCTGGAGATGACCAGTCACTAGTATTTGTGACTTGCCGAATGATATACGTGACGACCTGCCAGAAAAAACGAAGTCTAGGACAAGCCCAGAGCATGTGAATGAGGTTTGCATCCGCCTCCTGACATCTAGGACAGGAGAGTTGAGCGTCCGGGTATATTACATTAAGGCGGTGCGGTGTAAGATACGCTCTATGCAAGATCATTGATTGGATATATTTAAAACGAGCGTTGCGGGAAACTTTCTTAGGGAATTCCAATACCAAGGCCCATTCTTTATCTGTAAATTCTCTATTGAGTTCCAAGGACCATCGGGTGCGGAGTAAGAGTAAGGGCGTACTGGAATGAGTCCTTATACCCCGGTACAGCCAACGGATAAGGTGTCGGCCCACCCCCATTAGGTGCATTGCACGGACTAAAGCATGTGTCGGAGGTTCGGACCCGTCAGGGGCCCAATGGTATTTAATATAACGAGCAAGTGATGCGTGTAAAAGGAATAAAGTCGAGGGCACTCCCTGAGCACGCTGAAAGTTAGCATGGTCAGTCAGGGTGCCCTCAATGAAGAACGCTCCCACCGTCGAGACCCCCTCACTCGTCCATGAGGATAACCTTTTAGCAGTGACTATCCCGGTAGCGATGGGGATTCCCAGTAATGGTACATTGTCGGAGTATGGAATGGCATGTTTGGTATAATTGAGTGTTTGTTTCCAGTAGAGGAGAGCCGTGTTAAGTAAAGAAGGGAGAGTGTGCGGGACCCTGCCATTGGGCAGGAGCATACTATGCAGAGTGCCCTGGCTCAAGAGTCGGGGGTATAGTCTATTTCCTGCAGGTGACGACCCGCCAGCCAGTAGGAGAGCCATTGTAGCTGACTAGCCAGGCAATACGCCTTAAAATCAGGCGCTCCCAGTCCCCCCTCCTCCGGTCTCAGTTGCAATTTTGCCAATGCTATTCTTCTGCGACCATTGCCCCAAATAAGTTCAGTCAGTAATGTATTTAATACTTTAAAAATGGAAGACGGAATCACAACAGGCAAGTTAGCAAAATAATATAATAGACGAGGAAGCATCACCATTTTGGAAAGTGCAATTCGTCCCATCACTGACAGTGGTAGGGATACCCAGAAGCAGACCTGTTTTCGAAGGGAAGCAATCGCCTTCAATATGTTGCTGTCAATTAGGTCTTGTGGAGTTCTATAGATTTGAATTCCTAAGTATTTGAACGTATCGGGCACTGTCTGTAAGGTTAATTCACCAAATAAGATAGGGTCTGGATTGTCCCGATACCGCATAAAAAAGGCGTAAGACTTGGTAGCATTAAGTGCCAGGCCAGAAACTAATTCAAACCGTTTGAAAATAGACGGGATCTAAATTAAGGCTAAGGTCTTTAAAAAAGAGGATCAGGTCGTCTGCGTAGGCAGAAACTATGTGTGTTGTGTTGTTAAGCAGAATCCCGAGATCTCCAGCCTCCATCCGGAGGCGGAGAAGAAGAGGTTCTATCGCCAGTACAAATAACAGAGGCGATAGGGGGCAACCCTGCCGGGTACCTCTAGTTATGGAATAGGGTGCGGAAATATGGGCGCCAGTACGGGCACGCGCCGTCGGGCGTAGTATAAGAGCTGCACCCATTTTATGTAACCTTTGGGAATTCCATACCTCTCCAGGGTGGCCCACATGTACTGCCAAGAAAGGGTATCAAAGGCCTGTTGCATATCAAGGGAAATGCATCCTGCCGTGGGGGACGTGGCCGCCGTTACCTCCATAATATAATGGAGCCGTCTTATATTGAGGGAAGTGTTGCGGCCTGGAACGAAACCACATTGGTCGATATGAACCAGTTTAGAAAGATAAGGCAGTAGTCGGTTGGCCAATAATTTACTAAGTATCTTGTATTCCGTGTTCAATAAGGAAAGTGGGCGATAACCGGAAATATCGCGGGGATCTCTGTTGGGCTTAGGGAGAGAGGTCACCAATGCTTGCATGGTCGTTAGGGGTAAAGCAGATTTCTCCAGTGCCGTGTTGTAAAGGATCTGGAGGTAAGGGACCAGCTTCTCAGCATATAGTGCATAAAATTCCGCGGGCAGGCCATCTAGACCAGGGGTCTTATTCCTGGGCAAGGCCCTAACAGCCTCCCGAATTTCCGTGGCAGTTATGGGACCGTCCAATTCAGATTGGATGTCAGCCGACAACTGAGGGAAGGGCAGGTCATGGAGAAAAACCTCGGTGTCCTGAGACGAGGCAGTAGTAGGGGCAGTGTACAAGCTTCGATAGTAGGTAAAGAATGCTAAATTAATGGCCGCTTGGGTAGACGCAACCATTCTGTCAGGAAGATAAACTTCAGTAATGGGCACTGGAGTAGGGGAGTCCTTAATCAGACGCGCCAGAAGAGTCCCCGATTTGTCAGCGTCTTTATGACTGTACTGAGTATAGGACCTATGATCTATTAATCGGAGTTGCTCTAACAGTTCAGCATATTTGATTCTGGCCTCCTGAAAAGGCGGGAGATGTGACGGGTCCGTAAGGGCCGCAGTCTCAAGTCGATTAAGAGAGGCCTCCACCGCGACGAGATTTTTGTGGACTTCCTGCCGGGCTCCCACCACAGCGCCAATAGTTGTGCCTCGGACAACAGTTTTGAAGGCGTCCCATTCCGTCAGGAAGGATGAGGCCGTCCCAGTGTTTTCAGCAAAATAATTAGTGATAGTGGTGCCCAGAGTGTCACGAAAGACCGCATCTTCCAGCAGTTGTGGCCAGAGCCGCCAAGTGGGGACCGGGGTGGGAATTTTCCCCCATGCCAGTGTCATCTCCATAGGGTTGTGGTCAGACAATGTTTTCCCCAAATATGTAGATTCAGTCATTTGGGGCATCAACAGTGTAGTGCAGAATATGCGATCAATTCTAGTATGCAATCGGTGTGGAGGGGAGTAGAATGAATATTCCCTGCAACCAGGGTAATGAGCACGCCAGACATCCTGTAAGGACCAACCCGTAGCCCAAGCTTGTAAGAACTCTGCGTGTTTAGTGGGTATCGCACCTCGTAATGGGGGATGTGAACGATCTAAGTGAATGTCTAGGACCGAGTTAAAGTCGCCCCCAAGAATCCAAGGGACATGCGCCCAATCTGATAGGACAGTATTAAGCTTGGTAAGGTAGGCATTCTGGTCAGAATTTGGGGCATACACACAACCCAGAATCACCGGGGAACCATCCAACCGCCCATACAGCAGGACATAGCGCCCTTCAGGGTCCACCCGCTGTTCTATCAAGGTAAAGGGCACCCCATGTTGGAGCCAGATCAAGGACCCCCTAGCAAACGCAGAATAGGAGGTATTAAAAAACTGCCCCCTCCATTTTTTACGCATCTTGGAGATTTCCGAATCAGTCAGGTGAGTCTCTTGAAGGAATGTGATATGAATTTTACGCCTATTCAGTTGAGCATAAATACGGTGTCTTTTATGCACAGACCCCATTCCCCGAACATTCCAGGTTAGCAGTTTATAGTTACCCAAAGCAGCCATATCATGTGAGGATTTCGTAACAGCACACCCCGCACCAAGTCACGGAGCACAATAGAAGAGACAATATGACCTGAACCAGGAACAAACTTCCCATCATTAAACAAACCCCCGAAATACTAGGGCCAGCTATAAAACTAAGTTGGTCCAAACTAACACAACAACGCAGTACAGTCAAAATGCTATATATTGCAGAAACTGCAGGGGGGGTGAGCGCCGAAGAAAGCATGATCAAGCCTGCTATGCCAAGGGTATACCCCGGGCCGGGACCTATATGAAAGAAGATGGAAATCTCGAACCTGGGGGAAGGAAAAATTTGTTAAAGTTACATGTACGTAACATAGCAATCCCTGCGTGCAGTGCAGGCCCCAGGGCACATACAAATAAGAGGAAAACCTGGGACGGCAGAAGAAATGAGCATGTACATTACTACCCATAGCGTAATCCAGCCCCTGCAAACAGAAAAAATGAAGATTAGCCATACTGATTAAGCAATTAAAGTCATAGTAGTGATACAAGCAGGCTACCCATATAAGTCCTTCACAATTTGAGGCGTTATCGAAGGAAATAGGGCATCAGTGCCCTCGGAGTCAGATGGCAAGGGGTCGCCGTCCGACTGCTCCGGGGAAGTAACCCGCGTGGTGTCCCGGAAAGAAGCAGCAGCCAGTAGTGCAGATTCCTGTCCCACAACAGCCTGGACTAATGTAGGCCTCCGAGCCAAGCCCCCTCGGTTCGGTCTGGTGCGACGGGGCCTCGTCTTAAGCGGCTGCGATGGTAGCTGCCGTATTCGCTGGTCAATACCGTCCAAAGACTGGGGGGGCAGGGTAGACTCTAACCATGTATCAGCTGCTTCGGGAGAATCAAAAAAGTGAGCCTTCTGTTGATAAATGATTTTCAAGCAGGAGGGGAACAGTAGAGCATAGGATAAATTGAGAGCCTGAAGTTTTTTCTTGAGTGGCTGATAGGAGGTTCTCTGCCGTTGCACCTGTACGGTGTAGTCTGGGTAAAGTGAAATTCGAGAGTTCTCATACTGGAGAGGTGCATGTTCGCGGGCTTGCTGGAGTAAATGATCGCGATCCCTATAGTTAAGGACTCGGGCAATGAGTGGTCGGGGCGGAAGGCCCGCTGTTGGTTTGCCGGCGGGGATACAATGTGCACGTTCAATACAAAAGAAAGTGGAAAGACCCTCCGGGGCCACATGGTCTCGAAGCCACTGCTCAACAAAGCGGGTCGCATCGGGTCCCTCTGACCGCTCCGGCATACCTATGATGTGAATATTGTTGCGCCTAGCCCTTCCCTCCGCATCCTCCGCCCTATCAAGAAGGGCGGCGAGCTGGGTCTGCATTTGCGCCAGCTGTTTGGAGTGTGCTTTCTGCTGCGGGACCAGTTCTGTAAGGGCCTGTGTATGGTCTTTCACACGGTCTGAGAGTTAGGCATGGTCTGCCCGCAGGATATTAAGGTTGGTAGTGATGGTGCCCATCTGGTGTTCCATAGCCTGGCGCGACGCCTTTATCTCCGCTAGTATTTGGTCTAGTTTGTCCGGAGAGGATGCCAGGGGCGTCGGCGGGACACAACTAATCGAGGACGCCTGGGAGGCGGAGACATTTTCCCCCTGAGACGGAGTATCCTCTGCAGACATGTCCGGTTGCTTGCCCCTTGTACGTCCCATGGCGTGGAGAAGGACGAGCAGTGCTAATGAAAGGCCCGGCGGGTGTGACCGTGGAGGGCCACAGCGGGCAGGCACAGCACAGAACAGGTAAGGAGGCCCGGGGCAAAGCAGGTCAAGGGAGTCAGAAGTGTATCCAGGGTACCTCGTAGCTCTCAGGCCAGGGACCGCAGGTCGTGACAATGTCTTTCAGGCGCAGAGATGGCGTACGTTTTCCGCTGAACTTAGGATTTACCATGGGGCTAGAGAATATCGTATCGTCCAAGAATGCCAAACATCCACAGCAATTACCAGCCAAGACGAGCCCCAGCTGACCCTCCCCGGTCACGCAACAAGGGACCATCCGACAGCCCCAGCAACTCCGCACAGGCAACCGGAGGCAACGTGTCCGTCGAAGCCACGAAGCTAAATCCGCCAGAAGGTAAGCAGGGGGACAAGGGGCTGACCCACTCAGATAGGGAGCAGCTGAGGGCACAGACCGAATCGTAGAGGCAGTAGTGGAGCGATGAGGGCGGCAAGCACAGATATAGAAGTGCGTCACAAGCCCTTCCATCAGCCGGACTCAACAGGCAAGGCAGCAGTCCGTCTCAGGCCACACCAGAGGGGTCCCAGGCTCAGGTTCCATGCATACACCCACGGGGGTCTCCACAGGCGATCTCACCACACTTCCGGCCAGCCAGGGACACAGGAAGGACGATACAGGGCCCGCCCGCCCCCGGCACCCGCACGCCGGCCACAGCCGAGTCGCCGACCGGGGCACCCAGGGCCAGAGACGGCCCCCCCGCACAGGTGGGAAACAATCTTCTTACTGCCACTCCAAATGCCACATCCAGCGCAGTCACGGCAGTATGTAGGCCTCCAGGCTGCTCACGCAGGAAGTACCGGGCCTCCGATAGGATCGGCACACCGCCGTCGTTGCCAGCTCGGCTCCAGGGCAATCAGGAGCAGGAATCTAGCGTCCAGTACAGGAAAAGGGCCCACCACGCTGGCCCCCTCCCCGGGGTGGCCAACTCGCAGCCGAATAGAGCCCAGGAATCGCGCCTCAGGAGAACGAAGGCCTCCGGCGGGGTGGGGCCGCGGCAGCCGGTAGCAGGTTCAGGCGGCAGAGCCTCGCTGCCACAAAGCCCACGGAAATGTGCCCAGAGGTGCCTGCTACACACCGGGGAGGAACTAGGATGATTTCGCCCCCAGGAACCGGCTATAATGACAGGATAAGGAGGTCCCGGCCAGGAGCTCCGCTAAAGTGCAGCCGCCATGTTCCGTGGTTGGCCACCCCCCCTCTAGGATGAGTACATAACTGACTAGGATGAGTGCTGGTGTGTCAATGTCTATATAGGTGTATGAGTGCATTTGATAGTGTTCTATTGATCAGTGACTGCATGTATGACTGATTGTATGGGTGAATGGGTAGATGTGTGTGTAGACCTAGGAATCACTGAGTGGGTATGTAGTAACTGGTATTAGTGTGTCAATGCTATCGAAAATGGTAGTCTGTATTTTACAGTGAGTGTATCAAAGGTTATATTAGTGTGTGAGGAGGTGCATCAGATTGTCACATGGATGATGTCATCAGTGATGTTATCAGTGATGTCATTTGAGATGTCATCAGTGATGTCATCAGTGATGTCACTGACCATGTCATGAATGATGTAATATGTGACGACATCAGCAGTGCATTGCGGGGGCGCGAGTTATAGTTAGCTGAACTAACTATAACGGTGGAATTTCTATGGTTCTGTATGAGTGAAATGTCCAACTAACTATAACGTCCATGAAACCTATGGTTTTTTCAGTGAATTTCTAAGGTTTTTTAACTGCTAATTTCTAACTATAACGTGCCTGAAACCTATGGTTTTTTCAGCGAATTTCAAAGGTTTTTCAAGTGCTAATTTCTAACTATAACGTGCCTCAAACCTATGGTTTTTTCAGTGAATTTCAAAGGTTTTTTTAAATGCCAATTTCTAACTATAATGTGCCTGAAACCTATGGTTTTTTCAGTGAATTTCAAAGGTTTTTTAAATACTAATTTCTATCTATAACGTCCCTGAAACCTCTGGTTTTTCAGTGAATTTCAATGTTTTTTTTAATGCTAACTTCTAATTATAATGTTCATTTAACCTATAGTTTTTTCCCACACCCAAGAAGGACACAACACCCACTGCCACAACCCTCAGGACCTCCCCCCGTACCACCCCTCTCCCTACTGTAATGTATTTTATTTGTTATTTAAACTATATAATGTCTTCTTGTTTTTTAAATATTAAACAACTACATACAGTATGAAACGGAGCCCAGCCCAGAGCCACATCTGAAGACCAACACATGTCATAGACCTACTGATCAAGCCGCTCCGACACCCAAGAACGCCACAACACCCACCACCACCCCCAGGCCCCCCCCTCTACCACTGAGGCAGCAAACTTTCCAAAAACGGCATGGCCCCTCAGCCACACAATAGCTGAATATTGGGACATGTGTGAACAAACTATATGTGAAGAAAGCAATTCACCCATGTTTAACAATGCACACAATGCAAAGTGTAGCGGTGATGTGCTGGACACATCTCAGTATGCAGAACACACACCTCTCCATGTGCACAAATACTACTGGTGCTTGTAGTGTTGTGGACAGTGGACCCAACCATGTTAAGTCAAACACTAGGGAAGATCTCAGTCATGTAGCTGTGTCGTCCCCCCCTGTAAGCATAAGCGTAACCGGAGTCGGCTGGTCCGACGTACGCCACTTCAGTGTAGGAGTGTGAATAAGTAGGCCGGAGCTCTGGGCGTGGTTCACTTGTGCAAAGGCCAAAGCGTCTGCCAGGGCGGCACCCCTCACCCTGCCACGAGGCCGCCAACATGACCGCTAGCCTCCTCAACCGATCGCTGGCTTCCGCCACACAGGCCCCCAGTGGCACAGCACCGCGGACTTATGTCTGTACAAACTACTGCCTTCGATATACACTGCGGACAGCAAGGCTCACAATTCAGATCCAGTCGCGATTGCAGATGACGCAGTCCAGTAGGCAAGAGACATTGCTCAAGTCAACAACACGTGCCTGTGGGCCCTTCCTCACCGCTGCCTCCGGCCTACACTGCAGTCAATAGGGCTCACAATTCAGATGGAGTCGAGATTGCAGATGACGCAGTCCAGTAGGCAAGAGACATTGCTCAAGTCAACAACACGTGCCTGTGGGCCCTTCCTCACCGCTGCCTCCTGCCTCCACTGCGGTGAGTAGGGCTCACAATTCAGAGCGACTCGTGATTGCAGATGACGCAGTCCAGTAGGCAACAGACATTGCTACCAGTGCGGCCAGCCCGGACCACGCATCATCGCTGACTGCACACACGCTAAGTGCTTCAAGTACCACTAACTCTGTGCAGCTCAAGTCAACGCCACGTGGCTGTGGGCCCTTGATGACCGCTGCCTCCGGCCTACAATGCGGTTAGCAGGGCTAACAATTCAAGATTAGTGCCGATGCAAATTGTGTAAGAGAGTATAATCGGTTAACAAGACTGTATGCTCCCAATCTGTGCAGCTCAAGTCAACCTCACGTGACTGTGGGCCCTTGCTGACCGCTACCTCTGGCCTACACTGCGGTCATCAGGGCTCACAATTAAAATTAAATCTTGATTCATTAATTACAGAGTCCAGTAGGCAAGTAACTATCACAGGCCTAAAACCTACATAATATCCTTTTAGTATCCTTGCTTCAAGAACTTTTTTATATCAGTTATAGCTTTAGTACAATCACCAAATTCATCTTCAAGTGCAAATGAACACTCATTAGCAGTCTACACTGCGGGCAGCAGAGCTCGCAATTCGAATTTTGGACACGTGGTGCCACTAACCCTGTTCAACACAAGCCGCGACACGTGGTGCCACTAACCCTGTTCAACACAAGCCGGCGACACGTGGTGCCACTAACCCTGTTCAACACAAGCCGATCCCACATGTGGAAGTGTGTCCTGAGTCCTGAATGGCAGTGACCCCAAGTCCGTGGCAGCGACCACAGCACCAGACTCCCTTCAATCAGTGAGGCATATTTCCATATGCAAGGCCGGCTACAGGTGGTGCCACTAACCCTGTACAACACAAGGCGCGACACGTGGTGCCACTAACCCTGTTCAACACAAGCCGATCCCACATGTGGAACTGTGTCCTGACTCCTGAATGGCAGTGACCCCAACTTCATGGCAGCGACCACAGCACCAGACTCCCTTCGATTAGTGAGGCGTATTTGCATATTGAAGGCCGGTGACACGTGGTGCCACTGAACCTAAACTACGCAGGCCGGTGGGGCCACCAACCTATGCACGTGACTGTGGGCCCTTGCTCACTGCTACCTCTGGCCTACACTGCGATCAGCAGAGCTCACATTTCAGATACAGTCACGATTGCAGATGACGCAGTCCAGTAGGCAAGAGACGTTGCTCCCAGTGCGGCCCGTCCGCACCAAGCAGCATCACAGGCTCATACATTCTCAATGCTTCTGGTGCCACTAACTGTGCACCTCAACTCAACGCCACGTGGCTATGGGCCCTTGCTGACCGCTACCTCTGGCCTACACTGCGGTCATCAGGGCTCACAATTAAAATTAAGTCTTGATTCATTAATTACAGAGACCAGTAGGCAAGTAACTATCACAGTCCTAAAACCTACATAATATCCTTTTAGTATCCTTGCTTCAAGAACTTTTTTTATATCAGTTATAGCTTAAGTACAATCACCAAATTCATCTTCAAGTGCAAACGAACACTCATTAGCAGTCTACACTGCGGGCAGCAGAGCTCGCAATTCGAATTTTGGACATGTGGTGCCACTAACCCTGTTCAACACAAGCCGCGACACGTGGTGCCACTAACCCTGTTCAACACAAGCCGGCGACACGTGGTGCCACTAACCCTGTTCAACACAAGCCGATCCCACATGTGGAACTGTGTCCTGAGTCCTGAATGGCAGTGACCCCAAGTCTGTGGCAGCGACCACAGCACCAGACTCCCTTCGATCAGTGAGGCATATTTCCATATGCAAGGCAGGCTACAGGTGGTGCCACAAACCCTGTTCAACACAAGCCGGCGACACGTGGTGCCACTAACCCTGTTCAATACAAGCCGATCCCACATGTGGAACTGTGTCCTGAGCCCTGAATTGCAGTAACCCCAACTTCGTGGCAGCGACCACAGCACCAGACTCCCTTCAGTTTTATTTGTTGTTGTTTTGTTTAAATAAAATGTTTTATATGTAAATTTATACATGACTAAGATTCTTGTTTGTCCAACCGCACAGGGACAATTCCGGGCCCAAGAAGGTTGTTGGGGGTATGTTGCTAATGTGTGAAGAGGCTGCGTTACCTGCTGATGTGGGGAGAGGCAGCGTGAAAGGGGTATCTCTCACAGAAAGAACTCCGGTATGTTTTCAGAAATGCCTCGGACAGATGCCAGCTGACGGACTGAATCACAAAATGGCTTTTCATTGCTTATGTAGTGTGACTTATGAACAGTGCGCACCCAGGCTCGCAGAGGGACAACTGCGGCCCGTCCGCTCGACTCACAGATGCAGTACTACGAGCCGTCCGCTCACAAAGGAACAGCAGCATAGTAGCTTGCAGAGGTACAGGCACAGCAGCGTACTAGCTTGCAAAGGTAGACAGCTGCGAGCCAACGGACTGGCTTCTAACGGCATAGCTGCGAAGTGGTGATGTTGGGCAGAGGGAGCGTGAAAGGGTTATCTCGCACAGACAGAGCTCCAATATATTAAATTGCCCCCGGGACCTTTCTTTTATATTTCCACTCGATGCGAGAAAGCGCGCTTTCTGGACCAAGACCTTTCTCCCTACCAAATTTGGCGTAATTCCGTTCAGCAGTTTGACCTGTAGCCTTGTCTAAAGTTTCCTATGAAAAATCCATTGAGAAAACACGTTTTCACACCCCCCACATAGCTACCTGTCGCAGGCGTACTCGCTGTTGGTGTGCAGGTCAGTGGTCTAGTTGTCAACATGTCACGGTCACTCCCTGAGGGCAGGTTTGCACACACACCACACCCATCCGCCACATGCGTCACAGGCCATGTGACCACACAAATATAATGGATCGACGACATCAAATCCTTTATTGCCGGTGGTGACTGGATGGCGGACGCTCCACGGGTCTCAATCATAAAGAGTCCATGAAAACTTGCGCAGAGGGTTAGTCGCACCCTGAGCTGTATGGCCGTCAGGGGCCTACTACCACGTGGCGCGGACTTGAGTTGCACAGGGTTACTGCCACCCGAAGCTGATGTGGCCGTCAGGGGCCTACCACCATGTGGCGCGGACTTGAGTTGCACAGGGTTAGTCGCACCCTAACTTGTATGGCCGTCAGCGGTCTACCACCACGTGGCGCTGACTTGCTTTGCACAGGGTTAGCGGCACCAAAAGCTGATGTGGTCTCCGCCATTGATGACTCAGGACTCAGCGACATGTGTGGGATCTGCTGGGCCGCGGAGCGGGTCCACATAATGTCCACCAAGCCATGGTGGCGGGCCTGGGCCCTGGAGCTTTCACGGGCACGTGGAGTGCCCACTGGTAGACACTCCGGTGCCAGCAGGTAATTATTTGGTCATGGATGCGCAGGGGCGGCAGTGTCTCTCTCTCTCTCTCTCTCTCACTTCTCTCTCTTCACTCTCTCTCTCACTCTCTTCCTTCCTTTCCTTCTATCTCTCTCACTCTCTCTCCCTTCTCCCTTTCTCACTCCCTTTCTTTCCTTCCCTCTCTTTTTCTCTCTGGCTTTTTTTTCCTTCTCTCTTTCTCTGTATCTCACTCCTTTGATATGCGCATTACACACGTCCTTATTTTGTGCTTTATTTTCCAGGCTGTGTCGTCGACATTAATGGACTCGACAGGAGTCTTCCGCCTTGTTGTTTTGTGTTCAGTTTGTTAAATTTAATTTTTCCTCTATATGTATGGAAAAAGAAAGTTTTGAAAAAAAAAAAATTGCAATAAAGTTTTTGGTTGTTACTTAAGTGCTGTGTGACTCTTTCTCGTTCTTATTACTGTTATTTAGTGATTTCCACCATGGTGTTAAATATTGGGGCAGTTATCGCGGGAATACTGGTGATGTCTGCAGTTTGCACCAGCTTCTGAATAGTGTGTTAGATTTATCTCAACTTTAGTTGCATTAAAGTGCTGATAATGAGATGCAGAGTAGGCGTTCCCGTGCAAAAACACACGAAGTGCACCTTTGCGATTTATTCTAAATACTAAAATCCTGTATTGAATTGCACTGTGGTAGTGAGTGCATTTACAGTGTACACACAAAATCAATGAAGAAATCTCATTGTATTTATATTGATTGGGAATAGTGGGTCAGATGCTGAATCTTGACGGGATACACTGCCCAGTTCGTTTATTTTTCTGTACACGAAAAACCACATCACAACTTTCACAACGAAAGGCAAAAACTGCGATGCGAAACAAATTCCGGCGATAAGCCGCGTTAGCACCAGGGATTTTACACCTGCTTTCTGCTGGTGTTAAGCAGGACGACTACCTGCAGCATGAAAGGGAACACAGCCAAGAGACACCCACAGGTGCCATAGAGTCAATGAGCATGATACACGGATACCCATGAGGGACACAACACTCATCGCAACAACCCCAGGACCGCCAACGCCCCCCGAACCCGCATCTGAGCAAGTGTGTCCATGTGGTCATTGTGTTAGCATGATGGGCACGGGCCCTCCAACATCACAGTGTGCTGTCTTCAGCGGACGTTACCATGTCACCTCAGCGTAGGCAGTGAGCCTGGACATGTAGCTACGCACGCATCCTCCTGCATGCACAAGCGGCGTGTGCTGGTCCGGCGTACACAGGTCAGCGCAGGGGTGTGCCTATCCGGCAAGGGGAACAGGGTGTCTCGGACATGTCCGTGTGCAAGAAGTGCGGTAAGTGTGTCTTTGTGTTCTGGTGTGGCCGCCACAAGGTCGATGTTGTAAAGTGGCATGCACCACCTCCAAACGGCAGTGTCACGCTGTGATTGGAATGCCGCAGGACATGCGCGAATAGGCATTACAATGGTGTGCCGTAGGAGTGCACTGGATACAACAGCACAGCGCACAAAAGTGTGGGGGCTCGTGGGAGGGAGGAGCAGCTGTTTGGCAACGTAACACACAGTGAACCCGCCCATGTGCCACGTGCTGGGCATCTCATCCATGATGACCAGGGTCGCAGACATCCCACAACACCCACGACCGGCCTTTGTACACATCCTGTATGAATGCAGCTGGAGAAATTACTGTAGGGATGAAAGGTTCTGAGCTATCTTGCGCTAACACATCTGCTGCTCTGAGAAGGAACTTGCAAGTGGCCAGCCCCCCCTGACAGATACGATAATATTTGCATCCGTCTCCCACACTACGCACTGCCCGATTTCAGAACAACGAGTACACATCCCACACTCAAAAGTCCTTCGTCGTAGTTAGCGTGCGTGAAATGGCCTTCACACGTACTCCCACCACACCCCTGCCCTGCACCCATTGCACACAGACCCGGCTCATTGCACCAAGCTGTGCCATTTCATCCACAAGACTGGCACACGGCAAGCCAGTGCAGCTACAAGCAGAGCCACTGACGCAATGGCAGGCCATCCCGAACACATGGACGACTCCATTCACGTCCACCTATACCTTGCACGTCTGCTGCATGTCCTGGGTGCACTGCCTTTGGCAGTGCTGCGGATCACTTGCCAGCTGAGCTTCCTCATTGCGGACGTCAACTGCGTTCAACCTGTATTGTAATGTCGCACGTGCCTATACGAGTGGTGCATGGATGTGTGCCTCTCCAATGTGTGCATAGCTGACATGGATTACGACGGGTGTGTGCGCCCCCTGTTGGCCCACGACCAGGAGTGTCATGGTGATGCCCGTTTATGGCATGCATGGATGTTTGGCATGCATGTTGGGAACTGGGCCTGGGACATTGCACGTGTCGTAGTATGCAGTGAGCAAATTGACCCACTTCCCGATTCTGCTTTGGTGCACATTGGGTACAGTGGTTGGAGTCAGTACATCTGTCCCGGTCAGCTGATGGATTACGTCAACGACATGTCAAATATTGTGGCCAACCATCACTCATTAGAGATAGTGGCTTACGCAGCTGCACTCGCATTCATGGTCGAGTGACAAGGTACCTGCAACCACGACTCGATGTGCCATTGTCCCGCCGCATCATTGCACGTTGTGCATCTGGTCACATGTCCCAAGACGACAGTGGACATGGCTGCATTGGTGTCGACTCATGTCCGAGGCGCGGACAACCAACGCTGCTTGACACTGACGTGTGTTGGTGATGGACTACCCCGAGGTGAACATGGACGTTTTCCTACGTTCCTTATTCAGGCACGCTGCTGCATTTGTCTGCATATCGTGGCACTACTCTTGGCAATACTGACACGCACTTTTTTTAATAAAGTTTCCAAATTTTCACTTGTCTCCAAATGTGTTGTGTCTTCACTTGTATGCCAATGTGTGTGTCACGGACTCTCTGGCTGCCTGCCATACGTGAATTGCTACCCCATCCGGACTGTGGGTTTGTACTTATGCGTTCTCATGTGCCTGTTTTGTACTGACGCTTTTGGACGTTTATCCGCCACAGGCGAGTGCATTTGTGTCCTGTGTTCGATTGTGCGAATGTTTGTGTTTGGACAACATTGTGTTGGATGTTGGTGTGCTCTGCTTCCTATGTGTGTGTGCTGCATTCTCTGTGAGATATCCCTCCATGTGAGGTATTGTTCACCCTTTTCCCTTTCAGGCAGTGTGGTTTTCACTTCTGTGCTTGTTCAGTGGTGTGATGTTGGTGGGTTGTGTGACTTGTGCTCCTTGTTGGTGTGCTTCATTTTAGCCATGGTTTGTCTGTAGTTGTGCTGTACTTAATTGTGCATGTGTGCCATTGTGCCCATCTCCCCCCGTACCCCCACTCCCTGCTTGTTCCTCGTCCTGGTGCTGTTGTGTCTGTAATTTTGTTACTCCACACATAAATACATGTAAAGAACAAATTAGAATAGTTCCTTGATTCTTTTAGATTGCAAAGCTTCTCTCTATTGGTTATTTTTGAATTTTCCATATAAACAGTTTTTTTAATATTCAAGGACACATAGAAGTCAGAAGTGCAACGTATTCTATCAACACACTTTCTAGAACATTCTACAACACGTGCAGGTTAAAAGTTCATCAATTTTTTTAAACCTAACGATATTTTTTTGCAACATTTTCTCGAACATTTAACAGCACGTGCAGGTTAAAAGTTCACGATTGTTTTAAGTTCGAACAGGGCCTTCCAAATGCAAGTAGCAGGTGTGGTTGAGTTGACCAAATTTTATCCTATCATATGTACTCCACGTTTAAACTGCTTTTTCTTAACCAATCGCAAAGATGCTTTTCCACAAAACGAATGTGCACCCTACTTTTAAAAAACAATGCTTTTCATCTCCCAATCAGTTATCGTTTTGAATGAGAAAAAAAAATAGTTCCCCACCTTTAAACATATCTCATATTCTATGAACGGACTGTATGAGCTACAGACATCTATCCATACTTCCCAGCCATACCTTCAAAATGCTAGTGTGGATCGTAGGACATAGCTATGTTTTCTGGTGCAAAAGGTATGCAGAACAGAGACGTATTGACTTAGACCTAGGTTTACAAAATGTGGACATTAAATGGTTTGGACAGAGAGGATTGAAGTGGCACCAATTGTTGCCTTTGGCTAAAACCTGTTTGCATCTCCAACACCCTGACCTCATGATTGTGCACTGTGGTGGAAACGACCTAGGCACATTGACTGGTGTAGGTTTGGAAATGCTAATGAAAGACACCTTTCGACGATTGATGTTGCTTTTGCCTCAAACTGTCTTTGTATATTCCAATATATGCCAAAGACAGAAGTGGAAATGGTCAAACCAATTTTGTCCTCAGATTGAAAAATCTAGGAAGAATGTCAACAAAGCTGTGTCTGCATACCTCAGAGACCATAGAATGGGGTCGATCTACAACAACAACATACGTTTTGATATGGCTGATATCTACAGAAGTGATGGAGTACACTTCACAGATCAGGGAAATCGAGTTTTTCTGAATAACCTGAAACTGTGCATCCGCACTTATATGTAGCTCCAACTAATAAACACAAGGGCTCTTTTTAGAGCCGCCTTATATTCCCAATATCGGTTCGCAGAGTAACAGCTGCGATCTGGCTAGCACAGGGAGACCTGCGGGCCGTCGGGCAGGCTCGCAGAGGGAGAGCTGCGGCCCGTCGGCTCGGCTCGCACAGGGAGAGCTACGGGCCGTCGGCTCGCAAACGCACACCAGCATGCTGGCTTGCAGAGGGAGAGCTCTGGTCTAACTCGCAAGGGGACACCAACGGGCCAACGGCCCTGCTAGCAGAGACACACCTATCACCTAACGGACTGGCTCGCACATGTACAGCTAGGGACACGACGGCTCGCAGACGCAGATCTGCGAACTGACGGACTGGTACTGTTTTATGCTTTAGGGTAGTACAGTGGTGTTTGTGTACTGTAGGGGGTTCGTGCTGAAGGTAGCGTTTTAGGGTTTAAGGTAGTGCAGTGGTGTTTGGGTAGTGTAAGAATCGTGCTGGAGGTAGTGTTTTAGAGTTTACGACAATGCAGTAATGTTTGGGTAGTGTAAGGGGTCATGCTGGGAGTACTGTTTTGGGGTTTAGGGTAGTGCAGTGGTGTTTGTGTAGTGTAGGGGGTCATGCTGGGAGTAGTGTTTTAGGGTTTACGGCAGTGCAGTGGTGTTTGGGTAGTGTAGGGGGTCATGCTGGGAGTAGTGTTTTAGGGTTTACGACAATGCAGTGGTGTTTGGGTAGTGTAGGGGGTTGTGCTGGGGGTAGTATTTTAGGGTTTAGGGTAGTGTAGTGGTGTTTGGGTAGGGGGTCGTGCTGGGGGTAGATTTAGGGTTTAGGGTAGTGTAGTGGTGTTTGGGTAGTGTAGGGGATTGTGCTGGGGGTAGTGTTTTAGAGTTTACGACAGTGCAGTGGTGTTTGGGTAGTCTTTGGGTAGTGTAGGGGATCGTACTGACAGACTGACTCACAGAGCTCCGAGCCGATGGACGGCCTTCTAAAGGCATAGCCGCGACCTGGTGATATGAAGAGAGGCAGCGTGAAAGGCATATCTCACACAGACACAGATGCCAGTGTTACCTCGCAGAGGTAAAACTACGAACCCGATGGCTTCTACACGGAGAGATGTGCGCTGACAGAGTAAATCACAAAATGGCTGGCAACACTTCCTGGTTTCAACCATTCACAGCCAATAAGCCCCAAGCTGGTGCTTGTAACCCCTTAGCCAATCACATGTCAGAATTCTCAAATATCGATATCAGTAAAATTTGATATTTCTCAAAAACTACTGAACGGATTTACACCATTTAAACAAAAGCGTGCTTTCTGGACCATCACCTTTCTCCCTGCCAAATTTGGCGTAATTCCGTTCAGCAGTTTCACCTGTAGTCTTCTGTAAAGTTTCGTATGGAAATTGCATGCAGAAAACACGTTTTAGGACCCTCTTTTTCTCAGCCCCTCCTACACCATTCACCCCAAACTTTCAATACAAGAGCTAATGAAAAAAAGAGAAACTTTTTCGATAATTTCATAAAGATTCGTCAAACGACGCCAAACTTACAAGCACATAGCAGGCTCCAGAAGGGGGGCCGCGCAACCCCCTCCGAACATGAGTGAAGCCCCGGGGCTGCGCGGACCCCAGCGCACCCCCGCAACCCCTGCGAGCCCCTGCTATTATTTTTTAAGAAATACCCCCGGAACCTAGCCCACCCAAGGGCCTCATTAAAATGAAACGCAAGAACCCACGACCCCAGCGCAAATTTTTGCCGATTTCTTTTTTTTTTTTTTTTTTTTAAATGATTTTTTGGGCCCTGGGGGTCCTTCTGGGACTCCCTGAGCAGGCCTAGGGGGTCAGGGTTTTTCTACCCTGCCCCCTTCTCTTGTTTTATACCTTTGTTTCTCTGTTTTCGGGTGACTCTCTTCTACCGAGCCACAAGATGGCTGCCAACACTTCCTGGTTTGGACTACTAGCAGCCAATCACAGTGAAGCTCGCGCACGCGACTTAGGCTCCGCCCAGACATCAAAACTTTTACTTTTCTAATTTCTTAGCAACTACTGAACGGATTTACATCATTTTTAAAAAGGTCGCTTTCTGACCCAAGCACTACCTTTCTGCCAAATTTGGAGTAATTCCGTTCAGTAGTTTCGGCTGTAGCCTTGCACAAAATTTTTGCTATGGGAAATTGATTTTTTGACTCTTATTTTTTGAATTTCTCAAAAACTACTTAACGGATTTACACCATTTAAAAAAAAGCTCACTTTCTGAACCAAGCTCTACCTTCTTGCCAAATTTGGGGTAATTCCGTTCAGCAGTTCGGGCTGTAGCTCGTCGCAAAATTTCCTATGGAAATTAACATGGCAAAAACGAGTTTTGGGACCCCCCTTTTTTCTCAGCCCCCGCTTGACGAATCACCCCCAAACTTTCAGAATAGGAGCTGACCTGGATAGACTTTTTTTTGGACAATTTCAGGAAGATTCGTCAAACGACGCCAAAGTTATTAGCAAATCAAAAAACGCTTTTCCTATGGAAACTGGGTTCTAACTATAACTACCTACTGGCGACCGCCAGTAGGTAATATATATATATATTGATTTGCCAACATCTTTGGCGCCGGTTGATGAATCTTCACGAAATTTTCAAAAATAATGGCCCGCTATATGTATATATGGGTGAGTGGCTGGTTGTATAAATGACTGTATGGGTGAGTGAATGGGGAAGTGATGTCATACGGGTGCACCGAAGAGCGGCCAGGACAGTGAAGGGACCCTGCCCCATGGGGTGCTGGGGGAGTCTGAGTTCCCGGTCTGGGTCCATGACATGGCTGGTCTACATGTTTGCTGCCCACCTAGTGGCTGGGTAGCTGTGCAGCGTACCGACAGGGGAGACGGCCCTACTGTGGCGGTGTGTGTGACTGGTACCGGTGAGGCCTGTGAGTGTGAAGGACTCCTTAATTGGCCACAGGGGGTGATTGATGTGCTGCGGTGGAAGGGTGAGTGCTTCCCCTGATTTGTGTGCCAGGAAAGAGTCTGTGGAGTTGCTGCAGTGCTTCCCAGTGCTGTGACTGTGCCTACCTCATGCACAGGCAGATGCAGTGTCTGACCCCTTGCTGATCAGCCGGTAGCCAGACGAGTGCTGCAGACTGGGCCTTGCGTGGAGCCATTGGGAGCAGCCTGGATTGTCGCCCTGCCCATTGTCTGATTGCCGCGTTGGCTAGCCCTGGCTAGGTGTGCTTTTGGTGAGTGTCTTGCAGCAGAGTGGGACAACTGCTTCAGATCTGGGAGTGCAGTCACGAGTGCCCTCTAGGCATTGACTGTGGGGGGGGGAATACACACAGGCCCTATCCTCTCTCCCCAAAAAGCCCACTACAGCCCTTAAGTAGTTATGAGCTAGCTATTGATACACTGGCTAGGAGAGAGGCTTGAACATCCCGAACCAGCTGAACTTTGCATTGCCTTGACCTGTGTCACCTGGCAGTGTGAGCCAGATTATCCATGCAGTGGGACAATATTGCCTGCGAGTCCTCAGGTGTGACCGGGGACCCAGTGGCCTGCTGCAACTGAGATACCTGAGAACTTGGGAGAGCCACAGTGTGGGTCAGACTATAGGCCCCAGGTTTCCCAGCGGCAGGGAGCCGCCCATGCCGACACTACCAGTCAGCGCCCAGAGGTGCTTGTTAAAAACAGCCCAGGAGTCCCACAGCACAGGACGCACCTGGGCATGGCCCGGGCAAAGAGCGGGCCTGTCAGCACCCATCTGCGGTTGACCGAGGCTGGTCCCACTCTCCGTGCCCTCAGTAACCGTACTTCTACATTGCCTCACGGACGCTCCGGACATAGAAGCTAAGTTAGTTGGCTGACCGAATCTGGTATTGACCAACGACTCAGAGGAATTTTTTCACTCTCCCTATCCTATCTCTTTTTGTATATCTTTGCCCAAGGACTTTGAACTTGGTATTAGTATTTAAGCGGTTTGACTTTGATCATGAGGAGGAAAAAAGTGGGTGGCAGTGGCTCTGTCTCCACCCCTCCAGTAAAAACTACCTCAATTGATCGGATGCTGGAACATTCCGTTAGCGTCATCAGCAAACAAATTGCCCTGACTGAACAGAGGATTTTTTTCAATCCTGGTGGAGATAGTGGGGAGCCAGTTGGCCTTCTACCTCGGTCACCTCTGGACATGCCCTCTGCCCTACCCTCTAATAGCCCAAAGGTCGACTACAATCGGCAATGATATTCTCCCCCTGCTACTCCTAACATCCTAATGTCTGCTACCCCTAATACTTCCATTGTGTCGAGTAATAAGGATGCCCATCTCAAGCTGGTAAAGAAATCTAAATGTGGTAAATGGCGCAAGCAGTTGGGAAGCCCTGATCCTCCCCTCTCCGACATTGTACAAGAGTCTGAGACTGTACCAGCACTAAGTCCAAGGGTTCCTTCTTCATTACAACAAGTGAAGAGTTGGATTACTATCTTAATTAATGAACTCTTGGCAAGTCAGTTAGAGACATTCTCAGAGAAGCTGTGTGCACCGCTCAGAACAGTACTTTCCCCATTGCTTTTACGTTTGGAAGCTATTCAATCTAAATTGTTTTTTTCCTCATTTTGTGGTGGTCATCTGCTCTCTCAAACAAGCACTAACAATAATGATTCTGCAAGGTGAGGTAGTATAGCTAAACAAAATGATGTACCTCTGGTGGATGGCAGCCTATCGAAACATGTACCATCTGCTTCTCTTAGTATTTTAGATCCCCCAAATCAGCTATGTAAAAAACACACACTGACTAGGCAGGAAACAGATTCTTTACAAATTTCAGCTGCTAAAGTTATACATCCTCCGAAGGGTCCCGGGGAAAAGTTTTAATAATTCAACCACCTACTCAATTACCTGTTATTATTCTTCCTCCGGCAGCTTCCCCCCTTTTTGGCTGTGCTGTTGGGTGTCCCCTTTTAAAGAAATGATCAGTGTGAAACTTATGAGGAATTGCTTAATAAAATGTTAGACTGGCTGGTTCACCACAGAGGCATGTCTCTCTTCCATGCAAGAGACATTTTGCATGTAAGGAGATGTGCATGGATAGGGCCAAACCAGCCAGAATGTTTGGGAGATTGTATTGTGGTAAACTTAAGATTCCCATGGCTGGCTCATCATTTGTTATTTAACCCTGGGCGCAGTATTTTACCAAACAGTTCTACCACCCTGGTTCCCCTTGGATATTTTAATAGACCCCCTTTTGTCAGAGGCAGCGATTGAATAATCTTTTTTAGATCAACGCCAGGGTGCCTTGGGCACCCGTCCCTCAACGCACTGTGTGTCTGACATATTGCCTTCAGTCACCCCCAATCTGCCAGGCAGAGTCAGCATACCAGCCATTGATGTCACAGCCAGCTCCCTGGTTTTGCAGTTCACTCTTAGTGACCCCTGAGCCGTACCTACATCCAATAGGTACGAAGTACTTTCTGATCTGGATTTACCCGTGGGCATAATGGTCCCTGTAATACCCACTGTTCCCACTGTTACACCCGTGGGTGAAAAGGTCCCTGTAATACCCACTGTTCCCACTGTTACACAGCACCTGGTTAATACTCCTCACACCTTAACCACACTGCATAGGATCTTTTCTATACTCAGTTGGAATGTAGCAGGCCTTAAGGGGAAGATTAATAATTTGAACTTGCAGGCAATTGTCTCAAATGTGTCTATGGGGGGGGCTAGCTATGTGGGTCAGTTTAAGCCTCAAGGTAGAGGTTTCACAAATTAAATCTGAGTCACCATATTTCCTAGCATTAAAACTTGTGTTCCCAAGTCAAATATTGTTTTTTATTTGATAATCTTTTATAATAATGACTTTACTAATGCTATTTGCATACATTATATTACCTTGTTTAATTTTTTATCCGAATTAGTTAAAGCTGAAAATAGTCATTCGCAATTTTATCTTTTTCTCTGTGGGGACTTTAATTCAAAGTTAAATGGGGTCTCTTGGACCCATGATGTCTGTATAGATGGTCATGTTTCCACCCAGGATTCTAGGGGGGCATAGATTCATAATTATCTTGTTGCCAATGCCTGGTTGACTTACTTGAGGCACTAGGAGGTGACAATAGTGTGGTTCCCTTTTTAGAGGTGGGGGAGAGCTTCACTAATAAACTATATGTTTTTGAGCTCTAATTTTATATCTTGGCTCTCTAAAGGAGAGATTTTACCTTCAGAGAGGGGAGTCCATAATGCCCTTTGTGCCTCCATGTTGTTACCGATTAAGAGTCATCCATGTAATATGAACTTTGTTTCTATCATGCAACATTCAATGGATGGCCTAAGATTAATATGGCACTTGAAAAAAACTATAGAACCATTGTCCTCCCTACTAAAGTTACATTTAGGCTTATTTTTCAGTTGCTTAGCTGATAGCGGACACGAGTCGATGGCCCTGCATTACAACAGAATAATAAATAGTATCAGGGAGTCTATGCTCAAGCCAATCCACTCATCCAATGTAGATCCTAGGTGGTTTGATGGGGCTTGTTCTTCGAGAAATCGAAATTTGAGAGAGGCCTTGAATGCACAGCCTTTGGTAAGGCTCGAGATTCTTCAGACATGACGTGAGTATAACACCGCCCTTTTACACAGGAAGAGGGAACTATATAAACAGGACTAGGAGCAGCAAAAAAATGCAGCCCTGGGTAAGGACAGTAAAACCCTCTGGGAATTATTAAAACAAATTAGATCAAGGAACTTGCGAAACAATAGTTTAGGTTCTGACTAGGTAATGCACTTTATTTCTATCTACCACATTGAGAATGATCCCTGTATGCTAACCTCCCTGTGTTATAGACTACAGAATTCATCACCCCTCTTAATTTCCTTGCAGGAAGTGGAATTGGCAATTCAGCACAGCAAGGGCGGGAAAGTGCCACGCCTAGACGGAGTACCGATGGATTTGCTGAAAACTTTGCCTGAGATTTGGGGCCCTCCTATTACCAACACAATCAACTCTTGCCTAACAACTAATATTCCTCATTCCTGGACCACTGCAACAGTCGTGCCAATATTAAAAAAGGGCGATTGCATGTCTCTCAAGTGCTATCGCCCTATTTCACTTATTGACAGCACAATTAAAATTATTGGCAGGGTCATATATGACCGCTTAGTTAAATGGGCAGCTGACAAGGCCATTCTCTCCCCTTTTCAATTTGGTTTTCATCCAAATTTAGGTACCAACGAACAATGGGGCATATGTACAAGCCTCTATCACCACGGGAACGTCACTTTTTGTGACTTTTCCGTGGCGATGGGGGCTTCGCCTTATTTATAATAAGGCCCCCTTTCACGCTATGTTTAGCATTAAAGGGGTGGGCAGTGGGTCTTGCGGTGGGCGTTCCACCGCAACACCCATTGATTTTGACGCTGCCCCCTATTTACAAGGGCAGCGTAAATAGGAGGCAGCGCCAAAATTAAGACACAATTTTGTACAATCTTTTTAAACTCTTTGCAATATCATGGATTTGTACTGTTTTTTATGCACTTTTATGGTCAACTTTCAATTAGACCGAAAAAAGATTTTGAATTGAATTGAATTGACTGTATGGGTGAGTGAATGTTTGTGTGAGTGGCTCTACGAGTGAGTGGGTGTGTGAGTGGCTCTATGGAGGAGTGAGTGGGTGAGTGAGTACTGTTAAAGGTCCTCGAATAGGTATGTGAGTGGTTCTGCGGTTGTTTGAGTGGGCATACGAGAGGTTGTATGGGGGTGTGAGTAGGGGTGTGAGTTGTTCTGTAGATGATGTCATCAGTGATGTAAATTGAGATGTCATCAGTGATGTCATCTGTGATGCCACTGACCATGTCATGAGTTATGTAATATGTGAGGTCATAAGCAGTGTATTGTGGGACGTAAGTTATAGTTAGCTCAGCTAACTAACTGCCGAATTTCACTGGTGTTGCACGATTGAAATATGACCCTAACTTTAATGTCCTGTAACCTTTGTTTTGTAACTGAATTTCTAAGGTTTTTCAAATTCTTTTTCCTAACTATAACATCTCAGTAACCTTTGGTGTTTTAAGTGAATGTTTATGGTTTTTTAACTAGTAGTCACGTTTGAAGAGTGGTAGAGAAAGGGGTGGTTCTAAGGTTATCTAATATATGAATGAATGTCTCAGTCCATATTTGGGGCTATTATTACATGTGTATGTAAGTTTGTGGGTAAATAAATGTCTTTTTGTAACCTCTATGGCTAGCTAAATGTGTCTGTATGAGACTGCATGGTTTGCCTCTTAGATGTATTAGTGAGTATCAAGTTTTTTAGGTGAGTGTGCAACTGTCTTTATTAGTGGTACATAGATATCACTTCTCCCTCTCTATATCAGTAAATATTTAGGTGATTATGTCACTATGTCACTGGGTCTGTAAGTGCCTTTGTGCTTTTCTATAAAGGTGCATCAGAGGAAACTGTGAGTGGGATGGTGGATGCTTAATGGAGCACAGGAGTTTCTTTCACCGCATATAGATCTGTGAATCTTCAGACAACATATGTTACCTTTTGAACACATACCAGCCTGCCCTATGATCTAGCTACAGCCTCCCTCAGTACTCACTTATATCTAGTAAAAGATCAGTTTATACCTTGTCTAGGACTTTAAAATATGAAGGTTAACCTAGCACTAAACCTACATTCAAAGGCTAAACTGTGCAAGGCCCAAAACATAATGGAAAGGCGACTTCTCTGCATATTAGACTTGAAAGTATGAGTTCTTTAGCAGATATGTGAAAGAACGCCTCAATCAATATCTGTGGTTGTCACTGTATATGTATGTAAGTTTGTGCGTATATGACTGCCTTTCTTTGTAACGTCTATAGTTATCTAAATTTGCCTGTAACGGGTTACAAAATTTGCCTCATGAATGTGTTAGTAAGTTTTAGATGTTTTAGGTGTGTTGCAAATGTCTTTATTAGCGCTACATACATAACAGTTCTGCCTGTCTGCATGAGTGAATGTTTAGGTGCTTCTGTCACAGTCTGTATGGGTGTTTTAGTATCTGTATGCTTGTCTACTTAGGTATGTCAGATTAAAGCCTGAGTGCCAGGGTCGATGTATAATTGGGCACATGGGTCTCTAACAGTGTATATACCTCATCGAAATTTCAGAGTACATCTGTTACATTTTAAGCACGTAGCTCCCTATGGTATGGCTCAGCTGCACCCTACCTCAGTGGTTAGTTCTATGTGCTAAAAGAACAGTTTATGCCTCCTGGTGTCTGTGCAAGTGCCTTCATTGGCGGTACATAAATATGACTTGAGCCTGTCTATATCAGTGCTTCTTCACTTCCTGTTTGCATTCCTACTACGGTGTGGATGTTTAATTGGGCATACCAGTTTTTATGAGCGTATATAGCCCAGTCAGTCTTCAGAGGACGTGTTACCTTTAAAGCACATACCAGACTGCCCTAATGCCTATTTGCAGCCTACCTTACTTTTCGCTGCAATCTATTAGAACATCAGTTTATGCCTTGTGTAGGAGTACAAAATAGCAACATTGCCCTTGCAGAAAAACTCCATCAAAACGATAAAGTGTGCAAGTTCCAAAACATAATACAAGTACTACTTTTATCCATGTAATACTTGAAAATGTTAGTTCTTTACCACATATGTAAATGAGTGTGTCAGTCCCTATCTACAGCTCTATGACCTAGCTAGCAGTCCCATAACATATTTAAGAAAATCTACCAGTATCTGACTGTCTGTTTTGAAAGCACAAAAAATCTGAACATACATAGCTGAACAAATACTTCAGTTCCACTATTACAAATTACAAAACATATCTGCAACTGTTTTTTATACTGGTAGAAATATATATCTACTTACTCAGTATGTTAGTGCATGCATAAGCGCTTCTGTTAACACATAACTGCATCATAACACCCTATATTCTTTCTAAACATGTATGTTAGTTGCATAATAACTGAAATACTGTATATACAGCCTCAGATAACACTCTCCACATGATGACTAAGTAAAAGAAACTCAAATGGACAACTCTCACTTTTTCAACCAGAAACAAACATACTTGAAAACATACCTACAGCATATATCAAAGTTAACTATATATACCAAAACATACATTGAAAATGCCACAGACGAATTTTACATGCTGCAAGTAACAGTGCAGAGGCACACTTTGCACTACTAACTGCAATCCATATTTAAACACTGCATGTTTAACTGTGCTTAGCAGTGTTATATTACACATCTCACTTAGAATAATAATTAAAAAACATATCTCACCATTTATGCACATACAAATCTGCCCTGATATTATCCAACAGCTACTCTAAAGAGTGTATAAAGATAGCTGCCACCTTTCAAAGATTCATATTTCATGTACACTCACAGTGCTTGATTTCCACATTCAATTGTAATTGTTCTAGTACTCTTTTATAATGGACTAAATAGGAATACATCTCACACAATTCAAATGAAAACATTGTTTGTAAGCAGTACATCATGTATATACATGTAAAACTATCACATCTTATACTACATATTTATATATGTTTAACCATTAGTGTACACTCTTTCTTTCTACCACTTACGCAATAGAGTAAAGGAGAACAACTGCAATATGCAGGTCCATGAAACACATTGCAAAGTAACTTGAGAGTCATTTAATCTACACTTCAGACAAACTGTGTCTTCTTCATCCTATAAATTGTAATATAAAAAGATGCATACTATCAGTTATAATCCATCTTATCTTTTTTAAATACTTTTTTTATATTTCAAACTGCTTTTTTGCAACACATTATAGAAACATACCTTCTTAATCAATTTTTTTATTTTAAAAAAATGTAATTGATATACCAGAATATTGAGTTCGTTGGTAAAATCTCTTTTTTCTCTCTTATTAGATAGATGCAATACTCTCAGATTTTGTAAAAACTTAGGACAAGAATGGCAGAACACTATCATGCAAAGCAACCATAATTGCCAACCTTCTAAACTCTGCATTGCCTGATACTGTACAAATCAGCGCATAAAACATTCCTTTCACATTTCATTGTTGTAACTGCATTTCTGAATGGTTACTGCCTGTTAACCCTTTCACTCCTTTTTAGAGGTAGCCCAAAACGGATGCCTTTGTGTCAATACTTGCAACGTAATTGCATTCATCACAATGAATTCGCGAAAAAAAACGGGAATCGGAAAACCTACTTTCCTTTATACTTTTATATTTTTAGCACTGTACCACACTTTATTGCAAATTCTTCACTAGGGAATCTTACCTACCTTATAAAACAAGCAACCTAAACCTCTCCATTTTTAAAAAACGTATACCTGTCTCTTTAACACCCTTCCCCCAATGTACCCTCTGCACATTCTCCATAGAAACCCACTAGCACCAGTAGGTCAGACGTTCATAGCACATTCGAGAAGAGTAATGCTACTTACAAAGTGAACTACATAAGGTGTGGTTTCCTGGAAATACTGTAAAGTATATCCAAGTCTGTATTAAATTATTTATATTTACCAGAACCAATGAAACATCTATTTACTAATCATTTCCAAACGCTACCTACTTTTATTCACCTGCATAATCCCTGCAAACTATCAAATTTTTTATTTTTTTAAATCACCACCACATATGCATTTTAACTGCCTTTCATTGTACCAACTGCCTCATTCAGCTGCAGCCTTCTCCTGTCTGCTACTGTTGCTTCACTTCAAAATGCATAGGGTGTGGATTGTGGGCCACAGCTATGTCTATTGGGATGATGAGGCTGCAAGAAAGAGAAGTATTGACAGGGACTTGGGTTTGGCTATTGGGGACATTACTGGATTGGGCAGAGAGGATTAGAGTCTAATCAATTTCTGCCTTTGGTTAAAAGCATTGTGCATTTACCAGCCCCTGACTTCATGATTATCCACTGTGGTGGCAATGACCTAGGCACATTAACTGGGTTAGGACTGGAAAACCTAATGAAGGATATCTTTACTGAATTGATGACGCTTTTCCCTCACACTGTCTTGGTGTACTGTAACATATGCCAAAAGACAAAAATGGAAGTGGTCTAAACAATTCTGTCGGCAGATTAACAAAACCAAGAAACTTGTTAATAAAACTGGTTCTGCATTCCTCAGAGACCATAACATAGGCTCAATCTATAACAACAGCCTGTGTTTTGGCATGCCTGGGATTAATAGAAATGATGGAGTGCACTTTACAGACGAAGGCAACAGGGTATTTCTAAGTAACCTGAAACTCTGCATCCGGGCTTATGTGTAGCTGTCATATACACACAATCATCACAAAGGCTCTTGTCAGAGCCACCCTAGTACCCAAAATATTGTTAATTTTTTTTATAAAGATCCTTTTTTTTTAGTTTTTGGGAATCTTCGCGACGACGTCACGATGGTCGCGAATAATTCACAAAATCGCAAAACAAAAGCACCAGCACATGCAAAAATAATAACTAAAAACAAATCCATTCTAAACATTGCACTACACATATTACTATATACATTGTGCTTTAAAGAACATATTTAAACTCATGTTTTTGTACTAAGTTTCTTTAAAAACTGTCTCAAAAACCTATTTTTCATTTTCGTGGTTATTCAGGGCATCATGATGACGTTATTAACCGCGACGATCGCGCCTTTTTCATAAAGTGTAAAACACATATATGCACACATATTACAGTACTTTACACATTAGGAGTTTATTACTGTATTGTCTAAAGTCATATTTTTCTTGTGAGTTTCTATAAAAACCATCTCTAAAAGCTATTTTCCATTTTTGCGGTGACACCGGGAGTTGCGATGATGTCGGTAATCGTGACGATCGCGCCGTTTTTGCAGACTGAAAAACACATATATGCACACATATTATAGTATTTTTCGCACTAGGGGTTTATTACTGTACATTTCAAACTAATGTTTTTATAGTGAGTTTCTATAAAAAACATCTTTAAAACCTTTTTTTCATTTTCACAGTGATGCCAGGAGTCGCAATGACGGCGGTACCCACGACGATCGCAGATATGTCACGAAAACGCAAAGCAACAGCCGGCATTCAATAGCCACCACCATATTAAAAAATTATAAATATATAATTCATTCGAACCATCACACTAGATAAATCACTATCTAAACAACTCTATAAAAACATTTATCAGTCTCTCAATATCTCTATAACAGTGTGTATTAATGATTCACTAGGTTATGCGAGTGGGTGCATATGTCTCCGAGTGGATTTGTGAGTGGGTATATAAGTCTGTGAGTGGTTATGTGAGTAGACTCATGAGTCTTTGAGTGAGTCTGTGAGTGAGTGCAAGAGTGTTTGAGTGGGTATGTGAGTGGGTGTATAAGTGTCTGAGTTGGTATGCCAGTGAATACATGAGTGTATGAATGGATCTATGACTGGGTGCTCAAGTGTCTGATTGGGTCTGGGAGTGTGTGTATGAGTCTTTGACTAGGTCTGTCAGTGGGTTCATAAGTCTGTAAGTGGGTGTGTCAAAGAGTGCATGAGTGTTTCAGTGGCTCTGTGAGTGGCTGTAATAGACTTTGAGTGTGTCTGTGACTAGGTGCATAAGTCTCTGAGTGAATATGCGAGTGGGTGCATCAGTGTCTGAGTGGGTATATGAGTGAGTAAATGAGTCTTTGTATTGTGGGTATGTGAGTGGGCACATGAGTTTTTGAATAGGTCTGTGAGTGGGTGTATGAGTCTTTGAGTGCATATGTGGGTAGGTATATAAGTTTCTCAGTGAGTCTCTGACTGGGTGCAAAAATGTCTGAGTGGGTAGGTGAGTGCATGTATGAGTGTCTGAGTTGGAATATGAATGGGTGTGTGACTGTCTGAGTGGGTATTTGAGTGGATATATCAGTTTGTGACTGGATTTATGAGTGGGTGCATAAGTGTTTGAGTGGATCTGTGAGTGGGAGTATGAGTCTTTCACCGGGTCTCTGACTGGGTGAGTAACTCTCTCAGTGGGTGCATGAGTGCCTGAGTGGGTCTTTGACTACGAGCATAAGTCTGAGTGTATATGTGAGTGGGTGCATGAGTCTCTCAGTAGGTCTATAAGTGGGTACATAAGTCTCTGAGTGGGTATATGAGTGGGTGCATGACTCTTTGAGTGAGTTTGTGAGTGGGTGTTTAAGTCTCTGACTGGGTATGTGAGTGGGTGTGTGAGTGTCTGAGTGGATATGTGAATGGGCACATGAGTCTGGGACTTGATCTATGAGTGGGTGCATAAGTGCCTGAACGGGTCTGTGAGTGGGTGTATCAGTCTTTGACTGGTTCTGTGCCTGGGTGCATGAGTCTCTGAGTGGATCTGTGACTGGGTGCATGAGTCTCTGAGTGGGTCTGTGAGTGGGTGCATCAATCTCTCAGTGGTTCTGTGAGTGGGCGCATGAGTGTTTGAGTAGGTCTGTGAGTGGGTGTTTGAGTCTCTGAGTGGGTCTGTGATGGGATGTATAAGTCTCTCATTATGTATGTGAGTGGGCGCCAGAGTCTCTGAGTGCATCTGTGTTTGGGTGCATGAGCCTCTGAATGCTTATGTGAGTACACACATGGGTCTCTGAGTGAGTCTGTGAGTGAGTACATTAGTCGCTGTGTGAGTATATGAGTGGGTGTATGAGTGTCTGACTGGATAAGTGAGTAGCTCGATGAGTCTATGACTGTGACCAGTGAGGGTGTGTATATAGATACTTTTTGTTTTATATTTTTACCAATATTTGCCAAGAAGTTGCAATATTCATGACGTCCCCGCGATGGTACACAGGGGCCCCGCTGGCAGTCGCATCATCGTCGCGAATATCGCGTGTGATTAAAAAAATCAATTTTTGACACATAACTTGTGTCACTAATACCCCCATTTCTTCAAACATGGTGTCAGATACCTCCACCCTAACCCCTTATGTTAACTGACACAGAAATTTTCAACCCATGGATCCGTTCCCGATCGACAAAATGGCAGCCACAACTTACTGTTCAGGTTGCGACCAGCCAATCATATCGTTACTGTTGGCGGTGCACTCACGATTAATCATGAAATAGTTGCGAAATATCCATGGCCAGAGATATCACTAATTTTTTCTTCTTGAATTTGTCCACAGCTACTGAACGGATTTGCACCAAATAACAAAAAGAACAATCTGTGTAACAACACCTACCTTTCTGCCAAATTTGGTGTAATTCCATTCAGTAGTTCGAGCTGTAGTCGTGTTGACAGGTTCCTATGGGAATTAACATTACAAAGTCAACCTTTTTTCAACCCCATTTTTCTCAGCCCCTGCTTCACAAATCCCCCCGAAACCTTCCATGTGCAACAAGAATCATCAGAGCACTTTTAAAAAAAAGATTTGTGAAGATGCGTCAAACGGTGCCAAAGTTATAGGCAAGTCAAAAAACGCTTTTCTGATTAAAACATGGTTCTAACTAGAACTACCTACTGGCGACCGCCAGTAGGTTATGTATATATAAAAAGTGGGCCGGTTATTGTTGCTGACTGCCTGTAGCAAACTAAACTTTGATATGACAAACTGGAGCACTTTTATCCATCAACCTGGGATTTAAAAACTGTGCTGAGGAAACAAATTAGACTCTTGTCCAGGCACGAAGATATGCGTCTCATTGAAACCTCTGAAAGCAACATCTGGGTTATAATTAACTTCTACAGGGGCAAATCATGCCAGCCTTATTGAAATAGCATGCTGAATAAATCAATTTTAAAACAAATTTGAATAATTCGGCTCATTTCGCTTTCAATAAAAGATATAAGTGCCCGCTGGAAACTCTTTGAGACAGTTACTGCCTGCAGACTGCGCTATTTAAACGATGAATCTCTGGTCCATTTCCTCTGCATCTGGCCAAACCTGAAGAATGCACGCTGCAATTTATTAAAACCACTTATTATTCAATTATGGCATCCGCACCTGCACAGAAGCAATGGAACTTCTTTTTAACTTAGAAATCCCAATGGAATTGGCAAGGCTAGCCAAATTCGCACATCAACTTCAAAAGTTATTAACGGAAAGCCATGCATATATTGACGAGCACTGTAGGAATTTATTGTAGTTTCAAGATGGCATACATACCCTATTTTTATTGGTTGGACTCATGAAACCTTTTATTTGCATTAGTGTGAAATGTACCAAATGAAACGAAATGTGATCATTTATAATGTGATCATTTTAGTACGAACATGCAATGGTTTTGTAACAACTTTTATCAATTGAAACAAATACATTTTAATCAATTCGATTTGATTGTTCTGCATGGAAAGTTTCAGCGATGCATTAAGCGGGGGCCGAGAAAAAGGGGGGTCAATAAAAGTGCATTTCCCATGTTAATTCCTATAGGATCTTTAGACACAACTGCAGCCCGAACCGCTGGATGGAATTATGCTAAATTTGGCAGAAAGCTAGCCTTTGGTACGCAGATTGTGCTTTTTGTTCTTTGGTGTAAATCCGCTCAGTAAATTTAAGGGAAAACAAATAAGGATATCTTGGGCCATGGCTAATTTGAGCATAAGAATAAGCTCATGCAGGGAAATACAGAGCTTGGATTGACTGCCAACACTTCAACCAGGAAGTGTTGGCAGACATCTTTTGACTTGTCCCCAAAAAACTGGAAAAAAAAGAAATGGTGGCAGGGTAGGAATACACATGCCTTGGTGTTGGGGTTCTCCTGGAACCCCGCGATGGCATAAAAGCATTTTTTTAATTAACGGCAATTTTTGCCTAATATTCACAAATATCGCTGTGAATTTAAAAAAAACAAGTGCGGGCTCCTGCACTTGTTTTAATTGTAGCCCAGGGTGGGCCAGGTCCTGGGTGCATGCAGGGATTACTGAAAAATTGATGGGACACTCAGGTCCCCCTCCAAGGGCTTAAAATGCCCGGGAACCACCACCACCCCTGGGTTAATTATATTAAAGAGCGATGGGCCGTTGGACAACCACCTCCCCGGGGCTACATATTAAATGCTTAGAGGGTGCCTCGCGGGCTTAAAATAAAATGGTCAGGGTGAGTCCAGCAAACCCTCCTCCCCACACCCAGGTGACCACCACTTCCATGGGGCTTTCCTTTTTTTTTAAAGAAGGAGGGGGTCATGTGGGCCCCTGTCCCAGGCCATTTTCAGACACAGGTATCGCCATCCTGTGGTGGCACAACCGCTAAGGCGGAGGAGCGTTGCCTCACTGCTCAAAAGTAAAAATAAAATTATAATAACGTATCATTATTATCATTTTATTTTCCCTATTGCAGTCAGTGATGGGGTGGGGCGGGCTGCCCAGAGCAGGGGAGGAGTGGTCTGCACTGTCTAAGTGCGCATGAACTGTTTGGTTGGCCTTCTTGGGCTAACCAAACAGTTCATGTGCACTTTGCATGTTCCTACCTGGCTGCATTACACAGCCTGGTCAGGAACATGCACAGGCTCCCTGTTCTAGTCTGAGCACCAATCCACGGCACTCAGACCAATCACAATGCTGCACTGCAGCATTGCAATTGGCACAGGGGAGCCTGTCTGCCCGCGTGCTTCCTACTGGTGCCAGCCGGGGCAAGAATATGACGAGGACTAGGACGGAGGAGAGGCGGGGGCCGGCCGTTAAAGGTAAGTCCTTTTTCTTATTACATTCCTCCCCCTACTCACCTCACCTCACCACCTCCATCCTGTCGTGTAGTTCCTATATTACCTATACAGGATCTGCGTGTTTGGCTAACATAAACTGTGGGATTGGTGGCAGACTGATTCCGTGCACCCCCACCGGATACGTTAGCCTGTCTGTATCAGCTAGCTCACAGTGCCACTATAATCTCCTCTTATCACAGAGAGAATAGATTCTGGCAACTTCAGAACATGACAACCCTGATCCCTCAGAATCGTGGAAACAATATACTACCTTTCGCTCAGTCACTCGTGCTCACTTAGTTTGTCTCACAGAGTTACACAGAATAAACAGGCTGGGTGTTTTCAATAAGTATTTATTGAACAGTTGTTATTCTAGTGTAAAATAGATGAGCTGCAACAACCATTAGACAGTAGCAGAGATATATGATTAGTAATATTATGAAAGTAAAGGGATGGTATAGTTCTAGCATCTTGCAGAAATCATGAATGCATACAAGTACATAAAACACATGATAAAAAGTGCGTACTCCTACAATGCCTCCCTAACTAGATGTACCTGAATGTACCTAAATGTACCTAACATCTGTGTAGGTGTTATGCCAAGAATCCCTCTAGGATCTAGTCAACCCCATTACCTGAGAATGAGAGAATATGGGACCCCGTCCTGGTCTCGAGTTGGACACCCCGCGAGGATGTTAGACCACTGCGAGCTGAAGCGTCTGCATGCAGGAACCTCAGGGTCTCTGGTCAGTGTGTCAGCCGGGAAGTCTCGGTCTCCTCTATCTTCCTAAGCAAGATGTGCTGTATATATACCCATAGGTCTCCCCAGGGGTCCTACCTTGCTGTGTTACTGTGTCGGCCTAAAGGATGACGTTGGGCCTGAACTTTATACAGAGATATTATACAGGAGATGGTAATCCTACTGTTTAGTCCTGCTGTGCTTCCAAGAAGCCTCATACATAATGTATGAGATTTGAACTAGGGGAAAACCCGAGTTCTGAATGCAGTGTCATATCTAGGTAAAAGGTCAGTCCCTAAGAACCGTTATGTATGTAATGTAGGGAAGAATATAGGTGAAAGGTTGCAATGTTACCTGCGCCTATATAGGGTACCTATATGGAATATAACACCCACTGCTCTTCCGTCTGGACGACATTAGTATCTTATTAGTATACTACTAGCTGAACTAGATATTGGTACGCACAAAGCTTCAAAATATCTGTTTAGCTAAAAAGTGTCAAAAATTTCTAAAAAAATGAATAAATCTATAAACTGTCTAAAAATATATTTTGCAAGTTATAGCTCTAAAGTGTCCTTAGTTATAGTCCGGAGCACTATAAGCATTAGAAAGCCATGTATGCCCAAAAATGAAAGGAATGTCAATTTTTGTTTTGAGTTCCAAATTTGAGCTTGTTTTTAAAAAAGGGCGAATTTATTCCAGCACACGACGAGCCAAATGAGTCAAATGTTTATGTGTCCTGGCTGCTAGACGCAACATTTTAGTTGCTTGCTTCCGCAGTAGACGGCTCCTCTAACACCTCGCAGAGTATGTCAATTGAGCACAGATGATGTTCCACACTGTCCGCAGCCGGTGCTGGGGCACACTGTGCACCGCCCAAAGCCTGGGTGTCAGTGGAGGAGCCGGTGTCCATACCAACAGGTGCTGTTACTACCTGTGGGGGCTCAAGGAATGCCGCCATCAACATTGGAATACGCTGAGGACACTGCAGAACATGGGCCGTTATCGGGTCCAGTAAAGCATTCACGTCCGGTTGCGCACATGATGGGAGTGCCACTTAAAGGTCTAACACGCATTCTTCTCCGCAAAACAGGCATCGGAGGACAGGTAAGATGCAGTCCATCCAGACTGGTTGAAATGACAAGAACCAATATTCACTTAGTTCTCTTAGGCGAGGCATGCGTAGAAGTTGTACCATACGGTCACGGTATTTACGTTCCAGGAGTGCTCTTTCCATCTCCTTGGTGACTCGGACATCCATTGCGTAGAAAATATAAATCAATCAGGAAACCTGCTGCTAGGCACAGGATGAGCGGAAGTCCTCCAAAGATGTTTCCAAATACGGAGTGTAAAAAGTTTGGTATAACTCCGAGGACCGTCTGAAAGGTGCTTAATAGTCCAGAACCTATGGTCTTAAATAGGTGGACGATGCCTGACGTATCAGACATGTTAAAGATACGATTTATAATTTCTGCGAAATGAAAAGGGCAGTTTGTATGAATAAGCGGCTGTATCTCTCCCGAAGACCTTGCGATCCGGAGATCAAAAGTCTCTCGAGCGGAGGTTGAGGACACAGACTTCTGTAGAAGCATGGCTTTCATTCTGCTTAGAGTATCAAACCGTATTAAGGAAACATTCAGTGAAGGCCATAACAGTGCCTCCCTGACTGCATGTGTCGGTGGAAAAAATACTTGCATACAACAAGTAACCCTGGAGCTCACGGTTACCAGATATGCGATGCCCGGGAGCATGCCGCAGCAGCCTTGACTGTTCAGCATCAAGTAACTCCCATTTGAAAGTAGCCTGAATGCTGGAGTAATCACTGCAGCTGGGGCACCCCTCAAATGGCAGGACAGGTTTGATACAGAACCATTACAAGCCCCGTGCAGCATTATATCCTGGCATATGAGTGATCCACTCAAAGCGTTCTCACAGTTTGTACCGCTCAGAAACACTTCTTGATCCCTACTCTGGCATCGAAATCTGTATGGTAATACCCATGATTCCTTAATGTATTCCTTACCCATTTCGTCATATCTGCCTACTTGCTTTTGTTCAAGGCAATACTGAAACTGAAAAGTAGTGACCGGTAGAGTTATGTGGCCATGGATTAGCCATTCTGTGGACGTTGATTCTGCCAATGTAAATGCTAATCTATCCAGTTTTTCGATACGCAGCATTGTATATTTTGCTCCCTTTTGTGCCATTTCTATCTGTTTATCTGTGAGATTGTATTCAGAAAACAGAGACGTACTGTTGATATAACGTAGCCTGCACGCAAGGATTGCAGCGTCCAGCTCAATAACATAATAGAACGCAATAGAGATTGCCCGTGTTGTAATATGGCCAAATCTTGTTCTAGTATGTCTATCGCAGAAGATACAATGTTGCCTAAGGAATATATCCTGGAGGTCAATGTAGTTAACCCATTGTCTACCACTGCTAGAGATTTTTGTAGATTTATACGATCTATTTCACGTAACCTCTCTGCGGCCTCTTGTTGTGATATTTTCCATATTTCATTGTAGACAGCATAATAGAAACGTTTCTGACGTGGTTGCCTGGGACCCAATAAAAAATCCCTGAGATCCACATCCTGTGACAGTAAGGATAAGTGTTTTTTCACCTTTGTGAGTGTTGAGGTTTTTAGCCAATCAAGGCACAACTTCCCAACACTGTTGGATGTCACTACCCCTGGATGTTGTCTCTGTACATAACGTGGGTCTGGCCTATGGATACGAAACCCTTCGGTTTTACCCATGAATCTTGCCTGACAACTGTTAGTGTCTGTGGGCCAAATCAACCATTTTTTCCAATCGGGGTCTGATCTGTTGTATTTTATGATGTCATCTACTATAATCTCCTTCTGTGAAGTTTCGTTACCCTCGGTGTGTGACGTAGTTGGCAACCGAGGTGTGTTCAAGTCTTTGTTCTTGGCTAGTCCAAGGCAAGACGTCTGTTGCACTGTCTCGTTCAAAAACATAATTTGTTGAGGGATGAGGCATGCTCTAAACAAAGCTTCTGTTCCCTGAACTTGCCGTTCTCTAGTACCCCAGACTGATTTTAAGTCTATGGTGTCTTTCCATAAGTCGAAACCTTGTTCAGACAACTGGGCAATAAAGGAAGCAGAGTAAATCTGTTTGGTGTTTGTTAACATATTTTTCTGTGCTGATGTTGGTGCAACCTTATAATAATATGAGGCTGGGTCAGACATATTGAACCCTGAAAAATATGGAAACTTCTGTGCAAATGATTTTGAACTGCCTTTCGGCTGTGTTGGACAATGTTCCCACTGGTGGTATGTGAACACATTTCTAGGATTAGCATATTTATGCAAAAAGTGATGACCATAGTGTTGATAACAATACATTGTTTTGAAATCTGATGTGCTTTCCAAGGTTTCACTATTAGAAAATGCAGCAGATTTTTCCAAATCAGACAACATGTTATTAACAGTTTCGAAATCCCAATCATCGGAAAATGTACTTGAGGTAATGATATCGCTCAATGATATTTTAAATAAATGAGGAATTCTTAAAATTTCGGTCGGACCAAATATATCGAAATCAACCTTGTCCCAAACTATACCATCAGGTATAGGAACTGCGGTAATGTTCACTGATGACAAGTCTCTTTGTTCTCGATGAGATGATTGGTGTGGTTTTAAAATTAAATTCACCTTTTGGGCTGCAGAGCTTTGTCGAAAGTATTTTCCATTAACAAGCATGCTAAAAACTATCACTAAGCCTAGCCAGAAAAGAAAGAAAAGTATCCCGGTGATTACCCATAGTTCTACCCAAGCTGACACCAGGTAAGTTTTTTTAAGAAAGTTCAGAAAGTCTTTTACTTGCTGCTTGTGTGATTTTTTGGCTGGCGTCGTTTCCGGTTCGCTTGGATACAAAGAAAACGTATCAAAGTTTATGAAGTAGCCAGAAGCAGTTTGATCAATTGTTGGTATTGCATCAGGATTTCTGGGAATCGTAGCTTGCTCTCGTTGAGGCATGTTGACGTAGACATCTGTATTTGGTCGAATAGCGAGTTGTCTTTCATTTTGACTCTGAATTTGAACTTCAGGTTCAAGAGGAACAAGTTCCATAGCATTGTTGCATAGTCCTTCATTCCGTGCAGGGGACTCTTTGAACGTGATGAGTCTTTCCGTTTGAACTTCTTGGATTGTAGCGAGAGGAGGGCGTCTGCTACTTTGGAGTCCACATGGCCTACTACTCAGTATCGGCCACATAGTGTGGTTTGATTTGGTCGATTGAGACAAATCTTTTCTCCTTTTTTCCGGCAAGAGGCGGTAGAAGTACCGTTCTTGTTCCTTCAATTGCTAGGACCGGTACAGGCTTTCTGTATGAAGGCCCAAATTCTTTCTTGTCCGCTATCTTCTCTCTGACCAGATCCCTGACTTTTGGGATCCAGACAGTCCTTGCCGTGACTGATTTGACTTCCCCAGTGGCGGTCTTCTTCAGGTGGACATTACTTTGTTGTGTCCTGGATCCATTTAGATCCTGTAAAACAGCCAAACAATCATGGATGTCAAAAGGCTTTTCATCCGCCACTGCGCCTTCACAATCAAGATCAGGTACCCACATTCTTGTCCCATATAGGACCTCATATGGAGTGACCCCCCCTAGAGAACTTCTTGGCATATTCTTCAATGCTCGCTGGACTCCATACAGATGTTTCACCCAACTTTCACCCGCGCCTAATACTCTAGCTGTTAGAGATTGCTTTAAGTCCTGTTTTTTTCTCTCCACAACCAAATTTTCCTCTGGATGGTACGGAGATGAGTACCAAAATGCTACACCCAATCCTCGCATGGCCTCCTTGTAAGCCCGAGAGCTAAACGCAGGGCCCTGGCTAGAATGTAATGTGCCAATTGCGTATGTCCCTATAAAGACTCGCAAATCTTTTATAACAGTTCGAGCGTCAGCAGAGCGTTGGGGCCACACCCATAGGAATCTTGAGCAGGAATCCACTGCAACCATGATATATCTGTAAGCCCCATCACATATTAAGGGGCCGCAGTGGTCCAGGTAAATACACGCGAATGGACAGTCTGATGCTGTCTAATAATGGGATTTGCGCTGGGCGAGCTATGGTGGCCCTATTTATCTGTTGACAGATATCACAGTTTAAGACGAAGTCTTTGGTCTGCTTTATTAACCCAGGCCACCAATAGTGTTGTTTCAATAAAGAAACAGTCGCCGTAACTCCTGCATGTGCAGCACCTATCCCTTCGTGTGCTGCTAGAATTAAACCTAACCTACGATCCATGTTCGGAATTACTCTATCCCCCACTCCAGGAATCTGAGCAAATGGAATGTTATTGGCATCTAACTTGTTAGAGGACTTGAGTGGAAACCTTTTTGGTACTGCTCCGCTGTTTTTGCGAGAAGCATTGACAGCTACCATAATCTCACTGTCTATTCTCGTTTTAGAACGAGTGATTGCAGCTACCGAAGCCGTGCGTACAATGAATTCCCTTCAACGTGAACGCCATCACGCTGATGACTCAGTGTATGTATCACGTGAGCTCTCGGTAGCTCGGTTTTCAACTCCACTACCTGTTCCCATAGCATTTTATGCTTAATTGTGCCACCTTTTGCATCTTTGTACCCGTTTTGAACCCAGTGTTGCAAATATTCATTATATGACTGCACACAGTAGAAGGAATCGCACACAATCAGTGTGGGGAATTCTCGATCCGTATTTACCAGCGCCAGTATCAAGGATTTGAACTCTGCCAACTGTGCCGTGAGGTCTCCTAGAGACTGCGTTTTGGTGCTACTTGGGTGGAACTTTCCATCCTGCATGCCACCTTTAATGATTGCGCATGCTGCGCTATATTGTTGCTTACTTCCTATGGCCGGTTGAGCTGATCCGTCAGTGTAAATTATATATTCATACTGATCTAGAGGCATTATTTAGTTCGGTAGAGGATATTCTTGTTCGTATTGCAGAAATGCTTGTGTCTTTAAATTTGGGTCGTACCTGTATTCTACATCTGTTGCAGTGAGTGAATTAGCCCATTGTATCCATCTCAGATGTAAGGCTTTAGCATTAGGAACGCTAGCCTTTGTCGCAGCCTCTAGGCTGGAACTGGAGTCACTACTATTATTCGTTTCCCCTGAGCCAGTGCTCTTTCTCTCACTACAGCAGTCTGTACTGCTGTCAGAATCTTTTCTGTAGATGCGAAGCGCATCTCAGCATTTGTGTACAAATGTGATTTGTATGCAATTGGCACTGTCTCACCTTCATTATATGTTAGATAGGTGTACCCAGATTGACCGGCAACTATACGGATCACCAGGTTGCGTATGTTTACGCCTGTCTGTAAGTGTTTGGAAGCTATCATGTCAGCTTGTAAGGAACGAAGTGTATCTGTATGTTCCTGTGCCCATTGTTTTACTGAAAAATCAGGTTTTATTGAATTGTAGAAAGGTTTTAGTCTTTCTGCGTACTCTAAAATGTATGTTCTACCAAAATTTAGGAATCCCAGAGTTGACTGTACATTTTCTAATGATTTTCGAGGTTGGAGCAGCCACGTTTTTCTAAAAAATTGGCTGCCGAGCTTTTCCTTTCACTTGAAAGCTCATATCCTAAAAACAGGACACTGAGGTGGGCAATTTTTGATTTTTTAAAGTTGAATTACTAGCCCTCAGATGCAAATCCCAAAATTATGGTATTCACTCTGTTCAAGTGCTCCTCTAGGTCATCGTCCGTTAGATAAATGTCATCCACATAGGACAATGCCTCTTCATCCAAATTCTGAAGTAACTCAGTTACTCTAGCCGAAAACAACCCCGGGCTGTTCTTATACCCCTGGGGGAGTCGACAAAATTGCCGTTGTGACCCTAGCACTGAGAAGGCTGTTAAATACCTGCTTTCAGGCGCTATATTTTGGCAGAAAAATCCATTTGAGATATCAAGTGTTGTTTTATATTTTTTCCGCACAATGTTATTCATTAATGCGGCACTATGTGCATTTTGGACTGCAAACGTCTTAGTGCAAGTGTTTAAATGTCTATAATCTAAAACTAAACGATATGAATTGTCAGGTTTCATGACCAGAAACAAAGGATTATTCATTGATGAGGTGCAATTTTCGATCACCCCTTGGTACTCAAGTTGATCTAAGATCTCCCTGACCTGTTTTTTAGCTTCTTGCTTTATTGGATACTGCCTCTGTGCAGTTGGAGTATTTTTTAAAGGAATTATATGGTGGGTTGAATCCTCATCCCATCCAACATGGTTTTTGTATAATGCCGGAGCCTGGGCTACCGCCCACTCCTGCGCATAAGTGTGTTGTAAGTGCCTTGGAATATGGTCTGAGAATATTGGTAAAATTACCATTTCTCCTTTAGGGCAATCCATGACGAATGCTGGCGGCCAATCTTGTTCAGCTAATAAAATATCATAGCCAAACATCAGGTTCTAACAAAAGAGCCCTCTTACTGTTCTACATTTGTCCCCCTCCATTTGGAGTGTTATTTCATATACTTTATGTGGGATGCTTACCCTAGTATTGGGTGTTTCTACCGTGATATAATCATTCAAGTCCGCTGTCACCAGAAATTCCATCAGGTTCTGGCGAGCTATTGTTATTTCTGCCGCACTGTCTAGCATCGTCAGAGCCCATTCCCCATTCAGTAGTCGAGTCCTCAGAATTCTGGGCATGTCTAATCTTTAGACCTGCAACCTTCTTCTTTTTGAACTGTGGCTTTTGCTTTGGTTTTTCTTCTTTTATAGAAGTGTAATCTTGAGCGTGCTGCTTGTCTCTGGACTTTGTACGCTCTTCTTGCCTTTCCGACCGTCCTTCCCTCTCAGAGTTTTTCGATGAACCCTGAAAGGAATGAGAGGAACGTGTATCAGTATCCTGATACCTGTCAGGTTTCCTAATGTTATCCCTATTCCTTAGGTTATACCTCTTTTCGGAGGGCTGATCTACCTCTGGATTGAGATCTGTTTCCTTTAAAGTTTTGCTGTTTTTTGTTGTCCCACTTCTTCTTTGTAGAAGTAGGTATCTGCTTGGAAGTGTCCTTTTCAGGACTGCCCATTAGTTGTGGTTTTAAAGCTTTCCCACCCAAACTGTCCCTGCCTAATTCTGCATATGCAGTTTCAATTATTTTTGGTAGTTCATGTTGTTGTTCTAAAGGACTGAACTCCCTTAGGTGTTGGCGGATAGCCACTGAAGCTGCTTCCCCTTTAATATTAGCTAATATTATGGCTGATACCTGGGCATAGTTACCTAGTAACTTCATCCCTAAGTTTAGGGCAGGCTCTGCTCCGTACTCATTTTGTATTTGTCTCAATACGTCTGGTACTACTGCTAATGATGGGATACCATGTGTTCTGGTATAAATGGCAGCAAAGACTGTACCCCAAGTGGTACAATCCTCTACTTGTGGTGTTATCCCCATGGGCAAGCAGATTGTTAGCATTCTGTGATTTTCATATGGGGTAGTATTTGGGAATACTGCCTCTAGCTGTGTTATTTTCTGAGCTACCCAGAATGGCATTTGTTCATGTTTTGTGGGCATTTTACCCATTACTGCGTGCAATGTTTGTGGTGTAATTTTAGTTGCTGTACCCTGAATTTGAGTTCCATTAGTTGCAACTATCGCTGGTTGGACTGTAAGTGTCCTTATGACGAATTGCGTCAAGTTTCTGTATATTTTAATTAAGTCTTTGTGTTGTGTGAGTAAGTCTCCTGGTGGCATTGTTTCAATGTCAGGATGTGTAGGCTGCTAATATAGGCCATGTTGCCCCTTCTCTTCCGAGCGGGCCAAGTCTTACTCTTCTTCTTATATGGGGTAGGGCGCCTTTAAACCAGTATAAGTGTTCCTGGTACGTGAGTGGAACCTCAATGTCCTCAAACAGACAATAGTCCGCTGGTTCATCTCCTTCTGTGTAGGAGTGAAATGTTTTTGTTCTTGCATTTGCTGCTGGGAATGTAACCCACGAATAAAATACCTCTGTTCTGTTTGATTTGTGTGCCTCAATCACAAATATAACTATGCCACCCCTAGGTGTTAAACCATGCTCTAGCAGCTTTAGGGTGACTGTATTTCTAAAGTTCTCAGCAATAGGTATTGCGTTGCATCTTCTTCTCCGGCTGAGAGGTGTAGATCTACTATTACGTTATCTCTGTCCTCAGTCATTTCGTAAAGAAGAGTTTTCCCAGGGAACTAAGATAAGGTGTTTTGCACAATTTTAGGAACACTGTGTCCTTCAAGCTTGATTAACCAACAGCCAATAAATAGTATTTCTCGCCTACTCAGCTGTGGCGGAGTTTGTGCCCACCCACTCCAGACATCTCTGGTATTTTTGTGAGTAGGGGTCTCTGAGAATAGCACGACTGAACTACACAGATTCTACTGTTAAATAAGTACCCAACCAACGTTGGTGGCCCCATGTCGTGTAGTTCCTATATTACCCATACAGGAACTTTGCGTTTGGATAACATAAACTGTGGGATTGGTGGCGGGCTGATTTCGTGCACTCCCACCGGATACGTTAGCCTGTCTGTATCAGCTAGCTCACAGTGCGACTATAATCTCCTCTTATCACGGAGAGAATAGATTCTGGCATCCTCAGAACATGACAACCCTGATCCCTCAGAATCGTGGAAACAATATACTACCTTTCGCTCAGTCACTCGTGCTCACTTAGTTTGTCTCAGAGAGTTACACAGAATAAACAGGCTGGGCGTTTTCAATAAGTATTTATTGAACAGTTGTTATTCTAGTGTAAAATAGATGAGCTGCAACAACCATTAGACAGTAGCAGAGATATATGATTAGTAATATTACGAAAGTAAAGGGATGGTATAGTTCTAGCATCTTGCAGAAATCATGAATGTATACATAAAACACATGATAAAAAGTGCGTACTCCTACAATGCCTCCCTAACTAGATGTACCTGAATGTACCTAACATCTGTGTAGGTGTTATGCCAAGAATCCCTCTAGGATCTAGTCAACCCCATTACCTGAGAATGAGAGAATATGGGACCCCGTCCTGGTCTCAAGTTGGACACCCTGCGAGGGATGTTAGACCACTGCGAGCTGGAGCGTCTGCATGCAGGAACCTCAGCGTCTCTGGTCAGTGTGTCAGCCGGGAAGTCTCAGTCTCCTCTATCTTCCTAAGCAAGATGTGCTGTATATATACTCATAGGTCTCCCCAGGGGTCCTACCTTGCTGTGTTACTGTGTCGGCCTAAAGGATGACGTTGGGCCTGAACTTTATACAGAGATATTATACAGGAGATGGTAATCCTACTGTTTAGTCCTGCTGTGCTTCCAAGAATCCTCATACATAATGTATGAGATTCGAACCAGGGAAAACCTGCGTTCTAAATGCAGTGTTGTATCTAGGTAAAAGGTCAGTCCCTAAGAACCATTATGTATGTAATGTAGGAAGAACATAGGTGAAAGGTTGCAATGTTACCTGCGTCTATATAGGGTACCTATATGGAATATAACAGTCCGGTAGCGGACGCTACTGCCGCTACCTCCGCAGGGCATCCCCATGAAAGTGAAAAGAGGGCGGCCATGCAACCCCCCTCCTGGAGCCAATAATGTCCCTGGGGACTGCCACCCCCGAGCTCCGGCTCTATCTATGTCCCAGAGTGCCCACCCCAGGATATAGCTATTTGCTGTGACTTGGTGGGAGCAAACACTCCTCTTCCTGCAAGCGGGAGCTCACAAAATGCTCTCGCTTGCTGGAAGCGGAGGTTTCATTTGTTTCCCTGCCTTCTGTCAGGCAGGGAAACAGACAAAACAATTGCTCTCACAGACAGGGAACTGTATGTTTAGAAGCTCGCTGTCTGTGAGAGCTGTCTGGGACCATTTAGGCTCTCCCTGCATTCCTGGAGGAAAAGAGCAGAAATAGGCAAAATAAAGATGAGAAACGAGCAGAAAGAAGCATAAAGGTCAGCAATGAGCAGAAAGAGGCATGAGAACAGTAGCGGTCGGTGGTGGGAGTGCTGTCGGGCGCTGACGTGGGGCGGGGGAGGGGCAGGGTGGGGGGTAGTAAACTACGGATTACGGGCGATTACAGGTAAGTACACATATAAATAATTAAACGAATTTCGTTTCTGCGCTGCATTGCCAAATGTGATGCAGCGCGAGAAACGAAACTTGTTTTATTTATTTATATGTGCTACCTGTAATCGCCGTAATCCGTAGTTTACTCCCACCCTGCTCCTCCCCCGCACCACATCAGTGCCCGGCGGCACTCCCACCACCGACCCCTACTGCATGAGAAATGTAAGAAACAAACAGAAAGAGGCAGAATAAAGGTCAAGAAATGAGCAGAAAGAGGCAGAATAAAGTTCAGTAACGAGCAGAAAGAGGCAAGATAAAGGTGAGAAAAGAGTAGAAAGAGGCAAAGGCCAGAAACAAGCCGAAAGAGGCAGAATAAAGGTCAGCAACGAGCAGAAAGAATGAATGAATGAATGAAACATATTTGTTATAGCGCAAGATGGCTACTCAAATGAGTGTCCCGGCGCTGCCAGAAACGGTTAGGAAAGCTGTGGAGCGCTACTAGATTTTAAAAAGCCACATTTTCAAGTGTTTCTTAAAGACTGAGACATCTAGGATGAAACGTAGGGAGACTGGGAGCCTGTTCCAAGCCTGGACTCCTAAGAACCCAAAGGATCTACCGCCCATTCGGGCTAAACGTACTTTAGGAGTACAGGCATGGTTAGAGGAGGAGGATCTTAGGGATCGAGCCGGGATATAACGCTTGACTCGTTTGGTAAGGTAGCCTGCTCCTATCCCATGAAAGGCTTTAAAGAAGACAACACGAGCTTTGAATTTGAAGCAAAATAAAGGTAAGAAACAAGCAGAAAGAAGCAGAACAAAGGTCAGAAATGAGCAAAATAGGCTAAATAAAGGTCAGCAATGAGCAGAAAGACGCAAAATAGAGGTCAGAAACGAGCAGAAAGAGGCAAAATAGAGGTCAGAAACAAGCAGCAAAAGGCTAAATAAAGGTTAGAAATTTGCAGAATTCAAAATAAACGTGAGAAGCAAGCAGACAGAGGTCAAATAAAGGTCAGCAACAGACAGAAAGAGGCAAAAAAAGGTGAAAAATGAGCAGAAAGAGGCAGAACAAAGGTCAGAAATGAGCAAAAAAGGCTAAATAAAGGTCAGCAATGAGCAGAAAAATGCAAAATAGAGGTCAGAAACAAGCAAAAAGAGGCAAAATAGAGGTCAGAAACAAGCAGCAAAAGGCTAAATAAAGGTCAGAAATTAGCAGAATCCAAAATAAACATGAGAAGCAAGCAGACAGAGGTAAAATAAAGGTCAGCAACAAACAGAAAGAGGCAAAAAAGGTAAAAAATGAGCAGAAAGAGGCAAGATAAAGGTCAAGAAACAAGCAGTAAGAGGCAGAATAAAGTCAGCCACGAGCATAAAGAGACAACATAAAGGTGAAAAAAGAGTAGAAAGAGGCAGAATAAAGGTCAGAAATTAGCAAAAAGATGCAGAATAAAGGTCAGCAATGAGCAAAAAGAGATAAAATAAGGGGAGAAACGACCAGAAAGAGGCAGAACAAAGGTCTGAAAAGAGCAGAAAGAGGGAAAATAAAGGTCAGCAATGAGCAGAAAGAGACAAAATAGAGGTCAGAAATGAGCAGAAAGAGTCAAAATAAAGATCAGACACAAGCAGAAAGAGGCAGGATAAAGGTCAGAATTGAGCAGAAAGAGGCAGAAAAAAGGTAATCAATGAGCACAAAGAGCCAAACTAAAGGTCAGCAACTATCAGAAAAGGCAAATAGAGATCAGAAACGAACAGAAAGAGGCTTTTAGACACTCACGTGCCCACTCACAGACCCACACAGAGACTCATGCACTCGCTCGCAGACCCAGTCAGATACTCATGCACCCACTCATAGACAGACTCAGACACTCATGCACTCACTCACACACTCAGGGACCCATGCACCCAATCACACACCCATTCAGAGAGCATGCACCCACTCATAGACCCACTCAGACACTCATGCACTGACTCACAGACCCTTTCAGACACTCATGCACCCACTCACAGACCCACTCATACACTCACGCATCCAGTCACAGACCCACTCCGATACTCATGCACCCCCTCACAGACCCACTCAGATACTGACACATCCACTCACAGATCCACACAGGCACTCCGACACTATCTTACACAGCTATGTTCACACCCATACAGTCACTCACACACCTACTTACATACTGATACAGTCACTCCCACCCCCCCAACCCACTCAGAGACCCATACAGACACTCTCGCATTCACTCAACTACCAATACAGCCACTCACATACCCACTCTCAAAGGCTACAGATTATAGTTTGGAAATAAAAAAATTAAAAATTCTGTGAAAAAACTATAGGCTACAGGGATGTTATGGTTAGGAAATAGAATTTTAAAAAATGTAGAAATTCAAGGAAAAAACAATGGTTGCAGGAACGTTATAGTTTGGAAATTGAATTAAAAAACTTAGAAATTCACAGAAAAATCCAAAGGTTACAGGGAGATTGTAGTTAGGCTCAGATTTCACTCATACAAGACTGTTAAAATTCAGCAGTTATAATTACTTGAGCTAACTTTAACTTACGCCTCCACAATGCACTGCTTATGACCTCTTATACTACATCACTCAAGACATGGTCAGTGACATGGCTCATGACATCTCAAAGGACATCACTGATGACCTCATCTACCGAACCACTCACACACCCTCTCACACCCCTATACCTCATATAAAACCCCACACAACTCGCAAACCTATACAAGTACTCACACAACCACTCACTCACCCGTAGGGACCCTCATGATTCAAGGGGACTTAATCCCCCTACTTAAAACGCGCCACGGGGCGCGTTTGCACAGATGTCACCTCAGGCCCCGCCCCCTCCCTTCACCATTGTGCAAATATTCCTCTAAAATCAGCCGAAATACGAATTCTGATTTACTCACCTGTTATCAGGAGAGACCTCAGTGCTGCATCTTTCAGCCCAGTACTAATCCTGAAAAGTAATTTTAACCGTACTTTCCAGTAACTTGAATTTCCTTCCATAGGCTAACATTGACTGGTTTCACTTGGAAATTCTTCTAAGTGTGGAGTTTTGGAACTTTAAAATATTCCTCTAAAATCAGCCGAAATACGAATTCCGATTTACTCACCTGTTATCAGGAGAGACCTCAGTGCTGTATCTTTCAGCCCAGTACTGGTCCTGAAAAGTAATTTTAACCGTACTTACCAGTAACTTGAATTTCCTTCCATAGTATATAATTGCCTGCTTTTTGCTGAAAAAGTTTCTAAGTGTTGATTTTTGAAACATACAAATATTCCTCTAAAATCAGCCGAAATACGAATTCCGATTTACTCACCTGTTATAAGGAGAGACCTCAGTGCTGTATCTTTCAGCCCAGTACTGGTCCTGAAAAGTAATTTTAACCGTACTTACCAGTAACTTGAATTTCCTTCCATAGGCTAACATTGACTGGTTTCACTTGGAAATTCTTCTAAGTGTGGAGTTTTGGAACTTTAAAATATTCCTCTAAAATCAGCCGAAATACGAATTCCGATTTACTCACCTGTTATCAGGAGAGACCTCAGTGCTGCATCTTTCAGCCCAGTACTGATCCTCAAAAGTAATTTTAACCGTACTTACCAGTAACTTGAATTTCCTTCCATAGGATATAATTGCCTGCTTTTTGCTGAAAAAGTTTCTAAGTGTTGATTTTTGAAACATACAAATGTTCCTCTAAAATCAGCCGAAATACGAATTCCGATTTACTCACCTGTTATAAGGAGAGACCTCAGTGCTGTATCTTTCAGCCCAGTACTGGTCCTGAAAAGTAATTTTAAGCGTACTTACCAGTAACTTGAATTTCCTTCCATAGGCTAACATTGACTGGTTTCACTTGGAAATTCTTCTAAGTGTGGAGTTTTGGAACTTTAAAATATTCCTCTAAAATCAGCCGAAATACGAATTCCGATTTACTCACCTGTTATCAGGAGAGACCTCAGTGCTGCAACTTTCAGCCCAGTACTGATCCTCAAAAGTAATTTTAACCGTACTTACCAGTAACTTGAATTTCCTTCCATAGGATATCATTGCCTGCTTTTTGCTGAAAAAGTTTCTAAGTGTTGATTTTTGAAACATACAAATATTCCTCTAAAATCAGCCGAAATACGAATTTCGATTTACTCACCTGTTATCAGGAGAGACCTCAGTGCTGCATCTTTCAGCCCAGTACTGGTCCTGAAAAGTAATTTTAACCGTACTTACCAGTAACTTATATTTTCTTCCACAGGAATCCATTGTCTGGTTTTCAGCAGAAAAGTTTCAAAGTGTCGATTTTCACAAACTACAAATATTCCTTAAAAATCGCCTGTATGACTTAAACGCATTCTTTCAACTGTTTACAGGAGATGCACCAGTGCTGGATCCAGGATCCAACACTGAGTAAGAAAAAGTAACGATAACAGTTTTTACCTGCTAAGTGAATTTCCTTCCATAGGATAACATTGGTGATTCTATGAGAAAAAGTTTCTAAGTGTCAACTTTTAAAATACAATAATATTCCTTAAAAATCATGACTGTAACCAAAACGCTTTTACTCAACTGTTTACAGGAGATGTACCAGGACTGAATCTAGGATCCAGTCCTGTGGTTAGAAAAGTAATCCATAAAGTAACTAATTGCATTTAACTAGAAATTCACATTGAGCTGAATGTTGCATTGTGTTTGAAAATGTGGTGCCCATTGCAACAACTGTAACTACTGTACTTAAAAGTCTATTGCCTATGTGCAAAGTATTTAAACTAAAGTAATTCATTCTGAGAAAGTATTTTTGTAATGTAATGTATAATGTAATTACAATGTAATTTAAAAATAAAATATGTAAAAAAAAAAATCTAAAAATGTAATAAATCAGTATGAAAAAAATTAATATAACAATTAATACATTTAAAAATTGTCATTTACAAAACCTTTGAAATTCACTGAAAAAACCGTAGGTTTTAGACATGTTATAGTTAGGAATTAGCATTTAAAAAACCTTTGAAATTCACTGAAAAAACCATAGGTTTCAGATAAGTTATAGTTAGAAATTAGCATTTAAAAAACCTTTGAAATTCACTGAAAAAACCATAGGTTTTAGGGACAGTTATAGTTAGTTGGACATTGCACTCGTACAAAACCCGTGAAATTCCCCGTTATAGTTAGTTCAGCTAACTATAACTCGCGCCCCACAATGCACTGCTGATGACGTCACATATTACATCACTCATGACATGGTCAGTGACATCACTGATGACATCACTGATGACATCTCAAATGACATCACTGATGACATCATCCACGTGATAATCTGATGCACCTCCTCACACCCTAATATAACCTTTGATACACCCAATCTAAATTACAGACTGCCATTCGCAAAACCATAGACACTCCAACACCAATAACTACATACCCACTCACTGATTCTTAGGTCTACACACACACATCCACTCACTCACCCGTACAGTCACTCATACTTATGGTCACTCAGTACAGGACAATCATATGCACTCTTACTCCTATATAGACACTCAAACACCGCCACTCATCCATAGAGGTACTCACACACCTAGTCAGTCATGCAAATAATTAAACACACTGCCATTTACTCACCTATACAGTTATACACACACCAGCTCACTTAATCATACAAATACTAGCACATTGTTACGCTCTTATACAATCACTGATACAAGCACACACTCATCCATACAGCCACTATCACAATCACTCACTCTCGCTTATAGCTATTTATATACTCCAATACACATATATACTGCCTTTCACATATGTAGTTACTCACACATGTACCACTGGGACATACATTCACTCACTAACACACTCTTACACACACTTACCCACCCATACAGTCTATCACAGATGCACTCTTGAAACCATCCACCCAGTGAATCACCCACTCACACATCTATGCACAGAGTCGCACACACCCCTCCCACACAAACACTCAGGCACCCATACAGATACTCACACAAGCATTCAATAACTCATATAGACACTCATGTAGCTATTCACAAACACATGCAGCCACTTACACAGCAACAGACAGACGGATACAGACATTCACCCAGTTTAGTCACTAACCCATGCATTCAGTAAGATACGTTAAATCACTCACTTATAGAGTCAGTCACGCACCTACTAAATCATCCATACAGACACTTACACACCCACTCATTCTTCAATACGTCTTTTCCTATATATATTAAAAATATTTCAACTTTACAGAAACACACAGTCACTGGATGATGTCATCAGTGATGTCATTTGAGATGTCATCAGTGATGTCATCAGTGATGTCACTGACCATGTCATGAGTGATGTAATATGTGACGTCATCAGCAGTGCATTGCGGGGCGCGAGTTATAGTTAGCTGAACTAACTATAACGGGGAATTTCACGGGTTTTGTACGAGTGCAATGTCCAACTAACTATAACTGTCCCTAAAACCTATGGTTTTTTCAGTGAATATATATATATATATGTATATATATATATATATGTATATATATATATACACACACACATATATATATATATATATACACATATATATATATATATATATATATATATATATATATATATTCACTGAAAAAACCATAGGTTTCAGACACGTTATAGTTAGATATTAGCATTTAAAAAACCTTTGAAATTCACTGAAAAACCAGAGGTTTTAGGGACAGTTATAGTTAGTTGGACATTGCACTCGTACAAAACCCGTGAAATTCCCCCGTTATAGTTAGTTCAGCTAACTATAACTCGCGCCCCGCAATGCACTGCTGATGACGTCACATATTACATCACTCATGACATGGTCAGTGACATCACTGATGACATCACTGATGACATCTCAAATGACATCACTGATGACATCATCCAGTGACTGTGTGTTTCTGTAAAGTTTAAATATGTTTAATATATATAGGGAAAGGCGTATTGAAGAATGAGTGGGTGTATAAGTGTCTGAATGGATGATTTAGTACGTGCGTGACTGACTCTACAAGTGAGTGATTAAACGTATCTTACTGAATGCATGGGTTAGTGACTAAACTGTGTGAATGTCTGTATCCGTCTGTTGGTGTGTAAGTGGATGCATGGATTTGCGAATAGCTACATGAGTGTCTATATGGGTTATTGATTGGTTCTATGAGTATCTGTATGGGTGCCTGAGTGTTTGTGTGGATGGGGTGTGTGCGACTGTGCATAGATGTGTGAGTGGGTGATTCACTGGGTGGATGGTTTCAAGAGTGCATCTGTGATAGACTGTATGGGTGGGTAAGTGTGTGTAAGAGTGTGTTAGTGAGTGAATGTATGTCCCAGTGGTACATGTGTGAGTAACTAAATATGTGAAAGGCAGTATATATGTGTATTGGAGTATATAAATAGCTATAAGCGAGAGTGAGTGATTGTGATAGTGGCTGTATGGATGAGTGTGTGCTTGTATCAGTGATTGTATAAGAGCGTAACAATGTGCTAGTATTTGTATGATTAAGTGAGCTGGTGTGTGTATAACTGTATAGGTGAGTAAATGGCAGTGTGTTTAATTATTTGCATGACTGACTAGGTGTGTGAGTACCTCTATGGATGAGTGGCGGTGTTTGAGTGTCTATATAGAAGTAAGAGTGCATATGATAGTCCTGTACTGAGTGACCATAAGTATGAGTGACTGTACGGGTGAGTGAGTGGATGTGTGTGTGTAGACCTAAGAATCAGTGAGTGAGTATGTAGTTATTGGTGTTGGAGTGTCTATGGTTTTACGAATGGCACTCTGTAATTTAGATTGGGTGTATCAAAGGTTATATTAGGGTGTGAGGAGCTGCATCAGATTATCACGTGGATGATGTCATCAGTGATGTCATTTGAGATGTCATCAGTGATGTCATCAGTGATGTCACTGACCATGTCATGAGTGATGTAATATGTGACGTCATCAGCAGTGCATTGCGAGGCGCGAGTTATAGTTAGCTGAACTAACTATAACGGGGAATTTCACGGGTTTTGTACGAGTGCAATGTCCAACTAACTATAACTGTCCCTAAAACCTCTGGTTTTTTCAGTGAATTTCAAAGGTTTTTTAAATGCTAATATCTAACTATAACGTGTCTGAAACCTATGGTTTTTTCAGTGAATTTCAAAGGTTTTTAAAATGCTAATTTGTAACTATAACGTGCCTGAAACCTACGGTTTTTTCAGTGAATTTCAAAGGTTTTTTAAATGACAATTTTTAAATGTATTAATTTTTATATTAATTTTTTCATACTGATTTACTACATTTTTAGAAACAATTTCTTTTACATATTTTATTTTTTAAATTACATTGTAATTACATTATACATTACATTACAAAAAATACTTTCTCAGAATGAATTACTTTAGTTTAAATACTTTGCACATAGGCAATAGACTTTTAAGTACAGTAGTTACAGTTGTTGCAATGGGCAACACATTTTCAAACACAATGCAACATTCAGCTCAATGTGAATTTCTAGTTAAATGCAATTAGTTACTTTATGGATTACTTTTCTAACCACAGGACTGGATCCTAGATTCAGTCCTGGTACATCTCCTGTAAACAGTTGAGTAAAAGCGTTTTGGTTACAGTCGTGATTTTTAAGGAATATTATTGTATTTTAAAAGTTGACACTTGGAAACTTTTTCTCATAGAATCACCAATGTTATCCTATGGAAGGAAATTCACTTAGCAGGTAAAAACTGTTATCGTTACTTTTTCTTACTCAGTGTTGGATCCTGGATCCAGCACTGGTGCATCTCCTGTAAACAGTTGAAAGAATGCGTTTAAGTCATACAGGCGATTTTTAAGGAATATTTGTAGTTTGTGAAAATCGACACTTTGAAACTTTTCTGCTGAAAACCAGACAATGGATTCCTATGGAAGAAAATATAAGTTACTGGTAAGTACGGTTAAAATTACTTTTCAGGACCAGTACTGGGCTGAAAGATACAGCACTGAGGTCTCTCCTTATAACAGGTGAGTAAATCGGAATTCGTATTTCGGCTGATTTTAGAGGAATATTTGTATGTTTCAAAAATCAACACTTAGAAACTTTTTCAGCAAAAGCAGGCAATGATATCCTATGGAAGGAAATTCAAGTTACTGGTAAGTACGGTTAAAATTACTTTTGAGGATCAGTACTGGGCTGAAAGATGCAGCACTGAGGTCTCTCCTGATAACAGATGAGTAAATCGGAATTCGTATTTCGGCTGATTTTAGATGAATATTTTAAAGTTCCAAAACTCCACACTTAGAAGAATTTCCAAGTGAAACCAGTCAATGTTAGCCTATGGAAGGAAATTCAAGTTACTGGTAAGTACGGTTAAAATTACTTTTCAGGACCAGTACTGGGCTGAAAGATGCAGCACTGAGGTCTCTCCTGATAACAGGTGAGTAAATCAGAATTCGGATTTCGGCTGATTTTAGAGGAATATTTGTATGTTTCAAAAATCAACACTTAGAAGAATTTCCAAGTGAAACCAGTCAAAGTTAGCCTATGAAGGAAATTCAAGTTACCGGTAAGTACGGTTAAAATTACTTTTGAGGATCAGTACTGGGCTGAAAGATGCAGCACTGAGGTCTCTCCTGATAACAGGTGAGTAAATCGGAATTCGTATTTCGGCTGATTTTAGAAGAATATTTTAAAGTTCCAAAACTCCACACTTAGAAGAATTTCCAAGTGAAACCAGTCAATGTTAGCCTATGAAGGAAATTCAAGTTACCGGTAAGTACGGTTAAAATTACTTTTCAGGACCAGTACTGGGCTGAAAGATGCAGCACTGAGGTCTCTCCTGATAGCAGGTGAGTAAATCAAAATTCGTATTTCGGCTGATTTTAGAGGAATATTTTAAAGTTCCAAAACTCCACACTTAGAAGAATTTCCAAGTGAAACCAGTCAATGTTAGCCTATGAAGGAAATTCAAGTTACCGGTAAGTACGGTTAAAATTACTTTTGAGGATCAGTACTGGGCTGAAAGATGCAGCACTGAGGTCTCTCCTGATAACAGGTGAGTAAATCGGAATTCGTATTTCGGCTGATTTTAGAGGAATATTTTAAAGTTCCAAAACTCCACACTTAGAAGAATTTCCAAGTGAAACCAGTCAATGTTAGCCTATGTAAGGAAATTCAAGTTACTGGTAAGTACGGTTAAAATTACTTTTCAGGACCAGTACTGGGCTGAAAGATGCAGCACTGAGGTCTCTCCTGATAACAGGTGAGTAAATCTGAATTCGGATTTCGGCTGATTTTAGAGGAATATTTGTATGTTTCAAAAATCAACACTTAGAAACTTTTTCAGCAAAAAGCAGTCAATGATATCCTATGGAAGGAAATTCAAGTTACTGGTAAGTACGGTTAAAATTACTTTTGAGGATCAGTACTGGGCTGAAAGATGCAGCACTGAGGTCTCTCCTGATAACAGGTGAGTAAATCGGAATTCGTATTTCGGCTGATTTTAGAGGAATATTTTAAAGTTCCAAAACTCCACACTTAGAAGAATTTCCAAGTGAAACCAGTCAATGTTAGCCTATGAAGGAAATTCAAGTTACCGGTAAGTACGGTTAAAATTACTTTTGAGGATCAGTACTGGGCTGAAAGATGCAGCACTGAGGTCTCTCCTGATAACAGGTGAGTAAATCGGAATTCGGATTTCGGCTGATTTTAGAGGAATATTTGCACAATGGTGAAGGGAGGGGGCGGGGCCTGAGGTGACATCTGTGCAAACGCGCCCCGTGGTGCGTTTTAAGTTGGGGGATTAAGTCCCCTTGAATCATGAGGGTCCCTACGGGCCAACTAGCCCACCAGGAACCTCCAGTATGCGCCAGGAGGCTGCGTTGCAGAGACATGTACAGAGGCCACACCCCTTTTACACCTCTCTGCAACGCAGCTCTGTGGCGCTTTCTGGACGTACCTGTTGGGCTAGTTGGCCTCAGAGACCCTCAGGATTGAAGAGGATTTAATTCCCCATCTTAAAACGCGCCACGGGGCCTGTTTGCACACATGTCACCTGAAGCCCCGCCCCCTCCCTTCACCACTCTGCAAACGCGCCCCGTGGCGCGTTTTAAGTCGGGGGATTAACTCCCCTTGAATCCTGAGGGTCCCTGGGGTGCAACTAGCCCACCATATACCTCCAAAAGCGCCATAGAGCTGCGTTGCAGAGAGGTGTAAAAGGGCGTGGCCTCTGTACACCTCTCTGCAAGGCAGCCCCCTGGCGCATACTGGAGGTTCCTGGTGGGCTAGTTGGCCCCAGGGACCCCCAGTATTCAAGGGGAATTCGTTCCCCCTCTGCAAACGCGCCAGGGGGCACGTTTGCAGAGTGGTGAAGGAAGGGGGCGGGGCCTGCGGGCCCGATCGTTTTTTTTTATTTGTTTTTTTTTTGGGGAGGGGGCCGCGTGGCCCCCTCCCGGGCCACTACTTGCCCCGGGGACCCCATCCCCCGGGCTGGCCCTCTCGTTGGGGACTGTGGGGGTCCCCAATCCCCCACAGTCCCGCCGGCTCCCCGTGTCCTACGGGAGCCGGCATGCTACTACACATGGGGAGCAGCTAACATGCTGCTCCCCATGTGGAAAGCAATCGGCTTTGGATATTGGAAGAGAGAGCAGGTTTCCTGCTCTCTCTTCCAATATCCAAAGCAGTTGCAATGACAGGACGGGAGCCGCGAGGCTCCCGTCCTGTCATTGCAAACAGCAGTGTCCCAGGGGTAGGCACCCCGGGACACTGCAGGAGCCGGCCCTGGGGGTGGTGGTCCCCAGGGCCATCAAGGGCTCCAGGAGGGGGCCGTGCGGCCCCCTCCCATTCAGTGCACAGCCCCGGGGAGGTGGTGGTCCCCGGGGCTCTGGGGGTCCAAAACGGACCCCATTGTAATTTTTCTTAGTGCCCCGGGGAGGTGGTGGTCCCGGGCGTGTGGGGGCTGGAGCCCCCACACAGGTTTTTAATTAAAAAAAGAAGCCCCGGGAGGTGGTGGTCCCGGGGCTGCGGGAGGGCTCAGAGCCCTCCCGCACCATTCTACATAAAGCCCGGGGGTGGCGGTCCCTGGGGCTTGGGGGCCCTTTGAGGCCCCCACACATTAAATTATCCCCCCACCATGCCCCCGGGACTTGGGCCACCCGGGGGCCAGTTAGCATCGAAGCGCGGGAGACCGCGCTCGATTTTTTTTTTCGGCAGGATTCGCGCACCCTGAGCAAACCTAGGGGGTCAGGGTGTTTCTACCCTGCCCCCTTTGTGCGCTTTGCGCACTTGTTTCTGTCCCTCGGTTCTACCGAGGACAAAATGGCTGCCAACATTTCCTGAATCGGAATGTTGACAGCCAGCTGACAGCCAATTAACATGCAGCTCGTGATCGGGACGGTGCGCGCAGGGTGTGCTGAGGGTACGCGGACCCTACTCGGCCATAGATATCACTAACTTTTTACTTTTCATTTTCTCAGCAACTACTGAACGGATTTACACCATTTAACAAAAGGGTTCTTTCTGAACCAAGAACTACCTCTTTGCCAAATTTGGTGTAATTCCGTTCAGCAGTTCAGGCTGTAGCCGTGTCTAAAGTTTCCTATGGAAAAGTGCATGGGGAAAACGCGTTTTGGGACCCCCTTTTTCTCGGCCCCCGCTTGACGAATCCCCCGAGACTTTCAGGGTAGGAGCGGACCGGAGCGGGCCACAAAGTTTGAAAATTTCGCGAAGATACGTCAACCGGCAAGAGAGTTATTTCAAATAGAATGTCGCGGATTTCCTATGGATAATAGGTTGTAACTATAACTATCTACTGGCGACCGCCAGTAGATAATATATATATATATATATATATATATATATATATATATATATATATATATATATATATATATATATATAAATATTTATCCATCAATAGTGCACCCAATTCGAAAACGCACTCCACTGTAGACAAATTCAAGGAATTCTTTTTATTCACAGCAACCGGCATTTCACTTTTGGAGTCTTTTTCTTGCCTTATGTGTTTTGGAGGCTCGCTCCTTGATCACAGGCTCTTCACGAAGCTCACAGATTCACTGAAAAGACATAACGTTTTGCATTTCATTATTACCATTTCCTTTAGTAGGTTCTTGCAGGTTCTGTGATGCATCGTAATTAAAACATTTTATATTATCCTCAGTGGGCCTCTTATCAGTAAAAGTCTGGTTCTCTAGCTTGTCTACTGTCCCACAATTCGGCTCCGAGAGTTCAGGCTTACGTGGCCCCCCACTCAAATTCCAGGGGTGGTGCAGTCTTCACGGATGGACTGCCGTTAAATAGTTATCCATCAAAAGTGCCCCCAATTCGAAAACGCACTCCACTTTAGACGAATTCAAGGAATTCTTTTTATTCACAGCAACCGGCATTTCACTTTTGGAGTCTTTTTCTTGCCTTACGTGTTTCGGAGGCTCGCTCCTTGATCACAGGCTCTTCACGAAGCTCACAGATTCACTGAAAATCAGGACCCCCTGGGCAGAAAAAAGCATTTTTTTTTTAAAAAATCGGCGTGATGCGCTTAGGGTGCGCGGATCCCGCCGATAAAAAAAAAAATCAAAGCGCGGTCTCCCGCGCTTCGATGCTAATTTGCCCCCGGGTGGCCCAAGTCCCGGGGGCATGCGGGGATGGGTTTAGCTTTTATGGGGGGACTCTAAGGCCCCCAAGCCCGGGGACCGCCACCCCGGGGCTTTAAATAAAAATGGTGCGGGAGGGCTCTCAGCCCTCCCGCAGCCCCGTGGACCGCCACCCCGGGGCTTCTTTTTTATTTTTATGACCTGTGTGGGGGGCTCCAGTCCCCCACATGCCCCGGGGACCGCCACCTCCCCGGGGCTGTGCAATTCAAGGGGGGGGGCCGCGCGGCCCCCCTCCTGGAGCCTGTGATGGCCCTGGGGACCGCCACCCCCCAGGGCCGGCTCCTGCAGTGTCCCGGGGTGCCTACCCCCGGGACACTGAAGTTTGCTATGGCAGGACTCTCTCTTCCAAAAACCAAAGCAGATTGCTTTTCCACATGGGGAGCTGCATGTCAGCAGCTCCCCATGTGGAAAAGCAATGCCGGCTCCCGAGGGACGCGGGGAGCCGGCGGGACCGTGGGGGGATGGGGTCCCCACAGTCCCCAACGGAGAGGGCGAGCCCCGGGGGATGGGGTCCCCGGGGCAAGTAGTGGCCCGGGAGGGGGGCCACACGGCCCCCCTACCCCAAAATAATAATAAAAAAATAAATAAAGGACTGCCCCGGGGCAAAAGGAGGCCTGAGGAGGGGGGCCACGCAGCCCCCCTCCATGAAAAAAAAAATAAGGTGGCAATGACCCGGGGGATGGGGTCCTCGGGTCGAAATTGGCCACGGGAGGGGGGCCCACGCGGTCCCCTTCCCGTACCTTTTTTAAAAAAATAAATAAAAGGGGGTCAGGCCCTGGGGGATGGGGTCCCCAGGGCCCAAAATAATTAAAAAGAAGGGGGCCACACAGCCCCCTTTAAAAAAAAAATCCGGCATCGCGCCGGAGGCCACGCCCCCTCCTTGGCAGCACTCTGCAAACGCGCCCCCTGGCGCGTTTGCAAAGGGGGAACGAATTCCCCTTGAATACTGGGGGTCCCTGGGGGCCAACTAGCCAACCAGGAACCTCCAGTATGCGCCAGGGGGCTGCGTTGCAGAGAGGTGTTCTGAGGCCACACCCCTTTTTACACCTCTCTGCAACACAGCTCTGTGGCGCTTAATGGAGGTAGCTGGTGGGCTAGTTGCACCCCAGGGACCCTCAGGATTCAAGGGAAGTTAATCTCCCGACTTAAAACGCGCCACGGGGCTCGTTTGCACAGTGGTGAAGGGAGGGGGCGGGGCCTGAGGTGACATGTGTGCAAACAGGCCCCGTGGCACGTTTTAAGATGGGGAATTAAATCCCCTTCAATCCTGAGGGTCCCTGGGGGCCAACTAGCCCACCAGGTACCTCCAGTAAGCGCCACAGAGCTGCGTTGCAGAGTGTTGTAAAAAGAGGCATGGCCTCTGAACACCTCTCTGCAATGCAGCTCTCTGGCGCATACTGGTGGTATCTGGTGGGCTAGTTGGCCCCTAGGGACCCTCGGGATTGAGGAGGAATTAATTCTCCAACTTAAAACGCACCACAGGGCGTGTTTGCAGACATGTCACCTCAGGCCCCACCCCCTTCCTTCACCATTGTGCAAATATTCCTCTAAAATCAGCCGAACTACGAATTGCGATTTACTCACCTGTTATCAGGAGAGACCTCAGTGCTGCATCTTTTAGCCCAGTATTGATTCTGAAAAGTAATTTTAACCGTACTTACCAGTAACTTGAATTTCCTTCCATAGGATATCATTGCCTGCTTTTTGCTGAAAAAGTTTCCAAGTGTCGATTTTTGAAACATACAAATATTCCTCTAAAATCAGCAGAACTACGAATTCCGATTTACTCACCTGTTTTTATGAGAGACCTCAGTGCTGCATCTTTGAGCCCTGTACTGATCCTGAAAAGTAATTTTAACCGTACTTACCAGTAACTTGAATTTCCTTCCATAGGCTAACATTGACTGGTTTCACTTGGAAATTCTTCTAAGTGTGGAGTTTTGGAACTTTATAATATTCCTCTAAAATCAGCCGAACTACGAATTCCGATTTACTCACCTGTTATCAAGAGAACCCAGTGCTGCATCTTTTAGCCCAGCACTGACCTTGAAAAAGTAATTCTAACCGTACTTACCAGTAAATTGAATTTCCTTCCATAGGATATCATTGCCTGCTTTTTGCTGAAAAAGTTTCCAAGTGTCGATTTTTGAAACATACAAATATTCCTCTAAAATCAGCAGAACTACGAATTCCGATTTACTCACCTGTTATCAGGAGAGACCTCAGTGCTGCATCTTTGAGCCCAGTACTGATCCTGAAAAGTAATTTTAACCGTACTTACCAGTAACTTGAATTTCCTTCCATAGGCTAACATTGACTGGTTTCACTTGGAAATTCTTCTAAGTGTGGAGTTTTGGAACTTTATAATATTCCTCTAAAATCAGCCGAACTACGAATTCCGATTTACTCACCTGTTATCAGGAGAGAACCCAGTGCTGCATATTTTAGCCCAGCACTGACCCTGAAAAGTAATTCTAACCGTATTTACCAGTAACTTGTATTTCCTTCCATAGGAATCCATTGTCTGATTTTCAGCAGAAAAGTTTCAAAGTGTCAATTTTCACAAACTACAAATATTCCTTAAAAATCGCCTGTATGACTTAAACGCATTCTTTCAACTGTTTACAGGAGATGCACCAGTGCTGGATCCAGGATCCACCACTGAGTAAGAAAAAGTAACGATAACACTACTTACCTGCTAAGTGAATTTCCTCCCATTGGTGATTCTATGTGAAAAAGTTTCTAAGTGTCAACTTTTAAAATACAATAATATTCCTTAAAAATCACTACTGTAACCAAAACGCTTTTACTCAACTGTTTACAGGAGATGTCCCAGGACTGAATCTAGGATCCAGTCCTGTGGTTAGAAAAGTAATCCATAAAGTAACTAATTGCATTTAACTTGAAATTCACATTGAGCTCAATGTTGCATTGTGTTTGAAATTGTGTTGCCCATTGCAATCAACTGTAACTACTGTACTTAAAAGTCTATTGCCTATTTGCAAAGTATTTAAACTAAAGTAATTCATTCTGAGAAAGTATATTTTGTAATGTAATGTATAATGTAATTACAATGTAATTTAAAAAATTAAATATCTAAAAATAAATAGTTAAAAAAAAATCAGTATCAAAAAAATAAATATAACAATTAATACATTTAAAAATTGTCATTTACAAAACCTTTGAAATTCACTGAAAAAAACCATAGGTTTCAGGCACGTTATAGTTAGAAATTAGCATTTAAAAACCTTACAAATTCACTGAAAAAACCATAGGTTTTAGGGACAGTTATAGTTAGTTGGACATTGCACTCGTACAAAACCCGTGAAATTCCCCGTTATAGTTAGTTCAGGTAACTATAACTTGCGCCCCCGTAATGCACTTCTGATGACGTCACATATTACATCACTCATGACATGGTCAGTGACATCACTGATGACATCACTGATGACATCTCAAATGACATCACTGATGACATCACTGATGACATCATCCATGTGATAATTTGATGCATCTTCTCACACCCTAATATAACTTTTGATACACCCACTGTAAATTACAGACTGCCATTGTCAAAACCATAGACACTCCAACACCAATTACTATATACACACTGACTGATTCTTAGGTCTACACACACACATCTACTCACTCACCCGTACAGTCACTCATACTTATAGTCACTCAGTACAGGACTATTATATGCACTCATACACCTATATAAACACTCACACACCGCCACTCATCCATAGAGGTACTCACACACCTAGTCAGTAATGCAAAAAATTAAGCACACACCCATTTACTCATCTATACAGTTATACACACACCAGCTCACTTACTCATACAAATACTAGCACATGCTTACGCTCTTATACAATCACTGATACAAGGACACACTCATCCATACAGTCACTCTCACAATCACAAACTCTCGCTTATAGCTATTTATATACTCCAACACACATATATACTGCCTTTCACATATGTAGTTATTCACACATGTACCACTGGGACATACATTCACTCACTAACACACTCTTACACACACTTACCCACCCATACAGTCTATCACAGATGCACTTTTGAAACCATCCACCCAGTGAATCACCCCCTCACACATCTATGCACAGAGTCGCACACACCCCACCCACACAAACACTCAGGCACCCATACAGATACTCAGACAACCAATCAATAACTCATATAGACACTCATGTAGCTATTCACAAACCCATGCAGCCACTTACACAGCAACAGACAGACGGATACAGACATTCACCCAGTTTAGTCACTAACCCATGCATTCAGTAAGATACGTTTAATCACTCACTTATAGAGTTAGTCACGCACCTACTAAATCATCCATTCAGACACTTATACACCCACTCATTCTTCAATACGCCTTTCCCTATATATATTAAACATATTTAAACTTTACAGAAACACACAGTCACTGGATGATGTCATCAGTGATGTCATTTGAGATGTCATCAGTGATGTCATCAGTGATGTCATCAGTGATGTCACTGACCATGTCATGAGTGATGTAATATGTGACGTCATCAGAAGTGCATTGCGGGGGCGCGAGTTATAGTTACCTGAACTAACTAGAACGGGGGAATTTCACGGGTTTTGTACGAGTGCAATGTCCAACTAACTATAACTGTCCCTAAAACCTATGGTTTTTTCAGTGAATATATATATATATGAAACATATTCAATTTTAATGTGTTGCTCAAATTATATTTATTTAATGTTTTGTTGTTAAACAGAAGGGAACGTGTGGTATCCCAGCTGGAATCTCAGTGTAGAATGTGAAGTTGGAATGTGCACTGAGATTCCATTGGAGTCAGATGACCCATGCTTTCCTACAGAGAGGACATATGCTCAATTCTTTGGAAATAAATTTTATCTTACCTGAACCAAGACGTGTCAGTTAATTCTTCCAGGAGATCAGATTACCATAGTGTTCCTGTCAGTATTCTTGTTAATATTTTCTTAATAAGTTCACTTCTTTGACATAGTGGGCACACAGTCATACATTTTTGTTAACATAACTACAAATATTTTTGATTGTTGTTTAATTTATTTTCAGAAACTAGTAAGCTGGCATTTCAGATATTTGATTTAATTTTAGTTTGTGCTGATTTGGGGCCTTAGGGCCCGCTGTTCTTTACTGCAAGCTTTTTCATTACTAATGTGAACGCATTTGACACCTATATTGGGAAAACGTTCTGTGATATCACGACTACTGCCTATGTCCTGAGCATGTGAGATTGGTGTAATGTGTCTGCCTTTTAAACCTGTAATCCCTATGTAATTGTGGGACCCATGACTGGAGATAAGTGGTGAAGATTGGTGTATGAGAAGAACATTTTGTTAACATCAGCATATATATGATAGAAGAGCCTTAATTAGGATATGATGACACCAAATGAAATCATGTAAAGGGAGATAGTGAGTGGACACTGGTCTATCAGAGACTTCAACAGATATTGCAGAGAAAAGCATGGTAGACTACGGGAATAGGATGAAAACCAGACAAATAATGCCAAAAATAACAAGGGCTGAGTGAGTTATGCTAAGAGTGGCATGGCTGATAGCAAGATGGTTTGAGGAGAAAAAGGAAAAAAGGCAATAAATGAGAGGTTGCTATAGTGGGCAGAAACTATAAAATTAGCAGCAGCAAGAGGAAATACTTGTCACAAATGTTAACCGGTTGCCTCTGAGTCCAATTGGCCATGGGGAACTGGCCTGATACCATCATAAGCTATAACAATTTGATTAGCCTTCTAAATGAGGTTACTAGAATCTTATTGTTATAATGGCTTGGTGGTGGAATTGATCAATGGCATCCCTTCAGGCCTTCTCCATAGTGTAATCTCTGTTTATGTTGATAATTATAAATAGTCAGGTCTCATAGAGACATGTAATAAGGAACTCTAGCACACTCTGACAAAAAAACACTGCCCATCAGGTTATTATCAGTTGATTTCCCGTTTATTAGATGTTAACCCATTCCTGTTATGCTGTACAATTGATGCACCATCATCTCAAATGGAATAAATGCCCCATGATGATTTAGCCTTCAGAAATTTGCTATTCTCCACTGGTAATCATTTATCTTTCTTGCTTACTTCTTATTTTTTTTAATGCAATTGACTACCCTGATCCAAAACATGATAAGAAAGCAGATGAACAGTGTTGTGTTTCCCTGAAAAAAATACTCTGATAGCCTATTCCAAATAGGCACCCATCTCTTCATGCGGACTTGAATTACCCTGAACCCATCTCCCCCTTTCCCCCTCAAACACTGTGCTCCACAGTCACTGGGACCATTTATGAGAAAACTATCACTTTTAATTGATAATAAAGGTCAGACTGTGTCCTCAGTGGCTTTTAATAGGAGTGCTGCCTACAAACCTAATCAAAGATGATCGCTTGATGAGTGCTACCAATAACCATGGGGGCGTGGCTAGCCAGACCAAGATGGTGGACGCACTCTAGAGAGGCTCCGCTCACCTACCCCATTTTCTAACAATAATTCTGGCCAAACCTCACCATCCGCTCTCCCAAAATACTCCATCTCCCTCCTGTAGTAGACCCCTGCTGGCGGTTCCTGCTATGGAGTCGATTACCCTTCTGCGGCCCAAACTACGGTGAGCATCAGACAGAGGGCTGCACCAGCGCAGAGACAGGCAGAGGAGGCTGCTGCGACAATACTTGCCATGGATACGGTGCCATGCTGATGGATGCACCTAGCTGTTCCCTGCCTGGCTGGTGGCGCACCCTAGGGGGCTACAACTCTCTGATGCATTGGGACATACCTCAGCACTGGAGCTTCTCCCTCTGGTGGGCATGCAGCCTGCCCCTGGGAGCGTTGCTGGTGGACCTGCTGCTGCCTGCAGCAATCGCCCTACCCAGGTGAACCGGAGCACTGCAGGTTTGCTGCCTTCCTTGACAGCGTGAGCTGCTGGGAGCCTGGAGGCCATGTCGGGCCTAGGCTCGGGTGTGGAGGGCGGAGCGGACTACCTTGGCATGTTGGCTTCCCTGATCCTAGCTTTGCTGATCTTATCTCCTTGCCAAAGCTGGGCAAAGACCCCGAGGTCCTAGGTTCATACTGGCCATTAGCTTTGCTAAACACGAGCTATGAAATATTGGCAAAAATCCTGTCAGATCGCTTGGGACCGTTGGTTCTGCGGTTAGTACACCCAGATCAAACCGATTTTGTTCTGGCCCCGAGACCTCACTCAACCTGCGGCAATTTTTCCGTATTCTACACTATGTCCCACTTACATGTCCTCATGCAGGCTGTTTGGTTCTCAATTTGGAAAAGGCATTTGACTCTTTGGAATGGCCCTTCCTGTTCGCAGTGCTACCCCATTATGGCTTTGGAGACAGATTCCTGAGGTTAGTCTGCTTACTGTACATGCAGCCATTGCCCAGAGTCAAGCCAGGCTCTCTTATCTCCGCTCCCATCCCTATAGGAAGAGGCATGCTCCAAGGATGCCCACTCTCCCATTACTCTTTTCTCTGGCAGTGGAATGCTGGCAGCTCACCTGCGAGCGCAGGACGATGAGTGGGGCATACCCCTCCGTGATGGGGTCTACTCGGTCTCACTTTATGCGGATGACTTACTCATCTACCTGAGGGATGTTACTTCTATTGATAAAGAGATCCCTTACACACTCTGACAATTTGTTGATCTCTCTGGACTGAAAGTCAATTGGGTTAAATCCTGCCTCTTCCCATTATCCCCGACCACACCTAACCCGGACATCAATCTATTTGCAAACCGCCTTACCTGGCAGGCAAATACGTTTAGATGCCTGGGAATCCAAATCTATCATTCACCTACAGATTTGTTTGACGGAAACCTGACACATGCCATCACCTCGCTGCATGCTCAGATGGCCTTTTGGAAGATATTACCCCTGTTAATGGTGGGCAGAGTGGCTCAGCTCAAGATGGTTGTGCTCCCTCGCCTCCTGTACTATTTTGTTAACCTGCCCCTATACATCCATGCCTCTTTTTTCTGTTCCTTTGAAGGTGTGATCAGGAACTTCATATGGAACACCACCAGAAGCTTGGTGGCACTCGCCAAGCTTTATCAGCCAATGGACCGTGGGGGACTAGAAGTGCCAAACTTCGAGCAATATTACTTGGCGTCCCAACTTCAATGAGTAGTGCGTCTGCTTGCCACTTTGCACTTAACTGACACCGCCACACTGCGCCGGCCTGGAGTCTAACCAGTATCTGTCAACTATTTCACCCCTGTGCCTGGCCACTGCTGCCCAAACCCACACTTCTGCTGGTTGCGCATCGCTGCTTTAAGTACAGCCTTTATCTCACAAGGCAGACCGTCCCTTATGCGCCGGCTCCTGCACTGTTGGGAACGCCACGTGGCCAACACATTACCACCACGATGGAACTGTCTGCCTGGACCTCTGCGATCTCTATAGAGTTGGCATGCTCCTGTCTTATGAATCACTGGTGGAAGAAGATAGCCTTCCCCCTGGACAAGTTCTCCTGCACACGTCCCTAGTAGGGGCACTGGGACATAGATGGGGTGATATGACTTGTCAGCCTTCTACGCACCTCACTATACAGTACCTTCATATCCTCGGTCAAGGCAGACACTAAGTGAGCCGACTAGCTGGGTCTTTACTCTCACACATGGCACCAACACTTGCATCCCTTCATGGACGGTGAGAGGTAGATCTCAACCGCCCCAATACGGATAGGGAATGGTCCTCTATGTTAGAAAGTCCCACTCACATATCACGCAATGCCCGATTTCGATTGATTCAGCTTTACTTTCTACAGAAGGCCTACCTCAGCCCTGCCAACATAAACAGGTACTTTCACCATGTGGACGCTGTCTGACCCCGTTGCACGCTGGTAAATGCAGATATTATACATATGCTTTGGTCATGTCCCCACCTGCAATGCTACTGGAGGGGAGTGATGAGCTGCCAAGTACATTGTACTAATAGAGCTCTTTTGAACACGTTGGAGGTATGCGTGCTAGACTTATCTCGAAGAAGCAAGAAGAACAAGGTCACATCCTGGTTTATTGATTTGGGTCTATAGTTGGCCTAAAGGCTGATCAACCATAAATGGAAGTCTCCTGATCCTCCGCAACTCAAATCTTGGATACAGTCATTTACTACCTGGGTGTAGGCAGAGAGTGTTGCCCTGCACAGGGAAGACGACTTAGAACTTTGTAATCACCCTAAAACCAGCAGTTTGGACGCCATTCTGGCTGACTTACACACCAGCATACCTGATGTTTCCACATCACCAGATGCCCAACTGACATGTGATGTATAGGTGGGGAACATTCCGTGAGAAACGCTCCCGCGGCCTCCCCTGACATGCCCATTCCAGGGGTTGTGCACCCCCATGTAGCATCCCTTCCAGTGTTGAGACCGGTAGAGACGGACACAAAAATGCAGCCTAATAGGTAGCTGTGCGGTGTTGCTCGTTGGAGGGTTGAGGTGGGAAGTAACTGCTAACGCATTAGTTAATGGTACTATTTCCCTTTTTTCTCTTGTTTCAGTTGTACCTGATTGAGTTATCAACTGTTTGACTCTGATATTGCAAAATGTTGTTTACTGCGCAGGAAGCATACCCTCGCCTGTTGGACACTCTCATTCATACTGTTAACCCCACCCTAATTGACTGAATGAAGACTTCCATTTGTTTCTCTTCCATTGTTATGGACAGGCACTATGGGAGATGCATTAGACTTGCGCAACGGCTGCTGCTGCTTTAGTTAGTCCTGATAATGTTTCTCGTCATCACATTTTGCCTTACTGTCAGTTGGCATTGTCACTGTATAGTGTAAATTATTTTGACATTTCTATACCTGTGAGTGTGCAAAAAAACAAAACGCAATAAACAGATTTAAACAAAAATAATGAGTGCTACCAATAATCATGACTGAGAAAACACATTTGGCCTTTATTTCCGTATGTAACGTATACCAGACCGATGTCCTTGAATCTTTCAACAGGATTCTTTTGTTAAGGAGTATTTTCCTTGTACGGCATGTACACTAATGTGTGCTAATGTTGCACGTGTCATGGTCCACTTGAGCTGTAGAAGTTCACGGGCTAAAGCTTTCTAAAAATACTGCTTTACGAACGCTGGAAACCTGGCTGCCATTATGACAGGAAAGAGTACAGTAACTCGGAAAGACAATTGCGGTCAAAAGACTTTTATCGAGCAATTATGTGCATTACAGAATGAGGCAAATAAAAACGTCGCATAGGAGTTTGCATTCCAAGGCCTACCACGAGACGAAAGATCTGACATTCTTCAGACTGGAAGGCCAGGGAATAAATACAAGCAGACCTCTGCGAATAGAGTTTGGTGCAATTATGTGCCCACGGATTCCACATTTTTTTCAGAAGGTTTCGGAGTAGCATTCGACCGTTGCTGGCTGCATTCAGTCTTGCGAACTGTATGGAATACATAGAATTTGACATGATTTAGCAAATCTGATGGACTCTAGGTGTCCCAGTTTGAAGGACTGATTAGCAGCAATTTATTTTCGAATTCAGACATTGAAAAACAAAACCATTTTATCTATTAATTTGAATTAGCAGTTTTCAGAGACTTGTTTTTCATTCTTCTTTTTAACGAAGTGGATTCCTATTTAGAGTTGTTGCATTCCAGTATTTTAACTTGTTCCGGTATCTTTTATGTTACTCCACTCTAAAGTAGAATTGGAATAATTGTTTTTTATTTAGCACTCCCTACCACAGTTTTGCTATTTCATAGCAGTGCAAATATGAAGAGAACATGTGATCAAGTGTACTGGTGCGCTTACTGAAATATGAACATCAAGGGCTGCGTCTTCCATGCTGTAATGTGATACTGTGACCTGCAGATTACAGGAGATGCCCGCAGTGAGCCCTTCATTTATTGAGCAGGAGGCGGCTTAATATTTCTCCAGAACGTGACACTGGTGGAATCCACCAACTTAACATTCTGGCAGGCCTGGTAGGAATCAAGTGATTCATGCTTGATATCCACATTTCTGAAATCAATGTTAACTTGCATTTTTCCCTCCAGCACAAATCTAACCTTGGAAAGTAGCTCTGGGTCTTACAGTTTGAGCTTCTCTGATACCAATCAGATTGCTAAGAATATTGAGACCAATTTTAATTTACCGCAGGGCAGCCAATGAGATTGTCCAAAACTTCAAAGTGTTTCAGCCAATCTGTTTGACACCTCATTCCAGCTTTTCTGAGTGGTTAAGAAGTGACTAATTTTGTTTAGCTGAAATGCCTATGGCCTTCGTAGAGTGGGATTGTGTGGATTGGGTGCTCCAATAAATGTATGAAGTGCATATTCAAACCTTTGAGGATCCTAAATGTACATATGGAAAAGCTTTTGTGAATCTGGCCTAGAGTGCAGTTGGCAAACCTAAATTAATGAAACCTATATTTCACATCTGAGGAGTACAGTAGGATAATCCCCAAAGGAGTTGATATTCATTGCTGCCAAAATGCCAACATTTCATCATCTGTAACAACATGGGTCAGTAAATCTAACTGACCCATGTTGTTACAGACCCATTTCCCTAATTGATTTGACTGTTAAAGTCTATCCAGATTTAAAAACTCCAGGAGTAACCACAACTGCTGTATATCTCGGTATTACATTATGTAGCCGGTTCAATAGTATCTTTAAATTGAATTATGAACCCTTAATACTGTCAGTTATCTCCAAATGTAGGCTTTGGAATAAACTCCCGATAAGTAACATTGTTCACTGTAACATTATTAAGATGAGCATCCTCCCCAAATGTTTTTTTATTTACTTAGGGCTATTCCATTGCGGGTCTCTGATTCATTTTTTAGACATCTGGAAAGCGCTATTGGAAGTTTTATTTGGGGTTACAAGTGGGCTTGACCCGCAATTCGCTTTATGAAACTCCCATATAAGCAAGGGAGGCTGAAGTTTCCTGATTTTAAAATATATTTTTGGGCTGCATTCGCTGGTTGCTTACGTAGCTTGTTAATTTCGGCACCCAGACTCATCAGCTCTTGGATATCAGCTAGCGTTGGGTGCTGAGTTTAGGCTTTTTATATAGGTTGGGGTATCCCAATTATTACAAAAGGGTGTGATTTAAGGTTGTCAGGATCATCATATGTATATGTCAAAAAAATTGCATTAAAAATTCTATAGCAATACTAAATAAAGATACACCGCTCTGGGATAACCCTGCCTTTCCAGAAGTATTTCATGATTCAGGTGGCAAGGCTTGGGCATGATATGGGGTTCAGACTATTGGGCAACTTTGCTATGTAAATGGATTCTGCTCATTCACTGGGTTACATTTTGTTTCCGAGAGTTTAATTTCGGTGGTAGGTGGATATGTATATTTGAACGATCCCCGGTGTCCTAGAGAGGAGAGAATTATCAGTAGGGGAGGAAATATCTAGGTACGGCAGAGTGTCATCAGTGTATTGGTGCTACATGGTACCAGAGTTCTTGAAGATGACCCAAGAGGTTCTATGTAGAGACTGAACAAGGTGAAAAGTTAGAGCCTTGTAACAGAAGAACACAATATATATATATTTCATAATTGCCCATACATTCATATGAGTCAGGAACCTGATATATATATATCTTGCTCTTTTGGTGCTGTGGAAATTCTCGCAGAGTGGAGGTGTGGAATCTACAGGAATATATATATATATATATATATATATATATATATATATATAGAGTAAATTTGGAAGTGTGGTTTGTGAACAGCAATTTTCTTACTCTTTGTGGGTGCATGTTTGTATTAGCATTTCTCTCCTTACACCCCTCCCATTTAGTAATAAGTATTCCCCATTTTCCAGCCACTCCCCCTTGTCCCTCCCACATTTACTACAAAAATGTAAACCTACTTTTGCAGAAATCTTTAATTCCTTAGTGGAGATCTCTGCACAGAAAAGATGGGAAAAGTGGAGTCAGAGGTGTCAGCCTGTAGGTTTGTGAATAGCAGCGGAGTTGGGACAACTTTATTGAAGTCTATTATAATAATCATCTTAGCACCATTCTTAATGTGAAATATACAGACCATGTCACTGATGCAGTGCCAGGAATAATTGCAAAAGAGTTCTCCTGTCAGATCCTACACTACTAGACTTTGTTTGTTACCTCTTCTCTCTCACAAAGTACTTTGCCTGACCCCTTCAAAATCTGGCAGGTTTCACAGCTTTAAAAGAAGCCCTTGGCAGAAGTAACAGTATCAACAAGATTTCTCCCATCTCTGGTGTACCCTTGCTACGAAGGGTGCTTGGAAGTTGTGTCTCTTCTCCTCGTGCAGCACATTAAGATCATTGATCTCCTCAATAATTGTTAATCCGGTTTCCAATAAGGCTGCAGAACTGAAATGCCATCCTCCAGGTTGTTGATGAATTTCTACGATGCCTCAACACTGGAAACTCCTGCCTTCTGGTTCTCCTCGACTGGCCTGCTGCCTTTGACATGGTCAATCAGTCTCTGTCGCTCAGCATCCCCATAGAGAGAAAGGGCATTGAGGAACTTGTTCTTAAATCATTCTATTACTGTCTATCTATTAAGGTCCAAGCCATTAAAATCTGGAACTGTCTTTCCAAGTTGGCTAAGATACAACAAGGGATTCCCCAAGGCTCTAACTTTTCACCTTATTCAGTCTCTACATAGAACATCTTGGGTCATCTTCAAGAACTCTGGTACCATGTAGCACCAATACACTGATGACACTCTGCCGTACCTAGATATTTCCTCCCCTACTGATAATTCTCTCCTCTCTAGGACACCGGGGATCGTTCAAATATACATATCCACCTACCACCGAAATTAAACTCTCGGAAACAAAATGTATCTTATTCTCACCCATGAAGTCATCTAACCTGCAGGTACTTTCTTGAATCAACTTGTTCACTTCCTTGACTGTCATTCCACCATAGCTGACAATGCCAAATTGTGGGGAGTCATCTATGACAGCCAACTTAAACTTCTGTCCCAAATCAGTGACCTGGCCAAAGGTGCTCACAACTCAGATTAGTCTGTAATATCAGCCAATGTATTCCTGAGGACGAGTAAAGTTCCTTGTTTAAACCTTGATTCTCTCTTGGTTTTATTACCGCAACTTGTTCCTCACAGCCCTGAGCCCCCCTTCTCCCTCTCAATGTAGTGCTGAATGCTGCAGCCTGATTTGTCTTTGGAAGCAAGAGGTTTGATCATATTGCTCTTGTGCTTTTAGCACTACGTTGCCCTCCCCTTGAATTTAGAGCTCAGTTGCAGCTAGCATGCATCACTCACAAAGCCTACACTCAGCGACCACCCCAGCTGTTGGGTTGAAAACTTGAAATTCTCAGAAGGTCAACCTCTTTTTTGCAGATCTAATTTGGTGCTAGTCAAGCCCCCTGCATTCAAACGAGATAAAAAAAACTATGGGCCTCATTATAATGGCGGTCGGACTTTCGTCCGACCGCCATCCTGTCTGGAACGGGACCGAATGACTAGCTGTCGGCAGTCACGTCATCGATATTAGGATGCGACCACCTTCAAGGCAGTCGCAATGTGTATATTTTGTATTGTGGCTGCAGCACATGCCAAAGTGCAAAATAAACACATTTTGCACATCCCTGCACTATGTGGTGCCTGCCACATGGTGCAGGGATATGTAGGGGGGCACCAGGGCCCATAGCGGAGGGCCTTGGGGGAAGGGGGGCCCGCTAGGTGCCCCAAGTTCCTTTCCGTCTGCCTTTTCATAGAGGGTTAACCACCATGAAACGATTGGCCGAAACTGACATTATAATCCCTATAGTGCTGCCTGAGCAGGCACCGCCGCCAATGTAGGGATCACAGTTCTTCCAACGGGCTCCTTCGGATTAGTGTCCGGCGTTCTCTCTGCCTGCCGACTATCCGCCCGCCATCCTAATGCGGCGGGTGGTGTTGCATGATTCGATGGTGGTGGGACCGCCACCAACGGCCTGACAGCGGTGATCCCACCGCCATCGTAATGAGGCCCTAAGTCTCAATCATTCTCTGGCAGTGCGAGAAGACTTTGGAATTAACGGTCTCCTAATGTGCACTGTCTCTTATTTACCTACAGTCAAAAAAGAAATGAAAGTCCTCTTGTTCAGAGGAATTGCTGTGCCCCAGATCATTGCTACCTCACCAACGCTGGGATCCTATCGCGTTGCTCTTATTGCTTTTATTTGTACTTGTATTAGCTTTGCTTTTAACCCTAGTCAATGATTCGCTATTGACGTATGCTACATGTTGCTTCTCTTCATACCATGAAGCATTTCTTCGACGTTTTATATTATATAACTGGTTGTATTATCTCTCACAAGACGGTGTTTTTTTCCCCTTTATGTTCTTTCTCTGTTCAGCGCTTTATCGGCCTTGGGCCATGTAAGCGCTGTATTCAATAGCAGCAATAAAAGTATGTAGCTTAATAAAACCTTTCTGATGAAGTAATTGCAAACTTTCATCGTGGCATTAATGGCCACGTCGGTAAGCATTTGGAAATAAAGGGATTGCTATGCACAGGTTTGATACGACTTTTCTGGACGCCTCTAGAGCGTGGTGGTACTACAGATTGAACTCACTTTCGGTCACTGTTTCACGTGTCCTGAACGATATTTTGGCAACTTTCAAGGACAAAGTTGATGAACATTTTGAATTCTTTTAGTACCGCACGCGACAAATGCAACAAAACTCTGAGCGGATTACCAAAAAAAGACTGTATGCGAAAAAAATCAGTGACTGTGGCAACCCATCACGCTCCCGTCAGCTTGAACTCATAAAGCCGGTCCCTGGAGGACCCGCAGATGCGGGCTGTCCTCGGCCCGCTCTGAGCCCGGAATGTTGGATGTTGCAGAAGGCGCGCGTCTCCAGTGCGGGGTTTCTTTTGTTTATAAACAGCGGCGACCGCCTTAAGTGTCCAGCGCGGGGTACAGGGAGCTCTGGGGGGTGGTGAGAAGGGCTGTTTAGGGAGGTGCCGGATCCCTGGACCTCCCCCGCCAGGGCCCTGCCCGTCCTGCCTTCCTGCGCTTGCTCCCCCGACATCCTCCGCACGCCCGCTGCTGGAGCTACTGTGAACAGCCGAGCCCTGCTCTGTCACTGCTTTCAGTGCGCGCCGGACACCTACTCCCCACCCCAGCCCCGCAGGAAGAGCAGCAGTGATTTCTCCACGTTCGAGAAGTAGTGAACTCCACGCACACTGGACCAAGTGTTCAACTCACAGCGGGGGTGACAATCTTCAAACGACCGGAATCAAGTGCTCCCTTCACAGCAGGAACCTAGTGATCTCTCCACTGCCGGTACCCAGGGATCTCCTCTCATTCGGGGTCCAGTGATCTCCTCGCAGCCGGGACCGAGTGATCTACCCAACCCTGAATCTAGTGATCTACCCAGTGCCAAGATCAAGTGAAAATCGCAACGCGGGACCCGTCGATATCCGCACAGCCGGGCCAGGTCTTGGCCTCGCGGCCAGGACCCAATGATCTTCCCAGAGCCAGGACCAAGTGATCACCCCAAACCGGGGCACCGAGATCTATTCACAGCCGGGACGAAGTGATCTCCCAGTGATTTCCCCGCAGCCGGTATCCAGTGTCTTCCAAAGGTTGGTTTCACCTACAAAAAGCGGCTGCGGGGGGTTGAGCCGCCTCTGCCCTTACCTGGTGACAGCCAGGAGCCCCGTTGGAGCCGCGCCGGAGCCTAGGGTGAGCGAGGCTCTTTTCAGCATCGCAGCATCGGCTGCCACTGGATTATTGGACTGGAGAGAGACAGCCGCCAATCCCGCCCGCGGCCACCATGCACTTGCTGGGGGGCACTCTATTTTTCCTCTACTCAGTGCTGGTGCCCGGGGCCGCTGCATACGAATCAGGACAGGGGTTCTTCGAAGATCCGGATCTGGGGGAGTCCAGGGTGAGTAACGAAGCACATGAAATTGCACATAACTTCAGTTCCACTTCCTGCTTGTCCAGACACGGGTCGCACTGGCACTGCTGTGTTCTATATACCCGGGGTGACATGTGCCCTGGCTGGGTGCACTTACAAGTGCAGCTTAAAATTTGGGAAGGGGTGTTCACTTCTTACGTCTGTACCTTGCTGAAGACCACCTCTGGGGACATCATCCGGCACGTGCAGAGTGTAGGCATATCGCCTGCGGGCACCTGTGGGAGGCTCCACCCACACGTAGTGGGTGAGTGGTAGTGTTTGTAGGGGTTAATTTTGGAGGGGGAGGGCGCCGCTCAGCGGTCACGGCCGATCAAGCTTGTGTTCGGCTCTTTTCCAATCTCTGGCATCCAAGGTTAACGAGCTGGCAGTAGTGAAAGTTTCCGCTCCCCGGCGAGCCCTAGTGCTTGGACTAGGGGGTGCTGAAATCACGATTTTACACTGAAAATGTACTCTAGCACCCGCAACCTGCGTCTTTGGCGAGCCTGAGGTGCTGCAGCGACACAACACCACAGTTCATGCGCCACACTGTACAGCCACGGGCGCTTCGGCCCTCTGACTGCAATCCTGTCAGCAGGGACATCTTAAGGATTTTGGGGGCCCTGGGCAAAAGGTATTTTGGGGGCCCCTGTTAGGAATAGCTTTGAATATATTATCCAATTTCAACTCTTTCGTGCCCTCTTTGGCCAGGTCATTGACAGTGCAAAGACGCACTCCTCCAAATTCTAAATGTGTTTTACATCTAATATTCAGGGATAGTGACGCATGTTTTCAATATTGTAAACAACAGCATCTATCAAATATTAATGCAAATAATCTCTGTGACACCCTCTGTTTTCTCATATATGAGGTCCTGTTTTGATCTAAAAGTAACTTTTTTAACGATGTTGCACGAAACTTACACAACAACGTTTATCTGCAAAATGTCTGTAGTAGACTCTCACACATCACCCACATTAAAAATAAATGACAGGAAACGGTATTTAAAAAAATCTGTAAGAATTATTCAAGATCATCAGGGCAAGACTCTGCATACCAGAGCTGGATCTATCAGGGGGGCCCCCCGAAAGGCTGGGGCCCTGGGCCAGAGCCCACTTTGCCCATCCCTTAAAACGTCTCTGCCTGTCAGAGATGCAGAGAGCATAGGCGGTAGGGGCATGCGCTGTCTGTGTGTGTGAGCAGATGCCGTGTGTCGCTCCGTTCTGCCTCCAGCTCAGGGCGGGTGGGTAGCTACTGATGTGCGAATAATTCCGCCCTTCACGTGCGTGACCTTGTTCAGGAGCAGCCTGATTTCCAAGTCATCGTCACCCGAGGATCGGCATGCACGGGGTTCACTCAGGGGCTAATGTGGCGCAGAGGGAGGACCACCCCCAAGGGAGCCCTTATCCAGACTAGTGCTCATCATGAGCAGCTCATGTATGTGTTTTTTTACTTTATGGGAGTCACTGGGCCCCTTACCGCACGAGGCAGGGCGCCCAGATCAAGGTCTATTGGTCATTGAGTTCATTGACATATGTAGAAGGTGCGTGGCACAGCCTCGGGCGGGTTGGGCGAAGGTGGCATATGAGGTCCGACAGTCTTTTCCTCTCCATTTGTCTGAGGGCTAGATCCATCTTAGATGACTACAATTGTTTGAACCTTGCAGGTGTGTAGTTCGCCATGTGGCGGTTCCTGCACCTGACTCACTAATTCACCATCCATCTTCACACTGCAGTGCAAGCACTTTATACCTGTGCAGTGGCCGTCAAGAGAGACACCGTGTTTATATGGGCCACTGTTCGCATCTTCTGCCCGACGCAAAGGGATTAACATAGTTTGTGCTGTAAGTAATCACTGCAAGTAAGCCGTAGACCTGAGACACAAAGCCCATTCCTGGAACCGTTCCTGGCGAGAGCTGAGCATAGTTTGTGGAAGCAGCTTGTTTACACCTCAGCGTGAACCTGTGTGCACGAGTGTAGGACCTCCCGTCCGTTTGGCAGAACATCTGAGGGGAAGAGGCCTACCAGCCCCTGACCTTTGAACTGCAGCGATCAATACTCTGCTATTGATCAGGTTCTTTGTTCCCAACTTTGTCAGAGAGCCCCTTTTGTGGAAACACTGTGCCCAGTGCCCCAAAATACTTAAGATGACACTGCATGCATTGCAGCTCTAGGTGCTGTTCCTGTCATGAGGTGAATGCACGCCCGAGATCTAAGTCGTACTCAACCCTGGCTAGGTGGTCTCTCATTGCTGCAGTGTAGGCAGTCACACCCCGAACTCAAGACCTGACTAGGCCCCTGAAATATTTAAATAGAGGACAACAGAAAGGTCGGATTTTTATAACCATGTAGCAAACAAATTGCAATCGGTGAAAACTCCATCTGCCTGGGAAATGTGACATATTTGCCCAGAATCTCCTGGTCTCAGATGCCACTGCTCAGGGTGGGATTTGGACTGGAAATATGCCCCAGCATCCAAATAAGTGTCCCTGATTCACAGAATGCAGTGCTTCGCAAGACATTTAGATTGGATCATGGCGCTAATGTTGGAAACATTTTGTGATAATTAAAGGGTTTTAAAGCTTGTAGAGCTAGTAACTTTAGTCAAGACTGGAACCACAATTTTTCACATGCATATTACCCACAGATCTCCTGACACTCATCTTCAGGGCTATACATTTCTTTCTCACCCTCAGATTCCAGAATCTGTCACTCACCCTTAAGCCTCTTTCCAGTACTCACCCTCAGGTCTCTGAACTGCCTTCAGCCCCCAACGTTCCTGTTCATCCAGAGGTGTCCTTAGTTCCCAGGTACCGGCAGGTCTCCAGAGGATCATACCTAAAGCTCTGGAGAATTCTGTCCACCCTCAGGGACCAATGAGCCCTGCTCACACCAGATCAGCAGGAAGACGCCCTGTGAGGTGGAGGGTCCAAAACAAATGCTGTCACTCACTCATGCCACTCATCGAGGCTCTTGTTCATTGTCAGTTGTTTCCTAAAATATCCAGTTACACTCCGAACCCTTCAGCTCATGTCCATTCTTGTGTCCCCTGAGGCTCTTGCTCGGTATCAGATCCCTAGCACTGCTGCTCACTCTCGGGTGTCCTTGCAGTCCTTCTCGCCCTCCGGTCCCCTGATAGCCCTATTCACCCTTTGGTCTTGTAGATCTTGCTTATTCTGACCTGGAAGATCCTTCTCCCCCTTAGTCATTGGGATCATGTTTACCATGTGTTTCTATGAGGCTTCTGTTTACCCTAAGCTCCATGGGCATTCAACTCACCCTAAGGCCCTGAGACACCGCTCCTCAGCAGAACTGCAAGAACTTCAAAGCTCCTCCTCAACCCAAGCACTATGGGCTTAAGAGTGGCAAACTGCATTTTAGCTTCGGTTCAGTTTAGTGGAAGATTTGGAATTTTCCCAACTCCCTCCATAAAAATGAAAGCAAAATAGTGCTAGAACTGTCATTTTTAAAGAGTGTTTTCTCAAATCCATCAACTAAAACTGATTATGTTTGAAAGGCCTCTCAAGGGGGTATGATGTCAATACCCAAATAGTGTTTAATTGGTATGCATCACTGTTAATTTCAACAGGGACGTCAATCAGCAGTCACGCCGAAATTTGGCACGATTGGAGGAGACAGGCTTTTTTTTGTAAGAACAATTACATAACAAATTTATTTTGCACCCCACCTAGTTAAATGTTATGGATGGGGGAGGCGTTAGTACACATCTAACATGTGACTCACCTTCTGCCATCCCCAAAGGATTTTTGGAGGAATCTTTCTGCCAGTAAATCTTTGCACTTCATCTTGCCTTTTGTTCATTGTATAGCTAGTCATATCATTCATTTATTTTCCCAAATAAGGAATTAATTATATACTTTCATACAGAAAAAAACGTATATTTATAAAATAGTAATATGGCTATATACCTGGATTGTTGAAGACACATTGGAAATTAACATGCCAATGGAAAAAAATATCCTGAAAGCTCAAAATTAGAAAAATTGAGCATTAACTCACTTTTAATTGCTGCCTTATCCATATGTTTGCTGCAAATTGTTTGGTTAATTTCTACCGGAAATCAGGACACTGTGCCTACTTAGGCTGTCTTTTGCACTTACACTGAGCTTTTAAGATGTTCACAGTATTTGTTAAATTAATTAGAAAGAGGCACTCCCCTGTTCAGACACTGATGAAGGGTACTGCTGTTTTATGTTTGCTTACTCTTGGTACTATTTTAAGTTCAAACAGAGGGAAAGATGCTAGTTTGCAAATAAAAAAGTAAAGTGTCAGTTTCCTCACCTGCCCACATACACTCCTCTTGGCTACAAGACATGATATGTGGCAGGCAAAGAACAGCAGAGATTAAATTATCTCAGACCATTACCTGGGCTGTAAATCGCGTGCCTTTCTTACGTGGCCTCTTTTAGGCGAGGGCCACTCTCTGTCCGAAAGAGACCAAGCAGCCTCCCTGAGCACTACTGCCAAAGGGTGAAACGTGCCAGTTATCCCCAGGGCCTACAGATGTCCGCACCAATGTTGAGCCTGGGGGTAGCAAAACATGACTCCACTCACTGTCTGTCGCCACTATCTCAAAGAACCTCTTTGAGGTGAAGCAACCTCAGTAATGCTGCACTCAAACAGCAGCTCCCAAGTAGTAACCTGTTCCGTGCAATGAGTAGAGGAAAAAAACACAGAACCCTCTCGATGGCCTAAGCAGTCCTCCCTCCCCTTTAACCCTCTCAATCCACAAAGTGCTATTGGCTTCAAAGCAGCGCTCCCGAGGCCTTGGTCACAAACACCTCATGCTGTGACAGTCGGAGTGACCATTGTCATGTAAAATGGGTGCAAAAATAAAGGGAATAAAGCCATATTTTATTGGAGTGCAGATGATTTTAACATTTTCCCTGCAGAGAATATGATGAGATAAAGAGCACAAAAGTATGTTGTCCAGTGTTTGGACAATTCTGCAGCGAATACACCAGCCTAGGTTTGTCAGAGGAAGTGCACAATAAAAATCTTTGATTTTTGTTCATTTCAGTGCATACTCATAGAGAGTTTTGTGAATTCGAAAAATTCAAGAAATCTGTGCAGTGTCCGGCTTTGCACAGCAGCTTTGTGACTCTGACCTAGCATGATTGCTCGCATGCTCGTTGTGAACTGGTCACAATTATACCAAAAGGGTAGATACTGAAGAACCACATGCAATGGAAACGCTCACTCGAAGGAACAAATCAGGTGTCAACGGTATCAGCAAATCTCTTCCATGACTGAACACTTGGTTATGCTTCTGGGCGTCCTGGCTCTGTTGCTCCTGCTGCTTCTGCTCGATTCGACCACATGGCATAGATCTGTCTGTTGTCTAGGCGCAGGTTTTATAGAATCTTTTTTTGTAGCAACAGAATGCACATATGGAAGACTCGTAGACAATCGCAACACGTTGGAGTATGTTCCCGAACAGGTGCTGGTTATGAATGAGTGCAGTTTTTAGCTGGTGCCTGTATGTATTGGAGGGCCTGGTGGTTGAGCTGAAAGGGGCGTTCCCTAAACTGCATGGGAACTCTACTGCCCAGTGCTCGGATTTTCAAAGGGCAGCCCTGCCACCAAATGAACACACATCCAAATGTGTACACAAGATTCTTAAACGCATGCATAGCATACCCATAGAAGAAGGGTTCACACCTTGGCAGAGTCTCCCAGCATTTTCCTTCCCAGCTGGGTGTTTGGTACTGCTAAGTCATGCAATGGGCAGTGGTATGAAGCTTTATGGCTGGTGATAAGTAGTGCCTAAAACAAGATTTTATGCAATCAGCTTTGTCCGGCGAGGCCATCCTCACTAGTTAGACAAAAAAACTGAAATGTATTGATTCATTTCATTTCCAGACCTTGACACTGGGACTGTTAAAGTACACGTGGATGTTTTTTGTTGTAATTACTTAGGGGTTATCCCATATCTATTCTATGTGAGCAAGGGTGCCCAACTCGTGTCTTATATCTGAATTACTCCTCAATTTTCAGGCCTGATTCATATTTTTTTGTGAGTAGTTAATTCTTACTTCAGCCTTAGGCGTGAGGTACTCTTGGCCCCTGGAAAATCATGTGCTAGTCGCACCTACACCTAAAGTAAAACACAGTTATCCAAAGAAAATGCTTCCTACCCCTGAGATCGCACGTGGGATCTCGAAGTCCACCCTCAACGGTTTACACTGGCACTTTGTAGATGCTGTGCTCTTTGGGAATGGGAAGGTGGGTTCTCTCACTTCTGCCTTCCTCGAGTTTAAAGATGTTTACTCCTTTGAGGTTTTTCTCGGTGAGACTGAGCTGCCTCTCGCCAAAGCACTTTCTATGAAATTCCAGCTTGGGAGTTTACCAATACGGTCAGGTGCAGTGAAATGACAGCAGACCTCTTCTGATTCAAATGCCTCCTGTCCCTTTTGTCCCCAGGTTACAGAATCAATCCACCATGTTGTTATTTTTTGTCCATATTATCATGGGTACAGGAGGAAGTGGATTTTGCCACTTTGTCGTAACCTGGGGATTAGAGATATTAAAACAGCAATTAAGATTATGAGGACTAATACTTGTCAACCAATTGTATTTGTTGTTCCCCGGTTTCCTGTTAAATATGTGGAGGACTAGACAAAAAATCTAGCCTTTTGAAGAATGCTTCTCTAAGAATCTGTTATGACCCAGTGCTGCTAAAGTATGACTATATGTGTTTTTTTCTATTTTAATGTTCATTCTTTTTAGATAATGAATGCAACTATTTAAATCTTGCTATTAAATGAATTTTAGGAATTTTAACTAATTTAAATTGCTTGATTCCATGGTTTTTATCATATTGTTTGCATTGATATCTTCAATTTTTATGTGCTTTTATGGCAACTTTGTCAAGATTTACGATGATGCTTTCTAAATGAGGCATGAGTTTTAGAGTCTGATAAGAAAAAAGACGATACAATAGGTTGTACTGGGAGACTGAGGTCAGAAGTAAGATTGCAAGATAAGTAAGATACTTTGGTTTCATTAAATCAGCAGTTTAGCCACCAGACAGCATCTCCGCTCGGGCTATTTACACATACAAGGCAATCATCTGTCCCAGAGTTCCTAAGGGGTAGGGAACCACAGTTTAGAGCATGAGGTGCAAATGGCGCTTTCAATTTTAGCCCAATCATTAGATGGCCGAGAGAAGCCCTTGTTGTTCGGTGCCTGGCTAGGTTAAAACAGGGGAGGGCACCATCTGGCCCGCATATTCGCACCTTGTCAGATGCTCTGTTAATTAGGTCATTGTAGACTATTGTGCAAAACACACATCGGAAATACATTTCTGTGAGAGCGTTAAAAAACAATCCTAACATGGTTTGTCTTTTTTCCCCAACTCTTCATAAGATGATGTCGGCAGGATATATTGTACACGCGCAATATCTATATACATTCGAGTTGTTCAAACGCTCACAAATTCTACAGGCGTGCTGCCTGTAGAATTTGTGAGCGTTTGAACAGCGCATGGCGAACTGTGACGCAGCTCTTTTATTACCGTACAAGTGCACCTGTTTTTCTGTAACAGCAAAAAAGAATACAGCAACACCACCAAAGGGTGGATGCGGGCAGTGGTACTGGAACGATTTTCAGAATGATGGTGCTGCTGCCATAAATGTCATATCACTGAAGTAAGGGACTGTAAAACTTCCAAGCATCACACAAAGAACACGTGAGACAAATGAGCCATGCCGATTTAGCAGGAGAGTGATAAGGGTACGAGTTCGGTGGTGCATTTTGGATCACACTGTCGCCAGCATATCGCTAAAGCATGGTGCAGTAGCGCACTGACATTTACAGAAAGCGCATTTTAGATGGTAATGTGTGGAAAAAGGATTTCAGCATGCTACCATAAATGCCTTGATTTAATTTGATCCTATTAAAATAATCTTTGTTTCCATCACAGAATAAAAATGTACCTCATTTGTGCTTTCTTTGCTGCTGTTAGATTTTGAAATAATGGTAGTTAATTTACTGGTATTTCCATTTTTTTGTGTGTTAGAAAAAAATACCATCCTACAGCCTTTCCTTTCGCACTCTCTGTAAGCCGGCAAGATAGTCATATAGTTCAATTTACAATATTCTGTTTCTTTGCGGTTAGAGAGTGAAAAGTTAACACCAACATCCCTTTTAAAAGAATAAACATCAATGTGTCAGAAGACATAGCCTGACTTTTGACCCTTGTCTTTAAATGCATTGGAAATGTGACAAGATAGACACCAGATTTAAAGGCATCTTTACTGCTCCTTCACATTCTTAACTACAGCATGTTTGTTTTGGAGGTGCTGCATGTTAGAACCGGGGTCTCCAGTTGGCCAGGGTCAGTACCCTAGCCCAAGTAGGGACCTCTGATTCCGACAAGGTAGCTTGGCGCGAGGCAGGTAGGCACGCCTGAGGCAATGTGTAAAGTAATTGTGCAACACACATCCACACTGACACAGTAAAACACACACAAAGGAGACGCCACTTCAGTTGTATGCAAAACTCAAATGCCTTTATCTGAGGTTCAGGCAAACCTGTCAGAATGCAATGCAAATATATTCAGAACTTTCCTTGCGCATTTCAACCATAAATGACAGGTACACGTTCTGTGAGTCGCCTTCTCTAACTCTTAGCCAGTTCAGTAATAGGGAACAGGAGTCTCTTCATTTCAATCATTGGCGAAGCAAACATGGCAAGAATTACATTACATTAGCAAAGTTCCCAAACAAAGGGGGCTCAGGATGATCTCTGGGAGAGCTACGGTTAGGATAACCCCATGGAGTGCCTCCGTGTTCCTCTTGGGCACTACTGTCAGGGCAAAGCCGGGCTTGAGTGGTGTGCCCACACGCAGGGCTCCCGGCAAACGCTACCTCTCACCGGGGTCACCGGTCTGAAGACGTCCCCTCCCCCCAGTCAGCCCACTCAACACCTCTCGCGGGGCCGTTACCTGGGGAGGAGGATGGCGATGAAGGAACTCGTGGGGTTTCCCACAGCAGGGGAGCCGGTCGGGAGAGTTTGGAAGGCTCTCGCACTCTCTGGGGCTCCTCGGGACTTCACCAAGGCGGGCTACTGGTTGCCTGGCAGCACCCCGCTCCGTAACCAATCCGTGCGCGGCTCCTCCGAAATGCTGCAGATGACGCTGCAGGCCGGAGTCCTGGTTGCCAGGCGACGCTCGCTCTGCCGCACCAACCCCAGCGCGGCGTTCTCCGGGCAGCGCTGGGGATTCCCTTGGGCGCGTTCTCCCGCCCGGCGGCGGTGAATTCCTGACAGGCCGCCCTCCTCTCGGGCCTGCGGCGGTGAACTCCGGGCCACAAGCGCTTCTCCGCCACAACGCCCCAGCGACACGGCGCTCCCCGGGGCCTGGGCGACGGCGGTGATTCCCCGGCCTCCGGCGCCTCCACCACGCACCAGCGCCTCTCAGGTCAGTTTCACGCCCCCCCAGGCAGCGGTGGTGACTTCGGGGCACAGCGCTTCTTTTCCTCAACGCGTGACAGCGCTCCCAGGCAGCGGCGGTGATTTAGGAACGCAGCGCTTCCTCTCCTCAGGGCGTTGCAGCGCTCCCCAGGGGCCCGAAGCCGCGGCGTTTAACAGTACCTTGTGAGTCTCGTGCAGGTGCGGTGAATCCCCCGAGTACAGCACCGCAGGGCACGGTAGGTGCAGGTCGTGGTTGTCCCTTTTTAGGGTCTGTCTTTCAGCAGGGTAGTCCCACCTTACTGCAGGGACAGTTCTCAGCAATCAGCTCAATACCAGGAGGTCAATCCTTCCTCCTGGGGAGACACTCTGGGAGTGTTTTGGGCCACTTCTCTAGGCTGGGTCAGATCAGCAGGCAGCGGGGCGGCACACCTAGGGGGGCAGCAGCTCCTGGGAACAGTCAGCCCTGGTGGGGTGGCAATCCTGCTGACGCAGCTGTCCGCACTCCATTCCAGGTGGGTCTCTAGCCAGTAGTGTAACAGTGATATAGGGTTCCCTCCCTTTCTTTTATACCCCTAAGTCAGGTGACCTTCCAAAAAGGCGGCAACCTGGGGGGGTTGGAAGGTTCTGGAAAAATCTAGGGCTCTATGGTGTTCCCTGTCCCCTCTGTCCTGTCTGTCTACGGTGACAAGAGGCAGCGTCGTAAGGGCTACAGTAACATCCAGTCCCAGCCTAATCCAACTACTGGCACGCAGACATGACAGTGGCCTCACCGCAGTAGCAGGGTCCTGTGGCAACCATGTTTGTAAGAGAGAGCACCTGCACCTCAGCACTGTTTAGCAGCGGTAAGGTGCCCAGAGTCCTATGTCCAACAAAAAGGCGGTCAGTGAAGAGGCACAAAAAGGGGAAAAAATGTAGGGGAAGACCACCCTAGGGCTGACAGGTCTAACACGCGTCCCCCCCAGCCGAAAGTGGGGAGAGCTACCCAACCTCTAGGGAGTTCTCGTCACTAAGGCGGAAAAACCTAGAGAGACCGTCAGCATTGGCGTGGTCTACTCCGGGTCGGTGTTCCACCCTGAAGTCCATACCCTGGAGGGAAATGGACCACCTCAACAGTTTAGGGTTTTCGCCCCTCATCTGCATGAGCCAACGAAGGGGCCGGTGATCGGTCTGAATCAGGAAGTGAGAGCCAAAGAGGTATGGCCTCAGCTTCTTCAAGGCCCAGACCACCGCAAAAGCTTCTCTTTCGATCGTACTCCACCGTTGTTCCCGGTGGAGTAGCCTCCTGGATATGAAGGCCACGGGTTGGTCCAGGCCCTCCTCGTTGAGTTGCGAGAGTACCGCCCCAATGCCATGTTCAAAGGCGTCAGTTTGAACAATAAACTCCTTAGAGAAGTCCAGGGCCCTGAGCACCGGGGCAGTGCACACAGCTTGCTTGAGGGAATCAAAAGCTTTCTGGCAAGCTTCGGTCCAAATCACTTTCTTTGGTTGTTTCTTGGAGGTTAGCTCCGTCAGTGGGGCCACAATGCTGCCATACTCCTTGACAAAGCGGCGGTAGTAACCAGTGAGGCCCAGGAAAGCCCTGACCTCCGTCTGGGTTTTGGGAGGCTCCCAGGTGAGGATGGTTTCGATCTTGGCTTGTAGGGGTTGCACCTTACCCCCGCCCACCAGGTGTCCGAGGTATACTACGGACCCTTGTCCAATCTGGCATTTGCTGGCCTTGATGGTCAGGCCCACCTGCTGCAGGGCCTGTAGCACCTCCCGAAGGTGGCACAGATGTTCTTGCCAGCTGCCGATGAAGATGGCTATGTCGTCCAGGTAGGCAGCAGAAAAGGCCTCTAGGCCGGACAGTACCCGGTTCACCAACCGCTGAAATGTAGCAGGAGCGTTTTTCAGTCCAAAGGGCATCACTTTAAACTGGAAGTGGCCCTCCGGGGTGGAAAAAGCAGACTTCTCTCTGGCTCCTTCCGTCAGGGCGATCTGCCAGTACCCGGACGTGAGGTCGAAGGTACTCAAATATCGGGAAGCGCCCAGCCGATCAATGAGCTCATCCGCCCTAGGGATGGGATGAGCGTCCGTCTTGGTCACAGAATTTAATCCTCGGTAATCCACACAGAACCGAAGTTCAGGTGTGGTGCCTGGTGGGGCCGCTTTGGGTACCAACACCATCGGACTGGCCCAGGGGCTACCTGAAGGCTCGATCACCTCCAACTCCAGCATCTTAGCAACCTCACTCTGGATGCTGGCCTTCACCTTATCCGACAGCCTGTAAGACTTGGTTTTAACAGGGGGGCTGTCCCCCATGTCCACATCATGGGTACACAGGTGGGTAATTCCAGGAGTGAGTGAGGGAGAACAAGGGAGAACAAAGAAGAGTACAGTCCCTCTGTTGCTCAAGGGTCAAGGACGGGGAGAGAACCACTCCCTCCACCGATCCATCTTTCTCTTGGGACGCCAGAAGGTCCGGAAGAAACTCGCTCTCCTCCTCCTCGCTCCCATCTGTCACCATCAGGAGGGTAAGCTCAGACCTCTCCTGGTGTGGCTTGAGGCGGTTGACATGCAACACTCGGTGGGGTTGCCTCGGGGTCTTAAGATCCACTACGTAAGTGGCCTGGCCCTTCTTCTCCAGTATTTCATACGGGCCAGTCCATCTGTCCTGGAGGGCGCTAAGCTCTCCGGGCTCCATGACCCACACCTTCTGTCCAGTATCCAACTCCACAGGATGGGCATTCCGGTCATACCACTCTTTCATGACCTCCTGGCTGGCCTCCAAGTTGTCCGATGCCTCCTTCCACAGCTTCGCCATCTGGCTGCGGAACGCCACCATGTAGCTCACCACGTCTTGGGGAAGCCTCCTAGGAGGCTTCTCCCACCCCTCCTTCACCAGGCTGAGAGGTCCCCTGACAGGGTGCCCGTACAGCAGCTCAAAGGGGCTGAAGCCCACCCCCTTCTGCGGCACCTCTCGGTAAGAAAACAACAGGCAGGGCAAGAGGACGTCCCACTTCTTCCTCAGGCCCTCAGGCAGACTCCTGATCATGCCTTTCAGAGTCTTGTTGAACCTCTCAACAAGCCCGTTGGTCTGGGGGTGGTAAGGGGTGGAGAACTTGTAAGTCACCCCACACTCCTTCCACATGGCCTGCATATAGGCGGACATAAAGTTGGTGCCCCTGTCCGACACCACAACCTTGGGGAAACCCACCCGGGTAAAAATCCCCATCAGGGCCCGCGCCACCGCAGGTGCAGTGATGGTCCTCAGAGGGATAGCCACCGGGTGGTGTGGTCCACTAGAACCAGGATAAACCGGTGACCAGCAGCAGTCGGCGGGTCTAGAGGTCCAACAATGTCGATGCCCACCCGTTCAAAGGGGGTACCAACGACCGGTAGTGGTTCCAGGGGGACCTTCAATTTGGTCCCGGTCTTCCCGCTAGCTTGACAGGTCACGCAAGTCCTGCAAAAAGTATCAGAGGCAATCCTCATCCTGGGCCAATAGAAATGTGGGACTAGACGAGCAAAGGTTTTGTCTTGGCCCAAGTGTCCCGCCAAGGGAATCTCATGTGCCAACTCCAGCAAAAAGGCCCGATAGCATTGGGGGACCACTAAGGCCCTGAATGACCCATGCACCGGAGCCTTGGGCTCACTGTAAAGGAGGTCGTCCTCCCAATAAATGTGGTAATTTCCAGACACATTTCCAGCTGCTTGGGCTTCGGCCTGTCGCTGCATGCCCTCAAGAGTGGGGCATTCCTTCTGTGCCCGGCAAAACTCCTCCCGGGTAGGCCCTCCTTCCACCAGCCACTCTGCAGGGGTTGGCAAGTCCCCCTCGGGAACAACGTCACCCTCCGTGGACTCCGGTGCGACCACCGCAGGTGCCCCATCCATCTCACGTGGTGCGTTCTGCACAGCGTTTTCCTTGCTAGCAGCTGGCTGGGCCATTGTCTCAGGCTCCAGCCCTGGTTGACTCCCTCGCCGGGCAGCCATGGACCGTGTAATCGCACAGGTCCATTCTGGTAATCCCAGCATCTCTGCCTGTGCTTTGAACTCTACCTCCTTCCAGGCAGTATGCTCAAGATCATTCCCCAACAGACAGTCGACTGGCATGGCAGGGCTCACTGCAACTCTCAAAAGGCCTGAAACCCCTCCCCACTCAAAGGGAACTTGGGCCACGGGGTAGTGACCCACACTGTTGTCAGCCATCACAACCGGGTGGAATACATCAGGAATCACTTGCTCCGGGGACACCAGCTGTCTCCTTACCATCGTCATGCTGGCACCTGTGTCCCTCAGAGCCTCCACCCCCGACCATTGAGGGTGACCCACTGCCTATACTTGGTAGTATTTGCGGGCACATGGATCGTTGGGACCATCTCACTGTCTCCCAGGGATACTAGGGTCAACCCTGCCCACTCCCCCCCATTATCTAGGGGCAGCTCCTCCCCCAGCGCTACACTCGCCACCCCGAGGTTCTTACCTCCAGTAGGGGCGGGGGTCCTTTTTCGACACTTGGGATCCCCCTTGTAGTGTCCAACCTCCCCACACTCATAGCACCGGACAGTTCTGGGCTGCTGACCTTTGTCAGGATAAGTGGGCTTCTGGTAGCCAGATTGGGGCTGGGATCCAAATCCTCTCCCTTGCGATCTGTTTTGGGGGCCTTTGGAGAACTCCTTCTTTTTATCTCCCCCCTCTCTCTTCTGGGTGAAACCCTGTCCACCCTTTTGGGGGTCCCCCCCAGATCCCCTGTTGGACACCCTGGTGCTGACCCAGGTGTCTTCCTCCTCCGCAAGCTCCCTCGGATCGGTCAGCTTGCGGTCAACCAGGTGTTAGCGCAGCTCTGGAAAACATTTCTCTAGAAGGTGCTCTCTTAGGAACAAATCATACAGCCCTTCATAATCAGTTACCTCGCTGCCCCGCACCCAACCCTCCAATGCTTTGCGAGCGTAATCCAGGAAATCTACCCAGTTCTGTGTGGGAAGTTTGTGGCTATTCCTAAACTTCTGCCTATACTTCTCAGGGGTAAGACCAAACTTCTTGACTAACACTTCCCTCATAACAGGATAGTTGGTCTGATCTGCCTTGTCTAGTGTAAGGAGTGTGTCCCTCCCCACCGGAGGCATGTACCTGTACAGGCTACCCCCCTGTCATAAGGTTTCTGCACATACAGAGCTATGCACAGGATAATAGGACCTCGGAATATAGTGGTGAGCCAACCATAGACATTAGCACCCAAAACCCCAACCCAACTAGCCTTAGCGTCCCATTAGCATCAATGTACCAATGATTAGACAACCCAGAACACAGTATCTCTCTCTCAGGACTTGCAGAGGCAAGAACACTCTTTCCTCACTCACTCGTACCTGTCCACAACGTGCGTAATAAGAGACACTGTATAACTCAAAACGTTTATTTCGACTTACGTGCTCTAAGATACAGTACACGTGTCAGTACTACTAGCATAATACATATGAATAATATACTCAGCATAGTTACAACTCCATAGAATACGAACGGGGAAAGCATCTCATAAAGCAGTGGATATATGTCTAACTAACATTACCACCCTCCCCGTGCTAGAAGCTAGTTTATTAAACAAATAGAAGACCTTTGGGCTTTGACTAGCGAACCCCCATACCTCAGTCTCTAGATGCAAAACTACATCAGCAGACAATCACAGCTCTTCTCTCTGGAAAGGTCGCCTCCAAAGTGCTTTAGCGCGGGCGAACCGTATTATTAAAAGCACACTAATTTCTCCATGGCAGCTGTACATGGTGTTATGTCTAGGTGCGAGGGACGGGCCAAATCAGTAAGAACCAGGGACGTGTTATTCGACCTTGTAACTGTTGTTCAGACTGAGCCCAAAGGGAACAGGAGAAAAGGTGAGAAACAGAAAATGCAGACAGTTGTAAAATAACTTGGCAGAAGCAGAGGGCGACAGAACAACGGCTAAGAGTAACGTGCGCAAAAGTCATCATGGCAGCCAGGCCCGTGTCAACGTATCCAGGCAGGCCAGGAGGCCACAAACCACAAGACACCCTCCCCTGGACAGTCCATCGGCCAAGACCAAAAACGAAGACAGAGTTCCAAACACCTGAGCAGAACAGAGGCGTCCACAGTGGAAGAAGTGGAACGTGGCAAGGTAGCAAAAAAGTCAGCGAGGCAGTCCACTGACAGTGAACGGCAAATCAATCCAAAAACGTGGAAGTGCAGAAAAGCGCTATACTGTCCAAGAGGACATCATTGGAATCGTCAAAAAACGTAGACGCCATCCAGTCCAACAGGTCAAAGCTGCAGGAATGTTCCTCAGAAATTGGAGCATCCAAAAGCAATGCGGGACAGCTTGCATGATATTCAATATAACTTCGTTGTAGGAGATTCTGAGCAGCCGCCCAGATATTCCATTGTGCCAAAATCCCCAGTGCAGCTGCACGCATCATAAAGCCAGCAACGGAACAGTCCCGTTCATGGGCCTCTAAGGGACCCACCAACCGAACAAAATCCGGAACAGACAATGACGAATTGGAGAGGCAATAATCCATGGTCCATGTGAAAGGACAGCGGATGCAAGACATCACAGGTTGCACGCAAGTGAAATACGCAAAGCGAAAAGAAAGGGTGTAGGACCCACTGATAGTCGCCAAGGGCAGTACATCGAAGCCAACCAGAAGTCGCTCACGGAGCAGCTGGAGGCGTCCGGGATCGAGAAGGGCCCAGTGGTGAGCAGCCATTGCGCAGAAAACAGACCAACAGCAAGACACCAGCCGCCAAAGCGAGGATTAATGGGAAACCACCAAAGACGCTAGAAAAAATAGAATGTATGAACGCCGGTATCACACCGAAAATAGTTTGGAAGGTGGACACCAAGCCGGACCCTACAATCTTAAAAAAATGCACTAGACCCTCAGTGTTAGATGCGTTAAAAATACGATGAACTAACTCCCCGAAATGTTGGGGAGGTTGGTGTTCAAAAGGGCCTGTATTTCACTGTGGGTACTCGCCACCTGGAGAACGAATGTCTCCCGGGCGGACGTGAGCGTAACCTCCTCGTTCAATAAAAGGGCCTTTATTCTGCTCAACTTATTGAAATCTGCTTCCATGGTAGGAATGGAAGGCCAAATAGAGTTATCAACGATGTCATGAGGGGAGGAAAAAGCACATTCTTGCAGCAGACAACTCTGTGTGAGACCGTAACAATATACGGAATACCAGCCTGTAGGCCACAACAGTCTTCGTTATTTAAAAGCAAATAGCTACCGTTAGTAAGCAAATTAAAAGTAGGAGAAATAGCAAGAGCAGGAATACCCTTTAGCACACATGCAAGATTCGGAACTGAAACGCTACAAGCCCCGTGCAATTTAATATGTTTACAAATAAGCGATTGACCCACAGTTGAATCACAAGACTCCCCCGTGAGAAACACTTCCTTGCCGTCTCTAAGGCATTTATACATGAAAGGCAAGGACCAGAGTTCATGCAGGAAAGCACTACCCAAAGGCTGGAAACGGCCCACAGGATAATGTTTCATGCCCGAGCTAAATTCAAACAAGGAAAAAGGTAAAGCGATAACCCCATGAACTAGCCACACAGCAGAATCTAGTTCCGCTACAGAGAATGGTAAAGGATCCACTTTCTCGATATGTAACAAAGTGTAAGATGCATCTTTCATGGACATGAACTGCTGTTTGTCAGTCAAATTAAAAGGCAGAAAAAGGGCAGTGGTGTTCAAAAAATTCCAAGGAACTTTACCTAACTTAAGGGTTTGCAAAGTCCACGCAAACTGCATCACTGAACGCAATTGATTCTAATGTGTAAATGCGGGAAGACAGGGTATTTATACTATTGTCAACAACAGCAAGCACCTTTTCCAAATTTGCTTGGTCTATTTCCCGAAGACGGGAAGCAGCTTCCATTTGTGACAGCTTCCAGAGTTCATTATATGCTTCATAAATGAATCTCTTCGGTCGGGGACCACGAGGTCCCAAGATAAAATCGGACAAATCAATAGTGCTTGATAGGAGGGACAAATGTTTCTTAACAGAGTCTAAGGACGAATGTTGTAGCCATTGTTTACATAATTTACCAACTGAATACGTGGTGACAGTACGAGTTTCAGCAAATCTTGGATCAGGCTTGTCCTGTATGTAGCCAGGAACTGTGCCATGAAAACGCAGTTGGCATGCATTCGATGATATGGGCCATGCCAACCAGGGTGACTTCATCAGTGCAGAAACGTTAAAGGAGTTGTTTTGAAACTGAGCCTGCAACGTCATAAGGGACATATTAAAACGCAAGCTATCATTTGGAGAACTCGACAAGGATGGGATAGCTGGCGCATTTAGTTGTTTAATTGTAGCCAACCCCCAACACGTGGTTTGATGAATGGAAGCATTTAGAAACAGAATTTGGGCCGGGATAAGGCAAGCGCGGTGCAAGGCCTCGGTGCCTTGCACCTGCCATGGCTTTGAACCCCAGATTGATTTTAAATCCACTGTGTCTTTCCAATACTCATAACCACCCACCGCCAAGGCGCTCAAAAAGGAACCCGAATACAGTAATTTGGTGTGGGTCAACATTATTTTTTGTGTCAATGGGGTTTTCAATTTAAAATAATAGGACCCAGGGTTCGATCGATTAAAATCAGTGAAATAGGTGAATTTATTTCGAAGAGTCTGGGAGCTACCTGGTATGGGGTTTGGGCAATGTTCCCATTGGGTGTAAGTAACAGGGCTGCGTAGTGCACTCGGTTTGTGGAGAAAATGGTTGCCCCAATGCTGGTAACAATACAGATCGGCATAATTCGCAGAATTCATATACAAATCTTCAGCATTAAAGGAAGCATAATATTTTAAATCAGCAAACAATGCTTCAACGGCATGCACATCCCAGTCATCAGAATGAATATTACTTTTTACTACATCACCCATTGAGACTCGAAGGACATTTGGTACATTAATAATTTCTGTCGGGCCATGGATCTGAAAGTTTACCGCATCCCATACGATGCCATCAGCAACTGGAAACGCAGAAATGTTCACAAATGTGTGGTCACGCTTCATGATGTGTGAAGAGGAATGTGGAGCCAAAGTTCCAGCAACACTGTTCACTGCAGAGCGTTCAGGTAAATAGTGACCATTGATGAGTAGAAAAAACACTGTGACAAAGCCAATGGACATGAACAAAAATATCAAGAAAAGCACCATCCATAAATATGTCCAAGGTGGAATCAAAAAATTGTCTCTAAACCAGGATACAAAAAGACTAAACTTGGACGGGACCGTTGATGAGGTGGAATCCGAGTCAAAGGAATAACGTGTCGGGCTCAGTGGCGTTGTTGGTTGGTGTGCCACCGACTCCGTGGCGGGATAGGTATATTCGTCCTCGTCTATGCAGGGGGAGACAGGGGGTTCAAATATGTTTTCAGGCAAATCGACCATCTCCATGGTAACATCAGTGACCATTCGGGCAGGAGTGCCTCGAACACATGTCCGATAAATGGCAGGACAAGAGACCGCTGGTGTGACACTATTCAGGATCGGCCAGATGTTGTAGCTTGACATTTTCCATTGAGATGTATCTGTTCTCCTTGCGACCAGGAAGCGGTGGTAAGATTACTGTACGTGTTCCCTTCAAGCCCAGGACTGGAACCGGTGCACGAAAAGAGGGGCCGAATTCTTTTTTGTTCTCCACTTTCTCTCGAACCAGGTCGCCAATCTTCGGAAGCCAGCCGGCAACCGGAATCTGCAGAGCAGGGTCTGTGGCTGAAGGCAAATGTGCAATCGCAAGTTTGTCTCGGGCTTCTTGTAAGTCCTGCAACATAGTAGAATGGTTATCTACATCAAACTTGGCGGATTGCGCCGCCATGTCTAGACCATCAAGGTCAGGCACAAACATTCGTATGCCAAAGAGCATTTCGTAAGGGGTCCGCCCACCCAGAGGTCTTCTAGGGAGATTATTAAGTGCACGCTGAACGGTATACAAGTGGGCCAGCCAGTTCCTGCCAGTACCTATAACTCTAGCTGTCAAGGATTGCTTTAAGTCACGGTTCATTCGTTCAACGATAGAGTTGCCCTCAGGCCTATACGGAGACGAAAATTTCACCCGCACCTCCAAGGAGCCCATTGCGTCCTTGTAAGCCTTAGAGGCAAACGCCGGACCTTGGTCAGAATGGAAGGTGCCGCATGCAAAAATTCCCACAAAGACACGCAAATCCCTGATGACATTTCGAGCGTCAGCACTCCGTTGTGGCCAGACCCAAATGAACCGTGTGCACGAGTCCACTGCCACTAAGATATATTTATAGGCAGTGTCCGATGAAAATGGACCGCAGTGATCCAAGTAAACACACCCCAAGGGTCTGTTTGAAATTCCAAGCGAGGTCTAAGGTGGACGTGTGACCGTGGAAGGCTTGATCTGTTGACAAACGTCACAGGAAAGCACATAAGTACGGGTATCTTTATATAAACCACGCCACCAGTAACGCTGCTGCAAAATGGAAATTGTCGCAGACACACCAGCATGAGCCGAAGCCATGCCTTCGTGTGCTGCCGCTATCAAGGAAAGTCTGCGGTCCGCGTTGGGGATCAGCCGATCACCAACGTCAGGTATTGTTACATAAGGAGCCTGATCGGGACCTAACTGGTAAGAATATTTGGAAGGGAAACCTCTAGGGTAATTCATTCCTTCTTTTGTTGCAGCAATAGCTGCCAAGATATCAGTGTCTATTTTAGACATGGATCTAGTAACTGCTGCTACTGAACACGTGACTACTACTGATCTGGCAGCTTCATCTGCCAGAATGTTACCAACAGCGTGTGCGCCCACCCGCCGATGGCCTAGGGTGTGAACCACCTGCGTGAGTGGCAGACGTCGTTGTATTTCTGCCACTCGAACCCAAAGCGTTTTATGCTTGATTGTGTTGCCTTTAGCGTCTCTATAGTCATTTTGCGACCAAAAGAACAGATTGTCATTGTATGATTGAACACAGTAGTAAGAATCGCACACGATTAAAGTGGTCACATCAGGATTTACGAACTCAAGCGCAAGCACTAATGCACGCAACTCGGCCAATTGTGCGGTACTGTCCCCGAGTGTCTGTGTATGCACCACAGTGGATTTGAGCTTTCCGTTCACAAACGTACCTGCAACAATAGCACATGCGGCTGAATAAGCATGCTTGGACCCCGTGGCCGGTTGTGCCGAACCATCGGTGTAGATCACACAGTCGTAATCCTCAAGCGGCAATAAAGACAAAGGAGGAGGATGAATGTATTCATACTGTAAAAACTCCTGAGTCTGAAGTGAAGAGTCGAAAATGAAAGTGACATCCGGAGACGTCAAAGATGTTGCCCATTGAATCCAACGGGGGGCAAAGCTTTAGAGTTCGGTACACTTGCTTTGGTCACTGCCTCTAGAGCAGGATATGGTGTTACCACCAAAATGCGTTTTCCCTGTGCCAGTGCGCGCTCCTTCAGGATCGCCATTTGCACTGCAGTCAGAACTTTCTCCACAGATGAAAACCGCATTTCTGCGGAGGTGTACAGATGTGACTTGTATGCGATGTTTACTGTATCACCTTCATTAAAGGTTAAGTACGTGAAACCCACTGCCCCTGGAATGATTCTAATCACCAGGTTTGTATGGTTATCACGCGTCAAAAGGTATTTAGACTCAAGAAGGTCTGTCTGCAAAGACTGCAGAATGGAGGTATGCTCCGGAAGCCAGCAAGACTTCGAAAAAGTAGGTTGTATCAAGGCATACAATTGCTTGATACGCTGGGCGTATTCGGGAATGTATGTACGTCCGAAGTTTAGAAAGCCCAGCAATGACTGAAGTTTCTTCAGATTAGTAGGAGGGCACAGAAGTGCACATTTCTCCAGAAAATGGGGGGTTAAACCCTTACCTTCATTGTTGAGCTCATAGCCCAAAAACAAAACGGTAAATTCAGCAATATGAGATTTGGCAAAGTTAATTTTGTAACCTTGAACCGCAAATTCAAGAATAATGCGGTCTACCCGGGTTAGATGCGGAAACAATTCGTCGTCCGTCAGATAAATGTCATCCACGTACGAACAGGCGTCTGGATCAATGCCGTCTAACAAAGAGACAACACGAGCGGCGAACACGCCTGGACTATTTTTGTAGCCCATAGGAAGACGCCTGAATTTGAACATTTTACCACCGGATGTAAAAGCGCACCATTGGCCACTCTCCGGGGCTAAGTTGTGCGTGTAGAATCCATTTGACTGTCTATAAGCGCAGAACTATGGGTGTTTTGCACCGCAAAGGTCCGACAATGAGAGTTCAAATGCCGGTAATCCAATACTAAGCGGTACGATCCATCGGGTTTAGAAACCGCGAAAAGGGGATTGTTCATAGGTGATATACAGGGTTCAATTACTCCCTGATATTCCAACTGAGTCAGAATTTCGGAAACGGGGCCTTTGGCTTCACGTTTTATGGGATATTGGGGTTGTGGCTGCGGTAGTGACCGCAAAGGTATTTCATGGGGGGGAGAATCTTCGTCCCAGCCCACGTGATTGCGGAATAACGCAGGAGCCAGGGACACAGCCCACTCTGCTGCAAGAGCCTCCGCTTTGTCCTTTGGGACATGTCGAGAAAAGCTCGGAAGGATTACCTCCTCCCCTTTACGCGCAGCAAGAACGAATGGGGGTGGCCAATCCGCCTCTGCTAACAAAATGTCATATGAAGAGGTCAGATTTTCCCAAAAAATCCCTTTAATTACACGCTGTATATCACCTTCAATTTGGATGACAATATTAAATAGTCTGTCAGGGGTGCCACTCTGGTGTCTGCTGTTTCGACAGTAATGAATGTTTCAGTTGCTGTCGCCTCCATATGAGGACGTAGCGCCTCCCGCACTATGGTAACTTCCGCGGCACTGTCTAGGAGGGTTACTGCCCACGTCCAATTCAGGAGCCTCATTCTCACCGTCTGTGGCATATTTCGCTGTTACAGCGGCAACTTTCTTCTTCTGAAATTGTGGTCGAAAACGTTGAGCGTCTTCCGCTTTTCCTCTGACTTGTTGTCGAGGCTGGTCTCGTCCCTGGGGAGCCTCTCGGTCCCTTCCTCTATCCTGGCGGTCTCCTCCACCGGCCTGTGACGATGTCTGTGCCTGTGAAGAACGAGGAGAACGCGCATCAGGGATCTGAAACCTATCCGGTGACTTAATTCTCGCTCTATCGCGTAAATCATAAGTACGCTCAGAAGAAACTGAAACCGGGATGCTCCTCTCGACCCCGGCTTCTTTTGTTGCTTACCCTGTTTTTTCAGCCTCCAGCTCTTTTTAGTGAAGACTGGTTTCTCATCTTTCTCAGATTGAGATTTGGTTTGTTGCTGTTGTGTTTGTGATTGTGTTTGCTGTTTTGCAAAAGGCTTGTTACCCAGGCTATTTCTACCAATAGTTTTGTAAGCCTGAGTAATAATTTTCGGTAATTCGCGAGGCCTGTCCAATTCTGGGACCAGAGCCAAAGCGTTAGCTACTTGAAAGTTCACTGCATCGCCCTTGACATTCGCAAGGATCAGCTCAGCTACTACTTCAAACACTCCCACCAGTCTCATCCCTAATTCCACAGCCGCTTCAGGGCCATGTTCATCCTGTACTTTTTAATTACAGAGGGGATAACCGTCATGGAAGGAGTACCAAAACATTTAGAATATACTGCTGCGAATACCTTACCCCAGTTGTCACATGCTGTCAACTCGGGAATTAAGTCTTTGGCAAACTAATCGTTAAGATACGATGTTTATCCACTGGGGTTGTATGTGGAAAAACTGCCTCCAACTGATCAAACTTTTCTGCAAGCCAATAAGGAAAATCATCCTTATTTTGTGGACGTTTGCCCATCACCGAATTCACCATGACAGGACTTATGGTCACTCCGCCTGCAGCAGCGGGTTGGCCGGCAACTCCAGGAGCGGCTCCATGGATGCTGCCTGTAACATATCGCACTAAAGCTCGATGCACCTGCACCAAGGCCGCATACATAGTGCGTAGTTCCGCGACTGGTATAGTCATATAACGCGGATGTGGGGTGTACCCGGCCAAAACAGGCCAAGTGGCCCCCTCAATAGATAAGGGGCCTAAACAAACCGTGGTAGTCGGTTGTGGGAGGGCGCCATTAAACCAAACACGGTGTTGCCAAGCCGTGAGCGGTACTTCAAGAGTAGTATACGGTCGATAGACAGCGGGGACGTTAGTGGGTTCATATTCATGGAACAGATTATCGTTCGCGTCCACCGCTGGAAAAGTGATCCAAGAGTAGAACACCTCAAAGTGGAAAGCCGGATCGGCTTGAACCACAAAGACTAGTTCAACTCCCGCGTCTGGCACTCCATACACCCGTAAGTGATCCCGGAGTGCCGTGCGGCTATGCGCCGCTATGTCTATACCCGCCATTACTAACGGGTTTATTCAACAAACTTACACGAGGCAGCACAAAAAGGGTTATGTTTAAGAAACCTTTTTTATTAACATCAAGCTTGAAAGAACCTACAAAATCTGCAATATAGGAGGTATCGCCGTCACACACGCTTCCGGAAGCGTACGTGAGGGTATTGTGGACAAGCACAAGTACTACTCAAGCGTCCCGCAGATAAGCCGCCCCACTCGTTGGTCGCGCCATGTCATAAGGTTTCTGCACATACAGAGCTATGCACAGGATAATAGGACCTCGGAATATAGTGGTGAGCCAACCATAGACCTTAGCACCCAAAACCCCAACCCAACTAGCCTTAGCGTCCCATTAGCACCAATGTACCAATGATTAGACAACCCAGAACACGGTATCTCTCTCTCAGGACTCGCAGAGGCAAGAACACTCTTTCGTCACTCACTCGTACCTGTCCACAACGTGCGTAATAAGAGACACTGTATAACTCAAAACGTTTATTTCGACTTACGTGCTCTAAGATACAGTACACGTGTCAGTACTACTAGCATAATACATATGAATAATATACTCAGCATAGTTACAACTCCATAGAATACGAACGGGGAAAGCATCTCATAAAGCAGTGGATATATGTCTAACTAACATTACCACCCTCCCCGTGCTGGAAGCTAGTTTATTAAACAAATAGAAGACCTTTGGGCTTTGACTAGCGAACCCCCATACCTCAGTCTCTAGATGCAAAACTACATCAGCAGACAATCACAGCTCTTCTCTCTGGAAAGGTCGCCTCCAAAGTGCTTTAGCGCGGGCGAACCGTATTATTAAAAGCACACTAATTTCTCCATGGCAGCTGTACATGGTGTTAAGTCTAGGTGCGAGGGACGGGCCAAATCAGTAAGAACCAGGGACGTGTTATTCGACCTTGTAACTGTTGTTCAGACTGAGCCCAAAGGGAACAGGAGAAAAGGTGAGAAACAGAAAATGCAGACAGTTCTAAATAACTTGGCAGAAGCAGAGGGCGACAGAACAACGGCTAAGAGTAACGTGCGCAAAAGTCATCATGGCAGCCAGGCCCGTGTCAACGTATCCAGGCAGGCCAGGAGGCCACAAACCACAAGACACCCCCAGTAACACTCGGGGACCCCATGGGCTTTTAAGGACACCTCATAGGCCGCTAGCCACTTGTCAATATCATCCCCCACATTAAAAATGGCCACACCATCTTTAGGCATATAGAACCTGGACTCCCGTGAAGCTTCAGTAGGTACGCTGCCACCATTCGTGTTGCTGTTAGCCCCTATTTGTAGGGCTCTGATTTCCAGCTCCTTCAGGCTGAGCTCATGGGTAAGCTTTCTTTCCTCCATAGCCAGCCTCCTCTCTTCACGCTCCTTCTCTAACCTAGCAAGCTCTAGTTTAAGCGGTCTCTCCTCCCTCCTGTCCTCTAATTCTTCTGAAGACAAGCTCCTCACTGAGACACTACTGCCTGCCCTTGAACCCATTCCCGCCCCTGGCAATACATTGTCGCTAGTATCTATATGGAGTAGGTCCAGCTCTCCTGGAGCGTCACGCTCTAGCCGCCCCTCATCCCCTCTCCCTTCCGGGTGGGCCAATGCCCATGCTCTCAAGGATTTTTGAAGCTCCTCTCTCTTGGGGCCTCGCTTGAAGAACACCCCTTTCCCCTGGCAGAACTCCTTGAGCTGCACCACCGTGTACGTTTCCAGGTTGGCCAGCTCGAATTCCATCTTGCTAGTTAGGGCCTCAGACATTCTCAGGGAAAACCACTGGGACTTAGGCAACAGGCTTTAAACAGAGCATTTACAATCAGGCAGTCGGGGAGACTTTCGAGCTTGCGTTGCGTCAGGCGTGAGTTTGTGGTGCGCACTGAGTCACTGTGGGGTGTTGCACAAGCACAAGTCCTAATCCCACCGCTGAACACCAATGTTAGAACCGGGGTCTCCAGTTGGCCAGGGTCGGTACCCTAGCCCAAGTAGGGACCTCTGATTCCGACAAGGTAGCTTGGCGCGAGGCAGGTAGGCACGCCTGAGGCAATGTGTAAAGTAATTGTGCAACACACATCCACACTGACACAGTAAAACACACACAAAGGAGACGCCACTTCAGTTGTATGCAAAACTCAAATGCCTTTATCTGAGGTTCAGGCAAACCTGTCAGAATGCAATGCAAATATATTCAGAACTTTCCTTGCGCATTTCAACCATAAATGACAGGTACACGTTCTGTGAGTCGCCTTCTCTAACTCTTAGCCAGTTCAGTAATAGGGAACAGGAGTCTCTTCATTTCAATCATTGGCGAAGCAAACATGGCAAGAATTACATTACATTAGCAAAGTTCCCAAACAAAGGGGGCTCAGGATGATCTCTGGGAGAGCTACGGTTAGGATAACCCCATGGAGTGCCTCCGTGTTCCTCTTGGGCACTACTGTCAGGGCAAAGCCGGGCTTGAGTGGTGTGCCCACACGCAGGGCTCCCGGCAAACGCTACCTCTCAAAGGGGTCACCGATCTGCAGACGTCCCCTCCCCCCAGTCAGCCCACTCCACACCTCTCGCGGGGCCGTTACCTGGGGAGGAGGATGGCGGTGAAGGAACTCGTGGGGTTTCCCACAGCAGGGGAGCCGGTCGGGAGAGTTTGGAAGGCTCTCGCACTCTCTGGGGCTCCTCGGGACTTCACCAAGGCTGGCTCCGGGTTGCCTGGCAGCACCCCGCTCCGTAACCAATCCGTGCGCGGCTCCTCCGAAATGCTGCCGATGGCGCTGCAGGCCGGAGTCCCAGTTGCCAGGCGACGCTCGCTCTGCCGCACCAACCCCAGCGCAGCGTTCTCCGGGCAGCGCTGGGGATTCCCTTGGGCGCGTTCTCCCGCCCGGCCGGCGGCGGTGAATTCCTGACAGGCCACCCTCCTCTCGGGCCTGCGGCGGTGAACTCCGGGCCACAAGCGCTTTTCCGCCACAACGCCCCAGCGACACAGCGCTCCCCGGGGCCTGGGCGACGGCGGTGATTCCCCGGCCTCCGGCGCCTCCACCACGCACCAGCGTCTCTCAGGTCAGTTTCACGCCCCCCCCAGGCAGCGGTGGTGACTTCGGGGCACAGCGCTTCTTTTCCTCAACGCGTGACAGCGCTCCCCAGGTAGCGGCGGTGATTTAGGAACGCAGCGCTTCCTCTCCTCAGCGCGCGACAGCGCTCCCCAGGGGCCCCAAGCCACGGCGTTTAACAGTACCTTGTGAGTCTCGTGCAGCGGCGGTGAATCCCCCGAGTACAGCACCGCAGGGCACGGTAGGTGCAGGTCATGGTTGTCCCTTTTTAGGGTCTGTCTTTCAGCAGGGTAGCCCCACCTTACTGCAGGGACAGTTCTCAGCAATCAGCTCAATACCAGGAGGTCAATACTTCCTCCTGGGGAGACACTCTGGGGGTGTTTTGGGCCACTTCTCTAGGCTGGGTCAGATCAGCAGGCAGCGGGGCGGCACACATGGGGGGCAGCAGCTCCTGGGAACAGTCAGCCCTGGTGGGGTGGCAATCCTGCTGACGCAGCTGTCCGCACTCCAGTTCAGGTGGGTCTCTAGCCAGTAGTGTAACAGTGATATAGGGTTCCCTCCCTTTCTTTTATACCCCTAAGTCAGGTGACCTTCCAAAAAGGCGGCAACCTGGGGGGGTTGGAAGGTTCTGGAAAAATCTAGGGCTCTATGGTGTTCCCTGTCCCCTCTGTCCTGTCTGTCTACGGTGACAAGAGGCGGGGTCGTAAGGGCTACAGTAACATCCAGTCCCAGCCTAATCCAACTACTGGCACGCAGACAGGACAGTGGCCTCACCGCAGTAGCAGGGGCCTTTGGCAACCATGTTTGTAAGAGAGAGCACCTGCACCTCAGCACTGTTTAGCAGCGGTAAGGTGCCCAGAGTCCTATGTCCAACAAAAAGGCGGTCAGTGAAGAGGCACAAAAAGGGGGAAAAATGTAGGGGAAGACCACCCTAGGGCTGACAGGTCTAACACTGCAGCACCCCCTCGTTCCTACTATCAGCACCTATGGATGTGGGTAGAGGCTGTTGACTCCTGGAAGTCCTTCCACCCCACCATCTTCCGGTCAAGTGGTCTGTACCTTCTTTTGATGTCTGCATTGTTCAGAGTAGGAGACCTCCTCACCCCAAAGTTCATATTTTATCTCTAAAACAATGCCCTTTCAATAAAGCTGATAAAAGGACAGGGTGGACGTTTTCTTGAGGCCCTAGAGATAGAGGTTATGATGACACAGTCCGTTATACTAGCAAGCGAGACATCTGTAATGGAATCTAACATGAATAGCAGCATGAACATGGCATTGTGACAGGAAGTAGCTGGGAGTGTAGCTCCTCAGGGGCTCCAAGTTTCAGGGTTACCTTTGATTTGTCTCCTAAACAGATGCTCAGATTAACTCTGAGTAAAAGCTGGTGTGTTTTTGTGGCTACAACTGTCCACAGTGGCAAGGTGTGTCACTATGATTGTGCTGGCCTTGGGAATCCGGATTAAGTAGCTCCAATGAGAATTAACCAGTCGACATTTGGTTAAGATGACATGGGAGCAGCTCACACGGTCAATCAGCGGGCTGACTCTCACCTGCTTAGAGTCTTTCCTGGCTCTGTTGAGGCCAGGATCTCACGAAAGACATTTTGTGTCTCTCTTACCCCGGCTTAACATGGGATTTTTTCACGGGCGCGTCACCTGATACGCCTGAATATGTCATTTTCAGCTCTCAGTGCTTTCTGTTTCTCTCAGTTACTTGCTTTCTTTACCCTAACAGAAAGAATGCGCATTGTTGTCAATTCTCAGTCGTTGAACACTCCTGAGATTAATGTAGATCAAGTTACTTCTCAAAAATGTAAAGCTGTGAAAGTTCGTACATCTTTTTAGTTGCCCTTTGTATACAGTGAACAGAAGCAATTTAATTTACAGTATGCTAAAGAAATAAGCTTTCGACGAAGCAAGTCTTTGAAGACACAAGGCAGCCTTTTAATTCCACCTCACCCACACAATGCATCCGTGTAGAGAAATGCGGTCTGAAGTTGCATTACTGACTTTGATTACATTGATGCCTGTAGACCTTAATGTTAATGCTTTGAGGGAGGCTCACTCTAGGAAACTAGCAAATACAATAGCCTTATTGGTTTCCCATCTGAAGGAGGGGGACAGTGCACAGTATTCTTTCAAGAGCAGTGAAAAATAAGTACACGTGTTAATAGACAAACAGTGAAGCAAGTCACACTTTTAGTTTTCTATTGAAGGTGTTTGCCCACTATTTGTTTGTTAAAAAGCTAAGAACTGATTTATTTGACATGGAACATTGATTTACGGTACTTCACCTCCATTGGATTTAGATACTTTTCATTGAAGTCTAGTAATTAGATGCTTATGCTGTGTATATAATGTTGTATATAGTGTAGTATACTTGAACATCTCCATACCCTGTAGTGTGTGTTTCCCAGAAGAAGCACAGGTGTCAGAATCTTAGCAGAAAAGATGAACTTTCAGGACAATCCAGACCTCACAGCGAGAAGGTTGGAGTCTTTTTTTTTAAGTATATGGGCCCTCTTCCTAGCATCAATATGTTATGACACTGATATTAAACTTCCTTTAGACCAAGTCTCTTAGTAATAAAATCGCATCACTTACAATTTAATACTGCAATTTATATTCCTAACACAAGGTTTGTTTTTATGTGATTACAATGATTTTAATGAATTGTTCAATTAAAATTTGACTATGACTGTGAGAGGGTTGGAATTTAGGATTCTCAGAAGACATTCCATAGAACGACCACTCTGTTGAAACATTCTGCCCATCTGTTGGTGAAGAGCAAAGGTAAGTGGCGGGAAGGCCTTTATTAAAGGAATACATAGTTTTCTTGCTATATAGAAGGACAGTTTGACATTAAGTTGAATAGGGACAATAGCAACCCACTCCTATGCAACAATTCAATAAATTTTAACTCAATACCTTATGCTAGTGTAATACAAATCAGATTTGAACAGGTATCTGCACCCTGGTTGTGTGTTGTAAGTGCTCTGATGAGGTGGCACCCTACAAGTTGAGTGGGTGATCTACCCTGTTCAAGTACAATTTGAGTGCGATCAGCCAAGGTTTAAAAACATCAAGCGTTGATGCTTGGGAGAAGAGGATATAGATAAACACTAACAATACAATAACACAAAAGAAAATGCATTGCAATCTCACATTCTGAAGCAGTGAGTGTTAGAACAAACATTGGAAAAGCCAACATGTCTTGCCTATGCAAGATTTATTGGCTTTGTCAATTTTTTTAGACATGTACAGCAATGCGGCTGCTTTGCAGCATGCCTAAAAGAAAAAAAGGTGCTATGAAGCAGTCAACAATAGGCATGTCATAGCATTTTTTTGTACTTTCAACCATGCTGAACCACAGCCGCACTGTTGTACAACTTTGAAAAAAGCATTGACAAAGCCAAAGAGTAGAGCTGTTTGGCTTTGTCAATTTTTTTAACAAAGAATCATGGTAGTGTCCCCCATGTGGCACTGTGTTTCCTTGCACACCAGGCGCTCCCTTATTCACACCTCTACCACACAAAACTAAAGTGCTGAACCCATTTATATGTAATAATATATCATTTTATTGTTTTAGCAGTATAAATTGTTAAAAACAGTACTAATTATTAAATAAAACACAGCCTGGCAAATTCAGGTGCTGATCACAGAGTAATCTCTTGGTGTATATACAGGCACAGTTTATGCATCAATGTAAATAAATTAAAAAACATGAAATCATCAACATCACATTAAAAAAGCACATAAATATCTAACATGTAGCTATACATATGCAATCCATATGGATAGCTACATGTTAGATATTTATGTGCTTTTTTAATGTGATGTTGATGATTTCATGTTTTAATTTGCACATAAATATCTAACATGTAGCTATCCATATGCAATCCACATGGCAGGAGATGGTTGGGAAACACGAGCAAAGATGTAAGCTGGCACTTTCTATCTGCCTCAGCTTGATTGGATGACGTTGAACAATTGAGCAGATCGTACCATTCCCCCTTGCAGGGCATGATGGGCAGAGACACGGAATATCAGCTTTATGCAAGCCAGTAGCTGCACATTCCACGGATACCCAGACACTGGCACCCATATGGAGGCCGGCTGGGGTCCAGGACAGCTTTTCACACTCACAAACACGTAGACAGTGAAGCTGAGGAAGCATACACACAAACACAGGTGCGCACAGTTACACACACATGTACATACACATTTGTATGCAGGCATGTGTACACCTACGCAGGCGCACACACTTGCATATATATATCCATACGCACATGGATACACACACACATACACAAATGTAAGTGCACTTAGGCTCACAGAGGGAAAAAAACATGCATATAAACGTAGAAGCAAGCATAAAAATGTATATATATATATTTGTATATATGTACATATATACATACATGCATACACTCACACATACATATATGTACACACATATACACACACGCACAGAGGCACATAACCAATGCAATCACAAAGGAGGGACTCTGGGCTTTTTGGACAGGCCCAGCATACGTGCCCAAACTTAGTAAAGATACAGAAAGTATGCTGTTCCTAATTACGAGACAAGGGAAAACTAGGGGAACCGGTTTTGCGTGGTTATGAGAAGTAGGAGGACGGGGATTCCTCCTCTTGGAATTTGGGGCCCTCACACACCCGGCTGGGTGTCATGCTTCATCATAGGGCTGCTCCTCGTCAGGTCGGCGCTGCAATACCTGACGGGCTCCCTATGAGGGGCTCTTTGGCGGAGATCTTTTATTCCAAATTGCCGTTTGGTGCCGTGTGGGTGAGGGGCCTAACCAGTGTAGATGAGTGTGTGGAGGTTTGTAACCTGAAGGAAGTTTAAGAAGAAGAGAGAAGTTTGACTCTTCTTTTCTTGGGACCGCAGAGATCATGCTCTTCGCATTGCACTATCTATTTGTATCTTGACATTATTTTGCATTACTATGTCTAACTAATATAATAAAATAGTAGCAAACACAGTTTGACGAAACAAAACCCTTGGATATTATTTCAGTCATTTCATACTTAAGGGGTACAAACCTCCACCAACTATTCACAATAATAGGGAGGAACTCTATTAAATCAAGAGTATGGAGTTGAAATGTACAAGAAATCCATCCAAACATGAGCAAGGTTCAGACACAAAGCCTAATCTAAATATATGTTTAAATAATGGTTTCTATGATGTCTGTGGCATACACCGAAAGCTATCGGTAGCAAGATCACAAAAAGGGGGACGTTTCCTTTCTGCCTAATTTAACAACACTTCATAAACAAGGATTCCTGAATATATAGTTGGATTTAAACCCTACACTATAATTTATATAATCTATAGAGACCGACCTGAACCAAAACTTGCCTTCTGTTAGTGTAAGCTGCCTTGCTTCATGGTTTACTATTATGTCTAGGATGGGCATAAGGATATTTAATGCATTTGAACCAGCATCAGGGTTTTCAGTTGCCACATTTTTGATTTGTTAGGCATATTAGTCGTGAAATATCTTTTTTCCTATTATGATTCAGCCTCTGTACTAGCCATTTGGTAAGTATTTATATGATGTGAAGGACAAACAACCTGGTGCATTGTTTGGTGGTAGCCATCAAAAGTATTAGCAACACTTTAAATTTTTCGAAGGGGACTGGGACACCTATCTACTTCCTGGTGGGGTGCCAGAGACAAAGCTCAGGGCCATACTGTGACCTGGTCTATAACTACCTCAGTCCCTTGACATTTGGGGTGTAATTCAAGAAATTTATTATTTGGTTAGAAGGTATGTTTTTCACGATGGATTGATACTTGATATATATATTCTCACAAGGACAACCCCTTTTCTGCCCACGGGGACTGGGGTCAGTGTACTTTATATACAAAACAGTGTCCACCGTGGTACTCTTTCCGAAAGATGTGTTGGCAGTCCTCTTGTATCAATCCGGGGCAGCCCACCATTCAATGTTAATATTTCAAAATGACAGATGGTACCTACACACTCTGGTGTTGTTTTATACAAACATGAATACAAACAAAAATAGATAAATTTATAAACAGACTGACAAGAGGTTTCTGTGGTAATATTTCTATTTTTTCTATATTTTCATTCTTCCATAAACTGTTTGATGTATAGGTAATAATCAAATAGATAACATAAGTGCAGGCGACTCGGTGCTCAAGTCTGACAAACATACATCAAAAACTGTACACATAAGAAGCAATGTATAAAGATTCACTGGTTTGTGTATTTACAAGGGGACTACTGGTGTATATCCTATTACAACATGTAAGGCAATCATTGCTCAGAATGACCAGATGAAAACTTATGTCGACTTTTCTACCCCTGTCAAATCTCGGGGTCTCTTCAGGACAATAGTCGTCTGACTTATTACCTGCAGAAAATTCAAAACAAGGGGGAACAGAAACCAAAAACCAGTCCTCGATCTTTCAGGTAATGTACTTTCAAGCGGTCCAATATCACCTCCAATCTTTGAGTCCGTATGGGACAAGGCTCACACAGTCAGAAAAATTTCTAGAAAAAAATATATATGGCTGCATTTGCTAAATGGGCCAATTCCACAACTCCACGTAATGTGCCACGCATCATCAATGTTTCATGCACCTCAAAAGTGTGGTATAAAGGTGCCTGTAACCTGTGCATGCATAGTGATCAAACGTGTGTCTGTTTGCATGCCATGCCTCTACGCGATAACGTCAGGCGGATAGCTACTCCGAACCGTCCCGGTATCACCTCCCTGGTACCTAATGTATCCGTGGATTTACCGAGTCCATATTTACTCATGCAGAGCTGTGTACAAAGATCAGTGTATTATGTATATACAAGAGTACTACGTGCAATCTCAGTATACGTGTGTCACTAATACCCAGTCATTTGCGCTCCCACTTCCTCATGTCGGGCAAGTGCTGATAAACCAATGGTATCTACATGACCAGCCGGTAACGTGTCCACCTCTGCAAATTAAATTCACGTATACGGGATGCCTCGTGCTAAATAAAATGGCCCATGTTATGCCCATGTAGTGCATCGAAGTCAGATGAGCCGCATGTGACATGCATTCAAAACATGCATAGACAAAAAACTTCAGTGGCGGTCTGTAAATGCTCCACCTCAATCCAAATACAAGCCTGCACTTATGTTACCTATTTGATTATTAGCTGTATATCAAACAGTTTATGGAAGAATGAAAATATAGAAAAAATAGAATTATTACCACAGAAACCTCTTGTCAGTCTGTTTATAAATGTATCTATTTTTGTTTGTATTCATGTTTGTATAAAACAACACCAGAGTGTGTAGGTACGACCTGTCATTTTGAAATAATAACATTGAATGGTGGGCTTCCCCGGATTGATACAAGAGGACTGCCAGCACATCTTTTGGAAAGAGTCCCACAGTGGATTGCTACTTGAAGCATATTTGGGACACTGTTTTTGGTGAACAGGTTCCACCATTTTTTCTGTTGATAGATAACAAAATGTTCTAACAATTTCAATCATTTATTATCGGCGTACACATATTTTAGGATTTGTGGGCCTTTTTAGGTCAAGCCTAGGCAGCGCATGCGCTGTTCTGCGAGGCATGCTGTATTCAGGGAGGGGCTTGAAGTTTCGTCCACTCTCTGTTCATATTTTTCATTGGTTTGTATCATTGTCCACTGTAAACTGTGGCTGTAAATTGATCAATAGGCTTACTAGTCCCTCCATAGTACCGCCTTGTCTCATTTTGTAACCTCCCATGGCGACACCCCCTGTTACGTGTGTTGTTATTCGGTAGGCTCTAATTACAGTCTCCAAGCACTATTTTCTCAAATAGCTTTCTCCTGCCTGTTGTTGCAGGCAGGGCACACTCTCTCCTAACGCTTTTTAAAATTTTTATAGCACAAACGCATTTGCCGTCCAACAACACATAAATAAAAGGCATTGTCATTTACAATGCCAATAGCTCAAACTCTGGTAAATGCAAGACCTATTGCATTGCAAATGCTTGTTTATGATTTCCTCAAGTGAAAAATGTAATCATTTGCTGAGATTAATTCCTCATCTTTGAGTGAAAACAATGCGGCCTCATGACTTTTCATGGAAATGATGGTTAGTTAGTTAATTGGAAAGCAAGAATGAAGACACATTTTCTGTACATTTACAAATAATTTAATCCAGCATGTCAACATGGCTCAACGCTATGATCACAGTAGCGTAACGTCCCAAACTCGAATATTCCAAACTTCCTTACAATAACATTCCAGGCTAGCATTCCATTTCAGATGCGTCCCTCCAGTTAAAGTTCAGTAAAAGTGCTGCATACATGTTTATAATTAAATAATTCTATAAAAGAACACTGTATCTTCTTCTTCTAACCAGAAAAATGTTGAGTAAAAGATTACTTCAAGCAGTAGCAGTTTGTGATTTGGTTCGTATTGCTCAACTGTGGCCTTACTATAGATTTCTAATGCACATTAAAAGTTATAACATTCAATATCTGTGCCAAAAGTGAACCACAGCAGATTGCCTCGTTTCTAGAACAGAAGGTATCGAATCTTATGTATTTCTTGCATTGCAGACTGCAGGAAATTGGCTATATAAAGAGTTTAATTGTACTTTGTTTGGTAAGGCAGATTTAAATATATCTGTTTAAAAATGTGATACAAAGTTTGGGTATATAGTAATTTATGGCATAATATTGTTTTAAAGGGTCACAAATAGTTAATGTGAGAGATCCCTCACTTGAGCCCGCATCATCTTTCCATATCTCCATCCTCAGCCTACGCTGTGACATTGAAGCCAACGCTTCTATGTTACATAAGGTTGCAGTTGAATTGTGAAAATATGAACATTTTGATAGACAAAGAGTTTTTAGATTTTCCGTTGTATTGCATAAAAGTATATTAATTACAGGGTCAGGAAACTATTTGTAGACCGATTCAAGGTTCAAAATGAATAGCTTTGTGCTTTAATGGATGTTCAGATCTTCCAAAATAATTGCCGATTAGATGTTTCATTTTCATCTCCCAGGTCTTTTTCAGTACTTTATTTTTGTGTTCTTCTGCGTGAAAGTGCGCTGGTTTGAAAACAATTTTTGTGACCAAAAGTTTGGACATTTCAAAGTTTATATTTATAGTTTATGAAAAATGTGATGTAGGTATACCTCTTACATGACTATATTCCAGGTTAATTAATTATAGTTTAAATTATGTGAGATTTTTGGTCAAATATAGCTATTTAATCATGCAGCAAACACTTTGCTGCAGTTTGGATCTCAAAAATATAATGATAACTCTGTCGAGTTAAAATCTAACTCCAGGGCCTAGTGAAAGTATATTTTCCAGTTTCCATGCCAAAACATCCGGCCATGAGCACTAAGAGATAGACATGTATGTATTTAATCTATAGAGACCGACCTGAATCAAAACTTCTAGACCTCTTTGCACCATTCAATGTGCTACACCACAATTCCCTTATTCAGATTCTCAACTCTAGATTAGGATTAGCGGGAATTGTACTGAGTTGGTTTAAATCCTTTGTTTCTTCAAGATCCCAATATGTGAGGTTTAATTCCTTTGATTCTCTCTCACTTCCAGTGATCCAATCTTTCCCCGTTCAAAAATGTCTGACCGCTTTTCATCCTTTAGGTATCTACCTGAACCTTTGTTCCACATGGAAAGTTGTTTAGCTACATCTTAGACAAGAATCTCTTCTTACATGACCCAATAGCCACGCTCACCAATTTGGCATTCTATCAACTCCACTTGTCAGAAAACTAAATCCGACAACCCCTATAAATAATGCAGATCTGCAGTTCAGGCCCTCCGTCTCAACCATCTAGATGGTGGAAATGGCATTCTAGTAAACCTTCTAGAATCTACTACTGTTCCCCTTCAAGCCATAATCAGGAAGCAGCCCAGCTAGTCACAGGAGTGAAGAAATCTGACCACTTCTAGTCCATCTTTAAGTGGCTTAGTAGGATACTCTCAAAGCAAGATTGCAAGCATGATACATAAAGCAATCTACACAGCTCTACCTCCTTACTCGAATAGTAACCTCAAGTTGACGCATGACCAATGAAAAGTTAAAGGAAAAGATGGTCTAATTCTTGAAATGTCCAAACTCAAGAAAACAAAACTACATAACAGGCCTTGTCGGGTATTACTCGTAGGATGTGGATTTATATTCTGGAGTACGTAAAATTAAACTATAACTTTCTTGGCTACAGGAAAGATTGCATAACCCATCTCTTCACATAATTCTTCCCCAATTGACACTAGACTAGCTCCTCTCAATGTTCGTTGGGACGTCATAGTTGACAGTTTACTGGAAGCACTATTTTCTATACTATATGCTCTATACTCTATGTTCTTTGCCCTAAGCTAATCTGTCCCAATTTCTTCTGTAACTACCCATGTCTCCTGTTACTTGTAAAGTTTCTATGTACTATTTCAGTTTATAGTAACAAAAATATTGTGATTCCTTATAAATTCTTTCACCCTCTGACGATTGTTCAACACATCAAGTGGTCCACCATTAACACTTGATTTCCCTTCCTACCACAATCATCACTTTCCAAACCCTCACTGCTGAGAGAGACCCATTGAGATTCTAGATTCTCCCATCCTCCATTTTGACCACATTTGTGCACACCTTCACAACATATATGGGTTAAGGGAATGCTGAATCCAGATTCCTATTGGTTTTCTGACCCTTACTGCACTACACACACTCACAGCATCATCTACAGCAACTTTTGTTGTTGTTAAATTTCTCCTTGCGTTTTCACTGCAGCTACATGTCACTCACTCTCCACTTATCCTTCATACCCGCCCCTATTCAGTCCCTCATCCAACTGTGACAAATAAAAGATTTTGATGAGCAGCTACAGAAAAGCCCATACAGATACTTCCTTGTAGACATCTTTGGAGTCTCGTGACAAGCATGTTCCTGAAGATCCTCTTTCCAGTTCAGATCACTACTTGAAACTAGCTGGATACTTTCCTGAATGGCGTGATTGAATTTCTCTACTGCTCTATTGGAGTCAAGGTGATATGAATCACACGTTTTGTCTCTGATTCCTTTCTTACTTAGATCGTCCTCAGTTTCTCTGAAACACAACTGCACTCCATTATCTGTAAACAATACATCAGAAAATAAGTCCCCCCTGAACACAGCTTCAAAAGCATAATCATCCCACATGTACTAATACCATGTACCAAAAATACCTCTAGCCACCTGGAAAATAATCATCACGAAAATATAAGGAGTGACCACTTCTCCTTGAAGTGGACCAATGATATTAAAGGCAGTTTTCTCAATACCAAGTGACTTACATGCAGAAGTTCTAATAATTTACTCTTCAGATAGGTGGGCAGAACCATTTTGCACCCCTGAGTAAAATTCCCTCCTTGTCTAATACATAATTTCTTACCAAGCAAATTATTTTGAGTCTCCTCACTCAAGAATCTCTTCTCTTCGTATACATTGGAGAATACTACTATAACCCTGTTCACTATCTCATCTTTATCCATTTCTTTCTTCCACTTATCGCTTTCTCAACTAATTTTTCACAGGCTCATATATAGTGTGGTAACTTTCTCACTTTGCCCACAATGGTTGTGGCATCCCATTTAAGGTTAATTATAGGTAGATGGTCCTGCAGGGAACCTACACTTTCCTTGAATACTTGAGAAAACTCATTTTGAAAACATACCTCACCATATTAGTTTTCTCTTTCACCAATTCCACTCCAATTGTCTCCCCTGGAACCTTTCCATGCCACCTTCTAGAACGGAGCCCCCAAATCAGAAAATCACTTAATACCCACACATCTGGTCCCAGGACAGTACCACATCCACTTCATGCCTATTCTTCTCTTTACTCCCACAACTCAGCATCATCTCCTTCCCCTGCTTAACAACCTATTTAACACAAGATCTGCAGAACAAAATGCCCAAGACAACCATAACCACATTCTAACCAAAGCCTCCATCTTAGAGCTATCACTGAAACCCTGTTCAATTACTCCTCAGCCCCAGTGTCAGAAATTGCGTTATTTATTTTTGGGGGGGAGTTGGTGGGGGGCTGGGAGTAGCATGGAGAGAAAATATGCTCAACCCATGGTAGCTATTGCACAAGCACCAGGCAATCCCCAGAGAAGTGCGTGCTAAGTTCAAGCAGTAAGTACAACTTTGAAATAAATTACACTACACAATAAAATTAACAAACCTATTTAGAAAACAGAGAGAACAGATGGAATTGAAAAAATACATCATTATCAGAATAGGCTGGAGGGGAACCAGAGGTATGGAATTTAAAGTTGTAAGGCAAAAAACACCTAGAAAGAAGATAAGCACTATGGAAAAGTAACAGTTCACGGTGAACCAGGAACAAGGTGCAATTTTGGGGTGATCACAATGGAGTGGCAGTCGGACCCAGAAGACGGGTTGTTCCGGTCCAAGGTTACTTTTAGACTTAGGCCCTCTTTACGATGTCGGGCACACTTGCGTCCTCCCGACACCATTTCGGTGAGGGAACCGCCTGACCATGGGTCGACGGTTCCGCATACCGAATTAGGATGCAACCACACATGGTGCGGTCGCAAACTTCCATTTTTACAATGGGAGCTCCTATTGTAAAATGGAAATTTTTGCACATCCCTGCACCATGTGGCAGGTACCATAGGTGCCCCCCAGGGCCTAAACTGGAGGGCGAGGGTAGAAGGGGGCCCTGCGTTGGGCCCCCAAAGTTGCTCGCCGACAGCCATTCATGCCCAAAAGGCCGACATCGGAATGCTGTCAGAAACCGACGTCATAATCCCGATGGCGGAAACGCCGTCCTTAAGGGATTATGTGCGGCTCCTTGAACCTGTCGGAACCCAGTCGGTTTCCCCGGCCGGTTTTCTCTCTGACCACCGACCTTATAATTCGCCGGTTGGAATGTAAACCTACCATGTCGGTCAGTAAGCCTCCGACGAGCGGTCGGAGGCTTACCGACCAACATCGTAATTAGGCCCTTAGTCTCGAGCTGCTTGGAAAGCTTCTTCTTTTCAAATCTGCAGCCCATAGATCCTCAGTATAGACATCTGGTGATCAGATCTTTCTCCAGCCAGGTTTCCTGCAGGGTGTGGTCCTCCTTAGTGAGCTGGGCCTTCTTGGAATTAGGAGTCCTTCTGCTTTTTATGTCCCCGAGCAGGAGACCAACACCTTGAACCTTGGAGAGCAGTTCCAGTCCCTGAGTGCCAGCAGGATTTAGGCGTCCTTGAGGCTTGGTGAGTCCTTCTTCTAGCAGTAGCCAAGAGTCTGAAGTCAGGATACTTCTTCCAGCAGGGCAAGATGGAGCCTTCCCAGGGGCAGGAATGTTCTGAGGAGGTGGTGGAAGTGCCCATTTTATCCTGTGCACCAGCCAGTGACTGAAGGAATTCTACCACCGAATCGTAACAATTATTTTACAGCCCCCCCACCATTTTTTGAAGCACCTCCTCTTTGCCTTACTTGAAAAATGACAGAGGAGTCCCCGGCTACACTGTGTTCTGGCTGGGCTGTCATTTAAATGTACTGCTGTGACACATAACAGGGAAAAATACCTTTGCTATTTAGGAAAAGCCTATTTTTATATACTCATTAATCATCCCTAAGAGTATGCCTTGTAAGCCCACAGGGAACGGTTTTAAATAAAAATAGGACACACTACGTATTGGGGTTATTTTGAAATAAAATTCAAATGCTATTCCAGGGAATCATGATAGAGGGGAATGCCTAGGCCTTTGATCCTTTGAGAGGCATTTTTCAGTAGAGGCTGACAGCCAGGTGTGATCCCTGGTTCCTCCTTGTGCTGTGTTGTGTATAATTCAAAACTGGAGCCGCTCCTGCTGTGGCACACTGTCACTTTGAAAAAGGACAGGATAGTGGAGAGGGCATTTCAAAGAAGTTCCACAACATCCGGAATACCGGAATAAGAAACCTAACCATAGGGAGAACAGGGATTCCACTGAACATGTATTGAAAACCCTCTTTCCAGAAAACAAAATTCTTTTCTAGAGTTCCTTCACCCACCAGGGTTGCCCCTAGGTGGCATGCTTCATCATTGGGGTCTTCTCAATCCGCTGCGGATTGAGGTGTGCTCCGACTTGCGGACTACGTAGGAGCACTTTAATTGTGAAATTATGTGTGGTGCAGTAATGTGGAGTGGAAAAAATAAGTTAAAAATACCTAGCTAGTGAGCTAATGTTTTATTCCCGCTCCTAGTCGGTACGCTTTAAAATCAGGGGTTGATATTAGGGAAAGACCTAACTATAATGAGTATGGTGTCCCTAATATTGGGTCGACATGTTTTGAGCTGTCCCCTACAAGCTCTTCTACAGGACCACACGAGGACCAGCCCTGTGCGTACAACTCCTAATGAATCCTGTGAATAGGAAACCATGAGGTGCACACCTAATGTGTATACACCTAATACTTAATACATACGGTTATACACTGACACACCGTATCTGTAGGAAATAAAGCAAAAGGAAACTTTAAAATGTCTGCCTACCAGCCAAGCTGGCAGGCCCTAAATACATGCAGCGCCTTGTCTCGATCAATGTACTCCTATATAGTGGGTGTACTTATCATCTACTTTATACGATCATCCGTCGTGGAAGAAATCTTTCACACACGATGTCTTGTGAGGAAAAATGATTATGTACAAAAAAGCACTCGTGAAAAAAAGAAGAAGACACCACGTGACAGACAACATATAACAAGTAAACATATTCCATATTTGTAACATACTTTTGTTTAGGCAGAAATCTGCCTCATGATCTGCAGGGATAGAGGGGCTTGTAGTCACACCCTGTAATGGTAATAGGGACATAGAATTGGTAATTAGATTTCCTAAGGAAGAAAGGGGCCGGGGGAGGTTCCCTCCCGGTACCGCGGCTTGTCCTAGAAGGAAGATTAAATAGAAACCTTTTTAGTGCCTTAGTAAAATGAAGGAGACCACACTGCTCTAGTGAAACTTACTTCGTCAAAGCACACCTCTCGGAAAATCACCTAATGGCATCCCTGGAGACCGCATATTGCCGCGTTTGTCTCCCAGGGGCCATTAAGTAGTCCAGGAAGTGCTCAGTCATGTTCATGTGAAAGACTAGACTGTATCTTTCAAAAAATGGCCGCTGCCCCTGGGATTCGAGAGGGGCCATCTTGGGCGAATGACTATACACCTGCATGGTCAGGCGATAGTCATAACTGCCAAATATAGATAAATCCCGTTCAAAACAGCAGTCGCCCGACTGGGCTCTCAGAGCTAAGACTGGAATTAGTACAAAACGGCCACCTGCTTATGGCATATTAGTTGGCTATTTTATCTTGTGTCCAGACTAGACATAACAACTGGACTGTGCTATTCTCCAAATGGCCGCTGCATATGGAATTGTGGTGGGGCCATCTTGAGGGAATGGCTAAAAACCATATCATGTTAGAAGGAGATCGTAACTGTGAAAAGGTGACTGCCATGCTACTGGGTTGCTCGAGGCTAGACAATGCCCTGCACAGAATTGTAGACAAGGTTCTCTCTCTTGCATAAAAAATGCCACAACTAGACTGCGCATTTCACAAAATGGCCGCTGCTCATGGAATTGTTGTAGGGCCATCTTGTTTTTTTTTTGACTACCTGAGTGAAAGTAGGTTATGGTACTCCTGTATTGTTGGCCCAGTAATGTGCTGGTATAAGTATCACGTTCGAATTGTGCCTTTACTTCAGTGTGGTTGAGGGTCTCAATCGCTCTACTTAACAGGGCAGAGGTTGCGTTGCAGATTCAGTCAACAAACTGCCCCCACGGGATATTGTCATTCAATCCTTCAGTGTCTGTGTGTAGTTTATACACCCATCGCTGTTCTTTCTCTAACAATCTGTGTTCTAAGTTGTCAATGTGTTTGAGATGTTCTAACACTACCCATTTAAGGTCATTCGGAGTGTGTTTCATTTCTGTGAAATGTGATGTTATTTTAGTGGTGACCCGGTGGCACCTGATGTTGCTGCTGTGTTCGCAAATCCTGGTGCTGACCTTTCTGATAGTCATACCTACATAATATAGGTTACATGTGCATGTTATCATGTACACGACCCCCCTGGTATTGCAGTTAGTGAATTTGCGTAATTCCCAACTCATCTTCTTGTTGAAAGTCACTTTTTTAGTAGTCAAGGTCAGGTGGCACACACTACAATTCCCACAGGGATGATGGCCCATCAGCGGAGTGCTCAGCGTTTGTTGAATCCTTTCGTTTGAGGTTTTGGACGGGTGTGTACCAAGATGTCTCTTAGGTTTTTTCCTTTTCTGTGCGAGAACATGGGTGTAGGAATGTTGAGTGTACCACTGTTGAGGGTACGCCAGTGTTTTTTGACTATTTTAGTGACACGGTCGGACACAATATTGAAGGTTGTGATACATATAGGTCTTTTTTCTGTTTCTGTGTCCTGTTTTTGATATGTCTCAAGAAGCGCCTCTCTATGGTTGTTTTCAGCTCTCTTCTTGGCTTTGGATATCTGGTTTTTCGGGTATTTCCTTGTGAGAAGTTTTTCAGGTAACCCTTTTGCTTGTGCTCTGAAGTCTCTTGTCTCAGAGCAGTTTCTTCTATGCCTGAGAAACTGTCCAAGAGGGAGGTTCTCCTTCAGATCTTTGGGATGGAAGCTGTCATACAGGAGTAAGCAGTTTTTTGCAGTGGTTTTCTCGTGTGTGGTGGTCCTCAATACGCCCTCTACTGCATAGATGTTCAGATCCAGAAATACCAGTTGTGATCTACTCATGGTATGTGTGAATTTTAGGAAGGGGTCCTGATGGTTCAGCCAGTCAATGAACTCATTAGCTTCGGACTCGTCACCTTCCCAAATCAACAGAACATCATCAATGTATCTTTTCCATAGTTGAATATGTTGGCAGTGTGGGTTGGTATTAGACAGGATTTTATGCTTTTCAAGATGGTGCAAAGTAATCCCGCCACACTCTGGGCGAAGGTACTGCCCATACTGGTCCCGTGCTGTTGTTGAAACAGGATATCCTCAAAACGGAAGAAATTTTCAGTCAGGGCCCACTTGCAGCACTCTAAAACCAAGTGTCTGGGTGTATGATAGGTCCATTCCTCTTCATATAGGACCTCTTCAATGATGTCAAGGGTCTCTTTGTGGGGTAAGCTGGTATAAAGACTCTCCACATCCAACCCAATGAGGATGCTAGTAGTCGAGTCAAATTGTAGATCTTGAAGGAGACAGAGTACCACCTTGGTGTCTTGTAGGTACGTACTTGTTCCTTGTATCAGGGGGTGTAGAAAAGCATCTGCAAATTTGGAGAGTGGTTCCAGTATGGACCCTTTGCCAGAAACGATGGGTCGTCCAGGCGGGTGTTCCAATGACTTGTGTATCTTGGGTATGGTATAGAAATACGGGGTTACGGGGTGGGTATTAGCCAAGAAATCCCCTTCTTTCTTGGTGATCCAGTCGTGTGCTGTGGCCTCTTCCACCATACTTGCGATCCCTACCCGTAGGCGTTCTGTTGGGTCATCTCTGATCCGGAGGTAGTTCCTTTCATCTGCCAGGAGTCTCATGCATTCCTTGCTGTAGGCCTCTGTGGTTTGAAGTACAATAGCTCCTCCTTTGTCCGCTGGTTTTATCGTTATTCTCTTGTCGTTTGCCAATTGTTGGATGGATTCTTGTTCGTTTTTGCTGGTGTTGTGGAAGACTCTTATGGTCCTGGGGTCGATTTCACCTACTTCCTTCAGAATTGCCTTCTCGAAGGCTAGGAGTTCCACTGGTAGATTGGCTGATGGAGGGGTGAAGGTAGACTTCCGATATCACCTCTGTGGGCGTCCATTCTTGCTTTGTTCTCAAAGAACACTTGTAGTTTGATTTTGCGAATGAATTAATTCAACTCGCAACTTAGTTTGAATTTGTCCAAACTAGGTGTAGGAACGAAAGCCAAACCTTTTTCCAGTACTGTCAGTTGGGTTGATGATAGTGTAGTGTCTGACAGATTGATCACTAGACTGGGTGGCTGCTCATGGTGGGGTTGTTCGGAGGGCCCATGCTCTTCGCATTCATCCTCGTTGCTTCCAATGGGTGTGACCATTGTACTTGTTGTCCTCCTTTCATTCTTCCTCTTTGTGTTCCTTTGCCTAAAAAAGGAAACGATTGTCCCGGCTGCTCCGGTTGTTGAGCCGAGTCCCAGTAGGTGTAGGGTTGTTGTTGAAAATGTGGAGGTCCATAATAAAAAGGTGGGGCAGGGGAGGGTGGGGATACTTGATAGGTAGGCCATCCATATCCTTGTCTGCCTCTGTTCCTCCTCCTTCCGCTGTGGTTACGTCGATTCCTGGTGTTACCTCGTAGGCTGTATCCGCTATCTGAGCTGTCTGAGCCGATATCTGATCCATCTGTGTCGGTGTTGTACCCTGGTTTCCTCCCAGACGGATTGTAGAAAGAAGTCAGCACCCACAATGGGAATGTCAAAGAACCAGACACTACATTTCATCTCTATCTAGATTTGGCTATAAAGGTGGGAGCATGTGTCCTACAAGTTGTTCACAGCACTGTTCATCAGGAGAGAAGATCACCAAGATTTCTGGCAGCTAGAACCAGGACTAAAGACCAAGGTCTGCTATTCTCCCTGCTGGGTAAGGGCCATCACCCAGGAAGTTAGCACCACTTGCCCTGAGACGGGAGCATCAGCCTTCAGCCAGTCTGCCAAGACCAGCAGACCCTGTGAGCAGGATGAGAGTGCCTAGAGGGAGAAAAACCCAGCAGGGATCCTGTCAACTTGATCCCTGTGAGCAAAGTGTGAGATACCCAGTTGGGACTGCTGCAAGAATGCAGGCCGTCCACCTGTTCTTGCACAGCAAATGACCCTGGGGGGCAAGGAGGGGGCCACCATGAAACTAGGGCCATTGGCCCTCTGCCAGCGAAGTTCAAAACCCTCACATGCCAGAATGAGTAACTGTGAAACTAGGGCAGCTACTCGTGTGCAAGCTAAATCAGTGAAACCCATGTGCAAGGATGGGGCCACCATGAAACTAGGGCAATCACCCTTGTGCAAGCAAAATCAGTGACTCCCATGTGCCAGAAGGGGGCCACCCTGCAGGGAGAACACATACCGATTGCTGAAGGAGCCATGGAGAGAACGTCCAACACCAACAAGTGCTGCTCGAAAACTGAGGAGCCCCACTATAAGGGGTAGACGGACTCGGGAATACCACCTAGGCTGATGCTAGCAAGTCAACCTTAAGAAAGTGTGGATAATATTTAGTGTGTTGTTTCTATGCCTTGTATAGTTATATAAAAATGCTGCTTTTTCATAAAGTCATGTCTTTGTCTGAACAATCAGCTTATTGTGGTTACTGTTAGTACTGTAAGACTTGCTCATGTGTATGCCTCACACTGTTCTATCACTGAAAGTTCCATTTTACAGCATGTGATGTGTAGGCAAGCTCAGGCCCTCAATCACTCAATCAATCAGGATTTGTAGAGTGTGGCTGCATCACCCATGAGGGTATTGAGACACTGGGAGAGCATGCTGCCTGTTCTCCTATTGGTTGAACATCTAGGTCTTGAGGGCTTTCCTGAACTGCTGGAGCGATGGTGAAGCTCTGAGGTGCAGGGGGTTGTTCCAGTTCTTAGCCGCCAGGTGGGAGAAGGGGCGGCCTCCACAGTTCGTTTGGCGGATGCGTTGGGTGGCTGCTAGGGAGAGGGATTCAGAGCAGAGTTTCCTGGTAGGTTGGTAGAAGTTCATACGATTGTTGAGGTATGCCGGTCCTTCACTGTATAGTGCCCTGTACGCGTGGGTGCAGCTTGAAACAGCATCTCTTTGTGACAGGTAGCCAGTGGACTTTCCTGAGGTGTGGGGTGATGTAAGCCTGTCTGGGGAGGTCCTAAATAAGTCTGGCTGCTGTGTTCTGGATCGTCTGCAGTTTCGTCATAAGTTGGGCTGTTATTCCTAAATAGAGGTGACTGTAGCTTGCATGACTGTTTGCCTGGTGTTAGGTGGGAGCCATCTGAAAACCTTCCTGAGCATTTGGAGGGTGAGAAAGCAAGCGAAGGAGACTGCACTAACCTTCCTCTTCATGGATAGCTGGCTGTCGAGGATAATGGCGAGGTTGCGGGCGTGTTCTGTTGGTTTGGCGGTTGGGACCAGCTCAGGTGGCCACCATGCTTTGTTCACTGCTGTTTATTTGTGGTAAACTGAACAGAGTCCTAAAGCCTGCAAAAATAGGATCCAGAAAAAAGGTGAAAAATCTAAGGTGACCACACAGATAAGTCGAATTTGCTACACCCAGTAATAGCTATTCTCCTAACCCCCAAATTACAACATACTGATGAAAAACAAACTCAATGGAGGAGATTGTGGTGTAGCATTGATTCATCTTGATGCCCTTGAATTCAGGGAGCTCAGAGGCACATTCTGTGGGTTTTTGATTACCTCCTACAAAGCTGCTTGCAAAGAAATCCTCTTTCCAAAGTGCTTTTATCATTGAAACTATCATGTGATAGTGCCATATCATTGAAACTACTATCTCCATCAAATAAATATTCCATTCTGTCTCTTTGATGCAAGCCAGCCCCCTTGCTCTACCTTGGCCTGTGGATCTGGGCTCCCCTTCAATCCCTATGGACAACGTTTGTAACCTAGATGTACTCTTTCAAAGTGATCTTACACCCCTTAGATAAACCTGGTGCAGCACCTTCGGCTAGACGTCAATTATTAATGATTGTGATATGTCTCAAGTCTAGTCTAAGCTACATCGCCAACAGTACCTCTTCAATATCTGTGTTGACACATCACAACATTGGTTGCATGCTGCGTCCTTCAGCCACATCAACATCAGGTTCCACTAATCCATCATATATGGAGAACCAAACATTTTTTAGAGGTGTCCTCATTTTGAATTCAACATCATATAGTTTTTGCAAAATATCCACAGGATAAAGACGGCGCCTGAAGAAGTCAAGTACACGAAACACATGTTGGCTAAGATATAGCATAAAATGGTGACACAGACACCATATCCTTAGAAAAAAATGTTTGGGAACAAGAAATGTGACTATTGAAGGATAGTATATGTACAAATGTGGATGGGGCTTTAGAGTACACTAGATGTATTGCATAAAATAAATATCAAGATCACAATATACTGAGCGTTACAACCTGTTGGTGTGAAACATGTTTGATATTTTGAATGGAGTGCATTCCTTTGTAATCAAATTATAAGTGGTTCATTGTTTATATATATCTCTAGTTTCACATCCAAGGGCATAGATGTAGGTATTGCACCCTCATTTAGATTGTCAGTGACGCTTCCTCAGAAAACTAGGAGAGTTGTGCAGCTCTTTGTTCCACAGTTGCCAGGAATTAAGGCACGTTTTTTAAAAAGGGGTTCTGCAGATGCTTGTGGAAAATTACTCTAATCCTGACTGTATTTACTTATCTGGACTATTGGAACATTTTATATGCAGTTGTTACATTTTTAAACTCCAGACAGTTCAAAATTTTGTAGCTCGCCCTCTGTTTTACATAGAGCATCATGATCACTTCAGCCTGGCGCTGCATCCTGCCCACTGGCACCTGTAAAAGAGAGAACATACAGAAGATTGTAAAAGACCCATCTTTTCACCCAGTTATTCGGGCACATATGTAAACTCACTTCTGCCCATATACTTGGATCTTTAGTCCTACTGGTAAGATGCCTAAGACCATCCCTCCTCCTTGATTCAGAACTCTGTTTCTATAAGGCTTTGCCATCTTGTGGAACCCATTTGACAAAGTCTTTCTTGACACCAGTTTTACTATAGGTGATTGGCTCTAGGCCTCCTTCGTCATTAGCTCTGTCTCTTCTCCCCCTCCAAATTACTCTAAGGCCATCATATAGTGGTAGTAGTGCTTTACAATAATTCTAAATAAATGAATAAATGATTGAGCTTATATACTGTACAGCTACTCGGAGAGTGCTTGGAAAGCGGATAGCAAGACATCAGAAATTCTCAGAGTGTGGTAAATAGAAAACTTTTCAAGGCTTTCTAGACCTGGAGTTCACTGTGGGTATCACAAAGCTTGATTGGAAGACGATTCTAAGCTTGCACAGCCAAAAAAGAAAACGAGAAACCGCCTTTTCTTTAGCATGTGACTCGAGGGAGTACTATCAGAAGAGCCTCGGTGGATCAAGGTGCTCTTGTTGGACGATAAGGCCTGACCCTCTCTGTTAAGTACTTGGGGCCTGACTCATAAAGAGTGCAATGAACCAAGACCAGAGCCTTAAATAAAAATCTCTTCTTAAGAGGCAACCAGTGCAGTTCCGAAAGGTAGGTAGAGATAGAGGCACAACAAGGTAGTTTACATAAAAGATGTGCAGCTGCATTCTGGACAGTTTGCAAGCACTTGAAGGGATTGTCTGGGAGACCCAGGTAAAGTGCATTAGCGTAAACCAGCCTAGATGTAATTAGGGCATGGACCACCATTCTCTGGGCCTCGAATGGCAGCAGATAGAGGTATTTGTTAAATGCCCTCATAATCGCAAAACAAGATCTGACCACCACCAATAACTGGGGTTGAAAGGAGAGATGATGGTCAAATCTAGCTCTCAGATTCCTGGCCACCATAGCAGTAAGGGGGGTGGAGGCAGTGTGGCTGGCCAGCAACTATATATCAACGGGTATTGGATCCCGCACACCGGTTATTTCTAAAAAAAGGTTTTTTTTGAAAATGGTATCTTCAATGTAAGAAGTTTTAAGGGCGTGCACCGAGGTATCACCCTCTAAACCTGGGTGTATAATAATGAACACTGTTGCACTTCCCTGCTGGGAAGTGTCCCTCAGAGTGCACTGCCTGAATTCAATTGGAAATGAATTTAATCAATGAAATCCAGGTTCAACTGTGAATGTTCCAACACATCATTTATTATGGGATGTATTGACGTAATCTCATTAGATTCATGAGTTATTCATGTTCTTCATGTAAATCCATGGTAAATGAAGCATTTAGAAAACAAGCGTGCATTAACCCCAATGCATTTCGGGCAGACCTCCGCCCTTCATCAGGGGGTAATTTCCTAAGGAACAACGAGAATGGGCGAATGAGACGACAAAACTCAAATACAAAGTATCATTTCCCTAGTATTTCATGCGAAGTATCGTGTTTTCCGTTGTGCCTGTTTGTACCCATGTGAAAAAGTGCTGGTGACAAAACGCTATGGGAATTTGAAAAGAAGTGAGAACCATACAATAACTGTGCAACACGCGCTGCGATAATCAGTGGCTAAAACCAAGAGGTCATGAGACCATGTGCAGAAAAAACGATACGATGTGTGGCAACTGTGCAACAATGTAAATGTTAGCGTTCGTGTAAACCCAAAGTTGATTCAATGTTCATGCCCGATGGTTAGCTGGGGTGAGAACGTGAATTAAAACCACAATACTGCCGGTGCCTTTTAAATGCGTCTAATCGTGCAACATTCCTCATGCAAGAACTCTCATGTTTTAATGAGGATTAAATCGCGAAATCATTGTACCTTAAAGCACTTGAGTGTGTGGCATGCTTCGATCGAGAGACCCAGCTGGGATAACCTCGGAACGCGGGTTGTAGAAATGAAACAAAGCCGCCCGGAATGGCCACCATATTAGCATGCTCAGGAGTATGAAAAGTGAAAAGGGACTATGGCAGATAACATTCACGTCTGGAAAGTGCACTGGCCATCTTAACATGGTGTCGATATGAAAAACAGTCTCTAAACGACAACCTGTATCGCATACATGGCTAAGCACAACTAACAACAAGAGGGTAAATGTAGAAAAAGAAGAAAGGAGAATGAACTAAAAGTAAATGATGTAATAAACACCCTTAACAAGAGAAAAACATATCAATGTAGATGTTCAAATTCATATCAGGTCACAGTTGAAAGTATGAAGAGGTCACAGTTGAAAGTATGAAAAGGCAAACCAAGACTAAAGACAAGTCTGCAGAAACGGGAAAACAGTGAAATAGTGAGAGAGAGGTAAAAGATGTAAGAAGAACAGAATGTGACTCAAGGGTAACCACTGTATGTTAAAACTAAAAGCTGAAGAAGGTTAAGGAAATTGAGAGGTACTAGGACAAAGGAACACGTGTAGATAAACAACACAAGTTAAATGTAACAACTGTATTCAATGCGGTGTGCGGGATCCAATACCCGTTGATTTACAGTTCATTCTAAACCAGGATCACAGCACCCGAAAGCACAATGTCTTATGATGAAATATCGAATCTTACTGACAAACGTGCGGATACATTCATGTTTGGAGAGAATGAAGCGCAAAGAATATACTCCTTGATTGGCGAAATCGAGACGACATCCACAGGTTCTGTGAATATACTACATGTCCAAGCTTGTTAAGCATTACCTGGTCACAACAAAGATACTCAAAACACAGAATACGAGTAATTTGAAAGAATAATTAAACAATTGATCAGCAAGTTTAGCTCGTAGTTATGGAATTAATGGGAGTGCTCACAAGTTCAAAAATTCGACAGCGCAGTTAAGTGTTAGAGGACTGTACATTGGCTAAGACCCTTTACTGAAGTACTCTTAAAAAAGGAAGCACCATGCCCTTCTGTTCACGGAGTAGGATGGAGGGAATGAATACAGATAGACCTTGCCCACGCAGGAGTCTGTGTTTAGAAATATTCAGAATTTCAACCTGAAAGGCCTCGTAAGGGTAAATGAAAGACTGTTTATAGTAACTGTTTCCTTGTGTGAGACCTTGGGGTTTGTTGTCAAAATTCATAATTCCAGAAGTGGACATAGAGGAGAAAGGGCTGGGTGAAATCTTGAGAAATGTGCAGGAGGCCTGCCAGTCCACCACATCAGCAGAGGGTATGGCATTTGTTCCCCTGGTCGAGGATTGCCTGCCATATTATGAAATTCTTCCAACCAAGTGGGGCATCTCGATGCCTGCAAGCAACCGCTTGTAGTGTGGTTGCTCTGCAGGCAGAGAAGTTTGCAGAGCAGGTGTCATGTTGTTTTGGCCCTGCTTAGCATACATCTTTGTTTGTCCGAAACAAACTCCAGAAGCAGGGGATTGTGTCTAAAGAAAATGGCCCTGATGAGCTCATCAAAATGTGACACTGGTGATATAGATTCATCATAACGAGCATCTTGCAGCAGTGACAAATGCATTGCTCGGCATTGTCTCCTATGTGATTGCAGAGGCTGCAGAAGCAATTCCATGTCTAGGAAGGCCACTGTGGGCTGTCCTGGATGTAGATCCAAGATAATTTTAGCTGGACAGTTGAAACACCAGAAGACAGGTCTCACTCACAGAGCATCTATTTTATGAAAAGAGAACATCCAGTTTTCACTGAGTTCAGCAAGCCAAGCATGTCCAAGATACTGAGCTAGGGTTTTCAGCACTTTTGCTCAGCTGGATACATGTACTTCATGTTATCAATTTCCATGTCAGATTAGGGGAAAGATGACAATATCACAGCTGGTCTGTCAGCAGAAGGATGGTGGGAAATCCTCTGAGAAGACTGGAGAATAAAGAGTGGAAAAATGATGCTGTCAGTGTGAACACAGCTTTATAGCCAGACACTAACCCAGTTCTGATATGCCTAAAAAAGTGCACAATACCAGTTGTTATAAATGCATTTAATATCACATAGACAATATCAGCAAAATGAGTGGGGTATTGTGTCTGTTACAGCCACAGGGTCTGTCTGTAAGCTATAGGTCTCTGCTGGAGAAGTCAAAGGGACTTCTTTTTGTAGTAACACTGTGACTAAGTTGCTAAGTTAATCAAAATGCATGCCCCTCATATCAATACTAGGCTAAGGGACAGGTTTGATTACATGTTGAGACGGTGGGCACAAGGTTCTTCCACAACACTGTTTAGTTTTAGAAACCGTGATCACAAAGTTGGCCAAACTCCATCCCACAGCAAATAATGTTGGTTAACATTAAATAACGACCATTATTTAACAGTTCAAGGTGTGTGTTGATGGACGAAATGGGAGTGACAGAAAGGACACAATTCTATCCAGGCAGCAAAATATTACACATTCCATGCAACGAAATCGAATCGCACAGTAGAGAATGACATAAAGGATTCTTGTATGTTGAAACTCAGATAAGGTTCATCTTCCTTTCGGCACTTGTAGGAAAAGTGAAAGTTCCATAATTTGGACAGATGTGAATTGTGCATTTGTTCATATCAGGCTAAAGATGTGTACTTCTGACAATCATGAAAATGAAAAGTTGTAATAGGCAGGAAAATGACCCATGGTTTCAGCCATGTAACAGGTGGCTTTTCACTAACTGAAAATTGTGTTTCTTCCATTTTCTCACTTCTCACAAATGTGTATGTGGATTATTTTCAGCCATTGTCCTTTGTGTCAGGGTCAAATTGAAAGGCTCAACAATGACTGTTTCATTCAGAATTTGCCAGGACACATAACCTGATTGAAGAGTTTGCAAATCCCAATTTAATTGTATTACAACTCTTACCTGAGCCTGGCCATGTTGTAAAAGACCTAAGTCTCCTTTAAGAAGATTTAATGCTGAAGACATGATGTTATTTAAAAAATATACTCTTTTGGAAAGTGTGTGTATGCCGTTGTTGATAACTTAAAAAACTGCAGATTTTCTTTATCTACTTGCCAATACTTTCTGCAGCTTCATTTTCAGAATATATGTTCCATTCATGATAGATGCCATATATCCCTGTCACTATAAATCGTCTATTTTTAGTGGGGCATGGCCCCAGGTGAAAATCAGAAAAATCATTGTTTTCCTTAAATTAGAGACAAATGCTCCTTCACAGCCGGAAGACTGGAATGTGCCAACCAACATTGGCACACCTTGCCCACATTATGGGGCCGATTCCGATTCGGGCCGGAAATCTCCCCGACCGAGCCGGACCCGGAGAGATTTCCGACTGAATCGGACCCGTGCAGTCCGACCGAACGAGTACGATGCGCAGGTATGCCATCGGACTCGAGTCGGTCGGACTCCCATTGAAGTCAATGGGAGCCTGTCGTACAACGCGTACGCGGGCTCCCATTGACTCAATGGGTGCGATGCGGACAAGTGCGCCCTCTACAGCGTGTACGCGGCGAAGCAATTCGCGCCGTACACGCACAGGTAGGGGGGACCCATGGGTCCCCCCTGTGTGCGACTCGCGTGGCTACGCGTACAGGGGGGTCCGACATGGACCCCCAAAGTACGGCTCCGACAGCTCTTTCGAGCCGGAGTGCGTGGCTCGGTCGGATTGCTCGCGGCGCGCATCGTACTTACCCGGCCGGGGAACGTCTCCATTGCGCGGTGCGAGTCGTGTCCGTGCGAGTCGGTCGGTGCGGTTCGACCCGGGATCGAGTCGGTCGGAGCGGTCGGGACGCCCGGACGAGTCGGTCGGCGAATACGCATCGTACTCGCTCGCCCGGACGCGCGTACGGATCGGTCGGGAAATAGGGCTCCGAATCGGATCCGGTTAAGCCGAATCCGATTCGGAGCCCTACCGGCCGAGATCGGAATCGGCCCCTATATGTGGTAACAACTACAGATATGCGATTATTATGTCACAGATCAGGGCGATTAGCTTTTGAACCAGGGGCGTTGGAAAGGAAACAATGCATGCATTTGTTGGAATAATAGGGCCATAGTGCTAAAGATTCAGGGGGAAGTGGGAGGAATTATAGTTTCTGTTGGACTTGGCCCTTTTTGCAGGGTCATCCCTAAACTTTTTGCCTTCCTCCTATATTTTTTCTGACCTGTTGTTGGCTGTTTTATGACTCTGGGCACTTTACCACTGCTGATCAGTGCTAAAGTGCATATGCTCTCCCCATTGTAAATTGTGTTATGGATTAGTGACTCCATGATTGGATGATTGATTTACTTGTCAGTCCCTAGTACAGTGCACTGAGTGTGCCCAGGGCTTGTAAATCCAATACTGCTGGTGGGCTTGCAGCACTGGTTGTGCCACCCACAGAAGCAGCCTGTAAAAGTGTGTCTAAGGCCTGCCATTGCAGAGCCTGTGTGCAGTCTGGTACTGTGATACTGACTGGGCAAGTGCACCCACTTGCCAGTCCCTAAACCTTCCCTTTACTGCATGTTGGTCACCCCTAAAGTAGGCCCTAGGGCAGAGTGCATTGTAAGTATAAGGTAGGACATGCCCTGGTGTGTGTGGCATGTCCTAATAGTGAGTTACAGCCATTTTGGTTTTTCACTATTGCAAGGATACCTGCTCCCCATAGGCCAGAATGGGCAGTCTGATTATTACCCCTTATAATCCTAACTGACCCAGGGAACATGGTAGAAAAACGAATTTAGTATGCCTGAACTCAGAATGATAAAATACATCTTTAATGAAGTTGGTTTTAACATTCTGTGTTTGAAAATACCACTTTTAGAAAGTGTTGTATTTTCTTGCCTAAACTTCCAAGCCTGCCTCTGCTAGGTTGTGTATTCCTTGTCTGGAGATTGAGTGACAGGGGCTGGGGGTGGCTACAGGAGACAGGGTGAGTCAGCACAGGGCTGAATAGAAAGATCTGCATCCAGAGTGGAGGGAGGAGTTGCACCTGGGTCTGAATAGGGCTGTGCCTGCCTTCCACAATGCTGGCTCCACCTCCTGCCGGGCGGCTGAGCACTCTGCCCCACATTCTGAAAGGAAAGAAGGAGTCAGAAAAACAAAGTGCTCCAGGACTGACCAGAACTGGTTTTGGACTAGGCAGAGGCCTCTCTGCCTTCAGAGAACAAAGAGAAACTGGGTATAAAAAGGGGACCCAGACCCCTAGGAAATTAGATCACTTTGGGAAACAAGAAGAAACCTTTGCTGAGGAGCGGAACCAAGAAGAAACTGAGGAGAAGACTATCCCTAAGCTAGAGGGATCTGCCTGCAGTGGTTGCCTGACTGCCAAAGGAAGGAGAAAGGACTTTGTGTGCACTTTTATTCAACTTGTGAAGGATCTCCAAGGGCTTGAGAAAAGAGCTTGCCTCCTGCTGAAGTCTCAGGGACAACAGACTTCAACCACCAGCTCCCCAAGTATCCTTTGGAAGTGCCTGCTGCTGTTTTGGGCCTTCTGAAGGGACTGCGTGTCGCAAGGAGCTGGAAGCGCGACTCAAGAGGGAGAAGCGTGTCGCCGTCGCAGCCTCTGCCGTCGCATCACGGAGATGACGCCGCTGTAGCTGTCGCATTGCACCGCATCTCGAGAAACGTCCCGCAACACCGAAGAAGCGTGTCGCCGTCACAGCCGCTGCCGTCGCATCGTAGATGTCGCCGCTGTAGCTGTCGCATTGCACCGCATCAAGAGAAGAGTCTCGCATCGAGGAAGAAGCGTGTCGCCGTCGCAGCCGCTGCCATCGCATCGTAGATGTCGCCGCTGTAGCTGTCGCATTGCACCGCATCGAGAGAAGCGACTCGCATCCACGGAGAAGCGTGCCGCCGTCGGAGCTGCTGCCGTCGCATCACGAAACAAGGGTGTTGCCGCTGCAGTTGTCGCATCGAGCGGAAGCGTCTCGCAACGTCGGAGAAGAGGGTCGCCGCCAAAGCCGCTGTCGTCACATCACGGAACAAGGGTGTCGCCGCTGCAGCTGACGCATCGAGTCGAGACTTCTCGCAACATCGGAGAAGCGTGCCGCATCAGGAAGAACTTGACGTCTTTATTTCTTTGCAGCAGAACTTTGTCGCATCTCCATCTCTGCAACACTTTCGTTGTAGAAACGTGACGCATCGTAAGGTACATTGACTCAAATTGTGTCGCATTTTAAGAACTTAAGAGAACTAAGCTAAACCTACCATTTTAAGTACAGTATTGTGGATTTTTGTCGTTTATGGTCTTGTGTTAAAACTATATAAAGAATACTTATTTTTGATATAAACCTTGTGTGGTGTCCATCTGTAGTGTTGTCACTAGATTACTGTATGTGTTCACAAATGCTTTACACACTGCCTCTGAGATAAGCCTGTCTGCTCGTGCCAAGCTACCAAGGGGGTGAGCAGGGGTTATTTTAGGAGTGTACCCCTTTACCCTGACTAGAGGCAAGGGTCCCTATTTGCCTCAAGTACCTACCTGTGCCAACTAGAGACCCCCAATTCTAACATTGGTGGTCAGCGGTGAGGATTCTGGACTTGCATTTGTGACTCATGTACAGTGATTGGTGAACACTACTAGTGAGTGCAGACCAAACGCAACCACATACTGTTTTTCTGTTTTATGGTGTCCTCCTGGAAGTATTTTTGATACCATGACTCTGGTTAGTTGTTGCAAAATGGAACTCAACTTCTGGCACATGTTTGTCTACACAATGAAGGAACTACGTGTGTTTTGCAAGGAAAGGGGGCTGCCTGTGAAGAGAAGGTCCAGGGAGGATCTAGAGGCATCCCTATTCCAGTATGAGTTACCCAGCTGGAAGGCAACGCTACCAGTTGAGTCTGAGAAGGAGGAATTCCCTAAAAGTGAGGGAGAAACAGGAAAAGATAGCTGGCTTCTGGCTCATGAGCAGAGGCTGAGAGAGATTGACGAAGAGCTGAGAGAGCTTGAGGAGGCTCAGAGGGCCTTAGCCCAAGAACAAGAAATTTGGGCAGCTCAGGAAGTGAGCTTTGCTGAGTTGGAGGTGGAGTCCAGCTCAGAAGGTGGCAGCAAAATTAAGTTATTCAGTGCTGAGAGAGTAGTGCACACACCCAGAGATGTGGCGCCTGACTTGGAGGGGGTTAACATACACCAGGAGGTTCAAGGACATGAGGTAGCTCCAGTAGTGCGCAGTGTCCCTGAGAGGAATTGGGAAACTGACACAGGGATTCATGGTCCTAGTGGTGGGAGAGACACTCTACTGACTCTAGATGAGAGGTACAGGGAGAGGGGTTCCCCCATGGTTGAAGTCCTGGTGTGTGAGTGTGAAGACCGCCCAGAAGAGTGTGGGTTGAGTGACAGAGACAGTCAGATACTGTCTTGCCAGTCTCAGGAGAGTGGTGTGGGATACGTATGTGAGGCACTGGATGGTGAGGTGAAGGATAGTTTGGTTAACACCTGTGAGGGGTTATGTGATCCAATTATGGGAGAGCATATTGTAAGTCCCTGTTTTCCAGAGCTATGCCAACACCTGTTGGAGTGTGAGGTCTCTGACCCCAGGGAGCTCACAATGGAGGCAGACCTTTTGGTGGATTCCAGAGGGTCTGAAGAGGCATTGGGGAGTGACCCTAAGAGGAATGGCTCAGGTGTCTTCCAACCCAGAGTGGTGGGAGAGGTTCAGTGTAGCCCAGCTAGGTCCCGTGGTAATGGGAGGGGTATAGGGGCTCATGTCCTGTCTCAGAGGAGAAGGAGTGAGTGTGGGGCTGCGTGTCCCAAGGTGCCCGAAACCCAGTCTCAGAGCCTGGATGGTTCTTTAAGGGAACACCAGGTAGGGAGCCTAGGCTGTCCTGATGGGCCGCCTGTTGAGGAGGATCTCCTAGTGTCTAGAGAACCTGGAGCGTCTGTAAATGGAGCTCTAGTGTTTCTGGTGTCTGGCAGTGCCGCTCCAGTTGGGAGGGTGCAGAAGTCCAGAGTGAGGGGTGAGAGGGGGAGAGAGTCCCCAGTGGAAGAACCAGTGGGTCAGGGACCAGCCAGAAGGACTGAGTCACCAGTGAATGACCATGGTAACACCACTTCTGTCCTGGGGGATCTTCCTGCGCTGTCAGATGGACAGGGGTCGGGAGATCTGCACCAGGCGGACTGTCACACAACACATGAGAGATGTGTTACCCTCTGGGGGGCATGCGTGCTCCCCAGGAAGTCCTGGTGCGCCAGGCAGATTATTACACAACTCTAGAGGAGTGTGTTTCCCTTGGGGGGGGGGTTGTTGTACCCTCCCGGAAGTCCTGGGTTGCCAGGCACAGGTCCAGCCTAAGGGTACAGACCCTGGGTTGGAGGGCCAGGTTCAGGGTGTCCCCCTGACCTGGAGGAAGGGGCAGCTGCTAACAGTGCCCCTACCAGTTTGTCTTCTGGGGGCACCGCTCCAGGTGGGAGGGTGCAGGACCCCAGTAAGGGGGGCGGGGTGAGGACAGCCTCACCCCTGGCCTCTGCCCAGTCTAAGGGTACAGACCCTATGCTGGGATCCCAGTTGCAGGATAGAACCCCTGAACTGGTGGGCGAATTGTGCAGGACACCTGCCACAGGTGCCCTGGCAATTCTGGAAGGGGGTACCGCTCCAGGAGGGAGGGTGAAGAGCCCCAAGGAGGAGGACCGGGTGTGGGAAAGCCCACCCCAGTCTCCAGTCCAGCCGCCGGGTACAGGCCAGGGGCTGGTAGATCAGTGTCAGGATGTCATACCTGACCTGACAGGAGGGAGAATGGACAAAGAGTGCCAAGCACCTGGGGCTACTGCCCCCCGCTCTCTGACGCCACAGAGGTTTGAGAGCCCTGAGAGGCATAAGGCCTGGGTCTCATCCCTGACCACTGTCAGTGGCCACTGTGGCTTGCTGTCTGTCTGTTGGGACACACCTGTGAGCAAGTTAAGGTTAGGTGCTGCACAGGTGGGGTCCACAGGTGAGGAGAAGGGTTCCCCATGGATTAGCTTGGTGGGCCCTGAGAGTATGGACAGAGGGATTCCAATAGGTTCAGATTGGCGTAGAACTGGAGTATGCCCCTGCTGTTGTGGGCCAGGGTCCAGGTTCTATCGCCCAAAGCAGGGAAGCCCATCAGGGTAGTGATTGGTCTCCCCTGCGTTTTTGGCTGGAAAGGGGTTGTGTTGGACTTGGCCCTTTTTGCAGGGTCATCCCTAAACTTTTTGCCTTCCTCCTATATTTTTCTGACCTGTTGTTGGCTGTTTTATGACTCTGGGCACTTTACCACTGCTGATCAGTGCTAAAGTGCATATGCTCTCCCCATTGTAAATTGTGTTATGGATTAGTGACTCCATGATTGGATGATTGGTTTACTTGTCAGTCCCTAGTACAGTGCACTGAGTGTGCCCAGGGCTTGTAAATCCAATACTGCTGGTGGGCTTGCAGCACTGGTTGTGCCACCCACAGAAGCAGCCTGTAAAAGTGTGTCTAAGGCCTGCCATTGCAGAGCCTGTGTGCAGTCTGGTACTGTGATACTGACTGGGCAAGTGCACCCACTTGCCAGTCCCTAAACCTTCCCTTTACTGCATGTTGGTCACCCCTAAAGTAGGCCCTAGGGCAGGGTGCATTGTAAGTATAAGGTAGGACATGCCCTGGTGTGTGTGGCATGTCCTAATAGTGAATTACAGCCATTTTCGTTTTCACTATTGCAAGGCTACCTGCTCCCCATAGGCCAGAATGGGCAGTCTGATTATTACCCCTTATAATCCTAACTGACCCAGGGAACATGGTAGAAAAACGAATTTAGTATGCCTGAACTCAGAATGATAAAATACATCTTTTAGTGAAGTTGGTTTTAACATTCTGTGTTTGAAAATACCACTTTTAGAAAGTGGGTATTTTCTTGCCTAAACTTCCAAGCCTGCCTCTGCTAGGTTGTGTATTCCTTGTCTGGAGATTGAGTGACAGGGGCTGGGGGTGGCTACAGGAGACAGGGTGAGTCAGCACAGGGCTGAATAGAAAGATCTGCATCCAGAGTGGAGGGAGGAGTTGCACCTGGGTCTGAATAGGGCTGTGCCTGCCTTCCACAATGCTGGCTACACCTCCTGCCGGGCGGCTGAGCACTCTGCCCCACATTCTGAAAGGAAAGAAGGAGTCAGAAAAACAAAGTGCTCCAGGACTGACCAGAACTGGTTTTGGACTAGGCAGAGGCCTCTCTGCCTTCAGAGAACAAAGAGAAACTGGGTATAAAAGGGGACCCAGACCCCTAGGAAATTAGATCACTTTGGGAAACAAGAAGAAACCTTTGCTGAGGAGCGGAACCAAGAAGAAACTGAGGAGAAGACTATCCCTAAGCTAGAGGGATCTGCCTGCAGTGGTTGCCTGACTGCCAAAGGAAGGAGAAAGGACTTTGTGTGCACTTTTATTCAACTTGTGAAGGATCTCCAAGGGCTTGAGAAAAGAGCTCGCCTCCTGCTGAAGTCTCAGGGACAACAGACTTCAACCACCAGCTCCCCAAGAATCCTTTGGAAGTGCCTGCTGCTGTTTTGGGCCTTCTGAAGGGACTGCGTGTCGCAAGGAGCTGGAAGCGCGACTCAAGAGGGAGAAGCGTGTCACCGTCGCAGCCGCTGCCGTCGCATCACGGAGATGACGCCGCTGTAGCTGTCGCATTGCACCGCATCTCGAGAAACGTCCCGCAACACCGAAGAAGCGTGTCGCCGTCGCAGCCGCTGCCGTCGCATCGGAGATGTCGCCGCTGTAGCTGTCGCATTGCACCGCATCAAGAGAAGAGTCTCGCATCGAGGAAGAAGCGTGTCGCCGTCGCAGCCGCTGCCGTCGCATCGTAGATGTTGCCGCTGTAGCTGTCGCATTGCACCGCATCGAGAGAAGCGCCTCGCATCCACGGAGAAGCGTGCCGCCGTCGGAGCTGCTGCCGTCGCATCACGAAACAAGGGTGTCGCCGCTACAGTTGTCGCATCGAGCGGAAGCGTCTCGCAACGTCGGAGAAGAGGGTCGCCGCCAAAGCCGCTGTCGTCGCATCACGGAACAAGGGTGTCGCCGCTGCAGCTGACGCATCGAGTCGAGACTTCTCGCAACATCGGAGAAGCGTGCCGCATCAGGAAGAACTTGACGTCTTTATTTCTTTGCACCAGAAGTTTGTCGCATCTCCATCTCTGCAACACTTTCGTTGTAGAAACGTGATGCATCGTAAGGTACATTGACTCAAAGTGTCGCATTTTAAGAACTTAAGAGAACTAAGCTAAACCTACCATTTTAAGTACAGTATTGTGGATTTTTGTCGTTTATGGTCTTGTGTTAAAACTATATAAAAAAAACTTATTTTTGATATAAACCTTGTGTGGTGTCCATCTGTAGTGTTGTCACTAGATTACTGTATGTGTTCACAAATGCTTTACACACTGCCTCTGAGATAAGCCTGTCTGCTCGTGCCAAGCTACCAAGGGGGTGAGCAGGGGTTATTTTATGAGTGTACCCCTTTACCCTGACTAGAGGCAAGGGTCCCTATTTGCCACAAGTACCTACCTGTGCCAACTAGAGACCCCCAATTCTAACAGTTTCCATTTTAAATCATGCCATTTATGTCAGAATTGGAGACGTTTATTTGTGATTGCCTATTAATGAATAGTGTGGAAATAACATTTGGTACTGAGGGTTTTTTTTTTAAAGATCTTTCATGGTACCAAATCCCAGACAACTAGTCTGCTGGATAGTTTAATTCAGGAAAGTCATTTATTTTAATATGATTCATGCTCTAAACAGGGCTCCTTTACTTGAATTTTCCAATATTTGGTTCCCCAAATTATCTTCTCATCAATATTTTCTTTCCAATACTCATATCCCTGTACGGCTACATTTTGATTGATTTCTTCTGTATAAATCAGTTTATTAGTAATTATTACATTTTTCTGGAGCTGTTCTGAATGTTGTGAAAAATAAAAAGCTGAGGGATGTAACCTGTCTTCACTATTGAAATAAGTAAAATTCTTTAAGGAATGTGGATAACTATTAAGTGGCAATGTTGCCATTGTGTGTAATCGTATATCTCTCAAAGTTTCCTAGTTCTATGTATGTAGTAATGTGCATAATGATAGAAACAATACATTTCTTTATAATTCAATGCATTCGAATAAGGATCTTCATTGTGCAGAAAATTATATGCCTGCAAATCGAACATCATACGTTTTACAGTTTCAGTATCCCAGTCATCTGAATCAGAACAAGGAATAATCACGTCAATCATTGAAACTGCCAACACACATGGCAAGTGCAGTGTCTCAGTCAGTCACATAATCTGACTTTGCCCTCAGGCACAGGATAAGCTGTAATGTTGACAGTGTAGAGATCTCACCTTACTCTGTGGGATGATAGATGCTGTTGAAGTCTTTGAACCACATGTTGTCGAACAGTTTCTTTCAGGGACGTAATGTCCATTCCATAGCAATAGAACGGCGGTGGTCTTTGTCAGCTACATGATGAAAAGAAACACTCCTGTAGTGATTCAAACATAGGACCATGGCAGTATCAAGTACCTGTCACAAAACCAGGGATAAGCAAGAAGAAATTGATGGTGTGTAATGGCTGCAGAGCATGATAAAAATTCCTCTGTGTAGAATTCAAATGTATTCTCATAAATCGTTGTTTCTCAAAAATGCATCATCTCAATTGATGTTGACCCATGAGGTGATTCATAATAAACCATGGTGTTCCTTGGAACATTTGCAGCTGTAGTTATGGCAGCATCAGATTTGTCAAGGGAATCCATTGTTTGATGCAAAGTTGGAGATGTAGTAAGCTTAAATTTCCCCAACAGGGTACTTAAGCTAGTGATAATATTGCTCTCTTCTTGGGGTATTTTATTCAGAGTAGGGAGAGGCTGTGAGGTTCTACTCTGATTCCTTCTTGATGTCCTGGTTGGTCTGCTGTACAGAATCGGCCACATATTGCTTTTTCACATGGTCAATGGACCGGTTTTTCTTTGAACCAGACAAAGGATTACAGTTTCTTCACCTTTTACCCCAAGAACTGGAACAGGGGGTCTGTAGGATGATTCAAAGGCTTGCTTGTGAGGATTTGTTCTCGAATTCGATCCCCTACTTTAGGGACCCACCCGTCAGCAGCTGTAAAAACCTACTGTTCACTGGTGACGGCTTCAAGATGTTTCACATCGGACAGCTTGTCTCTGATCTCTTGGACAGTCTGTAAGACACTCAAACATTAGTCCAGGTTAAATTGTCTCACATCCACCATGTTCCCAGGATTATCTAGGCCAGGTCCCATCACACTTGGTTTCTGTATAAGGCCAGAGCATGTCTAACAGGCCACTCATTGGTGTAAATTTCCCTGATATCCTCAGGTACTATAGAAGAAAAAGCTACTTGTGTTATTTCCTTCCCTCGGGGTGCTTCACTAATGGATAATAGAGGCCAATCATCTGCTAGTATGATGTCATATTCTTCAGATGAATGCAGCCAGAAGACTGCTTCAATGGTGCGCAGTATATCCCCTCAAATCTGTATATTGAAATTATGAACCCTATCAGGAGGATTTAAATGTTCATCTGGAGTTTCAACTTGTATGAATTCATCAGCTAGACTTGCCACCACAAACCTCTGGAGAGTCTTATGCGCTGTTGCTACTTCTGCTGCACTGTCTAAAAGCACTCTCGCCCAAGTCCCATTTAACTTAAGTATCCAGAGCTGAATTGGCATGTTTCTTAGAAAGCCCGGCCACTTTCTTCTTTTTAAATTGAGTTTTAGAGTCTGAACCTTTCTCTTCCCTCTTTATGCTGATCTCACTCTCTCGTCCTTCTTCACCTTTTTGCTTGGTATATGCTTCTTTTCTTTGGTACTCTGTCCGACCCCCTCTCTTTTCTCATTTACAATTTGAGTCCTGAAAAAAACAGGAAATACCATTCTGGCTTTTTAATTTTATCACGGTCCCTTAAATTATAACCACCTGACTGGTTTCCTGAGACAAGGGTGATATGATCTGTCTTTTTTCTCCACCACTCTTTTTTTCTTACCTTCCGTTGAAAAACCTTAACAAAACCCTCAATATTGCTTTTAGGTTTTAATTGTAGCTGAAGGGCTCGTACACCCAAGTTATCACGACCCACAGAGGTGTAAACTTCTGATATTATTCTAAGTAGTTCCAGTTAGCGATCTTGAATTAGAATTACTGCAAGTCTCTAGCACATGGCCAGAGCTGACACCTCTCCCTAAATATGGCTTAAGGTGATCGAGTAGACTGTAGAATAGTTTCCCATTAACTTCATACCTCAGCCCAGGGCCAATGCAGCCTGGCTAATTTTGTACTTCTTGCAATCAATCAATCAATCAATCACAGAATTTGTAGAGCGCACTACTTACCCGCGAGGGTCTCAAGGCGCTGGGGAGAGGGAAGGGGGGTGGGTGCTGCTACTGGTCGAACAGCCAGGTCTTGAGTAGCCTCCTGAAGGTCAGCAGGTCTTGGGTCTGTCGTAGGCTTAGTGGAAGGGTGTTCCAGGTCTTGGCGGCGAGGTGTGAGAAGGATCTGCCGCCGGTGGTTGTTCTTCGAATGCGAGGGACGGTGGTGAGGGAGAGGTCGGCGGAGCGGAGCTGGCGGTTGGGGACGTAGAAGAAGAGTCGTCTGTTGAGGTAGGCTGGGCCAGTTTTGTGGAGTGCCTTGTGTGCGTGGATGAGGAGTTTGAAGGTGATCCTCCTGTCGACGGGGAGCCAGTGCAGGTTCCTCAGGTGGGGGTGATATGGCTGTGGCGTGGTACGTCGAGGATCAGGCGTGCGGAGGCGTTTTGTATGCGTTGCAGTCGCTTGATGAGCTTGGCCGGGGCTCCCGCGTAGAGGGCGTTCCCATAGTCAAGTCTGCTACTGACGAGGGCCTGGGTGACTGTTCTTCTTGTGTCTGTCGGGATCCACCTGTAGATCTTGCGAAGCATGCGGAGGGTGTTGAAGCAGGAGGAGGAGACTGCGTTGACTTGCTTGGCCATAGAAAGCGTTGAGTCGAGGATGACTCCCAGGTTGCGTGCGTGGTCGGTGGGTGTCGGGGCTGCTCCCAGCGTCGTTGGCCACCAGGAGTCGTCCCAGGCTGAGGGGTTGGAGCCGAGGATGAGGACCTCCGTCTTCAGCTTTAGTCGGCTGATCTTCATCCAATCGGCGACGGCCTTCATTCCTTCATGGAGATTGGCTTTGGCGGCGAGGGGGTCCTTGGTGAGGGAGAGGATCAGTTGAGTGTCGTCGGCGTAGGAGATAATGTTGAGGTCGTGCTGTCTGGCGATGCGTGCGAGCGGGGCCATGTAGATGTTGAACAGTGTTGGGCTGAGGGAAGATCCCTGGGGTACGCCGCAGATGATCTCGGAGGCTTCGGATCGGAAAGGTGGGATGCGGACTCTCTGGGTTCTGCCGTCGAGGAAGGAGGTGGTCCATTCCAGGGCCTTGTCTCGGATCCCTGCGTCGTGGAGGCGTGCGCGTAGAGTGCGGTGGCAGACAGTGTCGAAGGCGGCGGAGAGGTCCAGCAGGATGAGGGCTGCGGTCTCACCGTTGTCCAGCAGGGTCCTGATGTCGTCGGTGGCGGCGATGAGGGCAGTCTCAGTGCTGTGGTTGCTGCGGAACCCCGATTGGGATGGGTCCAGGATGCTGTTTTCTTCTAGGTATCGGGTTAGCTGTTTGTTGACGATCTTCTCGATGACCTTGGCTCTGAACGGAAGCAGGGAGATGGGCCGGAAGTTCTTGAGGTCTCTTGGGTCCGCCTTGGGTTTTTGAGTAGGGCGTTGATCTCTGCGTGTTTCCAGCTCTCTGGGAAGGTCGCGGTCTCAAAGGAGAGATTGATAACGTTGCACAGGTGGGGTGCGATGGAGCTGCTGGCTTTGTTGAAGATGTGGTGCGGGAAAGGGTCTGACGGGGAGCCGGAGTGTATTGTGCCCATGGTCTTGATGGTGTCATCGATGTTCACGCTGGCCCAGGCTGGCAAGGGGTCATGGTCGATGGTGTGCGGCGGGTCTGGAGTATCTATCTTGGTGGGGGCTGTCTGGGTGTTGAAGCTGTCGTGGATGTCGGCGATCTTGCGGTGGAAGAAGGTGGCGAGGAATCGCACAGGGCTTGCGACGGCGGGATGTCGTTGGTGTTGGAGCTGGGGTTGGAGAGTTCCTTCACGATGTTGAAGAGCTCCTTGCTGTTGTGTGCGTTGTTGTCGAGGCGGTCTTTGAAGGAGATTCTCTTGGCGGACCTGATGAGGTGGTGGTGGTTACGGATGGCGTCTTTATGGGCTGCGTGGCTGTCCGGTGTCTTATCACTGTGCCATTTCTTCTCAAGTTTCCGGCAGGTACGCTTGGAAGCAATACTTGAAAGAGAACTGCCAATGAAGGCGTGCTATGCGTGTTAGTGTACATGCATGCAAATATACTTCCCCAGATGTTACACTCCTCTTGGCACCATCCCCACGGGAAGACACATAGTCAGTATTCTATGCTTGTCTTGGGGTGTCATGTGAGGGCAAACCGCTTTCAACTGGTTGGACTTGCAAGCAATCCAGAAGGCAATTTTTTCACGCTTCAGGGGCGTCTTTCTCATTATAGCGTTTATTGTCTGTGGACTGATTGGTCGTACAACAGCCTGTCCCTATACTACTGGTCCTGCTAGAGCTGGTCTAGAGTTTATGGTGCATAGCACAAACTGTCTGAGTTTCCTGTATAAGGAGTCTGTATAATTCAATATCCTTACTACATCAGTGAGTTGTAGTGTCTCAGGAGGTTTCAAGTTTCAAGTTTCAACTTTATTTTTATTTGCATAGTTACTGAAAACCATTGCAACATTTCAAAAAAAGCTAATAGAACTGATGTTGTATCCTGGTAAAACCAATAATACACTTACTAAAAAATGCTGTACAGTGGTTAAAAATAGACGGTGTAACCATTAGAGTGAATCAGTGATTCACGTAGTAAAGTGCAGTGCAGTCATTAAAATGCATTACTAAAACCAGAAATACACGTAATAAGGTGCAGTGTAGTGCATACATGTTTGGCAGTGACAGCTAATGCATTTGGCACCTGCTAAAATGTTATACATTGTATTTAAAAGGTGCTCTCTTCTTCTTGGAACAAAGAGATGCAGCAACCAGCTTGCGTGCCAATGGCTACACAGGCAGCTTATTACTAACGTTGCTGAGGTTGGATTGTCATTTTAGGCATTTTTTGTTCGGCCAGTGTGAGAAATTTTACCGTTCTACAGTTCAGTTGCGTGGCCCCCGGGTCAAAGCATGCCAGCACCGCTTGCCTCTTGGTGCGAATTCCTTTCTGCTTGAAGGGGGCCTTTAACAGCTGTGACGTCTCTTGCTGCAGCTCCTTGCCTCAGGAGTTGGAAAGAGTGTGTATCCAGCTAGTACTGGCCACGGGCCCCTTCATTACTCAGGGGTATCGACTGTATATTTTGTTTGTGTGTGGTAACCCACAAGCAAATCAATTTTAGTGCTCTTGGTAAGTTAAAGGGATTTCCAGATCTTGGTATGCCCTATACTGTGGAGGCAGTACTGCTGGTTTATCTATAACTTTGAACTCCACCGATGAGTAAACTGTCACATATGATGCATGTGCCGCTATTACAGATGTAGCTGTCCACCTGTGCATCGGGAACACTTCTATTACTCAGATGTTATGTGACTGCCTCTCCGTAATGTACTCCTATTGCACCAGGAACTGCCATTTTAACCAAACAGATTCAAAAGTCATTGGATTCAAAAGACACAGAAAACCCACAAACACCGAGTAACCTTTTAAAAGACAAGTTTGAAAAACCTGCGGCAATAGGTGCTCCCTCATTCCCCTGTACGAGGTATCCATGATCACTATGAGCGTCTCAATACTGATGTAATGATGGTTCTTTTATGGGTGCATATTAAAAGACTACTCAAGATACAAAAAATCTGAATGCCGGTGTTGGGCGCTATGTTGCATGAACTAAGACTCTGGCTTAGCTCTGCAAGGTTTGCTTAATTCAGTGCATCAGTGGTTGCATGTGAAAGAACAGGTTATTTTAGTCCAACACAACTGCACTCAATACATAGTCGATGTTGTGTCCGTGCTTTCTGGTTTACTTACAGTCCCTAAAGAAGTTTCAGGAATGCAGTGGTAATTCAAACCCAATTTCATGCTCTATAAAATCACACACCAGCAATGCACTAAGTGGAAGACACTTTATCCTTAAAAGTGTTTTATTTCAACAGTCTCATCCTGTTGCTTAGCACACGTAAAATAACCACACAAAATATCATTAAAACAGCACTAACTCATGTTGCTAGCAATGAAAATAATATGAACATTTCTACCATAGTGAAAATATCATCTAGGAACCTTTCACCCTAAATCCTACCTTCATGCGCTGTACATTGAGAGCATGGAGTAGCTTAACTTGCATCTGGAATCTCTTAATAGGAATTAGTGCACTGCACACCTGTTTAAAGCAAGAGGCTGTAGTTATTAGCAGTCAGGAGACAGTGTTCCCTTGAAAGGAAAATACACATATGCTGGGGTTCAGCTCCTCTCCTTTTGGACTTGACTCGTACCGGCTTTCCGCGTAGGACTGTATGCTGCGGCAGTACGGCAGTGTGACAGTTCTTGTCAGAATCTTCTGTTAGTATCTTGTGCGATAATCTGGGGCAAAAGACAACTCCAAGTGGCTACTTGTTCAGCCTTTTATACTGTTGATCACTGATCTTATCTGATATAGGGAATTTTCTAGACACATTGCATAAACAAATATGACCTTGAAATACAGATCTCAAGACACTTGTCCCAGACTGATGTCGCATTAGGTGTTTTATTGTTGTCACTATCAGGATTACTTGACCCCTTCACATGTTCTTGGAAAAATAAGGACAGACGGCATCTAAGTTAAAGGTTGACAACACAGAAAATTGAGTCTCAGCCTCCTAAAAATGGAGTCTGGCCTTAGGATCTTTATGTCAGAATGTGTCCTTCTTAAACTCCTTCACTAAGATGTAAGGCCTCTAGTTAGTGCCAGTACTGTGAAGATGAGCCTCATTTGTGACCTCTGTTACATGATGGACCTGAAAGCAGCAGTGATTGTAGTTCTTTCTAACCTCTCTGCAGTGTTTCCGGTTCTAAGTGACCTCTCTGCAGTGAATCTGACAGTTCATGACCTATTTGCAGGAATTGGTATCCCAACTTGAATGATTTTAGCTACAGCCATGCCAGAGAGTATCAGAGTTTATTGTTCATTCACTGGCATTCAATTTATCTTTTCACAAAAACCAAGTGTTAAAAAAGACACTGGGACTTTAAAATACCACTTTGACCATCTTGAGCAGGTGACATACACTTCACTGTTAAATACCGACTGAGCTCTCTGTTAGAAAGGAGGTCACTGCTTTGAGAGCCACCCCACCAGTCTGAACTGACAAAGGAGAGCCAGCAGGATAGAATGATCACTGGAGTTGAACAAAGACGACAGAACTAACAGAATCAGGGGCACAACATCACCACCTTCAATTGTCTGTTGCAAGTAATTCAGCACAGATACAAACACTAACTCAGTGCCTATAAGAAGTTGAAAACCTGCTTAAACAAATTCAGTATGCTGTTTTTTTAATCTCAAACTCCTGCAAACCAGTTTGGTAATCCAATTTTCCATGATCTTAACAGGAGTAAGGGTTTGTAATGGGAAGATATTAATGGGTTCAGCGTGGTGGGGTTTTGAGAAGTTTCAAAATGGCTTGATTGAAGGGAGTAGGAACAAAGAACCGATTGAGGGAGATAGAGGGAGATATTGGTAACATGATACATAAAAACGACCACAAGTTGATGCATATCCTTCCCCTCCAAACAGTGCTTAATTTGTAAAAGAATAAGCTCCTGGCCCACAGTTTTTCTCAGAAGCCCATGGCCGGATTTGTTGAACGTCGGGGGTGCCGAATGCCAAGGTTGTGTAATCTTGATTCCACCTCATGCACCTTTCATTCACCACAAGACACACTATGTCCCCCAATCTTACTCTTTCAGGTTATTTTCTATCCCTGATTTTGTTGTCACTGTATTTCTGTCTTTCTCTTCATCCTCTTTTCCCCCTTTTTGTTTTTCTCCTCTTTGCTCTGGGTCAGAGTCAGATGAGGAAAAATTGAGTGCTAGAATGAGTGCTGGTGTTTACTCCAACTGCTCCGGAGAGCTTAATAAATATAATGCACTTTGGAATTAGTATAAGCAAAGAAGTGCATGTTATTCACTTCAGCTCCTGAGCCTGTGTTCTTGCACAATAGGCCGGGGCCATCTTTATGAGGCTAGCAAGCATTTCTGTTATTCCACCTGTTCCATATCTGAGAGTAGAGTAGAGTTAGACAATACCTGCTATATAAGCATACAGCTTGGCAATAGAGTTTGTTTCGGAAATAACTGTTGTGCTGTACACTTATAACAATTGCATTTATGTATCTGCAGAATAGTTTCTTCCCGATTGATGAGTTGAACGCTGGTGTGTGCTGCTAAACATCCATACACAAATCAAATATACAGAATCTGCACATTCTGCTGAGCATTTTGAAAAGGTACATGTATTCCACTCTGTAAAGTTCTTTCTATGTGCTTCACACTGGTTCTCCTTTATATACGTAGCGACCTTCTAAGTTCTCCCTTCTTGCTATGCTATCTGTAAGAGGCCTGTTAGATCCATTGGTAACATGCCGTTCAGGCCTTCTTTAAGCACACATGGTTGGCCGCATTGGATGGAGTAAGGCCTCAAGTACGTCAGTATGGCCTTTCGTTCAATTATATCCGTCTAAGTTGTATTCTCCAACCCTGTTAGTAAGTCTTACTGCACAGCGATGCCCGTATTCTGTATGATCCCAGGGTATACATTTCCTGTGCTCTGTTTCTCATTTTATACCCAGATGTCTTCAAAACTTCAGAAACCTTGGCCCGTGGTCTGACGCTTTGCAGTTATGACAGGAACTCCTATTAGCTCTACACAGCATGTGCAATAAATGCTTGGTGATGGAATGTTATTTGGACGCTATTCTTAAATTGCCTTGTTACTTTTCCATTAGCGTCAGCAATGTCGGTGACCAATTCTTCGGGGAGCATACAAATAGATTAACGTTAAAAAAACACGCCTAATTAAACTTCTTCTGCTTAGTCTTTTGTGAAAATCCCGACCACGACAAGATTTTTACTGCACAAGTAGTAGTCGGGAATCTGGCTTAAAAGCACATGGCGCCATTTACGGTTATTAAAGTCAGGAATTAAATCATATCATTAACATAGTATTTCTTTTGGGCTTGAGGTATTTTGCTTGAGAATGTACAACGTATCATCGGAAACATCTTTGGAACAGCTGTTTGTAGCATTTTTTTGCTCCGACTTTGCCATGCAGACAAACACATCTACATTTTTTACAGCTGCTCTTAAAACCGAGCTGCGTGAAGTGCAAAGCCAGGTCGGCATCTAAAGTCTGCTGCTCGCAAGGCCAGGGGATAATGCGAATGTCACACGGAAATAAATATGTTTTCTTTTTATCTCCGGCACTGGTGGGGGGCTGGCTTTATTGTTTGGCAATGTAGGCTATATTTAGATCCAAATAGTTTTTGAAGTGTGGTTATGAAATATTCCTCAGCGTGCAATCTTTTTTAAAACAAAAGCAGAGGTAAAAATAGTTCATATTTGGAACACAGTTATGTTTACTGCCAATAGGTAGTGGTGGGAAGGAGCATGGAAGAACAATCCTCCCTGTGTGCAAGGTACTTAATGTTAACGTCTGTGACTTCAAATGCAGGATGTGTTCAGATACCAAGATTGTGGATTACTCGTTAAATGACATCCCCAAATCCAGAAAAGTAGTCGACCTGAAAGATAATCCACAAAGGAAGCTAACAAGCGCTGGCAAAGCCAACGTGTCTTGAGTCCAATACCTGAATATGTGTGGCAAATATATTTTTCCATGAATAGACGTATGTGTGGCAAACATATTATAAAGGTTTTATTTCAGTTTTAGAAAATTAATTACATGATGGCCACCACACGTACAGATGCATGTGTTGCAGCAACTGTGTAATATTTATCCTAAACTAAAATAAAACCATTAAAAGAGTGCCACCGCTCATCCATCTGCACATGTGGTGGCCATCTTTTTCTGTTTTCTTTTTAACTTTTAGAAAGTCTTTTTAAAATGTCTGCTGCATAAACATGTGCATTCTTTTCAGCCATGTAGTAATGTTTACTTAGATTAAAAGAAAAACCATTATAAGATGACGATCCCATACGCATGTGCATGTAAGGCAGTCATCTTTTACTGTTTTTGTTTTACTTTAAGTAACAATAATTCTGAGGTGGCCTCTGCCCATGCGCAATTCAGACAGCTATCTTAGAATGGTATAAAAAACTTTTAAAATGTCCATCCACTGAACGTGCAAGGAGTGGGAGAGGGCTGGGGTGTAAGCGATGGTGGCGGGGCCCCATTCTTTAATAAACAAAGCTGAGGAGTAAAGCTGAAGGGGAGCAAAATGACACATGCAATGAGAGCAAATAGTCCCTCATGCAGTGGAAGCAGTAAAATCAGCGTGTACAATAAAGCATAAGAATAGAGAGGAAAGTCACTGAATCTGAAGTAAGGAAGTGAGACAGAAAAAGAAATTGAATCACGAGCAAGTTGTAGACACAAATCCCACTGTAAGTCTATAGTGTATGCAGTAGGTCTGTTTGCAAACAGAGTTTCATAGGTAGACTGAAAAACCGCTTTAAAATTAAAAATTGCCAAAATCAAAGTGTCCAGCTTAAACAGTCTTGCATCTTCAGTACACGGAAATACTCCATCCTTACTGAAGAAACCAACTCGCTAAAGGCTCATCTGAAAATTATTTTTTGAGACTCAGGGCAACCCCTGGCACCAGTCTCTGCAGGATGCCATCATGTCTCTGAACAAATTGCATTAAAAAATAGAGAACTCCCTTACACAGCCTGGAAAAAGGCAACAAACAGGCAGCTGAAGACAACCTCAAGGGCCCAGGACTAAACTCACTAAAGAACACAGCTGCCTACTCCCCCTGAATAACTCCTACCTGGAGATAAAACCTCAACCATATCTGTTAGAAACAATAAATAAAAGGAGCCGTTGAGCGATTTTGTATATGCTATTATTAGGCTTACCAGTAACTGAATTGCATCCAGGATGGGCACATCAGAGAGAGGGTGGGGCTTGCAGGTTATGCAGCTACAAGCATGAATCATGGCTGCACCTCCCGTGTTGCTGCCCCAAGCTAGACTTACCCAGGTGGAGACTGTTGAAGCCGATCTTTTGGGCTCAAGGTACCTGTTTGGAAGCATCTGCGCATTGCTTTTCCCAAGCCAGTCCATCAGTCCTATCCAGGTGTCGTAAATTTGTGGACGAACTCAGGTCCTTGTTGCACCCACAAGTCACCAACACACATAAGTCCAAGACTGCTCAAAAACTGATAACTGACTACTGTATCCAAAAGGTCTGCACTGTGCAAGTAGGGTGGCTAAGGTGTATTTAGCTTGGAGGAAGTGCCCATGTATAATCAGGATTATAACTATTTACCAGTGTGGCTGCTAGCGGGTACATGATTAGTAAGACCAACAGTGCCGATATCCCACCGCGTTAATGTTGCCTTACAACAGCACCCTATAATCCTATAACTGTTATCACATATTTTATTTTAGGACTATTTTCACAAAGCACTTTACTGAACAATGTATCTTGCTAGATTTATTCAAAGTGTTAGAGATGTTGGGTCAATGTTTATGTTTACTTTTGGAATAGTTGAACAAAGATCTTTATGTTGCTCGTGTGCTGCAATTAACTTAAACTGCGCCGTTCTGGGAGAACACATTTATTTTGTCATTCGCTGTAGTGAGTGCCTCATGCGGGGCATGCTCGGAGATAAGAGCAATAGGCATTTTTACTAATTGTAATGTACCTGAGTTTACATAACATTAAGAGGAGTAGGCATTGTATTATTGCAATTTATTTGAGATTATATGAAATTAAGAGCACTTAATCAATGAATTTTAAGTCAATGCATTTCTCTGTCATTTACGTTTTTGGCTCGAGTGTCACTATGATTGTTTTATTTTATTGCTTGGATATACATATATCGTGTTGTTTTTTTTTTTTTAAACAGTTGTTTTTATTGAAAATAAAGTAGCACCAGTCACATATACAGTCATACTCATTACATTGATAAGTACAATTGTTCTACAAACGTTATCCATCAAAATATCGGCGTCTCTCAGCCGTCGGTATCCCTTCTGTCCCGTCGGTTGTGTTGGTTTTTATTGACTAAAACAATAAACTGCTACTACTGAAAAAAACATCATCAGACCAAAGGAAAATTACTACTGACGTAGTTCCAACCTCGTTCTTCAAGAGAGCATATAGAAGAAGAGATGACAAGTCATTTACAAGAATACATAGAATAAAATAACTTACTTCAGATCATCTACAGGAGCTCATACCGTGCTTGCAAACACAGAGGAACTCCTCACTACACTCGACAGAAAATATGCAGCCCTGAAACTCTTTGACTTCTTACTAACGTGACATGGTGAGCTATGCTGAGTATATGACATGCTTAAAGAGTGGGTGGGTGACTGTTAATGCTGTTCAGTATATCGCCTTCGCATCACGGGAGGTTGTTCGAGATCGCCGCTTGTCTTAGCCATATTAAGGCTGTATTGGGAGATTGCCTGTTTTTATTGTTGGCCCACTGTATCATGGTGAGGCGTCCTTCGGAAGAATTCCTGTGGAAGGTACTAGTCCCATGAATGAATCCTGCCTTTCCCAACTAAGGAAAACTATCTTGATTTTATTATTACACAGATGATAAGAGCTTTGGGCAATGTCAGCGTAACATATATCCAGAGGTTGGAACTCCGGTGTTGACCTATCCCCAGGAGTCCCGCCTTTTTTGATTCTAACGCCCTGAAGAAGTCCATCATTGGACGAAACGCGTCGGCTGTGGTTTTTTATATCAAGAATACTTTGAAAAATAAAAGAAGAAAATATATGGAAAATACTATGGACACTGACTTGATCTTTTGTGATGTGTCCATTGTTTCTTGTTACTAAGTGGTGCACCTTTGCTTTTTAGTTTACCTGTTCAGTATGTCCTGACCCTCTTCACAGACAAGTCCTCATTGGCTCAATGTAATCATTTACATGAAGAGCATCATTCAGAGGGCTACATCGACCATCCATTTCAGCGTGGCAGTTCAGCATTTATATGCACCTATGCATTGAGTATTAGAACAGCCTGAGATGTACTTCCAAATGGTGGCCAGTAATACTCGCTTACACAACCACATTGAGAAAACATGGGTGACCAGGCAAACATCACAATGTGCTTAGACCATGTATACCATTGGATAAAAGAGAGCATCCAATACCTGAAAAGAGCCAAGAAGAGACGAAATTAAGGATCAAGGAGACTTGGACATAACCATAGCAGCCTTACGTGATTACAGTAGCGGTCGGTGGTGGGAGTACCGCCGGGCGCTGACGTGGGGCGGGGGACGTTCAGGGTGGGGGGTAGTAAACTACAGATTACGGGCGATTACAGGTAAGTACACATATAAATAAATTTAAAAAAATTAGTTTCTCGCGCTGCATCGCCAAATGTGATGCAGCGCGAGAAACAAAATTCGTTTTATTTATTTATATGTGTACTTACCTGTAATCGCCCGTAATCCGTAGTTTACTACCCCCCACCCTGCCCCTCCCCCGCCCCACGTCAGCGCCCGGCGGCACTCCCACCACCAACCGCTACTGCGTGATTACATTGTTTCATCCTGGGAAAGGTATTTATCTATATGTGCTTTAGTTCCATTATCTGCCAAACTGGCAGTGCCTAGAAATTGAATAACCCAGTATTAAACTACATATAAATAACACAACATTTACATAAGTACAAAAGAATACTGGCAACAATTTTGTGCTCTGATCTCCTTTGTCATTTTACTCATTTGGTTAAACATATATAATAAACATATCATGTTTATGCATCATTTGACTTAGATGGCACATTAGGCTTTAGAATGATTCCCGAAGGAATTGTCTTCCTAGGCCACGTTAATGTTATGCTCTGTAAACGCATTTCTTGATAACAGTATGTCTTTTTGGCTGAATCTTCTGTAGCTTCTTATTGCATCTGGGCTCTCTATACTTATGAACCATTTATAAATTGTTGCAATGTCTTAACTGCTGTGAAGCCACCAATTGTGCATGATCCATGAACAATTCTGTTGGCATGTAGTTTATAATTTGTGCACCATTTTAAAATCTTGTAACCTATGCCTTGTATCTGTGATGTGACATAACTTGGTTACAGTGAGAGGGAAAGAATAATTTAAAAAAAGGAGGATTTCCTTCTTTGAGTCAGACGTATTGTAATCTTTGTTTGCCTACTACTTGCTCATCCATTGGTTGAAGTCTTATAAGTGTCCGTCTTGGTCATAGGCTCTGGAAATGTTACTTTTTGTAATATGTAATAGGTCGCCAATGCAGAATAGTCACTCCCATGCGCCCGGGGCAATAGAAGTGGCAGAATTTTAATTTCAGGGTGAGTGGCCTTGATGGTAATCTGCCAGATTATTTTTAAGAAATTCAAGGATGTTAGGTCGCTCTCACAATATGTGTGCCCTGGCAGGGCAAGACTTGTGTTTTTTGTTGAAGCTTTGCAGTATTCTCACTAGATCTGATACCTTAAATGTGCACAATTACAATTTGGCATTACCTGGAAAGGTTAAAAAGGAAAATCAAATAATCTTGAGGCGAAAATACTTTGAAAGTAAACATAAAGGTGTTACTTTCTCCCACTTGGATACTGCGGGCCTGATTCACAAAGGTAACTTACACTTTTTGAGTAATTTACACTTTGTAGTAAGTTTACTACTTTTGGCTAGTTGCAAAATCCGATTGTAAGTTTCTACTAACTTAAAACAGTATTAAGTCCAGCACCACACATGGCCAGCCATTGGTACTGGAACACCCTCCAATAAAAAAGTAATGTAAGTAATGAGTTAAAATAAAATCCCATAGGAAATAATGTTACATTAAATTAAGCTATTTAAAATAGTTAAAAATAGAAATAAATACCACTTGCTGTTAAAGCAATATATAAAGATAGCAAACATTTAATATGTAATTATAACAAATTGAAATACTCTATTTCAAATTTAAAAATTAATGTAAAAATGTTTTTAGTAAACTATAATTAAATTTATGCTAAATAATTCTACACATCACATTTAATAATTATTAATGCATAGTTAAAAAACATTTATGTGGGAATTTATTTTTTAATTTAAGGTTCAGGAAAAAAATAATGTAATTTAATATATTTCCATTGCTTAAATATTTATTTCAAATTAATAGTGGTGTAGATTTTTTTATAGTGTTCTACATTTAAAAAAATATAAAAAATGAGTTTTCATTAATTATTAATATGAGCATATCTTTAATATTTATATTTGGGTTAAATCATTTTTATCATTTTTCCCACATTTTACCATGCATAGACCTCTGTCCCGACTACGGAACCTTCCTATTGTAGAGTAGAGAGAAAATCAAAAACATTATTTGTACTGAGCAAATGTCTAATGGAGATGACCAGATTAGGGAGATTCTTGTATTTACGACCTGGTCCTTCTTTACCTGTTCAGAAACAGACATTAGTAAATTGACGGAAACAGTGAATAAAGATGTTGTGTTACTGAGTGCCTGCAAAACATTCGTGAGTCTGTGATTTTGTCATGAAAAAATTCAGACAGGCTGTTGCTCCAAAAGTCGTAATTGGGGCCCGATAAAAAGGGGGAATTGAGGCCTATAAAAATTTAAAACACACACACACATATATGCAACCCATTAACTACACTTTTATTTTACTTGATATAGATAAAGTAACAGTAAAGTATAAAGAAAAAGTGTAGTTAATGTGTTGCATGTAGTGACATACAAGCCATATTTGCATCTCCTTTTATTTGCATACTTCAAAACAACCAGCCTGTAATATGTAGTGCTCATTAGCTTTGTAGCTAGGTTTGCTCTTAATAGCTTTGTAGCTAGGTTTGCTCTTAATCAGTACACGTTACCTAGTGTGGCTTGATTTTCACTTCAGTTTGTTGCAAACACAGCCAGATCATGCCAAGCATGTAATGTAAATACATATATACAGTCCATATTGTTCCTTGTTTCTTGGAGAGAAATCCTATAGGCACTTATCATTGAAGAGTCGCTACCATGAGCTTTACATATGTTTTCTATATAGAAGTTTGGGGCATATTAGCAAGGGCTTTATCGCCACTTTAGCGGCACTTTTTGCTGCTAAAGCGGCGATTTTTTGATCGCCCTATCAGCAAGCTGTCGCTAACAGGCATTAGCGACAGCTTTCTGGCGAAAGCGGCCCGTTTTCCCATCGCCTTGCATGTCAGCGATAATTATCGCTAATGACATGCAAGGTAGGCGTTCCCAACTAAAAGCGACTGAAAACAGTCGCTAACACCACTTCCCCCTATTAGCAACGCAGGCGAAGCGATAAAAAAATTCGCGCTAAGTGCGAATATCGCTAGAATTTAACACCTGCTAAAAACACGACTTACCTGTTTGTTGAATGGGAGGTGGATTGTCAGGCTAAGTCCCACATGGCGTTAATGCGTGAATATCGCTGGATGTCCAGCGATATTCACGCATTTCGCCGCTATCGCTGGATATTTTATCGCATTGGAGATAAACGTTGCTAATAGCGTGTTATCTCCGTGATAATATCCAGCGATAGGCGGCGATAAAAAAAAACGCGCTAAGCTTGGTTTGCGATAATTATCGCAAGTTGTTGCTAATATCCCCCGTAATTTTTTATAAAATGCATCCCAAATTTAGGAGAAAGGTGCCAAATGTCCCATTTTTCTCTAGTCACTCATAATCATTCTATGGAAATTATCTACATGTTTCAGCATACACTCGTTTAGTACCTCTCAACTTAGGACAGTTCAAACTGCTATTGAAGCAGACCGATGTCAAGTAATATTGCGAGCATTTGTGTAGTGCATTGCTACCATTTGCATAGTCATGCTTTTGCAAACTGAGGGGCATATTCACAAGGACTTATCGCCGAGTTATCGGCACTTTAGCGCATCAAAAGAGGAGATAGATTTATCGCCCCATTCACAAGCGGGTGCAAACTGCAGACATCGCCAGTATTCCCGCGATAACTGCCGCAAAGTTTATCTCCACGGGTGACACCACCAACTCCAACTAACTCTAATGAGATGCAGAGTAGGCGTTCCCGTGCAAAAACACACGAAAACACCACTACACCACTTTCACAATGAACTGCCAGATCTGCGATGCGAGTCAAAAACCACGCGATAAGCCGCGGTAGCAGCAGGGATTTAACACCTGCCAATTGCTGGTGTTAAGCAGGACAACTACCTGCAGCAGGTAACGGAGACCCGCCCACAGCCACACCCGAAGAACAACCGACACCATGGAGCTACTCATCATGCAGCTTGGAGCCCAAACAGGGCCACAACACCCACCTCCACCACCCCCAGGACCTGGACCGGCACCCCCCCCACGGACTACCACAGAGGCAGCGCACAATAAGACAGCGGACCTACCGAAAACGCACTAGTCTCACAGACCTAACGCCCGAGGAAGACATTGCCCACTACAGGCTCAAAAGGACAACCATCCTCCGCATTATAACCCACATCGGCCACAGGCTGACGGTCCCAACACAGCGGACAACCAACATCCCTCCGCAGACAAAGCTGCTGGCTGTGTTGCACATGTTGGCCTCTGGTACTTTCCAGCCAACAACTGCCAGAGTCGGATGAGTCTCACAGCCAGCCCTATCAAAGTCCATCACACCTGTCCTGGATGCCATCATCAGCTTCATACCCCAGTACCTTCACTTCCCCCAGACTGCGCAGGAACAGCTGGAGACCCAGCAAGGCTTCTACGCCATAGCGGGATTCCCTCACGTGTTGGGGGCTATTGACTGCACACATGTCCTACGTGTGCCCCCTGCGGACACTGCACACATCTACCGCAACAGAAAGCACACGCATTCCATCAATGTGCAGGCAATAGTGGACCACCGGGGAATGTTCACCAATGTCGTCACAAACTACCCAGGCAGTGTGCACGATTCCTATACAAGTTCCGACAGTCCATCATCAACCAGCGCTTCCAGGATGGCACCTATGGAAATGAACTACTCGTTGGTAAGTACCAAATCAACACACCACACACCTCAAATCCACCATCACACAACGCACAACTGTGGGAATGCACACGTGACGAAACCACATACAACATGTCAATCAACATGCCCACCTACCAGACACGACAACACAACTCCATTGGGATCCTGGGCTTCCCATGTACACAAGCCAGCTAAATCATGGCACCACAGCCACACAACAGCTGAATGTGTTGAGAGGCGGAAAGCAGGCATGTGCGAAGGAGGCAAGTGACCCATGAATGGGGATGTACACAATGACAAGTGTGGCGTGATTGTGCCGGACAGACTTGGGTATGCAAACCACAGATATGTCCATGCAGACATTAACTGCTGGTGTCCGGAGTAGTGGACAGTGGACGCAACCATGTCACCTCAGGCTGTGGGGTAGATCGCGGAAATGTTGCTCGCTGCGTCCCCCCCTGCGTGCGTGGGTGTAGTGGGATGGCCCGGCGTACGACAGGCCTGCGCAGGGGTGTGGATAAAAACACTGTGGTGCTGAGCGTGGTGCTCTCCCAGAATGGCCCACGTGACTGCCAGGGCGGCGCCTCTCAGCCCGCCACGAGGCCAACACCGTGAGCAGCATAGCCTGCGACCCTGTGCGCCTGCTGCACCCCCGGCCGCTGATCCCCAGACCCGGCTTGCCCGCCCCAGCGCACCCAGGCCGCACTGCTCACCTGCCGACACCGGCGTGTGTCAAAGAGGGCCCACCACGTGCCGGTGCAAGCTCCAAGCCCCATGCCCGCGACCTTGGCAGCCTCCTCGGACCATCGCTGTCCTCCGTGACACAGGCCCCCAGCAGTCCTTATTCGTTGACATACTCCACCGCTGCAGCCGGCCTACACTGCAGTCTAGTCGGTCCCACATCTAGAACTGAGTCTTGATTGATCAATGGCAGAGTTTATGCCAGTGAACGCAGGGAGAGGAGTGAGAGGAAGATGCGGTTCAGTCCGGTCGAAAAACGGATCTCCGTTACGGAGGAGGTCGACCACTAGCAAGGACTGACCTGGTGCCACTAACCCTGTGCGCCGTGAGTCACCATCAGCCTCCGGCAGAACATTGTTGGTGTCTGAGCCTGTGGCCTGGGGGTTGTCATCAGCAACTGGCAGGTACGGACTTGGTGTTTGGCATGAGTCTGTGGCATTCATATCCGCCATGTTGCCGGACACAGCTGGTATGTGCCCTCTGCATCATGCCCTGGGGGTACACCTTCCACTATCCCCCGAGACACTCCGCGACAACCACCTTTGATACCTACAAGACCCTGCTCTGCTCTCATGACCCTACCCCAGTGCCCCGCAAGTCAGCGTCCCTTGGCGGTAGGCCCGTGTCGGCCGTTGTGCATCCGGGGCCACTAACTCTGTGCAACTCAAGTCATGGGCCCTTGCTGGTCGAACATTGCATTTCTGAGTGCCTGATGACTATTGTAGTTGTTGTCAGCACCAACCACTCCCTGAGGGCTGGCTTACACTCACCCCACACACAGCCAGCACAGGCGTCACTGGACTAGTGGGCCTGCCAACGCATCATTCCGAACCAAGTATTGGCTCTTTTCTCTCTGCACTGTCACAGGTGATCAAGGATATGCACTCTGCACTTGGATGATGACACCCCTCCGAGACCCGAACACACCCACCCAGAGGCAGTACAATGCGGCCCACATACGCACCAGGGGCATTGTGGAACGCACATTTGGCGTGTTGAAGTCACGTTTCAGGTGCCTGGACGTCACAGGTGGAAGGCTCCTGTACAGCCCAGACATCATGTGCAAGATGATCATTGCATGTTATGTGTTGCACAACATCTGTGTACGCACAAATGCCCCATGGATCCAAGTGCCAGAAGCACCGGACGATGATGAAGACGATGGGGCAGGTGGCCCACATCCCACTGCAGCTGCGGCAGGAATAGCCCGTAGGAACACCCTCATTGCCAATTTCTTCACATGAGCACGTCACATTGTGACCGTCCCTGGCAATGATGGGACAGTACAAAATGTCCACAGGCACAGCATGTGTGAATAAAAAATAATTGCAGGTTACAGGTTGTACTCGTACATTGTCATGTCACAGTTTCCTGCTATGCCAGATGTGATTGGCCATGTTGTGCACATATGCGGCACCAGTTGTGTCCTGTGTTCTGTTGTGGAGGTGTTGCTGTTTGTACCACGATGTTGTCTATGTCGAGGTGCCCTTATTCTTATGTGCGTATGCTGCACGGTGGATGAGTCGCTCCTGCAGCTCTGATTTGGCTGCCATTTATCCCTTTCATGCGGTGTGCCTTTCAGTTCTGTGCTTCTACAGTGCTGAGATGTTGCAGACTTGGGTAACTTGTGCTCTTTGTCGAGTTGTGACTCTTGGGCATGGTTTGTCCGCACATGTGTTGTTGACGTCAGGGGTTGTTTGTGCAGGTGGATGTGTCCGAGTGTGACCTGCTCCTTTCCGGGTGTGGTCCGCACTCAGCCACCTCAGTGTTGTGGCGTGCACATTGTCATGATGATTGGACTGCAGCCATGCTACTCGTCATGTGGTGTCTCTTGCATTGTCAGTGTGGCTGACGTATATGCATGTTTGCTGTGTTTCGCACGTGTGCATGTGTTGGTTGTGTGATTGGTGATGTGTTGGTTGGGGGCCCCTTTGGGCACATGGTGGACGTGGGGCTAGTTGGTGTTTGTGTGTGTGCTGAAGTGTTCCCATGGGATCAGGGACATGATCCAGAGTCATTGTGGGTGTGCAGTGTGCTCTGCTTAATTGTGCATGTGTGCCATTGTGCCCATCTCCTCCCGTCCCCCCACTCCCTGGTCGGTACGCACCCTGTTGATGTAGTGTTGGGTCATGTTGAGCAGTGTCCGGATCCCCAACTCCTGTCACCGTCACCCGACTGATGACTGTGGCCACCATTTTCTCCATGTCATTCGGCTCCTGGTGTTCTGCTGGCCCCCCTCCTCCGAAGTGCGTTGCTGCTTTCATGTTGGCAGCGAGTTTCTTCTTGGTTTTGCCATTCACATCAATCCAGCGCCTCTTGTCCTCTTCCATTGTCCTCCTCGGCACTGCGACGGCATTCACATGGTCCAAGATGGTGTGCCATCTTTGCCTCTTTGTTGCCAATGACACGTTGGAGGTGACGTACAGTTGGTGGTGGTGTTCTATCTCATCCGTGACGTTCATCGGGTTTTCCTGCAGACTGTACCCCGTCTTCCTCTTCCTCTTCTCATTGCCCTTCCACGATCCCTGGATTCCTGGCTGTGCCTCCGTGGGGCTTGTGGGGTTCATGTTGTCCTCTGCAGTCGGTCAGGGTGCATCCGTGGTACTCCGCAGTTCATTTCCTTTTTAGTTGCATTTTCCGTATGCTGTTCTTGTGCTTTTCCCCGCATTACGCGGGGGTATTGCTGGCCTCTCGCTGGTTATCACTGTTTTCTTATCGCGTTTGGGCCCATTGCGACTTTTTACGCGTTGGGGTTTGTGTTTTTATCTCGGTCGCAGTGATTGTATCGCGGACATTGGCCACGTTTTCGGGAGACTATCGCATGGTACAGCCGTGTTGTGAATTCCACGTTAACACAGGGTTATTTTCCCGCGATAGACTGCAATGTGTAAAGTTGCGTTAAGCTTTTTTGGAGATGTTTAGCGCACGTTCTTGTGAATATACCCCTGAGACTCTTTTATAATACTCGGATATAATCTGGCAGGTGGCAATACAGTCTATTGTTATTGCCTTTGGTTACAGAATGTCTGTAGTAATGGTTTGTCTTTGATAATGGGCCCAATAGGACGAATCTGATTGACTCTGGGATCTTTGTAGTTGATTATGTGTTGCCAAAGGACTTTACTGTTCATTAACGCTCATTGCTGGGCAGTATAATTGGCCACATTTCACCCAATAGAGGATATTTTGCTGAGAACACTCATTACCAATTCTCTGTCATTGATCCAGTGTTGTACTGTATGTTTAAGTGAACCAGTCCTGAAAAATGTTGACATATAGGTTTGTGAGAAGATGCGGGCATGCTATTAAAGTGTCAAAATTTAGCTTAATGCATGGTTTTAGAGTCATATTTTGTACATGATGGTACAGTTAGGACTGGACTGCCCTACTGGAACAAGAACAAGACTGATTTGCATATGACCAGTCTCTGTCTAGAGAGGCATTGCAGGTGAAAAGCAATGGTCTGGAAAGCAAAGCTGTGCAGTCGCCAGTGGCTGAAATTAAATCAAGCATTCCTTCTATCACTTTGTTGCAGTAGAAACCCTAAGTGCGACGTGTATGCCCAGGTGCGAATCCAGTGCTCACTTTGCCACGAAGCTCAAGCTATACCTCCTCGATGTGACCTAATTAGGCCAATCTGGTTTGCTTGTGTTTCCAATTATAGGGGGCCTGACCTGGCAGTTCAGGCTGGACTGTAACCATTGAAGCATGATCAAGACTGATTTGCATATGGCTGATGCCTGTATACAATGGAACAGTGGGTGAAAAACGATTGTCTGAAGTGCGGCCAAAGCTATAGGCTGAAGCTGAGATTTATTGAAGCATTCCGTCAATCACTTTTTTTTGTTTGGTGCAAGTGGGCATGTCTAATGTGCTCTGTTGCTATAGGGCAAAATGTAAATATATTTGGATGGAACTGAAAAAGCGTGATGATGGATAGTGAGTGTTGGGAGTTCAGAGAAAGCTGACTATTTGGCAAATAATAACCCTGTTGGATATTTTTTGAGATGCGCTCTCAGATGTGTTCTGTTGGGGATTTGTGTGTATTCAGTAGTGTAAAACTGAGTGGTAGAAAAACCGATTAAATATAGTTTTTTCAGTCAGCAGGCAAAGCACTATATAAGAATTAATTATTATTATTATTAACTCTTGGAATTGAGTGTTGTTCCGATCATTGCTATCAAACCATAAGACATAGATCTGTAGTGTAGGATGTTCTCAATACTTGTTCTTTTGGTAGTTGGGTTGTCCTATTGGAGAATATCCAACAGTGAAAACAAACAAGCTTTACATTTCTAGATCCGAGATTAACAACTATTCATGTAATTAAGATTAAACAATACATAAGTAAGATGGCACATTACTAGCCTTTACACAGTTCCTAGAATAGGATTTTTGTGAGTCCACCCTAAAGTGATATATAGGGAACATTGAGGCTTACTATGTTTTCTGTCAAGTCATTACATGTTTCTCCAAAGAAGCAAATTACAAGGAGTTTATTTACTTACTCAGGACAAGCTATTTGTATTTGCTCATATTTGTGAGATCCACAGGTGTGATTTGCAGGAAAGTAAATATGTTTGTATTTACTGGTTTGATATCAGTGAAGTTCCTCTGACTTTTAAAAAACTTAGGGGCATATTCTCAAGAACGTGTGATAACCACCGCAAGTTTAGCTTAACGCAACCCTTCACATTGCAGTCTATCGCGGGAAAACAACTCCGTGTTAACGTGGAATTCACAACACGACTGCCCCATACGATAGTCCCACACTAACGCGTCAAATGAACGCGTTAAAATCAACGCGACGCCTAAAAAACGCGAAACACGAACGCAAAAATAGTAGCGATGATGCCAATTCCGATACAAAAATCAGCGATAACCAGCGATAGGCCTGCAATTCCCACGCGTCATGCGGGAAAATGCACCATAAAAGCAGAGCAAAAAAACGTGAGATGACAATGTACGAGCACAACGACACATCCGTGACGTAGAACAAATGACCATTGTCCTCCCAGTCACAATGTACATTGACATGCAGTCTGCATGTAAACTGCGCCAATGCTGAAACATGCATGGAACACACATTGAAACCGCATCTCCCCTTCACATTGCAGAGGGACAAGCAACCCCTCCTGCACACAGATGTGTCATGACCATGATCAATCCACCATGAAAGCGTGGACGAATGTAGGGACAGTGACTTCCGCTTACGTACATGTTGCCCATGTTATGGTACTTGAGCCACAAGGGGCATCCCTGCGTCATGGTGGTACATATCTGACCCCAAAAGGAGCCCTGTTGTCACCTGTAGGACACAAATGGCAGCCAAAATGGAATGATTTTGGACACATGTGAAACGCCGAAGAGTGGGATTCCCTACGAACTGCGACACACAGAACTGACAGTCCGAATACGTGACACCCCAAACAGCCCCTCTGCACAGAGGTGACACACCCACCATCCATGAACAAATCAGAAAATTGTCAGCAATACATGTCGCACTCACACTTGTCTGAGTGATGTGCCTGTACAGATGAGTGACATGCACTCAGGAATGTGTATTTTGAATGCATTTATTAGCACATGCTGTGCCTGTGGTCATTTTGTACTGTCCCATGATTGCCAAGGACAGTCACAATGTGACGTGGTCATGTGAAGAAATTGCCAATGATGGTGTTCCTACGGGCAAGTCCTGCTGCGGCTGCAGTGGGATGTGGTCCACCTGCCTCATCCTCCTCATCATCTTCCGGTGCATCTGGCACTTGTATCCATGGGGCCTTGCTGCATACACATATGTTGTGCAACACACAACATGCAACGATCATCTTGCACACGATGTCTGGGCTGTACAGGAGCCTCCCACCTGTGATGTCCAGGCACCTGAAACGTGACTTCAACACGCCAAATGTGCGTTCCACGATGCCCCTGGTGTGTTTGTGGGCCGCATTGTACTGCCTCTGGGCCTGTGTGTTCGGGGCTCGGAGGGGTGTCATCATCCAAACGCAGAGTGCATATCCTTGTTCACCTGTGACAGTGCAGAGAGACATGAGTCAATAGTTGGTTCTGCATGATGTGTTGGCAGGCTCAGTGGTTCATTGGTGTGTGATATGTGTGACTTTGTGATTCCTGCATGACATGTACCTCTTGTTGCACATGAGCGGCATCAATGTGAATTACGTGCCTCACTGCTGCTCCTCCCTCCCCCGAGCCCATTCACTACTGTGCGCAGCGCGGTTGCATCACTTGCACCCCTACGGCACACTATTGTCATGCCTGTCTGCGCATGTCCACAAGCCTGACAACGACACAGTGATGTCGTGCGCTGAAGGTGGACGGACACGTGTGTGTAGGCCTATGGTAAGGACAGGGCGGACACAGATGTAGAGTTCATGCCTGGCTGAACTCGCCATGCGGTTGAGGGTAGACCTTTGGCATATGCTGCGGAAATAGCAATACACACAACAGTTGGCATGTCTGACCCCTGACCCCAAGCGGGCTTGCGCACCCTCATTTACCCCTCGGCCGAGCCCATACTCCCGGGGCATGCTACATAGCAACATTGTATATTGCGTGACCGGTGGCGCCGACACTACACCTGAGACACACGCATCAGTTACTGCCTTGGCAAGGCCTAAACTCAATCATGCCCAGAGCCACGTGTTGAATGACCACACCCCTAAGCCGTACTCCCGTACGCCGGTCCACTCCCTCACGCTCACAGGGGGGTCCGACACAGATACATGTCCCAGGTCCACCCCACTGCCTGAGGTGACAAGGTTGCGCACGCTGTACACAGCACAATGTAATGTGGTATGGCCCGGGGCCCACATGCATACAGAATGACCACACGGACACACTGAGATAATTAGTGGAACTGGCTACGGGCACGTGCGCCCGGCACCTTAACTTGCCAGGGTCACACGTCCAGTGACGCCTGTGCTGGATGGGTGTTGGGCAGTGTAAGCCACCCCTCAGGGGTTGGTTGGTGCTGGCAACAACTATAACAGTGATCAGAAAATCAGGAGTTCAAATGACAAACAGCAAGGGTCCATGACTTGAGCTACACAGAGTCGGTGGCCCCGGATGCTCAGCGGCCGGCACAGGCACACCGCCACGGGACGGTGACTTGCGGTGCACTGAGGTAGGGCCACGAGAGCAGAGCAGGTCCTCGTTGATGTCCAAGGAGAATGTCGCGGAGTGTTACCGGGGACAGTGGAAGGTGTCCATCCAGGGCATGATGCAGAGGGCAGAAACAGGCAATATGGAGGAGTTGAATGCTACAGTCCCCTTTTTCCCACAATGTCAGTATCATCTACATGATGATGAAGACAACCCCCAGGCCATAGACTCAGACACCACCAACGTTCAACCAGAGAGTGTCCATGACTCCCGTGGCACAGAGTCAGTGGCCCCAGAGCTGGAAGGGGATGCAGTCTGCGATGAGGCCTGTACAATGATATGAACTCTGCAATGAACAGATCAAGACTCAGTTCCAAATGTGTGACCTACTTGACCGCTGTGTATGCCGGTGGAGTACGTCAACGTGAAAGGAGTACTGTGGGCCTTGCTTGCGGAGGCCGTCATGGTCTGAGGAGGCTGCTAAGGTCGCGGGCCTCTGACTTTGAGCTAGCTCCTGCACATGGTGGGCCCTCTTGGAGACACGCCGGTGTTGGCAGGTGAGCAGTGAGGCCTGGATGTGCAGGGGCGGACGAGACTGGTTCGGGGACCAGTGGCCCGGGCTGCGGCAGGCGCACAGGATCGCAGGCACCGCCGCACACGGTGTCGGCCTCGTGGTGGGGTGAGAGGCGCAGCCCTGGCAGCCACGTTGGCCATTCCGGAAGAGAACCACGCCCAGGGCTACGTGCTTTTTATTCACACCCCTACGATAGCCTGACGTATGCCGGGCAAGTCCACTCCGCACACGCTTACAGGGGGACGTAACAAGCTACATTTCTGAGAACTTCCCCACTTGATGGGGTGACATGGTTGCGCCCACTGTCCACAACACTACCACCACCAGCAGTATGTGTCGACATGGATATGTCTGTGGTCTGCATACTGCAGTCTGTCCAGCACTTCCACGCCACACTTGGCATTGTGTGCATTCGCATTCATGGATCACTTGCCTCCTTCGCACATGCCTGGTTCCCACTTCTCCCAACATACTGCTATTGTGTGGCTGAGGTGCCATGCCATTGATGGCTCATGTACATGGCTAGCCCAGGTTACCGCAGTACGTTGTGCTGTCGTGTGTGGTGGGTGGGCATGTCATATGTGAGTTTGTAACGTGTGCATTCCCAGAGTTGTGAGTTGCATGATTGTGGAGTTGAGGTGTGGGGTGTGTTCATTTGGTACTTACCAACGAGCACTGCATTTCCGTAGGTGCCATCCTGGAAGCTCCGGTTGATGATGGACTGTCGGAAGATGTATGAATCATGCACACTGCCTGGGTAGTTGGCGACGACATTGGTGAAGAGTCCCTGGTGGTCTACTATTGCCTGCACATTGATGTAATGCGTGTGCTTCCTGTTGCGGTAATTGTGTGCAGTGTCGGCAGGGGGCACAAGTAGGACATGTGTGCAGTCAATTGCCCCCAACATGTGGGGGAAGCCAGCTATGGCGTAGAAGCCTTGCTTGGTTTCCAGCTGTTCCTGCGCAGTGTGGGGGAAGTATAGGTACTGGGGTACCAAGCTGATGATGGCATCCAGGACAGGTTTGAGGAACTTGGATAGGGCTGGCTGTGAGACTCCTCCGACTCTGGCGGTTGTTGGTTGGAATGTCCCAGAGGCCAACAGGTGCAGCACAGCCAGCAGCTTTGTCTGAGGTGGGATGTTGGTTGTCCGCTGTGTTGGTACCGTCAGCCTGTGGGCAATGATGTTCAGGATGCGGAAGATGGTTGGCCTTTGTGTCTGTAGTGAGCAATGACATTCTCTGTGGTTAAGTCTGTGAGGCTGGTGCGTTTCCTGAAGTCCTGAAGGTCTGCTGTCTTTGTCTGCGATGCCTCTGTGGTGGTCCGGGGGGGGCGGGGTGGGTCCGGGGGTGCGTTGCGGGCCTGGGGGTGGTGGCGGTGGGTGTTGTGGCCCTGTTGGGGCTCCGAGCTGCATGTTATGTTATGGTGACTTGTAGAGCGCACGGCTGCCCCAGCAAAGGGACGTCCCGGCGCTGAAAACAGAAAACTGCAAAGCTGGTAGCAGAGCAAAACAGCTTATAACGGAGGGAAGAGGAATGTTTTCACAGCTTTACGGAAAGGCAGGTAGGACTTTATACTGCGAATAGAAATGGGAAGCGAATTCCAGAGCTTCGAGGCCAACACACGGAAGGAGCGCCCTCCAGCACGAGCCCTCCTCACCCTGGGGACAGCCACAAGATTCTGTCCCATGGAACGAAGTTGGCGGGAGGGAGTATAGAAGGTATGAAGATTGGTCAGGATACATGGAGATGAAAAATTAAGGATTTTAAAAGTAATGCAGAGGGCCTTGAACTCTAAACGCTTGGCCATGGGCCAACCAATTGAGGCGGCGGATGGCATTAGAAGTAGAACACCTCCTCAGCAGGCCAAGGAGAGCTCGAGCCGCTGCATTCTGAACCCTTTGTAGTCTGACCATCTCAGACTGATTGACCCCCAGATAAAGGGAACTGGCATACTCCAGTCTTGACAGGATCAAGGCCTGGACAATAACCTGCCTAATAGGGGGATCAAAAAACCCAACAGAGATCTGAGCCCCCGCAGTAACCCAAAACAAGTCCCTGCCACCTTCTTGGTTTGGGTTCGAAAGCAAAGGGCGGTGTCTATCCAGACCCCTAGGTTTTTACCACCTGTTTGGGAACAGGTGCTGGCCCCATCGTAGCAGGCCACCAGTGCTCACTCCACAGCTCCGCATCTCTCCCCACCAGCAGTACCTCAGACTTGCTGGCGTTGAGCTGGAGACAGTTGGCAGTCATCCACTCCGAAACAGCCTCAAGATCGCTACGAAACTTACAAGCGTCCCGGGTAACGTCATCGGAGAGTGTGACTACCAACTGAGTGTCGTCTGCATACGACACTACCGTAAGCCCTCTGTTCTTGGCCACTCTCGCCAGTGGTTGAACGTACAAATTGAAAAGGGTAGGGCTCAGAGCAGAGCCCTGCGGTACACCCTGCTTGGTGGCAAAAACTCTGGAGGTAAAGGGAGGAGCGGCAACCTGGAAGGTCCTTCTGGAAAGAAAGGAGGCAAACCAGTCCAGGGCGGAGTCCGTTATGCCCACCTCCTCCAAACGCCTTAACAGGATCTGATGGGAGACCGTGTCGAACGTGGCACTGAGATCGAGCAGAATCAGTGCCGACGTACGACCCTCATCTAAGGCCCATCTCAGATGTTCGGTAACAGCAAGAAGGGCAGATTCCGTGCTGTGGCCCGCACGGAAACCATTTTGGGAGTGGTCCAGTATATTATTTTCCTCCAGGTACCCCGTCAAGATGGTATTGACATAGACCTCAGAGAGTTTAGAGACCCAGGGCAGGAGGGAGATGGGGCGGAAGCTCTCCAGTTTAGCCGCATCCATGTTAGTTTTTTTTAGCCGGGGAACCACCCTAGCGTGTTTCCATGTACTCGGTACGATGGCCGTAGAGAGAGATAAGTTGATCACATGGCTCAGTGGAGGAATGAGCACAGGTAAAATTTTCAGCTCATAGGCTGGCTTAAGAGGATCGGACGGGGAGCCAGACTTTACTTTGCTGCATAACACAGACAATGTCTCATGAGAGATGTCAGGAAAAGTAGTCAGAGTGTAAGGAGTAAGGGAGCGAGCCACAAGGTCTGAATCAGGCACAACCTGAGGGAAGAAATTATAAATCTTCTCCACCTTCTCCACAAAGAAGGAGGCCAGAGCATCACATTGCTCATCAGATGAAATCGGAGTGGCAATCAGGGCAGTGGAAGATTTCAGCTCTTTCAGTATCGAAAAGATACTTTTGGATGGATTAGCACTGCTCTTGATCTCCTCTGCATAATAAGTAGCCCGTACCGACTGAATAGATCTATGACATAGCTTGATAGCTGTATTATAGGGCTTCTTTAAGTTAGGGTCATAACTCTTTCTCCATGCTCTCTCTAACCTCTTACACTCTTTGCGCAAGCAAGTGAGCTTAGCGTTGTACCAGGGACTGGATTTGGTACTGCGGCTTTTAGACCATTTTACTGGAATGAGAGAGTAGAGAGCACCAGAGATCCAGTCGGACAATGATTTATCAGCAGAATCTGGATCCGCTGGAAGACTGGGCGGGGAAGAGAAAAGAAGATCATTAAGTTGTGTGATATTAAGTTTATGCCAAGGGCGCCTAAGTGTGCGTTTCTGAGGCTCTCTACTCATAGGTATAACCCCAGGGAGTGTCATTGTTATGAGTTGATGATCCGACCAACACATCGGGGAGGGAGAATGAACAGTCAGGAGAGTAAGATTGGTAAAAACTGGATCCAACAAATGGCCAGCAGAGTGCGTGGGCCCTTGCACCAATTGGAAAAGTTGGCATGATGAGTAGCTCCATGGCATCTGTTGTTCTTCAGGTGTGGCTGTGGGCTAGGCGCCCTTTACTGGTGCAGGTTGTCGTCCAACTTTGCACCAGGTCAGAGCAGGTGTTAATTTCCTGCTGCTAATGCGCCGTATCGCCTGTTTTGTGTTCTTATCGCCGATCTGGCTGGTCGTTTTGAATGTTGGGTTGTGGTGTTGTCGCGGCTTTTTGCTCGGGAACGCCTACTCTGCATCTCTTTAGGGATAGTTGCCGGGCTCATCTGTGGCGATGTTTTTTGCGGGTGCTATCACAGGTAAACTGGTGATATCGGCTGTTTGCACCAGCTTGTGAATGGGGAGATAATTTTATCACGACTTTGGCTCAGATAAAGTGCTGTTAACTCGGCGATAGTTCATTGAGAATATGCCCCTTTGTAACTCCATTCACCATTGGGTGTTTGTAATGTCAACCTTAGCATGGCATTCCACAAAAATAGAGCTGCTCAGATCTTATAGCAAAATATTGGTGAGATCCGGTAGGTGTAATTTAGAGTAACTTTAATAGTTACTCTGTTCCAAGAAAGTTTTATTTAAATAAAGTGTGATTTGGCTTTTCCTTTACTATCCATTGAAGAAACTAGGAGACAAAAGGAAGAATGCATTACGAGGGCTGTTTTCTGTTGGTCTTGCATTAAAGAGTTCTTCTGATCTTGCTGTATGTACTGCTGTGTGGCGAAATCTCTGGCACGCACCTCTTCCAGGCTTTATCACGCCCAGACAATAGAGTTGCTGTTCCTTCAGTGCCATTCTTCGGAGGATGCCCGACCACTGGACATCAGAGAGGAGCTCTGAGAAAGACGGCTAAAGCCATTCTCCAAAAACATGCAAGTAAGTCCCATCAGTCACAGCATAGCCAACTGTGGCTGTCAAGTACCCTGGTAGGCAGTGTAAGGTCAGCATGTATATGTGGATACAATGGCTGAGGGATTGGAACCCCTGCAAGAAAGGGAGCGAAAAGAGAAACAGTAGTGGTGAGGACGCAAAAAAAGTAGAAGGTGAAAAAACAGAAGGAGGTGGGGTAAATCAGGAGGAACAAAAACAAAGGACAGGGTGCGTGTAAGATGGCAAAAACAAAGCACATGGGGTAGGAGCATGAAACCTCAGGAGGGGCAAAAGAGGCTGGATGAGCAAAACAAATCGATGTTCGAGGAAAGCACGTAGGACAGGGGAATTGCCAAGTACCAAACCCTTGAGTTGGGGCTAAAGCAAAGCACTGGAGGGTGAGATCCAAAACTCTAGGAGGGGCAAAAACAAAGCACAAAATGCTGAGGGGGAAAATGTTGAGGCAAAAATAAAGCCCTGGAGTATATAGAAAATCTGAAGTACAGAAGAAGGGGGCATACTCACTAGAGATAGCAGAGAGTAAAGGCTAACATGAAGCACTAGGTATTGAGGCAGCCAAACGTCAGGTGGGGCAAAAATTAAACTTGGGTTGTAAGCACAAAGATTAAGGAGGAACAAAACAAAACATTTCGGGATTAACGCACACCACGTTGAGGAGAGGTGGCTAGCTGGAACTTAAAGTCAAGCAGGAGCAAAAGCAAAGCACTGACAGTGTGGTGGAACAAAAACTTGAGACGGGGGGGTAAAACACATCAAATCAGGTGGGGTGCACAAAAAAGTGAGGGGGAAACAAAACACGTGCACGGTACTGGGATGGCACAAAGACAAGCCTAAGGCAAAAACAAAGCATACGATTGATGAAATAAAAAATTAAAATGAGGTATAGCGAGGCCCAGGAAGCTGGGCACAAATACTCAAGGGGCATTTTTATTAGTTAAGTTATTGTGGATGACACATTCATCCTAAAGAAATAAAAATCGTAGTTGTGCATACATCTGTATACGTTCCTATATATCTAAGCAAATGCTGCAATTTAGTTTTATTTTACTGTGTAATCCTTTTTTTGCGGCCTATGGTTCATACCATGTACAAATTGGACATAGTACGTCAAGGAATGTTATATTTTCTTTTTGGTTTGCAAATGTAAGCATGTTCCACTAAGAATGCATATCATGACCTCATGTGTGCAAACGCAACAGAATTGTTGCCCAAACCTAATGAGTAATTTTCAATCGGTCGGTCTATGTGGCACTGTTGAAGGATGTTTCAAATTGTACAAATTCAGACTTTTTACTTTCACGGAAAATAAAACAATGATGCAAGCAAAACCAAAATTGAGTTCGAATTTTCATCAATACACCTGTGGCCCATTTGTAGGTGGATACAAAGTGCTGCAGACACAGGTATACAGGACAGGTGGCAGACTATAACCCTGTTCTGTGAACAAATGTTTTACTTAAATAGCCTTGCTAACCATACTACCACAGCACTCCTGAAACCGATAACTGTGGCATGTGACGATCTTCGTTTGCTTAAAAAAAGTGGCCTTTCTTAATACCCACAGCAAAAACACTGATTGTACAAGCCATGACTCTACCCAGGTTTGACTAGAGTAACGGACAATTCAAAAGTCGTGATTGGTCTGAGCAGCCAAAAGGGCCGCTCAGACAGGAACTGGGAGCTGGGCATGTTCTCCACTGGGCTGTGCTACACAGCCCAGTGGAGAACATGCCAAGTGCACATGACTGTTAGGACGGCCCTAGAGGGCTGACCAAGCCACATCGCACTTAGGGAGGGGGTGGAAAACACTCCTGCTCCCTCTGACGTGGGAGATCCCAGCCCCGCCCCGCCCCGCCTGACCTGGCTGGAGTTGAAGTACCGCTAAGAAAAATAAAATGATAATAACTTCTTGTAATTATTATTTTATTTGTATTTTGCACTGCTCAACGAGCAGTGGGGCAACGCTCCTGCGCCTTAGTGGTTGGGTAAAGAGTCAGAATATCGAGTAGGAAATGTCGACTTGCACTAATATCGAGTGCAAAATATCGAGATACATAAATATCGACTGCAAGAATATCGTAGTCAAGAATATCGAGTTTTAGGTAAGAAATATCGTTTTCTAAAATATCGAAGTAATTAATATCGTTTGCAAAAATATAGTTGTAAAAAATATCGTTTTTTTAGTTAGTGTTATGTATTTTAGTATGTATTTTAAATGTATGTGCTCTATTTTTTTGTCTAAGTATTGCATTTGTTTTTTAATATATGTGTTAAATTTTTAGAAGTTATTAATTTTATTTTAATTCAATTTTGCGTTTTAGTTCCGTAGCGGGTTGTGGGTTTATAGGGGAATAGGGTGGGAAGTAATTTAATTATAATAAATTGAATATACATTTTTATTTATTAGTATTTATTTATTTTTGATTTTATAGTGTTAATTGTGGGAATTAATTTATAATTAATTAATTAATAATTGGCTGTTAATTTTTATTGATTAATTAATTGGTAAATATGTTAATTGTGTAATTTTTAGGAGCGGGTTGTGGGTTTATAGGGGAATAGGGTGGGAAGTAATTTATTTATAATTAATTTATTATTATTTTCTATTAATTAATATTTATTTATTTTATATTTTATATTGTTAATTGTGGGAATTAGTTTATTATTAATTATTTATTAATTGGTTGTTAATTATTATTAACTAATTGGTAATTATGTTAATTGTGTTATTTTTTAGGAGCGGGTTGTGGGTTGATAGGGGAGTAGGGTGGGAAGTAATTTAATTTTAATACATTTATAAATATTTTTAATATAATATTTAATTAATTTTATCTTATAGTGTTAATTGTGTGAATTAATTTATTCATAATTATTACACTTTTGCTTGTTAATTGTTATTAATTAATTAATTGTTAATTAATTATGTTAATTGTGTCATGTTTTTCGAAATTGGTGGTGTCATTTATAGGGGAATATGGTGGGAGGTAATTTATTTATAGTTAATTAATTATTTGTTAATTAATGCTAATTAAAATTTAAATATGCCAATTGTGTAATAATTTGGATGTGTGAGCTGTGGGGTTTATAGTAGTAAATGGTGGGTAGTAATTTTTTAAAATTAATTAATGATTTGTTGTTAATTGATATTAACTTATTAATGTAAAATTAGTTATGGAAATTGTGTAAATATTTTTAGGTGTGTGTTTTGGTGTTTTTTGGGGTAGAGGGTGGAAAGTAATTTAGTTTAAATTAATTAATCATTACTTGATCATTAATTTTAATTTATTAATTGATCAATATTTTTGGTAATTGTTTAGTTTTTATTTTGTTTGGGTAATTAGATTCAATAGCTGTAACGTTTGGTTTGTACATTAATTTTTACATTTGTAAATGTGTTTTATAATTATTAATATTTGTTTAATTGATAATTAATTGTGTTAATTATAGAGGTACACTTTTTTGTTTAATTTAGATGTGTGTTGTAAATTGTGTGGTGTTATAGGGTAGGAAAATAAATATTACATTTATGTAATTTTAAATTTTTTGATTAAGATTAATTTCTATTAAAAATATTTATTTGTTTGTAAATTGTTTGTTACATTTCAAAAATTTATATTTTTATGTCAATTTTAGATTTTTGCTACATTAAAATATGTTTATATGTTTTGTTAATTTTTATATTTTTATATATGTTTTGTTATTGGATTTTTTATTATATTTTGTATTGTAGTTGATATTTTGTTTGTTTTTAAATTTGAATTTTGTTCTGTGGGAATAGTAATTTTTACCCCTCCGCTATCCAACACTTTCCCTACTGTTGCATTCGCAGGAGTGGGAATAGTAATTTATACCCCTACGCTATCCAACACTTTCCCTACTGTTGCACTTGCTGGAGTGGGAATAGTAATTTTTACACCTCAGCTATCCAACACTTTCCCTACTGTTGCACTTGCAGGAGTGGGAATAGTATTTTTCTCCCCTCCGCTATCCAACACTTTCCCTACTGTTGCACTCATTGGAGTGGGAATAGTAAATTAATACCTTCCGCTATCCAACACTTTCCCTACTGTTGCACTGATTGGGGTGGGAATAGTAATTTGTACCCCTCCGCTATTCAACACTTTCCCTACTGTTGCACTCCCTGGAGTGGGAATAGTAATTTTATCCCCTTTGCTATCCAACACTTTCCCTACTGTTGCACTCGTTGGAGTGGGAATAGTAAATTATTCCCTCCACTATCCAACACTTTCCCTACTGTTGCACTCATTGGAGTGGGAATAGGAAATTATTCCCTCCACTATCCAACACTTTTCTTACTGTTGCACTCGCTGGAGTGGAATAGTAATTTTATCACTCCGCTATCCAACACTTTCCCTACTGTTGCACTTGCTGGAGTGGGAATAGTAAATTATTTCCCTCCGCTATCCAACACTTTCTCTACTGTTGCACTCACTGGAGTGGGAATAGTAATTTTTACCCCTATGCTATCCAACACTTTCCCTACTGTTGCACTCGCTGGAGTGGGAATAGTAAATTATTCCCCTCCGCTATCCAACACTTTCCGTACTGTTGCACTTGCTGGAGTGGGAATAGTAATTTTTACCATCCACTATCAAACCCTTTCCCTACTGTTGCACTAAATGTAGTTTAAAATGTAGGTTTAAAAATATTACATATTTTACTATTTTAATTTATATATATATATATATATATATATAGTTTACACCAACTCCGGTTACGGGATCTGCCTGGCAAATTCACGGGCGGTCCGAGTTAGGGCTACCGGAAGCCCAATAAATATATTCCCTCCGTTCTGCTCCTCCAACAGACGTACTCGGACTCCACACGTATGCTTGTGAAATAATTTAATTGCAGGAAACAACGCGTTTCAGCTTCCGCCTTGATCACGTTTCAAAGTTGCAACAAACAGTGATTGAATTTAAACTATGCCTAACATAGACATAGGACTAACACCTCATACGTGTAGCACCCACTAGAAAATGGCATCCATGTTGGAAGTTCTTGATACAATCAATATATATATACAATTTAAACTACCCTCATTGTTTGATAATTTACAAAAGAGAATTATAAATCCCATACGTGTTACATGTACAAACATACAAAATTAATTTTTAAAATATTTTTTCTGAAATAATGTTTACATTTTTATTTGTCACTATGTTTGCTCCACAATACTCGCAAATGCGTATTTTGCTTAAAACGAGATTTTCACCCAAGCCTATTGGTGACTGATGTGTATGTCATTCTACTAATCATAAGATATCAACTAATAAAGTTTTTCTGCATTGAATACCTGCTGAAAACATTGTGCCATAACACAGACAAACACCAATGATGTATAATTGCAACACTAACGGCTCTGTGGGCGGATATACCCATAGGTCTCTACACAGATGTACAATTAGTTATTTATACATCACACTACATCTCGCCCCAGTGGGCAAATATTCCAAGGACAATATTGCTGTTTAAATCAGTTGTCCCAAATGCGTATTTTGCCTAAAACGAGATTTTAACCCAAGCCTAATGGTGACTGATGTGTATGTCATTCTACTAGTCATAAGATATCAACTAATAAAGTTTTTCTGCAATGAATACCTGCTGAAAACATTAACGGCTATGTGGACCGATACACCCATAGGTCTCTACACAGATGTACAATTAATTATTAAACATCACACTTCATCTCGCACCAGTGGGCAAATATTCCAAGGGCAATATTGCTGTTTCAATCGGTTATCCCAAATAAGTGGAACCCGTAGCTGGAAAACATGATTAGACACTCGAATCATTGTAGCCCCAAGATCGACAAGATGCCATTTCATACCTAATAAAAAACCAAAAAATAAAATGTTAAAAGTGTTTAAAATCACAAAAGGGTCGAATACCGTCTAATGTTCATACATATACAAATTTCATTCCATCAAGTGAACAGCTAGTTCCTCGCTCGAATTTAACCCGTTTGGGGTCAGACAATCAAAATCAATAATGTACTTTGACTCCAATTTACGCAGGGATAATTCCCGATTCCCTCCCCTGACACCCATAACAACCGCATCAATCACCACCATTCTCAAAAGATTTTCATTTTGGAAGTGACAATCGTAAAAGTGCCGTGCTACTGGATACTGCTTGTTATTATTCCTAATAGCACGAACATGCTCCAATACTCTCTTCTTCGCCCGATGTATTGTGCTTCCCACGTACCACTTGTTACACGGGCATATCAGAACATATACACAATACATAGAATTGCATGTCAAAGACTTGCGTATTGTAAACTCCCTGTCAGTGTTAGGAATACTCAATGTACAGCAGTCAATACTCTTACGACATGCTTTGCAGGTTTTACAGCATCTGAACCCAGATCTAATCTTGTTCCTACTCATGTCCTGTTTCCTCACATGGTTGTGGCTCAAGTCATCCCTCAATGATCGACTTTTTCTGAAGGTGATTTGTGGGTTGGTGGATATATATGGTTTGAGATGTCCATCAGTAGATAGCACATGCCAATGTTTTTAAAGATCTTTCTGATCTCATGGGCTTGTCCCGAAAAAGTGGTCACAAATCTTACTGTCTCCTCATTCGTATCTTGTCTATTAGGATGAAGCAATTCGTTTCTAGTAGTAGTCTCCACTTTATTACAGGCTTGTCTGATGGTTATAGCTTTGTAACCTCGTTCTTTAAAACGATTACACATAATTCTCTTCTCTGTCTGGTATGCTAGCTCTGTACTGCAGTTCCGTTTAGCCCGTAACAGCTCCCCATAGGGGATGCTGTCAACGAGATTACGAGGATGAGAGCTTCTGGCACTCAAAATGCTATTCCCTGATGTCTTTTTACGGAACAGACTTGTTGCCAACATCTCACCTTGGATTTCCACTAAAACGTCTAGAAATTCAATAGATGTGTTACTTATCTGTTCAGTGAACACAAGATTACACGTGTTCACATTCAGTTTGCTCACAAAGTTCTTAGCTGCTTCAGCACTACCATTCCACACCATAAAAATATCATCGATGTACCGCAGCCACAGGACCACATTGTTCTCAAATTCTTCCATTTGCGTGGACACCTGCTCCTCCCACCAGCCCATGAATAAATTAGCGTAACTGGGGGCGAAGCAGGTGCCCATCGCGGTGCCCTGTGACTGCCTGTACACCGAATCATCAAAAATAAAAAATTGTTGGTAAGGCAAAAATAAATCATGTCCACCAACATTTCCGAATGGTGCAGTAAAGAGATGGAACGTGTCCTTAAATAATGTTTCACCGCCTGTATACCACAATCATGCTGGATACTCGTGTAGAGACTACACACATCGAGGGTGACCAGAGTATATGTTGATTCCCAGTAAATGCCATCAATAATTGTTAAAAAGTGGGTGGTGTCTTTCAGGTAAGCGGGAAGAGCTACTACAAACGGCCTCAGATAATGATCAATAAATCGTGAGGTGTTCTCAAGTAAGGATCCCATAGACGGCTCGTTTTAAGCAAAATACGCATTTGCGATTATTGTGGAGCAAACATAGTGACGAATAAAAATGTAAACATTATTTCAGAAAAATATTTTAGAAATTAATTTTGTATGTTTGTACATGTAACACGTATGGGATTTATAATTCTCTTTGTAAATTATCAAACAATGAGGGTAGTTTAAATTGTATATATATATTGATTGTATCAAGAACTTCCAACATGGATGCCATTTTCTAGTGGGTGCTACACGTATGAGGTGTTAGTCCTATGTCTATGTTAGGCATAGTTTAAATTCAATCACTGTTTGTTGCAACTTTGAAACGTGATCAAGGCGGAAGCCGAAACGCGTTGTTTCCTGCAATTAAATTATTTCACAAGCATACGTGTGGAGTCCGAGTACGTCTGTTGGAGGAGCAGAACGGAGGGAATATATATATATATATATATATTCACTGAAAAAACCATAGGTTTCAGATATGTTATAGTTACAAATTAGCATTTAAAAACCTTTGAAATTCACTGAAAAACCATAGGTTTTAGGGACAGTTATAGTTAGTTGGACATTTCACTCGTACAAAACCCGTGAAATTCCCCGTTATAGTTAGTTCAGCTAACTATAACTCGCGCCCCGCAATGCACTGCTGATGACGTCACATATTACATCACTCATGACATGGTCAGTGACATCACTGATGACATCACTGATGACATCTCAAATGACATCACTGATGACATCATCCAGTGACTGTGTGTTTCTGTAAAGTTTAAATATTTTTAATATATATAGGAAAAGACGTATTGAAGAATGAGTGGGTGTGTAAGTGTCTGTATGGATGATTTAGTAGGTGCGTGACTGACTCTATAAGTGAGTGATTTAACGTATCTTACTGAATGCATGGGTTAGTGACTAAACTGGGTGAATGTCTGTATCCGTCTGTCTGTTGCTGTGTAAGTGGCTGCATGGGTTTGTGAATAGCTACATGAGTGTCTATATGAGTTATTGATTGGTTGTCTGAGTATCTGTATGGGTGCCTGAGTGTTTGTGTGGGTGGGGTGTGTGCGACTCTGTGAATAGATGTGTGAGTGGGTGATTCACTGGGTGGATGGTTTCAAGAGTGCATCTGTGATAGACTGTATGGGTGGGTAAGTGTGTGTAAGAGTGTGTTAGTGAGTGAATGTATGTCCCAGTGGTACATGTGTGAGTAACTACATATGTGAAAGCCAGTATATATGTGTGTTGGAGTATATAAATAGCTATAAGCGAGAGTGAGTGAATGTGATAGTGGCTGTATGGATGAGTGTGTGCTTGTATCAGTAATTGTATAAGAGCGTAACAATGTGCTAGTATTTGTATGATTAAGTGAGCTGGTGTGTGTATAACTGTATAGGTGAGTAAATGGCAGTGTGTTTAATTATTTGCATGACTGACTAGGTGTGTGAGTACCTCTATGGATGAGTGGCGGTGTTTGAGTGTCTATATAGGAGTAAGAGTGCATATGATAGACCTGTACTGAGTGACCATAAGTATGAGTGACTGTACGGGTGAGTGAGTGGATGTGTGTGTGTAGACCTAAGAATCAGTGAGTGGGTATGTAGTTATTGGTGTTGGAGTGTCTATAGTTTTGCGAATGGCAGTCTGTAATTTAGATTGGGTGTATCAAAGGTTATATTAGGGTGTGATGAGCTGCATCAGATTATCACGTGGATGATGTCATCAGTGATGTCATTTGAGATGTCATCAGTGATGTCATCAGTGATGTCACTGACCATGTCATGAGTGATGTAATATGTGACGTCATCAGCAGTGCATTGCGGGGCGCGAGTTATAGTTAGCTGAACTAACTATAACGGGGAATTTCACGGGTTTTGTACGAGTGAAATGTCCAACTAACTATAACTGTCCCTAAAACCTATGGTTTTTTCAGTGAATTTCAAAGGTTTTTTAAATGCTAATTTGTAACTATAACATATCTGAAACCTATGGTTTTTTCAGTGAATTTCAAAGGTTTTTTAAATGCTAATTTGTAACTATAACTGTCCCTAAAACCTATGGTTTTTTCAGTGAATTTCAAAGGTTTTTTAAATGCTAATTTCTAACTATAACGTGTCTGAAACCTATGGTTTTTTCAGTGAATTTCAAAGGTTTTTTAAATGCTAATTTGTAACTATAACGTGCCTGAAACCTACGGTTTTTCAGTGAATTTCAAAGGTTTTTAAATGTATTAATTTTTATATTATTTTTTTCATACTGATTTACTACATTTTTAGAAACAATTTCTTTTACATATTTTATTTTTTAAATTACATTGTAATTACATTATACATTACATTACAAAAAATACTTTCTCAGAATGAATTACTTTAGTTTAAATACTTAGCACATAGGCAATAGACTTTTAAGTACAGTAGTTACAGTTGTTGCAATGGGCAACACATTTTCAAACACAATGCAACATTCAGCTCAATGTGAATTTCTAGTTAAATGCAATTAGTTACTTTATGGATTACTTTTCTAACCACAGGACTGGATCCAAGATTCAGTCCTGGGACATCTCCTGTAAACAGTTGAGTAAAAGCGTTTTGGTTACAGTCGTGATTTTTAAGGAATATTATTGTATTTTAAAAGTTGACACTTAGAAACTTTTCCTCATAGAATCACCAATGTTATCCTATGGAAGGAAATTCACTTAGCAGGTAAAAACTGTTATCGTTACTTTTTCTTACTCAGTGTTGGATCCTGGATCCAGCACTGGTGCATCTCCTGTAAACAGTTGAAAAAATGCGTTTAAGTCATACAGGCGATTTTTAAGGAATATTTGTAGTTTGTGAAAATCGACACTTGAAACTTTTCTGCTGAAAACCAGACAATGGATTCCTATGGAAGAAAAGATAAGTTACTGGTAAGTACGGTTAAAATTACTTTTCAGGGTCAGTGCTGGGCTAAAAGATGCAGCACTGGGTTCTCTCCTGATAACAGGTGAGTAAATCGGAATTCGTATTTCGGCTGATTTTAGAGGAATATTTGTATGTTTCAAAAATCAACACAGAAACTTTTTCAGCAAAAAGCAGGCAATGTTAGCCTATGGAAGGAAATTCAAGTTACTGGTAAGTACGGTTAAAATTACTTTTCAGGACCAGTACTGGGCTGAAAGATACAGCACTGAGGTCTCTCCTTATAACAGGTGAGTAAATCGGAATTCGTATTTCGGCTGATTTTAGAGGAATATTTGTATGTTTCAAAAATCAACACTTAGAAACTTTTCAGCAAAAAGCAGGCAATTATATCCTATGGAAGGAAATTCAAGTTACTGGTAAGTACGGTTAAAATTACTTTTGAGGATCAGTACTGGGCTGAAAGATGCAGCACTGAGGTCTCTCCTGATAACAGGTGAGTAAATCGGAATTCGTATTTCGGCTGATTTTAGAGGAATATTTTAAAGTTCCAAAACTCCACACTTAGAAGAATTTCCAAGTGAAACCAGTCAATGTTAGCCTATGGAAGGAAATTCAAGTTACTGGTAAGTACGGTTAAAATTACTTTTCAGGACCAGTACTGGGCTGAAAGATACAGCACTGAGGTCTCTCCTGATAACAGGTGAGTAAATCGGAATTCGTATTTCGGCTGATTTTAGAGGAATATTTTAAAGTTCCAAAACTCCACACTTAGAAGAATTTCCAAGTGAAACCAGTCAATGTTAGCCTATGGAAGGAAATTCAAGTTACTGGTAAGTACGGTTAAAACTACTTTTCAGGACCAGTACTGGGCTGAAAGATACAGCACTGAGGTCTCTCCTGATAACAGGTGAGTAAATCGGAATTCGTATTTCGGCTGATTTTAGAGGAATATTTTAAAGTTCCAAAACTCCACACTTAGAAGAATTTCCAAGTGAAACCAGTCAATGTTAGCCTATGGAAGGAAATTCAAGTTACTGGTAAGTACGGTTAAAATTACTTTTCAGGATTAGTACTGGGCTGAAAGATGCAGCACTGAGGTCTCTCCTGATAACAGGTGAGTAAATCAGAATTCGTATTTCGGCTGATTTTAGAGGAATATTTGCACAATGGTGAAGGGAGGGACGGGGCCTGAGGTGACATCTGTGCAAACGCGCCCCGTGGCGCGTTTTAAGTAGGGGATTAAGTCCCCTTGAATCATGAGGGTCCCTACGGGCCAACTAGCCCACCAGGAACCTCCAGTATGCGCCAGGGGCTGCGTTGCAGAGACATGTACAGAGGCCACACCCTTTTACACCTCTCTGCAACGCAGCTCTGTGGCGCTTTCTGGACGTACCTGTTGGGCTAGTTGGCCCTCAGGGACCCTCAGGATTGAAGGGATTTAATTCCCATCTTAAAACGCGCCACGGGGCCTGTTTGCACACATGTCACCTGAAGCCCCGCCCTCCCTTCACCACTGTGCAAACGCGCCCGTGGCGCGTTTTAAGTCGGGGGATTAACTCCCTTGAATCCTGAGGGTCCCTGGGGTGCAACTAGCCCACCATATACCTCCAAAAGCGCCACAGAGCTGCGTTGCAGAGAGGTGTAAAAGGGCGTGGCCTCTGTACACCTCTCTGCAAGGCAGCCCCTGGCGCATACTGGAGGTTCCTGGTGGGCTAGTTGGCCCCAGGGACCCCAGTATTCAAGGGGATTGTTCCCTCTCTGCAAACGCGCCAGGGGCGCGTTTGCAGAGTGGTGAAGGAAGGGGCGGGGCCTGCGGGCCCGATCGTTTTTTTTGTTTTGTTTTTTCCCCTGAAGGGGGCTGTGTAGCCCCCTTCCTTTTTCCTATTTTAGGCCCTGGGGACCCCATCCCCCAGGGCCTTACCCCTTTTTAAAATTAAAATTAAAAAAAAACGGGAAGGGGGCCGCGTGGCCCCCTTGCCTGGGCCTGTATTGGCCCTGGGACCCCATCCCCGGGGCATGGCCTCTTTTTTTTATTTGGAGGGGGCTGCGTGGCCCCCTTCTCAGGCCATTTAAGGCCCCGGGGACCCCATCCCCGGGGTCGGCCTTGCACTTTTTTTTTTTTTAATCTTTTTTACCTTTGGGGAGGGGGCTGCGTGGCCCCCCACCATGGCCACTTATGGCCCCGGGGACCCCATCCCCGGGGCCTGGCCTCTGTTGGGGACTGTGGGGGTCCCCAAACCCCCACAGTCCCGCCGGCTCCCGTGTCCTACGGGAGCCGGCATTGCTTTACACATGGGGAGCAGCTAACATGCTGCTCCCCATGTGAAAAGCAATCAGCTTTGGATATTGGAAGAGAGGCAGGTTTCCTGCTCTCTCTTCCAATATCCAAAGCAGTTTACAATGACAGGACGGGAGCCGCGAGGCTCCCGTCCCTGTCATTACAACAGCAGTGTCCCGGGGTAGGCACCCCGGGACACTGCAGGAGCCGGCCCTGGGGGTGGCGGTCCCCAGGGCCACCACAGGCTCCAGGAGGGGGCAGCGCGGCCCCCTCCTTACATTTTGAAAGCCCCGGGAGGTGGTGGTCCTCGGGGCTTGGGGGTCCAAAACGGACCCCCATTGTAATTTTTCTTAGTGCCCCGGGAGGTGGTGGTCCCGGGCGTGTGGGGGCTGGAGCCCCCACAGAGGTTAATAAAAATAAAAAGAAGCCCCGGGAGGTGGCGGTCCCGGGGCTGCGGAGGGCTCAGAGCCCTCCCGCACCATTACACATAAAGCCCCGGGGTGGTGGTCCCCGGGGCTTGGGGGCTCTTAGAGGCCCCCACACATAAACTTAACCCCCCAGCATGCACCCGGGACTTGGCCCACCCGGGGCCAGTACATCGAGCGCGGGAGACCGCGCTTCGATTTTCGGCAGGATTCGCTTACCCTGAGCGCATCCTGCCGATTTTTGCCCAGGGGTCCTTGTGGGACCCCTGAGCAGAACTAGGGGTCAGGGTGTTTCTACCCTGCCCCCTTTGTGCGCTTTGCGCACTTGTTTCTGTCCCTCGGTTCTACCGAGGGACAAAATGACTGCCAACATTTCCTGAATCGGAATGTTGACAGCCAGCTGACAGCCAATTAACATGCAGCTCGTGATCGGGACGGTGCGCGCAGGGTGCGCTGAGGGTACGCGGACCCTACTCGGCCATAGATATCACTATCTTTTTACTTTTGATTTTCTCAGCAACTACTGAACGGATTTACACCATTTAACAAAAAGGGTTCTTTCTGAACCAAGAACTAACTCTTTGCCAAATTTGGTGTAATTCCGTTCAGCAGTTCGGGCTGTAGCCGTGTCTAAAGTTTCCTATGGAAAATTGCATGGGGAAAACGCGCTTTGGGACCCCCTTTTTCTCGGCCCCGCTTGACGAATCCCCCGAGACTTTCAGGGTAGGAGCGGACCGGAGCGGGCCATAAAGTTTGAAAATTTTGCGAAGATACGTCAACCGGCAAGAGAGTTATTTCAAATAGAATGTCGCGGATTTCCTATGGATAATAGGTTGTAACTATAACTATCTACTGGCGACCGCTAGTAGATATATATATATATATATATATATATATATATATATATATATATATATATATATATATATATATTTAAATTTTTATGTTACAGGTGTATGTATATATATTTATCTTTATTTTTTAATATATTTCTAACATTTTATAATTAATTAAAATTATTATTTAACTATTTTTAAGTAAATATATATATATATTACATTTTATATGTTTGTTTAATTTATTCTTAATTTACATTTATTACTTATAATTGTTAAAATTTACAAATAAATCTAAATATTTTTTTTAAGTAAAATGTATTATTTAATTTATTTTACATTATTTATAATACATATAAAAAAACGACATATTGTACTTCGATATTTTTAACAATATTTTTTTTTCGATATTTTTGTACTTACCATTATGAAGATAGGAGGTCGATATTTTTGACAACGATATTTATGTTCCGATATTTCTGTAGGTCGATATTAGTGTTGTCGATATTCTGTAAGTGATCCAGCGGTTGAGCCGCCACTGCTTTCCAACCTTTCCTGGAATGCTCAAATCTCTACTTTTAGGATTTCTTTTCATTGGCTATCCATCCTGAAATGCATCATCTTCAAAATCGCATGCATAGCTCATTGTGCCATCCATCGAACTGGCCCATCATTTTTTTGTGGCAAGTTGACTCTGCACATTCCACCAGAGCTCTTCGATCCTCATCCAAACTCTCACTTACAGTCCTGCAAATTCAATGCCACAAATTGAGTGGTCACTACTTTTTGTGCCTCACACCCAAGCACTGGAAAAAATCTTTCCTTATCTATTTGGCTAATTTCCCATCATTTAACTTTCCGTAGAGCTCTTAGTTTTTCGCTTTTCTCACTAGCTCTCTAAATTGGATACCTCCTCAGCACTCACCCCAAGCACACCACTAAGCACCAGGGCACACTTGGGTAACTGCGCGTGCTCTAGAAGTGCTACTACATTACACTAGATTAGAATTAAAAAATGGAAGGAAAGTCTGAAGTCAGAATAGCATCTGAGTATTATCAAGACACAGTCATAAGCAACTATTGTTTTTCTTTAACATCAAGGACTACCTCCCCCACTTTTCAAATCACAGGGCCCCTTACTTAAATGGAGGCTAGAAAGTTAAGCAACTTAACATGGAAGTAAACGTATTTAAATTTTAAAAAACTGTGATGTCAGGGTCAGGAAATGATTCATAGGGTTAGTACCTCCGTTGCCACTCAGGTTTAGGTTTCAGATTTATTTCTTTTTATGATTTTGGAACTCCGAAAAGGTCCACATAAAATTACATATGTATATATAAAATAGGATTCTACTTTACAATTGAATACATATAATAAAATACACCACCCCATCAAAAGATCTAACAATCATATAAGATATCCAAGGTTCTAAAAGCTTCCATTTAACAAAAATTCCACTAAGCAGCAGCCTGTTGTAGATAACAGGATATAAAGTGTCTTTATGCCATCAGTGCAAGGATTTAAGAATTATATAAAAAAAGAAAAGAATAATTTATATACCACGAAGTGGCAATAAAATAATACAAATGGCTAATACATGAGAGATAAAAAAAGTACCTACTCCGGAAACACTATCAGCCTCTACAGCGTACAAACTAATACATCTTAATATAATTTTAACCCCTTCGCTGCTAGGCCTTTTCCCCTCCTGTGCTAAGCCTTTTTTTTGCTATTTGGGGTAGTGCGCGCTTAGGCCCCTGTAACTTTTTGACCACATAAGGTATCCATGCCAAATTTGCGTCCTTTTTTCTAACATCATGGGGATTGTAAAGGTACCCAGAGTTTATGGATTCCCCTGGAGGGGACCCAGAAATTAGTCAAAATACAGCTAAATTTTGTTTTTTTGGGGAAAAATGCGAAAAAAGGGCTACAGATGAAAGCGTCTTGATTTTTCCCTGCAAATGGCATCAAAAAGGGGTTGTGGTGCTGAAATCACCATCTTCCCAGCTTTCAGGGACAAGCAGACTTTTGTCAGAAAACCAACTTTTTACACAGTTTTGGCATTTTTCTGGGACATAGCCTATTTTTGCTATTTTTTGTGCTTTCAACCTCCTTCCAGTTAATGGTAGAAATGGGTATGAAACCAATAATGGATCCTGGAAAGCCATACATTTCTGAAAAGTAGACAAAATTCTGAATTCAGCAAGGGGTCATTTGTGTAGATCCTTAAAGTTTTCCTTATAGAAACTAACAGTTAAATAAAGGAAAAATTGAAAATTAGTTGAAAAAACAGCCATTTGTGTCAACGTTTTCACCTGTAACTTCTTCTAATTATGACAGCTATTTGAAGGCAATATACCGTTATATCCGCTGGACCTTTCTGGTTGTGGGGATATATAGGACTTGTAGGTTCACCAAGAACCCGACGAACCCAGAGCCAATAATTGAGCAGCATCTTGCAATGGTTTTTTATTATGTACCGGGTATATAGCAATTATTTTGGGAAAATGTATACATGGAAAAATTGTTATGAAAGACACCTATGTATTTCTGAAATGGGAACAAAATGTAGATTTTAGAAACAGTAGATATTTGCACATTTCCGAAATTGGGAGTACCCATACTAGCATGAGAATTATAGGTCATTTTTCAAAATGACTTATTTTTACACATTGTCTTTCATTTGGAAGGCAGAAATGCATCGAAAGTCAATAGGTAATAACAGTTGCTCTACAATTCTGTGTTACCCTAAGTCTCCCGATAAAAATTGTACCTCACTTGTGTGGGTAGCCCTTGTGCCCACAACAGGAAATGGCTCAAAATGCAACGTGGACGTACCACATTTTCACAATGAAAAATTACCCTTTTTTGCAAAGTGCCTAGGTGTAGTTTTTGAACCCTAGCTCTGCCGGCACCTAGGGAAACCTAGCAAACCTATACATTTTTAAAAACTAGACACCCAGGGGAATCCAGGATGGGGTGACTTGACTGCCTCCCACCAGGTTCTGTTACCCAGAATCCCTTGCAAACATACAAAATTGTCCAAAAAAACACATTTTCCCCACATTTCTGTGGTGGAAAGTTCTGGAATCTGTGTGGATCCACAAATTTCCACCCACCCCGCGTTCCCCAAAGTCTTACGAGAAAAATGGTACCTCACTTGTGTGGGTCGGCCTAGTGCCTGCGACAGGAAACGGTGCAAAACGCAACGTGGTCACACCTCAATTTCGCAGTGAAAAATGACCCTTTTGGCAAAGTGCCTAGCTGTAGTTTTTGAACCCTAGCTCTGCCGGCACCTAGGGAAACCTAGCAAACCTATACATTTTTGAAAACTAGACACCCAGGGGAATCCTGGATGGGGTGACTTGACTGCCTCCCACCAGGTTCTGTTACCCAGAATCCCTTGCAAACATAAAAAATTGTCAAAAAAACACATTTTCCCCACATTTCTGTGGTGGAAAGTTCTGAAATCTGCGTGGATCCACAAATTTCCACCCACCCCGCATTCCCCAAAGTCTTACGAGAAAAATGGTACCTCACTTGTGTGGGTCGGCCTAGTGCCTGCGACAGGAAACTGCGCAAAACGCAACGTGGTCACACCTCAATTTCGCAGTGAAAAATGACCCTTTTTTGCAAAGTGCCTAGCTGTAGTTTTTGAACCCTACCTCTGCCGGCACCTAGGGAAACCTAGCAAACCTATACATTTTTGAAAACTAGACAACCAGGGGAATCCAGGATGGGGTGACTTGACTGCCTCCCACCAGGTTCTGTTACCCAGAATCCCTTGCAAACATAAACAATTGTCCCAAAAACACATTTTCCCCACATTTCTGTGGTGGAAAGTTCTGGAATCTGCGTGGATCCACAAATTTCCACCCACCCCGCGTTCCCCAAAGTCTTACGAGAAAAATGGTACCTCACTTGTGTGGGTCGGCCTAGTGCCTGCGACAGGAAACGGCGCAAAACGCAACGTGGTCACACCTCAATTTCGCAGTGAAAAATGACCCTTTTTGGCAAAGTGCCTAGCTGTAGTTTTTTAACCCTACCTCTGCCGGCACCTAGGGAAACCTAGCAAACCTATACATTTTTGAAAACTAGACACCCAGGGGAATCCAGGATGGGGTGACTTGACTGCCTCCCACCAGGTTCTGTTACCCAGAATCCCTTGCAAACCTAAAAATTGTCAAAAAACCCACATTTTCCCCACATTTCTGTGGTGGAAAGTTCTGGAATCTGCGTGGATCCACAAATTTCCACCCACCCCGCGTTCCCCAAAGTCTTACGAGAAAAATGGTACCTCACTTGTGTGGGTCGGCCTAGTGCCTTCAACAGGAAACGGCGCAAAACGCAACGTGGTCACACCTCAATTCCGCAGTGAAAAATGACCCTTTTTTGGCAAAGTGCCTAGCTGTGGTTTTTAACCCTACCTCTGCCGGCACCTAGGGAAACCTAGCAAACCTATACATTTTTGAAAACTAGACACCCAGGGGAATCCAGGATGGGGTGACTTGACTGCCTCCCACCAGGTTCTGTTACCCAGAATCCCTTGCAAACATAAAAACTGTCAAAAAAACCACATTTTCCCCACATTTCTGTGGTGGAAAGTTCTGGAATCTGCGTGGATCCACAAATTTCCACCCACCCCGCGTTCCCCAAAGTCTTACGAGAAAAATGGTACCTCACTTGTGTGGGTCGGCCTAGTGCCTGCGACAGGAAACGGCGCAAAACGCAACGTGGTCACACCTCAATTTCGCAGTGAAAAATGACCCTTTTTTGGCAAAGTGCCTAGCTGTAGTTTGTGAACCCTAGCTCTGCCGGCACCTAGGGAAACCTACCAAACCCACACATTTCTGAAAAGTAGACACCCGGGGGCTTCCAGGGAGGTATGGCTTGCGTGGATCCCCCAACGTTTCCTTACCCAGAATCCCTGCAAACCTCAATTTTAGCTGAAAAAATCACTTTTTTCACACATTTTTGTGTGGGAAAGTGTGGCATCACTGGCCTCACACAAATTTCCTACCACCCAGCGTTCCCCAGGTCTCCCGATAAAAATGGTGCCTCACTTGTGTGGGAGGCCCAAGTACCCGCGACAGGCAAGGGCCCACAACGTAGTGAGGCGACCTCAAAATTGCCTATCTCAAAACCACCTGGTTTTGCAAGGGGAGTCACCTGGGTTTTTGCCCCGTGCTCGGCGGCCATCTAGGGAAACCTACCAAACCACACATTTCTGAAAAGTAGACACCCAGGGCTTCCAGGGAGGTATGGCTTGCGTGGATCCACCAACGTTCCTTACCCAGAATCCCCTGCAAACCTCAATTTTAGCTGAAAAATCACTTTTTTACACATTTTGTGTGGGAAAGTGTGGCATCACTGGCCTCACACAAATTTCCTACCACTCAGCGTTCCCCAGGTCTCCCGATAAAATGGTGCCTCACTTGTGTGGGAGGCCCAAGTACCCGCGACAGGCAGGGCCCACAACGTAGTGAGGCGACCTCAAAATGGCCTTTCACAAAGCCACCTGGTTTTGCAGGGAGTCACCTGGGTTTGGCCCGTGCTCGGCGGCCATCTAGGAAACCTACCAAACCCACACATTTCTGAAAAGTAGACACCCAGGGGCTTCCGGGAGGTATGGCTTGCGTGGATCCCCCAACGTTTCCTTGCCAGAATCCCCTGCAAACCTCAATTTTAGCTGAAAAAATCACTTTTTCACACATTTTATGTGGGAAAGTGTGGCATCACTGGCCTCACACAATTTCCTACCACCAGCGTTCCCCAGGTCTCCCAATAAAATGGTGCCTCACTTGTGTGGGAGGCCCAAGTACCAGCGACAGGCAGGGCCCACAACGTATTGAGGCGACCTCAAAATGGCCTTTCACAAAACCACCTGGTTTTGCAAGGGAGTCACCTGGGTTTTGGCCCTGTGCTCGGCGGCCATCTAGGAAACCTACCAAACCCACACATTTCTGAAAAGTAGACACCCGGGGCTTCCAGGGAGGTATGGCTGCGTGGATCCCCCAACGTTTCCACCCAGAATCCCTGCAAACCTCAATTTTAGCTGAAAAAATCACTTTTTCACACATTTTTGCGTGGAAAGTGTGGCATCACTGGCCTCACACAATTTCCTACTACCAGCGTTCTCCAGGTCTCCCTATAAAAATGGTGCCTCACTTGTGTGGGAGGCCCAAGTACCCGTGACAGGCAGGGCCCACAACGTAGTGAGGCGACCTCAAAATTGCCTATCTCAAAACCACCTGGTTTTGCAAGGAAGTCACCTGGGTTTTGGCCCTGTGCTGGCGGCCATCTAGGGCAACCTACCAAACCCAACATTTCTGAAAAGTAGACACTCGGGGCTTCCAGGAGGTATGGCTTGCATGGATCTCCCAACGTTTCCTTGCCCAGAATCCCCTGCAAACCTCAATTTTAGCTGAAAAAATCACTTTTTCACACATTTTTGTGTGGGAAAGTGTGGCATCACTGGCCTCACACAAATTTCCTACCACCAGCGTTCCCCAGGTCTCCCGATAAAAATGGAGCCTCACTTGTGTGGGAGGCCCAAGTACCCGCTGACAGGCAAGGGCCCACAACGTAGTGAGGCGACCTCAAAATTGCCTATCTCAAAACCACCTGGTTTTGCAAGGGGAGTCACCTGGGTTTTGGCCCCGTGCTCGGCGGCCATCTAGGGAAACCTACAAACCCACACATTTCTGAAAGTAGACACCCAGGGGCTTCCAGGGAGGTATGGCTTGCGTGGATCCCCCAACGTTTCCTACCCAGAATCCCCTGCAAACCTCAATTTTAGCTGAAAAAATCACTTTTTTCACACATTTTTGTGTGGGAAAGTGTGGCATCACTGGCCTCACACAAATTTCCTACCACTAGCGTTCCCCAGGTCTCCCAATAAAATGGTGCCTCACTTGTGTGGGAGGCCCAAGTACCCGCGACATGCAAGGACACAAAGCGCTTTGAGGCAACATCAACATTGCCGATTAAAAATGTTTTGGGCCCTTGCCTGTCGCTGGTACTTGGGCCTCCCACACAAGTGAAGCACCATTTTTATCGGGAGACCTGGGGAACGCTGGGTGGTAGGAAATTTGTGTGAGGCCAGTGATGCCACACTTTCCCACACAAAAATGTGTGAAAAAGTGATTTGTTCAGCTAAAATTGAGGTTTGCAGGGATTCTGGGTAAGAAACGTTGAGGGATCCACGTAAGCCATACCTCCTGGAAGCCCCGAGTGTCTACTTTTCAGAAATGTGTGGGTTTGGTAGGTTTCCCTAGATGGCCGCCGAGCACGGAGCCAAAACCCAGGTGACCTCCTTGCAAAACCAGGTGGTTTTGTGAAAGGGCATTTTGAGGTCGCCCCACTACGTTGTGGGCCCTTGCCTGTCGCGAGTACTTGGGCCTCCACACAAGTGAGGCACCATTTATATCGGGAGACCTGGGGAACGCTGGGTGGTAGGAAATTGTGTGAGGTCAGTGATGCCACACTTTCCCACACAAAAATGTGTGAAAAAGTGTTTTTCAGCTAAAATTGAGGTTTGCAGGGATTCTGGGTAAGGAAACGTTGGGGATCCACGCAAGCCATACCTCCCTGGAAGCCCCGGGTGTCTACTTTTCAGAAATGTGTGGGTTTGGTAGGTTTCCTAGATGGCCGCCGAGCACGGGGCCAAAACCCAGGTGACCCCTTGCAAAACCAGGTGGTTTTGTGAAAGGCCATTTTGAGGTCGCCTCACTACGTTGTGGGCCCTTGCCTGTCGCTGGTACTTGGGCCTCCCACACAAGTGAGTCACCATTTTTATCGGGAGACCTGGGGGAACGCTGGGTGGTAGGAAATTTGTGTGAGGCCAATGATGCCACACTTTCCCACACAAAAATGTGTGAAAAAGTGATTTTTTCAGCTAAAATTGAGGTTTGCAGGGGATTCTGGAAGGAAACGTTGGGGATCCACGCAAGCCATACCTCCTGGAAGCCCCGGGTGTCTACTTTTCAGAAATGTGTGGGTTTGGTAGGTTTCCCTAGATGGCCGCCGAGCACGGGCCAAAACCCAGGTGACTCCCTTGCAAAACCAGGTGGTTTTGTGAAAGGGCATTTTGAGGTCGCCTCACTACGTTGTGGGCCCTTGCCTGTCGCTGGTACTTGGGCCTCCCACACAAGTGAGGCACCATTTTTATCGGGAGACCTGGGGAACGCTGGGTGGTAGGAAATTTGTGTGAGGCCAGTGATGCCACACTTTCCCACACAAAAATGTGTGAAAAAGTGATTTTTTCAGCTAAAATTGAGGTTTGCAGGAGATTCTGGGTAGGAAACGTTGGGGGATCCACGCAAGCCATACCTCCCTGGAAGCCCCGAGTGTCTACTTTTAGAAATGTGTGGGTTTGGTAGGTTTCCTAGATGGCCGCTGAGCACGGGCCAAACCCAGGTGACTCCCTGCAAAACCAGGTGGTTTGTGAAAGGCCATTTTGAGGTCGCTCACTACGTTGTGGGCCCTTGCCTGTCGCGGGTACTTGGGCCTCCCACACAAGTGAGGCACCATTTTTATCGGGAGACCTGGGGGAACGCTGGGTGGTAGGAAATTTGTGTGAGGCCAGTGATGCCACACTTTCCCACACAAAAATGTGTGAAAAAGTGATTTTTCAGCTAAAATTGAGGTTTGCAGGGAATTCTGGGTAAGGAAACGTTGGGGATCCACACAAGCCATACCTCCCTGGAAGCCCTCGGGTGTCTACTTTTCAGAAATGTGTGGGTTTGGTAGGTTTCCCTATGTGGCCGCCGAGCCCGGACCAAAACCCAGGTGACCCCCTTGCAAAACCAGGTCATTTTGAGATAATGTGTTGTTTATTTCTGCAGCGTGAAAATTTTGGCACAATATTGCAAGGAAAATGTGACAGACATTTTGAGGTTTGCAGGACATTGTGGGTACCATAACTTGTTGGGATCCACAAGAGAGATATCACCATGTACTCCCATGGGTGTTTCGTTTACGACAATATCTACAGTTGGTAGGTTATTCTTAGACGGAATGTACACCTTGGCAGACAGACTAAAAAGACAAAGATTACTGCACAGCCATCTATTCCTCAAGCACACACACATACTGGTTGGATTTGGCACGAGGGCAAGTGATGGTTCAGTATATACAATTTTATTAACAAGAGATTTCACAAAAATGAAATGCACTGTCAATAATTGAAAGGACAAAAACGGAACCAGTGACTCGCATCTCGTGAGCTGTAAAGCCACGTCAAGGCCCCAACCGCTTTACAGGCCATTCACACACCTTTCATACGTGATACACACAAGACCATTCACACCCCCAGGCACGAAACAAACACATTACAACATTCACAAAAAGGGACAAGGTGCACCCTGCTTGAGAAAGACAAAAAAAAATATTACTGCACAACCATCTAATCCTCAAGCACACACACACATACTGGTTGGATTTGGCACGAGGGTGAGTGATGGTTCAGTATATACAATTGTATTAACAAGTGATTTCACAAAAATGAAATGCACTGTTAATAATTGAAAGGACGAGAAACTGAACCATTGACTCACAGCTCGTGAGCTGTAAAGCCACGACAAGGCACCAACCTCTTTACAGGCCATTCATACACCTTTCATACGTGTGACAAATACAAAACCATTCACACCACCAGCCGCGGGCCCATCACATTACAAAACTCACACCAGCAGACAGCGCCATTCAAGGGCCCATCACTTTCACACGCCCACATTCCTAACACAGCAACCACACAAGCTGATGGATTGCGTGGAGTGTCGCTCGGCTAGCAGTGTGTGTAGTGACCAGCAGCAAGTCACTACTCACACACTGCCAGCCGAGCGCCAGTCCATGCACACCGCCAGCCAAGCGCCACTCCACGCACACCGCCAGCCAAGAGCCACTCCCCGCACACCGCCAGCCAAGCGCCACTCCACACACACCGCCAGCCAAGCACCAGCCTACACACACCACCATCACATTTAGGATTTTTTTATACAAAAAGAAAACACAAACAAATTGCAAATAGATACAAATCTACTAACACAATATCAGAAACTAAATACATTGCACTAATGCCAACCTTGAAACAGAACAACAATTCTTAAACATTACAGACCAGGCAGTTCACTTTTACCACTCATGGTTGCTCCCAATAATTCTTTTGCTTGTAGTACGCTCTATAACAAGCAGGCACACACAGCCCAGGGTTAGAAGGACACTCAGGGCAGTACATACGAGTCTCCTTCCGCGTACCTCTTCGCCAACAGACTCTACATCTCCTAGTGGGAAAGTCTTTTGAGGGTGTAGGAGGAATGTGATCAGGAAAGTGGCGATCTTTCAATCGAGCCACATCCTCCACCACTCCAACTCTAGGAACACTTGCCTGTTCCACAACAACAAGGCTGCCTATGACAGACTCCTGAAACTGAACAAAAGTTAACTTTGATGCAGGAGAACACTCCTTGAACACACCAAAAGCATTGAAAGTTGCTAAATTGAAGAGATGGATGGCCAACTTCTTATACCAAATGTAAGACTTACGAATAGCAGTGTAAGGTTCCAACCTCTGATCTACTCTATCAACACCACCCATGTGCTTATTGTAGTCTAAAATGCACACAGGTTTCGCACTTCAGCAATCTGACCCCAAACAGCCACAGGTGAAGTACTCTCATCATGGATGGTAGTCAGCATGTACACATCCCTCCTGTCCACAAATTTCACAGCTAGCAGTTCCTCACTATGCAAGGCACTGCACTGTCCCCTCTGAAGTTTTTGCAAACAAGCTCTTTTGGATAACCTTTACGGTTAGAGCGGATTGTGCCACAAGCAAAAGTGTCCACTTTGAACAATTCCTTAAACAATTGCACAGCAGTGTAGAAGTTATCAAGGTACAAATGGTGGCCTCTGTTAAACAGTCCTCTAGCAAGATCCCACACAATTTTCTCTGAAACTCCAAAAGTGGACGGACAACCAGGGGGTCAATAGTGGAATCCCTACCAGTGTACACACGCAAATTAAAAACATATCCTGTCCTACTCTCAGACAACATATACAGCTTAATTCCATAGCGTGCCCTCTTGCTAGGAATGTACTGCCTAAAAACCAAACGGCCCTTGAACAGGACCAAAGACTCATCAATAGATATTTCTTTCCCTGGAGTTTAGATCTCTGAAAATCGATCTACAAAGTGATCAAGAACAGGCCGAATCTTAAAAAGACGGTCACATTCAGGGTGATCTCGTGGCAACGCCAAACCATTATCAACAAAATGCAGCATCCGAAGCAAAAGTAAATACCGATCACGAGTCATAACTGCAGGAAATATGGCCGTTGCCATCAAGGGACTGGTAGACCAATATGAACCCATGGACGGCTTCCTTATCAAACCCATCAAAAAAGTAAAACCCAAAAACTTCTTCATCTCTTCCAGATTTGTGGGACTCCACCGGGTAGCTCTAGAATGGGGCCTAAGTCTGGCACTGTTGTCCCTCAAAAACTGTTCAGCATACAAATTAGTCTGCTCAACAATCTCACCCAAAAATACATCATCCATAAACAACTGAAAATACTGTATAGGCAAATAATGTTCACAATCCACTCTACACCCTGCATAACCACTAAAGGCAGGCAACACCGGCTGCACCATGTTTGGATCAACCCAGAGTCCAGCACTTCCAGTAGGAAGCCTAGCAGCCCCAGGCTGCAATCCAGATGCCTCTTGCACCATCGGCACAGTAGTATCCTCCTCTAAATCAGGCACTTCATCTGCACTGAGAGTACCTTCATCATCCGATGATTCCATGTGGAGAGAAAACTCACTGCCTGAATCTTCCCCTCCCTCCTCTCCCTCAGACGCACTGTCAGTCTCATAATCCTGCTCAGAGGAAGATTCAAGAAGCAAACCAACCACCTGCTGAGCAGTAATTCTACGGCTAGCCATAATGCTTACTAATAAAGGTTACTTGTCAAACAAGTCAACAACAACAAACCCTTTGTAAAAAAAAGAAATAAACAAAATGTAGCTTTATCACAAAGACCTATATACTCCAACACTATACCACTCACGTGACAGAAGCAGCTAGACTCACCACCACCTACTCTGC